>OU342743.1:317436535-318636535 GCA_910589775.1 Avena eriantha | reverse complement strand
GCGAAATTGTCAACAACACTTTTGAGACAAGACACAACCCCCACGTCTGCCTTACAAATGATGAGGGTGTCCTCAGTGTATTGAAGAATAGGGCAGGGGCTGGTGGAGGAGAGAGAGGGTGTGCGAGATGGCCATTAAAGAACACATTGCGGATGAGATGTTGAAGGATATCGACGACAATAATGAAGAGGTAGGGGATAGCGGATCGTGTTGCTAGAGGCCATTTCGACACTGAATCCAAACACCAAGCACACCGTTGAGAAGCACAGCAGTATGACCAATGTGAAGAACACTCAACCCGGGCCCTGAGAATGGCCAGGAGGTTTTCTCGTCGACATCTTTTTTGAAGCTGATTTTTTTTAAACGGAGGAAAAAGCTTTGCCTCATCCATTAATTAAGAAGAAAGTGTCCAGTTTTTAAGAGAAAACCGGACGAAAACCTACAATGACAGGGCCAAGCCCCCACAAACAACACCCCCACAACCCCACAACCAAGCCTAACAAGCGTTAGACAATAGGACACACTCACTATAGCCATACGATACCACAAGGCGGCACACCCACTCCAGTGAACACAAGAGACCACAAAGCGACATGAAAAAACACTCCCAACATGACACCCCTACGCCGTGCCGACAGAGACATGCCATTTCATTAGGGGACCCCATCAAGTAATTGCAGACGCCCTTCCACTGGATCCAGGGTAGGCAGCAGCCAAGGTGGCGAGGAAATCGCAAACCTCTCTAGCGACGACTACTCTAGGCACCGGAACCACATGGTTGCCAGACTCAGGCGGGAGGGAGACTGTAGTGTCGACATCATCACTCTTAACAAAGTCAAGTACCTGACTCGCCGGAGGAAGCCACATCTGAGATCTTGCGTGAGTCAGACTTCACTTCCTCGGCGGTAGGAGGAAGAACCATACCACCACACAGCTCCACAAGATCAGGCATGATTTGCATGACTGGAGCCTCGACCACTGAGCTTGCTCTAGCACGAGGGGAGAAACAACCAAAAAGGCCCGCTTCGCTCGCACCCACTTTGCCAACATCAAGCACAACCAAAGGATCGACAGGCAACCGGGAGAGCCTACCCAAAGCAGCTTCCGCCCTCTCCATAAATCCCCCAATCGCAAGTAGCCAGCTGTGTAAGGAGTCAACTACCTCATGAAGAGGTTGGACGACCTCCTCAAGCCATAGGGAAGCCATGCTACCAAGCTCAGCGCGCAACAACTCGGCTTGCTCCTTCATAGCGGATTGCAACGACCTATCCGCTGAGGCCAAAGAGCCAACAAGAGCAGAAACAACTGACGCCCAAGTCCCAGGACGATGCACCTTGGATGGGAGCGAGACCTCAACCTGGGCTCGACATGGAGCATGTACCAGACAAGGCTCGGCTACGCTGCGGGGTGACGACGACGCGACAAGGACTACCAACGAGCTGAGAGGACGCCAAGCATTACGGCAATCACGAGCCCAATGACCGTTCACAAGGCAACGAGAGCATCTGAAAGGATCACTACAAACAGCTGCGCGGTGACCAGGAACCAGGCACCTACAACACCGTCCCTTGAGCCAAGCAGGAACGGGACGACGAGCAGCTAGCTGAATAGGCATATCTGGGCGGCGCGGGGTGCGCCGCGGCAACACCTCCTTCCATTCCTCACGCACATCTGTTGCACACTGCACACTCGGACGATCGGCCAAAACCAAGCACGTGCCCTCGGCATCCTGGAGACATGCCCTTGGGGTTGTGACGGCAAGGGGGACAACACATCAGAGCCGAGGCCGCTTGAGAGAGGCAGAAGCAACTGCGGGGCCAAATCCACCTCCGTGCCTTCAACCTTGCCAGCATCAGCAGAGGTAGCCAACGGAGTCCGGGGGCAGCTCCTCTTCACCACCCTCATCGTCATTGTCTGCAGCGGGCACCCAAGAAGCAGTCCACGGGGCAGCAGGCAACGCCCCTTTGCCTGCCTCAACGTCGCCAGCAGCATACCGCAGAGTTTTGGGGGCTAGCTATGTATCGTCGTCGTCGTCGGCCGCATCGGAGGCCCCATAGCAGGACGCGGCGGGGGGAGGGCTAGACTCCGGGAGGCGAACCAACTTTGGTGGTGACAGCGGCGAGGCAAGGGCCACGCCAGCCGACAAGACCCTCAGGCTAGAGAAGTCGATGACGACCGGCATAAAACCCGCAGGGATTTTCCACGGCGGTAGCGGCAACAACTGCTGGGGCCTCGCAGCGGCGCACGGGGCAGCCCGCGGAAAGCCGGACGGGGGACGGCGGCTACAACTGCTGGGGCCCGCAGAGGAGCACGGGGCAGCGTAGGCAGTGCGCGGAAGGCCGGAAGGCGACGCTGTGCAGGCGGCACGGGCGGCCCGCGGAAGGACAGACGGCGGCGACGCGCAGGTAGCCCGTCTCCTGGGACGGGCACGGGTGGCGCGAACACAGGCCATCCCCACGGAGGAAGAAAGGCCCGAGCTCAGCGATTCCGGCGGAGACAGCCGGCAGAGGCAGTTTAGGATCTGGAGGCAGAGGGGGGTGGTTGGTGGAGAGAGATCAGCCCGGCGGCAGCGGCGGGTCACCGCCAGCGACCATGGTCGTGAGTCCTTTCCTCTTACAGCCACATTATGAAGCTGATTATTTGAAGCAACAAAAGACCAAGCTGAATGTGTTAGCTTGGTTCTGTAATCCACTGATGGTGAGCTAGTCGTGGTATGCAAGAACTCATCGTGATTTGGTTGAACATGAACTCTAACTCATGCTCTGACCTGGTTGTTATTCTCGCGCTCGAGGCAGTATCTAAAACCATGCAAGACAAAGTGGGCACAACAATGCTAATTCAGCCAATCAACTACAGAATTGATTCAATGTTTCGTTTGTAGCATGTCTTACATTACAGGCAATGCGCGAGAGACAGCACCTTCTGTACAACAGCTACACTCTATACAACCTCACAGATTAGCATCCCCCAATCTATGGAAACAAAAAGGAGGAGCAACTGGGATGGTGACCAAGCAATCAGCAGGCCCAGCAACAGATCAGAAAATGCTCTAGCCAGACACCATATCAGTCCTTCACATCCCCGACGCCTTCCGATGACAACTGAAACCTTGCTTCGGCTTCAGCCAGGCAGGGGGAGCTTATTACTTTACAGATTCGCTCCTCTCCTCTTCCCTTGCGAAGAGCAAGCCTGAAACGACACGGTATTCACATGTTAGAAGAAAAACTGATTAGACACTAAGAGCCACAAGTTTGCAATAGAATCATCAGACTATATAACTCCAAAATGAACCTTGTTGTGGAAGCATGTGCCATGATGTTCCCGCCGATAGGCTTGACCTGTGGCCCAGCAAACATCGCAGAGCCATCCACTTGTGCCACTACTTGATTGGTGATAACCACAGCAACTCCAAACTGAAGCAGCAAGATATT
Organism: Avena eriantha; assembly: GCA_910589775.1. Taxonomy (NCBI): domain Eukaryota; kingdom Viridiplantae; phylum Streptophyta; class Magnoliopsida; order Poales; family Poaceae; genus Avena; species Avena eriantha. Next base: position 318,633,104 of record OU342743.1, on the reverse strand, counting down.
AAATCAATTTTAGCAAACCAAAACACATTCGCATAGCTTGTTTAATCAACTGGTGTAAATGAACAGCATGGTCATTTATAAAGCTTAGCAGCAGTGTAAACACCATTTTATTTCAATGAATGCTGAGATATAAGCAAAAACTTTAAGCTTCAGGATATGTACATAATAAGAGATTAACTTCCTGACCTCATCTGCTAACTTCTGAAGGCTCCTCAGGAACTTAGCCATATGCATTTGCCTCGCTGATAGTTCCCCTCTACCTGAGAAATCAGTTCTGTACAGAGCTGTGGCACTGTCTACAATCATGAGAGCGAACCTGCATATGTGGAATTCCATAATCAGAAATCAGTTACTACATACTACTAGTCTGCATAAGAAACATACATTCAAATTCAGCAAACAATAGAAACAGGCTAATTAGCTGCAAGAATATGCAGCAAATAAACATGCTGGGTAAGCAGAACTAAATACAGGTAACATTTAAAAAAATAGAAGGTAACAATAGAAATTTTAGCTTATGTCCATATTGCCTGATCAAATTTAGTCCCATCAAGTTCTATTACCTTTGTATCAGTCATGCAGTGCATGTATTAACCCAGGGACATTAGGATCTTTTCAACCAGTGCATGTGACAAAACTCAGAACATCCTATGTTAACATTACATTTACATGATTGCGTGTGATCTCAGCTGATACTTATATACATTGCAATGGTCACATGCATATTTTGGCCTCATAAAAACATGTTATATAGAATGGAAGTATCAACCAAAGGCAAAGGGGCTAAATTATGTCAGCAATATACAACCACTTAGACTCATAAGGAGAATTAATGATAATATGATATCAATAAGTTACTAGTGGTCATCTAGATAACTACAGAAAATAAGACTGAAGTTCATAGATACACTCAGAAGGAAATAAATGATCTTGCCTGGTCTCTATCATCATGGAAGCTGCCTCCAGCAAAAGTCTGGACTGATGATCGGTATTATAAGCTCTTGCATAAGCCACATTCTCTAATACATCAGCACCATTTAGTCCAAACCTAGAATTCAGTATTCACTTGTTTAGCAATCAAATTCATGTTAACACGAAGTAACCACTGCAATCAAGGTGTCACCTGTCTGCTATCTGGAGGAGCCTCTGTGGTCTGAATGTCCCCTCTGCGTCAATGTACAGAGCCTTTCCTTCACCACCACCTTGGTCCAATGGAAGCTGAAATATATCACATTAACATATCATGAGATTAACGGCAAGATTCAGGTGTCAATGCAAAAAAGGTTGATAAATAAAATCTCACCTGACAAGTAACACATAGGGTGTGGCACAACTGAGTCTTTCCTGAGCGGAACTCACCATATAACTCTGTGATAGATCCTGTTTCTATGCCCCCTGTTGAATGTAGTCAGAACAAATAATCAATGATCACAAGTCACTAATCAAATTCTACGGAAATGGGAAAAAGCATGAAAGATGACAACACATTACCCTCCAAGATCTTATCAAGCTCTCTTGATCCAGTTGTAACTTGAATGATCTCTAGCCTCTGTGCATGTAGTTGGCTGGCACTTGTAAATCCCAGTGGAACAAGCTTCGATGCTGCAAAATTTTGTAGACAAATAGGATTTTACAGTGTGCAATAGAAACTCCATGCAAAATACAACTTTGGCCTCAGGATTACTTGCCTGCTTCGATTATCTTGTCAACTTTGGCCTCACTGATTCCTTTGATCTGCAAAAGATCTTTCCTTGGAGTGTAAGCCACAGACTCCACTGTGTGGAGACCAGCATCTTTGAGCTTTTTGACATCTATTGCAGCTATTCCAGATGCCTTGACAACAAAAGGACAGTGTTAATGAAAACATTTGTTTACTAGAAACAGGGCACTAGTAACAGCTAAAATAGCTTTTTAGATAACAATGAAGATGTGAACATCAAAAGAACCTAAACCATCTAAGTTGTAACAGCCTAGGCTCATCCTCATAAGCCACTTTGACAAACAGAATATCACAAAAAGCTATTCCTACTACAGCTTCTTCAAGAAATTATACTATTAAGCAATGCATACCGTTTGGTCAATAATTGCTACATTTTTCAGTTAACAAGATACAATATTCAGATAAGAAGGCCAAGGTACTCATTTCTACGTAGTGCTCATATAGGAGGATGACAAGCCAGGCGCATATGAAATATTTTAGTCTTTGGTACATTCACATGTGCAGTAATATAATAATTTGCAACAAGTCCTGCTAAGAGCAATTTTGCAATGAAGACAGCGGATTGTGACTTGTTGCTACATTTTCCAAACAAGGTATTTTGACAAACAGAACATCAGAAAAAGCTTTGACAAACAGAGTATCACAAAAAAGCTATACCTAGTATTAAACCATGCATTTCTTTTGGTGAATGGTTGATATATTTTTCCAGTTAACAAGATACAGCGAAAACAAGGTACTCATTTTGAACTACTGCTCATATAGGAATATGACAAGTCAAGTACATATGGAATATTTTAGTCTTTGGTACATCTATGCAATAAGATAGTAATTTGCTACAACTCCTAGTACGAGCAATTTTGCAAGGAAGACAATGGATGGTGACTTGTGGCTAAATTTTTTCCAAAGGACTTTTTAGATGCAAGAGTCCAACAATATACTGGAGATCGTAAACATGATGCAAAATCGAGACAACAGCATCTACATAGAGGTTGACATTTACTATTAAGCAAGGACCAAAAGCCCCAACAGGGCCAAAGCAAGAAATCCTCCACCTCAACTGTAAAGAATCAAGAACTTAGCGTTCTGTGACCAAGAATAGGTAAAACAACTTCAATAAAGTTGAAAGCAGTCACCATGTCACCTCAAAAGCACCTAAACCACCTTATAAGTGATAAACAGCCTTGGCTAATCCACATACCGACATACTCCACTTCGACAAACAGAACATCACAAAAAGCTATTCGTAGTACAGCTTCTTGAATAAATTATAGTATTAAACTATGGGGTACAATCCGTTTGGTGAATGGTTGCTACATTTTTCAGTTAACAAGATACTGCATTCAGACAGCAAGGTACTCATTTCGAACTACTACTCATATAGGAATATGACAAGCCAAGATCATATGCAATATTTTAGTCTTTGGTACATTCAAGTGTGCAATAACATAGTAGTAATTTGCAACAACTCCTACTAAGAGCGATTTTGCGAAAAAAGACAGCGGACTGTGGCTTGTTGCTACATTTTCCAAGCGATTTGTAGATGCAAGAACCCAATAATCCACTGGAGATCGTACTGGTGATGCCAAATTCGAGATAACAGCCTCTAAATAGAGGTTGACACGTATTAAACGTTGAATACAAAATGTATCTTTAGAACAAATGCACCCAAAAGTACGAAGGCAAGAATCATCTACCTCAACTGTAACGAACCAAGAACTTAGCGTTCTGTGACCAAGAATACGCAATAATCGCAGTAAACATAGAAGGTAGTGAAAGCACCATGTCATCTCAACTGCAAGCGCAGCGGAAATTCCAAGGAATGTTTTTACTTGAAGCTTGGGGAGAAAACTGAATCAAGGACTGGGTTTTGTGACCAAGAATCTGTAGAAACACCTACAAATCCTAATCGCGACACCAAAACTCGGAACAGAAACCATATCAATTCGCCCGCGGGAGTACCTGAAACTCAAGAAATGCGCGACATTGGGGAACGGGCAAGAATCGAATCAAGAATCAAACCCTGCACCCCAAGAACCTAAAAGCAACCCCCAGATCGAGACAAACCCATACAAATGCTTCTCCACACAGACAGGAAACCCGAAGAAACGTTCTTACTTAGACGCCATTTAGGGAGAAAACCTCAGGAACGAATCATAATCGCGGCACCGAAACTCGGAACAGAAACGATTTCAATTCGCCCGCGAGAGGACCGGGAAGTCAAGAAATGCGCGCATTTGGGGGCGGGTAAGAACTGAATCAGGAATCTGCGGCTCTTCCCCCAAGAATCCAAGAACTGTGCACCACAAGAACCTAGCAGCGACCTAAAATCGAGAGAAACCCGCACTAATTCTCCTCCACGCGGACAGGAAACCCCAATAAGGCTCGACCTTGAGGACGACATCTGGGGGAGAAGTAACGGACCAAGATCCGGCTAGGGTTTCGGTAAGGTGGGCGGGGCAGTACCTGTAGCTGCTCTATGGGGAAGGGCCCGTGCTCCACCTCCTCCTGCTCCACCGCCGCCGTCTTCTGCTGCGCCGACGTCGCCGCCATGGATCCTACTCGCGGCGAGCGAGAGAGAGAGAGAGAGAGAGAGAGAGAGAGAGAGAGAGAGGGAGAGGGGAGGAGGGAGAGAGGGAGTCTTGCTTCGGAAGGAATGGGGAGGGCGCCAAGGCGGAGACGGTGGGAGAGGCTTTATTGGAACTTCTCTCGGCCTATAATGGGCCACTTGGTGAGCCTGAACGGGCCCGAGTTCGGGCCCAGATGGGCCTGTCCGGGTGAGCCCAAAGTCGGATACTACCAGGTGGGTCCATCATGTTGGTGACTCCGGTTCCCAGCACACGCCGCCGTCTCTTCTCTACTTCGTCCCCAAGAAGAACACACAGCAGGAGTAGAAAGAAAGGCCTTCCGCGATTTCAAGCGAAGAAATAGCGAGAGAGAAAGAAGGGCCTTGATCCTGCTTCGAATCCGCATCCGCCGCGGCCGACAAGATGTTTCTCACGAGGTAATCGATTTCCTCCTCCTGGAGTTTCGATTTTTGTTATATTTTGCCTCTTTGCATCGATTCGATCTGGCGCGGTGCTGGGCGGCGACGGCGGGTTTCTGATCTTCGTTGGGTTTTCTCGGTGTCTGCAGGACTGAGTACGACCGCGGGGTGAACACCTTCTCCCCGGAGGGGCGGCTGTTCCAGGTCGAGTACGCCATTGAGGCCATCAAGGTGAGATTCATTCTTTTTTTCCTGGGGAGATCATATGTCCAAACTGTGGAGACACTGCGGCTACATGGGGTTCCGTTGGGGGCTAGATTAGTGGGGGTTTGGGAGCCGGGTAGTGTTTTATTTTTCGTAAATCTGAGCGAGGGGGTTGGGTATTTTGGATTGGACTGTGGATCTCTGGATTTCGGAGGATCCGTGTTGCCAGCTTCAGCTGAGATTTGTGTGCAACATCGATGTATCTAAGTAGCGCTTATGATCTCGATCCTCGTGCTATGGATTGCAGTTGGGCTCGACCGCCATCGGGTTGAAGACTAAGGATGGTGTTGTCCTGGCTGTTGAGAAACGTGTCACCTCACCGCTTCTGGTAATTGCATCTTCACTTGCTAATGTTTTGTGCCGGCCAGATCGTTGTTCAGTTATATGCTCAATAGCACATAGCAGTGCATTTGAGTTTTTTTTTTTTACTACAAACCTTGCTGACTGAACTTATTCACCATGAATTTCCTTTTGTATTGATGACATAATAGTATGGGTTCTTATGGTTGCAAGAGAAATGTATCCTTGGGCATGTTCACTGTATTAGATAGGTCCAGTTGGATACTGTTGATGATCCTTGAGACATGAATGCTATCGGTGCTACTCCTCATAGTTTTGTGCTTTTATTTTCACAATATTTTTTTGGCTGAAGTTTCAACTGTCAACAAGATGTGGATGCTGTTGTTTAGAGTAATGCACTCCATACTATATGCATGTCATGGTGTGGGTTACCCAAATTTATTTTATACTGCCGAACAAGTTCCGGAATCAAATTGATTCATGGATACTTATCACACTGGACAAATAATATACTACTGCAGAACTGTAGAAGTACATAGATTTTCGTTTTGTCAACCAATAAAACAGTCTATTCTTTTATATTCATATATCCTATCGTCAAGGCTCACTAGACATACAAGAATAACCAAGCCGTTTATCCCATTCAAGTTGGGGTAGGCCAAGGCTCACTAGACTTATTATAATTAAATGATTTGTGTGCGCTGCATTACACACTGTCCCCCTTTGTCAGATAAGTATTTTTGTTTCTTGTTTGGCTAATTGAATGGCATGCAAAAATATTTAACAGTGCAATCTTTTCCCCATAACTCAGTTGTGTTTATTTCTGTGAAGCTACGTGATACCCATGTGTAGGAGTAATAAAAGCTAACTGCCTGATACTGACTGAACTTGATGTTACCTTCGTCCTTCTATTCCTTGGGATTGTAGTCAGCACAATTCAGCCTTTTGTTTCTATGTTATAGGTTGTTTTCCTGTGAAAATAATGATACAGGTTGTACCTTGCACAAACTGACCCTCAGTTATCTTTCCTATTATTATACAGGAACCAAGCAGTGTGGAGAAAATCATGGAAATTGATGAGCATGTAGGCTGTGCCATGAGTGGCCTTATTGCTGATGCTAGAACACTGGTTGAGCATGCTCGTGTTGAGACCCAGGTACACACTTCGGTTGTTATATATGCAATTCATACCCTTCGTCTGTTAACTTGAATTTGTATGTTCACAAACAGAATCATAGGTTTTCATATGGGGAGCCAATGACAGTAGAATCTACCACGCAAGCTATCTGTGACTTGGCTTTGCGCTTTGGCGAAGGTGAAGAAGAGTCAATGGTAAGACTCATTTACTCTTATTCTGTTAATGCAATGACACCTTGTCTTGCACACCTGATGAAAATGGGAAACACAATTACCTGGCTGCTCCACACACTTTGATTATCGCATGTCAGGTTTAACTATGGAGGAAATTGAACATCTAATAGAAGTTGTATCTGTTGCAGCTAACCTAATAGCCAATTTGAGTAGAGATGGCTATGTATATTTATGAAAAGGGAGTTTCTGAATCTAGACCGAACCAGGCAGAATTTCGTTTGATTTTCATTGTTGATTATTATCTTTTAAGGTTTTTGAGTTGCTTTGTCAAGGTTTGTAGTTGTGAAAACACCCACAGTACTCAAAGCAATTTCGTTAATCTTGACTACAAATTACTTTGTTGTATTTATTTTTATCACATTTTCTTGTATTCTACCTATCTACCAATATCGTAGAAGATGGTTCTGATGTACTTGTTGTTTATTTATGCAGTCACGACCATTTGGAGTCTCTCTCCTTATTGCTGGTCATGATGAAAATGGACCCAGCTTGTAAGTATTGATCACTTTAACTCAGCTAGTTGGGTTGTCATTGACGCTTATTTGAATAGTAAACATTTTGCAGTCTACCTTTTTTTGTGTAAAACAGTTGTGGACTTGTGATACCATGCTGTGCATGTGCTTTTTTTTCATTGCCTTTTTCTAGACTGTCATGTTAATTGCCATCCCTGACCTCTGCCAGAATATTTCTCTGGTGAATGGTGATACAGAATGGTGATACAGGACCATAGTGTCATTTATTTTCCAGTTCCATGAACTACAACAGATATAATTTTTAAGTTGGTACAGTTTACGGAGATCATATGAAAAATGATCTTCACCAAGTTGGTCTAATGGACATGTTGATGGATAAGTCTCTGTCCTATGGTCTTTGTGGGACAGCACACATGGTCCTTGTGTCAAGGACTAGCAGTTAGAGATAGAGCATCAAGGACTGGTTGTTAGATAGAGCATCCTTGACTGCTGCCTTTAGACTAGCATCTTAGACTAGCATCTAGCATATTCTTGGCTGGTTAGCAGCCTATAAGTATGTATCCCCAACCCCTCAGGTTGGTATGGCATTTGTGTGAGTTTGTGTGAGAAATAGAAACCAGAAAATTGCCCCAACTCCTTGTGTCATCCTCTCCCTTAATGAGAGTTAGAATTTTAGAATTCAGCGACTAACAAGTGGTATCAGAGCCAAGTTAGTTTGTAGCCTGAGCATCTCCTGCTCATCTCCTTCCCCGGCAGTAGCAGCAGCTCCGGCTGCCTCTGCTCACTCCTCTCTCTCTGTGCAGACGAGCAGCAGCTCGTCGGTTGCAGCCCCCTCTCCACCCAGCAGCTCCCCAGCGGCGAGCCATGTCCGCAAGCCACTCTCAGCACTCGGTAACCTCGAGCACGCGGCGTCGGCAGGAGGCCGAGCTCGCCGCGGCAGAGGAGCGCGAGCGAGTGGCGGCAGCAACCGCCGCGGTGGCAGCAAGGGCGTCGAGGCTGGCAGCAGCAGAGCTGGCAGCAGCCAGAGCGGAAGTGGAAGCAGCAGCAGCGGAGGATGCAGCACGTGAGGCAGCGGCGGAGGTCCAGGCTCTGCGCGGCAGCATCAGCGGCTCCGTTTCAGGCGACGGCAGCGTCGACGGAAACCACGACGCAGCCGGCGAGCGGACAGCGCGGTGGGCCGCCGAGCATGCCCAAGCGCACAGCGGTGGCGCTCCCAGAGGAGGCACGCACGGCGGTGGCGCTCCCGGAGGAGGCACGCGTGACGGTGGCGCTCCCGGAGGAGGCGCGTGCGGCGACGGCGGCCGAAACGACCAAGACCGCGGCCTCCATGAGGTCCGGACTGTGGTCAGGGACGTTGGTCCCGGTGTTGGGTGGCCTACCCTCACCAAAACCAACTACGTCGAGTGGGCCGCGGTCATGAAGGTCCGGCTCCAAGTGCGGCACATGTGGGAGGCAGTCTAGGATGCCAACGTCGATCACCATGAAGATCGACGGGCGCTGGACGCCCTCCTCGCTGCAGTCCCGCCCGAGATGCAGTTCTCGCTTTCCAACAAGCGGACTGCCAAGGAGGCTTGGGACGCCATCGCTGCGGCACGCATAGGCAGCGACCGCGCCCGCAAGTCCACACTGCAAGTACTTCGCAAGGAGTGGGAGAACCTGGCCTTCAAGCCAGGTGAGGATGTTGATGACTTTGCTCTCCGTCTCAACACTCTGTTGCAGAAGATGGTGCAGTTCGGCGAGGACACCTACAACGAGGAGAAAGCTGTCGAGAAGCTTTTTCGCTGCGTTCCCGAGAAGTACAGGCAGATGGCTCGCTCGATCGAGTCTCTGCTGGACCTCTCCACGATGTCGATCGAGGAGGCGATAGGTCGCCTCAAGGTCGTCGACTCTGACGAGCCACAGCCTCAGTCAGGGTCCATCACCACTGGCGGGAAGCTACTTCTCGGGAGCAGTGGGATGCCTGCCAAGGTGATAGGAAGAAGGGGGAGCCTTCTTCCACGACAGGCGGCCGCAAGCGCGGCAAGCCTCGCAAGGCGCGCAAAGACGCCCAGGGCGGCGCCGCCGGCAAGCAGAAGCCGGCACGAGACGACAGCTGCCGCAACTGCGGCCAGCTTGGCCATTGGGCCAAGGACTGTCGACAGCCACGACGCGGCCAGGCCAACTTCGCACGGGCGGAGGAGGAGCCGGCTCTGTTCATGGCACATGCAAGCATCGAGCTAACTCCAGCGGCACCAGCCGCGGCGGCTCTCCTCCACCTTGACGAGCCAAAGGCACACGCCCTCCTCGGCGATGGCTCCGGCGGCGACAGGACTGACGGGTGGTGCCTAGACACTGGCGCTACCCATCACATGACTGGTCGACGGGAGTTCTTCGCCGAGCTCGACCCCAGCGTGCGAGGCTCCGTCAAGTTTGGGGATGCCTCCGCCGTGGAGATTAAGGGCGTCGGCTCCATCATCTTCACCGCCAAGACTGGAGAGCACCGGCTGCTCACCAGTGTCTACTACATTCCCGCGTTGAGGAACTCCATCATCAGCTTGGGACAGCTGGATGAGAACGGCTCGAGCGTGCTGATCAAGCATGGGATCCTACGCATCTGGGATCGCCATGGTCGCCTTCTTGCCAAGGTAACTAGAGGTGCGAGTCGACTCTACGTCCTCAACGTGCAGGTGGCACAACCCCTCTGTCTCGCCGCCCGTCGGGACGACGAGGCGTGGCAGTGGCACGAGCGCTTCGGGCACCTTCACTTCGAGGCTCTGAAGCGGCTCAGTACCATGGAGATGGTGCGAGGCCTACCGTGCCTTGACCATGTGGAGCAGTTCTGCGACGTCTGTGTGATGACGAAGCATAGGCGGACCCCTTTTCCCCAGAGGGCGAGCTTCCGAGCCAAGGAGAGGCTCGAGCTCGTGCACGGGGACTTGTGTGGCCCGGTGACACCGGCCACACCGGGAGGACGACGCTACTTCTTGCTGCTCGTCGACGACCTCTCCCGCTACATGTGGGTGATGGTCCTCGGCAGCAAGGGAGAGGCTGCGGACGCCATCAGGCGCGTGCAGGCTGTTGCAGAGGCGGAGTGCGGTCGCAAGCTGCGCGTGCTGCGCACCGACAACGGCGGCGAATTCACAGCGGCTGAATTCGCGTCGTACTGCGCTGATGAGGGCATTCAGCGTCACCACTCCGCGCCGTACAGTCCACAGCAGAACGGCGTCGTCGAGCGGCGCAACCAGATGGTTGTGGGGATGGCCCGGTCCCTCCTCAAGCAGAGAGGGATGCCGGCTGTCTTCTGGGGAGAGGCAGTGGTGACGGCCGTCTACATCCTCAACCGCTCGCCCACCAAGGCGCTCGACGGCAGGACGCCGTACGAGGCTTGGCATGGGCGCAAGCCGGCGGTCTCCCACTTGCGGGTCTTCGGCTGCCTCGCGTTCACCAAGGAGCTTGGCCACATCGGCAAGCTCGACGACAGGAGCATTCTGGGAGTGTTCATCGGCTACGCGGAGGGCTCGAAGGCCTACTGCATCCTCGACCCGAAGACACAGCGTGTGCGCACGGCGCGAGACATTGTGTTCAACGAAGGGCGAGGATGGGCGTGGGACAAGGTGGTGGATGACGACTCGACTCCGATGTATGACGACTTCATTGTCGAGCACGTCCACTTCGAGGGAGCTGGGGGAGTAGGTAGCTCTTCTTCGCCCAGCATGCCTACCTCAGCCCCCGAGTCTTCATCGACCCCGGCATCACCACGCTCTCCGACCACGACTTCAGCTGCGACGAGTCCTTCGTCGACTCCAGCACAGCCGGCGACGCCTCGTGCTCCAGCACCGACAGCCACCCCTCCGGGGACGTCTACTCCACCACCAGCTCACGCCAAGCACAGCCCGGTGGAGTTCGCTTCCCCGCTCCCTCACGACGAGGAGCGCATCGACGCGTACTACGACGGCGAGCCGCTGCGGTACCGCACGATGGAGAACCTTCTCGGCGACCAGCCGGTGCCAGGACTGGTGCCACACGACCTGGAGGCGCAGTTGCACCTTGCGTGTGATGAAGGCGAGCCTCGGTCTTTTGCAGAGGCCGAGAGAGACGCGGCATGGCGCGCCGCGATGCAGCTGGAGATGGATGCGGTTGAGCAGAACCGCACCTGGGAGCTTGCTGACCTCCCTCATGGTCACCGCGCGATCACCCTTAAGTGGGTGTTCAAGCTGAAGAGGGATGAAGCTGGCGCCATCGTCAAGCACAAGGCTCGTTTGGTGGCACGAGGTTTCGTGCAGCAGGAGGGGGTCGACTTCGACGACGCCTTCGCTCCCGTGGCACGGATGGAGTCCGTGCGACTCCTCCTTGCGCTGGCTGCCCAGGAGGGCTGGCGTGTCCATCACATGGATGTCAAGTCGGCGTTCCTTAACGGTGACTTGAAGGAGGAGGTCTACGTGCACCAGCCGCCGGGATTTGCGATCCCTGGCAAGGAGGGCAAGGTGCTCCGCCTGCGCAAGGCTCTTTACGGCTTACGGCAGGCACCGAGGGCGTGGAATGCCAAGTTGGATTCCACGCTAAAGGGGATGGGCTTCGAGCAAAGCCCGCACGAGGCAGCCGTCTACCGGCGGGGCAATGGAGGAAATGCCCTGCTAGTGGGCGTCTACGTCGATGACTTGGTGATCACCGGCACCAAGGATGCGGAGGTGGCGACGTTCAAGGAAGAGATGAAGGCCACCTTCCAGATGAGTGACTTGGGGCCCCTCTCCTTCTACCTGGGAATCGAGGTGCACCAGGACGACTCCGGGATCACGCTTCGACAGACCGCCTACGCCAAGCGCATCGTTGAGCTAGCTGGGCTCACCGACTGCAACCCAGCCCTCACTCCGATGGAGGAGAGGCTGAAGCTCAGCCGCGACAGCACGACGGAGGAGGTGGACGCTACGCAGTACCGACGTCTTGTGGGGAGCCTTCGCTACCTCGCCCACACACGGCCGGACTTGGCATTCTCCGTCGGCTACGTTAGTCGGTTCATGCAGCGACCGACGACGGAGCACCAGCAGGCCGTGAAGAGGATCGTCCGCTACATTGCGGGGACTCTCGACCACGGTCTCTACTACCCTAGGTGCCCTGGGGCGGCACACTTCGTCGGGTACAGCGACAGCGACCACGCCGGCGACATCGACACCAGCAAGAGCACAAGCGGGATCCTCTTCTTCCTCGGCAAGTGCCTTGTGAGCTGGCAGTCAGTCAAGCAGCAGGTGGTGGCCATGTCTAGCTGCGAGGCCGAGTACATAGCGGCCTCCACCGCTTCCACTCAGGCGCTCTGGCTCGCTCGACTGCTTGGTGATCTCCTCGGTCGAGACACTAGAGCGGTGGAGCTCAGGGTGGACAGCAAGTCCGCTCTGGCCCTGGCGAGGAACCCCGTGTTCCACGAGCGGAGCAAACACATCCGGGTGAGGTACCACTTCATCCGAAGCTGTTTGGATGACGGGAGCATCACGGTGAGCTACATCAACACCAAGGATCAGCTTGCAGATCTGCTCACCAAGCCTCTTGGGCGGATCGCGTTCGTCGGACTCTGCTCCAGGATTGGGATGGTCCAGCCTTCCCACAAGACGACGCACAAGACTTAGGGGGAGAATGATGGATAAGTCTCTGTCCTATGGTCTTTGTGGGACAGCACACATGGTCCTTGTGTCAAGGACTAGCAGTTAGAGATAGAGCATCAAGGACTGGTTGTTAGATAGAGCATCCTTGACTGCTGCCTTTAGACTAGCATCTTAGACTAGCATCTAGCATATTCTTGGCTGGTTAGCAGCCTATAAGTATGTATCCCCAACCCCTCAGGTTGGTATGGCATTTGTGTGAGTTTGTGTGAGAAATAGAAACCAGAAAATTGCCCCAACTCCTTGTGTCATCCTCTCCCTCGATGAGAGTTAGAATTCAGCGACTAACACATGTTTGTATTTTTCCCCCTGTTTACTCGATCTAAGTTGATATGGTAAAGATCATCATATGCTTTCTAGTATAGCTAGTTGCATTGCTTTTCGAAATTCTCTATGTTGACATTGTATTCACTTATTATAATCAAGAGTTGATATGAAAAAAAGTGTGTTGTCCAAAAAGTTGATTCGGAGTTTTATTCGTAACATTATCCATCTGTATATGTTCATGGATTCCCCCCCCCCCCCCCCCCCCCCCCCCCCCCCCCCAAATCCTTGCATCTTGATATATCAGTATTATGTCTTTCATCTTTAGCTGAGGTTGTTGATTAGTGCATTCATTGTCAAGGTGATGCACTTGTAAAATCTCCTTTGTATGGCATTTCTATCTGTCTTTGTTGTTAGACGAGCACGCGTAACTATTTGCAATGATCAGTTTACAAAGCCAACTGAAACTTTGCTTCTTATCTTGATAACAAATGGATCAATTCCTGTGTATTGCAGGTACTACACAGACCCATCTGGAACCTTCTGGCAATGCAACGCCAAGGCAATTGGATCAGGCTCTGAAGGAGCTGATAGCTCACTACAAGAGCAGTACAACAAGGTACTTTACACTAAACTGAATATGGGATATACCATAAGTTAGCTGCATAGTTCAAGCACGAAAAATGGAAAAGGCTTCCAATTGTCTTGAAGAAAATATGCATATGGCAAGACTGGATCTAAATCTGAAGTAGCAGTCTTACAGACCCATGGCCATGTGACCTATGGCATCAAAGCCAGTTACATGGTGTAGGGCGCCACACCAATGAACTACAGTTAGAAATCTTAACTTTGCTGTTCATATAGAAATACATAGCAAAATATGGTTTAGCTATTCAGCAGGCTTGCTTTCAGTTATCAAAATCATGCATGCTTGCTTCAAAAGAATAATGAGAATTTGACATCTCGATGCAGGAACTGACAATTGCTGAGGCAGAGACCATAGCCCTTTCTATCCTCAAGCAGGTTATGGAAGAAAAGGTACAGTATCCCGACCCGCTTCATATTCCTCATTTCTCGGCTCAACTCAACAGGTGCCTGAGCTCTAACTTCGTTTGAAACAGGTGACCCCTAACAACGTTGACATCGCGAAGGTGTCTCCCAACTACCACCTCTACACCCCTGCAGAGGTCGAAGCAGTCATCGGGCGGTTGTGAATCATTGCCACTTTGGGAAATGATCTGTTGCTGTTCTGATGAAGCATTGGTACAATGGACATATGAACTCTGTTGATGTGGGTTTTCTTCCTGTTGCTGTTATGGCTATCGTTGTTCAAGGATAGTAGCGTCTGCATGCCACATCTGATTCTGATCTCCCGGTCCAGCCTTTTTTTTATTTGTTTCCAGTAGCACTAAGACAATGTACCAGCAAATTCGTAAACTTACTTGATGCTCTAGGGCATGATCAGCGGTCTGCATGCATAGTTGCAACTGGCGTATACGTCAAGCATCAGTGTAAACTATTTTTAGTGACGTTGATTTGGTGACCCTAGCTATGATTAGGTCAAAATGCAACTTGACAAGGCCTCTAGATAACCAAGCAAAGGGATGTCTAGAACTTCTCCACTGAACTCCCTTCACGTTCCAGTTTCCTTATTTCATGAGACTCCAGCGAGCCCATCGATTCTTGAATAGTGGTCAATTCTAGACTCCTAAATAACACAATTTGATGGCAAAAATAACATAGAAGGACACTCTTGGCTTAGAGGTAGGCACTCTAGGGTTTGAACCTACCATCACATTTGATGGCGTAGTTCAAGCATAACATAGTTTGACACACAAACTCAAACGAAATGCCTATTCATAGTTCAAAGCATAAAATACTTCACCATCAACATAGTTCAACACAAACACCTATCATTGCCATCATTGGCATCTCCTTGTTGCTCCTTGTTAACATGTGTTTTTGTAAACAATCTGCCATGATGTCGGCCATGTCACCTTCCATGGTACTCGCGAACCCTCCCATGCCACTTCCTATGTCACCCACGAATCCACCCAATTAGCCACCTTCCATGCCACACATGTCAACCATGAACCCTCCGACAAATCCACCCATCATAAATTTTCTTGCCAACACTCCATCGTGACAAAGCTCGATATATGCCTTTTGCTTCTCATTCATGGCACTCAAGTCCATGAACATGAGTTTTTGCTCATTTCCCATTGCTCGTAAATTTTCTTCCATAGCCACCTTACTCTCCTCCATGCCCACCTTCGTGTCTGCCATAGCCACCTTGAGCTCCTTGGCCGCCGCCCTTCTCTCTTCAACCGTTGCCCTGTGTTCCTTGGCTACCTTGAGCTCTTGGAGTTCCTCTTAGGAACCTCATGTATCTCATGGTTCTTCCACTTCTCATCATTTTCAAGCTTTGTCCAACATTGATGTAAGGTGAATGATTTGTATTTCCAATCCCACTTGCCTCCCTTCACTTTTTCTTTGAAGAAATTTTGTGCAGTTCTACATGTGACAATGGAGATAGCTAATTAGCCACATACGAAGACAATGGAAAAAAATAGCCACATATAGAGATAGGATGCAAACACTCACCCGATCTCTCTCATTTGTGCCACTTGGGTTCAAGTGTTCCATATATGCCAAGCACCCCAATTAGTTTTGGCAATCAGTGGATATTGTACCCCATCGAAGACGAATAGAAGTCTTTGTTCGATCATTGCCACATGTCCTCTGGTTGCTCGATGCCAACGGCTGGATCAATCCCTACCTTCTTCCATGCCAAGATATACAATTTCTCCTCCGACATGGTATAGTTTGTCATTCTTCCCCTCAGATTTTCTTCGAAGAAACCCTCATCATCCAAAATCAAGATTGTCCTCATCATAATTTGTTTTATATTCTTGTGATGGGGTTTCTTGAGAGAAGAAAACTTGTGAAACATTCATACTTTGCAAAAATGCCTCATCATCGACACTACATACATCAAGAACAGATAGCAAACACACTCGATCGCATTGAACAACTAGAACATTGATCATAAATTAAAATTGCAGAAAAAGGGAAAAATACCCTTCTGACATATCATCGAGCACTTTGAAGGCCGCCGTCGTCGCAAACAGTACATGCGTCTCATCTTTCACAAGTCAGCGAGGGGCGCCTTGGACGTTTTTGGGCTTCGGTACACGGTCGGCGGTCACCTTCGGCTTCTCGCCCATGGCCGCCACCATCTACCTCTTTTCGTCGGTAACCGGAGCGGTTTTCCTCCCTTTGGGCGGTTGCTTCCCCGTCTATGCGGCACCCTGGCTCGTATTCCCAGCATCGGCAACTAACCGGGGCGACGCGAAGACCGGGCGGCAGAGGGGCAGTGTCATAGGGTTGGGTGGTCCCGCGGCGGCAACTGTCGGGGCCGGGAGAGTCGTGGAATCGGTGTCAGGAGGGACGGAGGGTGAGTGTTCGTCATCGCCGCCGTCTGGTGAAAAACTTGACCACCCCTACCAAGTGATGCAAAAGTTAGCTTATACATGAACGGAACCATGTAAGTGCATCCAAGTGAATGGAACTAAACGTCTAAAAAATAAAGTTGAAGAAAATGCCTACAAGTTCAACCCAAGAGTTCTTAGATGGTGAAATTGTACATCCACTCCCGCGCTCAACATAGCTAGGTCGATTCCTTTCGATCAATTCATTTTCATTTTTTTGTTGATGTCAATGGATGATTCGACGTGCTTGACAGTATACTTGTTTCTCCAACATCAGGATGATCCCATTCGCATATCCACTTTCCTCCATCTCTCCAAACAGCAAGGTATGAGCTCGTGTTCATGGAGAATTCATTTCGGAGGTGAAAATGCATGTGAAGGTATGAGGAAATCTGTCCTTTTGAGATGGAAAAAGAAAGAGTGCTCATTGTTACTCCCTCCGTTTTAGAATATAAGATGTTCTAGCTTTTGTGAAGCTAATTTTATGTAGATATCTTTTAGTGTGTGTTCGGTTCGGAAACAAAGTGGAATAGAATGTCATGATTCTATTCTACTGGAATGGGTCGGTTATGTTCTTGCGTTTAGTTAGGACAAAAAGGTATAATGGAATGGTTCCGTTCTATGTTTGGTTGGGCCAAAAAAATGAATGAAATGGGGTAAATTATGGGAAACAAACTGGTGAGCAAGTGTGGGGTGCATTTAGCAGAAAGAATGGCAAGAGAATAGAGAGAGTGAGCAAGGTTGGGTGGCATTAGCATAGAGGAACATGGAGATGCCACCGATTTTGAGGAATGATTGTTTTCTAAATCTAGAGGAAATATTCTCTTTTAAGAAACCACCTCGTTCAATTTCATTTCTCAATCAAATGTTGGAACAACTCTCAAGTGTAGAACCATTCCATTATATTCCTCTGCGTGAACTCAATCGAACACAGGTTCGGAGTGAGCTTACATACTAAAAGTAGTCTAGATACTTAGCTTCACAAAAGTTAAAAAATATTGAAACAGAGGGAGTACTATTGTGATGATGCCCCGGTCCTGCGCGGTTGAGTAGTGTAGTTCCCAAAAGAAGAGTAGTGCGTGCAGAGTGGCCAAGCGTTGACTGTGGCGTCGTAGCTAGAGCGACAGAGTGGCCAAGCGTTGATTGTGGCGTCGTAGCTGGAGCGAGCAATAGAAACTACTTGGGAGGAGAGCACATATGTGGGATGTACTATGGGTGTGATTGTAGCCTGGGTCGATTCTGGAGCTCCCGGGGGCAGGGCGCTTGGGGCATTGCTAGGAGTAAATGACCCTAGAGACATTTTGTACACTTCGTTTGGTAACCCGGGTCTTACTACTTAGCAATTTTGGGGCTATTGATTGGTTGAATGGGATAATGCACATATGGTTACGATGATGCAAGGTTGCGTGTTTGATTGTGTGCATGCTATGCTTGTGGTCACTGTGACCTTACCAAGCAGAAGACTAACTCTAAAAACTAGCATTTCATTAGTTCATCATGACTATGGATCACGAATATGGTTATTTTAATCCAACCCTAGCTACTACGAATTACAGTTTATCAGTACATCCCTAACTACATAGCAAATAGCAGTTTATCATTGCAGTCATTCTCCTTCTTGTAACTACCTCGGTGAATTACACTCTTAGTTACATGCCTGGATGAACGAAAGTGGTTAAAATAGTACGGTGGGGCCCGGGGCCACTCACGGTAGACCTTTCGGCCGTCCTAACCACTTTCAGATCATCGGGACAAGAACGAGCGGCGTAATCGGCAGGCGAAGGGATCAACTACGTACACAAATGAGTATGTATGCAAGCCACACACAACAGTCCTCAGAGCCATTCCATCTAAAAGAAATAGAAATTATTGCAACGCCATACGGCAAGATTCAAATATCCTAGATAGAGATAATATTTTAGGATAGCTCCTCATACATCAAACATCAGAGTATCAGGCGGAAGCGGAAGACAAGATCCGAGTACGGATAGGAAGCAAATCGGCATAAGATGCCACATAAATAAACACATCCCGCCCACAGATCTCACGGATCCCCGTTCCCGGAATCTCTACACCGAGTGATCGTTGCCAACAGCATCCGTCTCCTCCACCCAGTATCCTTCTTGCGAATACACCTGTTCATCTGAATCAAACAATTTATCGTGTGAGACCCTAGGGGTACTCAGCAAGTCTTTATGCCACTAAATGGGACACAACCTGGGGTGACGCAATTGCAGCAAAAGATAATAACTAACAAGTCTATAGATACTCGTTAACTATCCGCCTAACCAAAGATAGACGGATGTTCGTGAATTAAGAACAACATTTATAACAGTATAATTATCCGATCCATCCTCCTCCTCGCTTACCAACGAGGAAGCGGACGAACAACCCCCCATCCGTTGGCAGTTTTATTAGCCATTCCATGAGTGTTGCACTATTTAATAGTCAAGTATTTAGTCAAATTAAAAGCGGTACTTTAGTTATACTTCTCTATGATCGAGAAACTGTGCTCCAAGTCGTCCATAACCGCGGACACGGCTTTCAGAAAGTTTTACCCTGAAGGGGTGCACGAATAGCAACACACACTCGATCAACCTCGGAAAAACCAACTCAAGACCCAACGAGGCATTCACGACAAAGCGATCACAGGATTCAGTAATATTTCAGGGGGCCACCCCATTAAGCTACCCGCAACGAAGCTAGCTGACTCCGAGACGGACTCAAGGTTTGCGTCAATGGCTGTAAACGACTGGGAACCCGAAAGTGTGACTGGGCTTGTCTATATCGCGAAAACACTCCGCATACAAAACAGTACAGGTGCTCCACGCACAATAAGAAATAAAACAGTAAGCATGGCATAAGTACAGAATAGTAACAAAGCCCCAAACTACTTTGTGGCCCCAAGAAATAAGAGTGAATCAAGCTCTGGCTCAGAGGGGTCCATAAGGCCTCCCGGATGTGGATAGTGCGAATAGTCAAGGAACAGGAATGAAGTACTCGGGGTCCTACGGGACACAAGTGAGCATGAAAAACCAAATAGCAGATATTGCTCACCGGTGCCTCTTTCATTAGTTATCCCATTACTACTCAGGTTAAGTTGTTTAAGTACCCCGTTATCCATCAGACACTCACATACCCTACACATGCTTTTCTACGACTCGCATGGCTCAAACAACTCCTGTAGTAATGGCTCATGGGATGGAGGAACAAGTTTCGGTGGGGTTTAAAAGTAAAGGCTATGCAGTACTTGGGATTCAATTTAATGCAATCGCGACTCAATGATGCAAGAATAAGATAGAGGCAATAGGTACTATATGTATGCAAGCATGTGGTAGTGCTTGCCTGGCAGCTCAGTTGAAGCGAGAGATGGATCTAGGTAGAACTCCTGTGATTCCTGGTAATTCTCCTGCTGGGCGTCTATTCGAAGAAGAACCAAACAAACAAGGGCCAACATAAATAAAGTGCACAAGCATATGAATTAAAATGCGACAAGCAAACAAGCATGCCATGATGAATGGTGCACAATTTACATGGCATTAAAGTAGCATGGCATGGTGAGGTGTGGGGTACAAGAATAAAGCATTTTATTATTTATTTAGTCCAAGTTTTATTGTCATAAACAGTTCTGATTTGTAATAATGACATGATGCATGCTTCAATTCAGGACAAGGAATGCATAGATAGAACGGGCTCGTCGCGCTGATCGATTTAGACATATTATTTGTCAAATTTGGAGTGATAGAGTTAAAGTTATTAATTTATTAAGAAAAAGGGCATTTTATTGTAATTTTAATCATCTCGAAATTTTAAACTGCTCAAATAATATTTTGAAGGGCATATTTGAATTCCTCACATTTTTCTCACTCAAAAACATATATTATTTGTATTATTTGGATTTATAATTTAGAAGTTATTTAAAATCTAATTTGAATTTGTATTTAACAATTTCTGGAAAAGTTTAATTAAAACAGAAAAACCGCCAGGACTTTTTACACCCAATCGAACTCAACCCCAGTCACTGACGGATGGGGCCGGCGCAAACTGGGCCCAGCGGATAAGGTTGCATAGCCGCGGGCTTTTCTCACTCTGGGACTACCCAGCCACTGTGTGTGACAGGTGGGCCAGCGGGCTAGGGCCCATGTGCCAGTGGGTGAACCCGCAGAGGCTGACAAGTGGGGAGCGTGCTGGAGCTCGGGTTGAGCCGGCAAAAACGCAGGTGCCTTTTTGTAAAGAGCGCAGGGAGGCTGACCGGTGGGGCTCGGTTGGATCGCGGGTTGAGCGAGAGATAAAAAGAGGGGGCTATCTGTAAATCGACCACAGGCCCGTACTCTTGCTCTTCTTTCTCTGAACCGCGGACAGAGCCATGCTCGACAGGCATAGCGCGGCGCACGGGGAACTCGATCTGGGGACCTGGGGCTCGCTCTCGGGGGTGGTAGCCACTGGGGTAGGCTGAGAACGTTGTTAGGAGGAGGATGGCCAACTAGGTGAGGCGGGGCGTGGCGCAGAGGCGGTCAAGCGCCAGCGACCGACGGCGCACCGAGAGCGTTCGGTGAAACTCCCGGCGAGGCACCGGGTCTACAGCGAGGCGGAGGATGTCAGAGAGGGAGAAGGGGTTACCGCGGAGAGATTGACGGTGACAGATCGGTGCGGGGAGCTGCAGATCGACGACAAGGTTGGCGGCCAGCGACCTAGGGTTTTGTCGGGACGTTGGCGTGCCGCGGCTGCTGGGGAGCGTCTCCTTCTCGGTGGCGCGTACATGGTGAGGCAGGGGAACCTCCTCGGTCTCCTCGACCACCTCCACGTCGCTCACGCCGTTTGGAACGAGGATACGGCGGTGGTACTGGCGGTGATCGGCGAGAGGGAAGATGGCGTCGGTGGAGAAGAAGAGGGGAAGGGTCGGGCTCCGGGGTGGATCTGGTGAGGCTAGGGCGCGTCAGGCGAGGGAGTAGATAGGGAAGGGGATGGGGTGACGTGTGGGAGCGGGGTAGGGATAAAGGTGGCTCCGGCCACCTTTTCCTCCTCCTCCTCGCGTGCTCGAGCTGGGGCTCGGCTAGGGCAGGCCGGGGCATGGCAGGTGGGCCAGGGAGAGGTTAAGGCGGGGCAGGTTCGGGCTGGGGCCAGCACGGCAGGTAGAGAGAAAGAAAAGGAGAGAGGGAGGCTCGGGTAGCTAGGGTAGATTAGAAAGGGTGGTTCGGTTTTAGGGTTTTGGTTAGGTAGAGAGGGTAGGAGGGTAGCTGGGGTGGGGCTAGCATGGTAGAGAGAGAAAGAGAAAGAGAGAGAGGTGAGTGTTAGGGTAAGGTAGGGTTTAGACTAGAGCTAGGTTTAAAGAGGGAGAAGTTAGAAAAAGGGGTTAGGGTTTAGTTTAGGATTAGGGTTTTTTGGGAGAGGGGGTAGAAGAAGAGGGTGGCATGGAGATTGAGAAGAGAGGAGAGGTGGTTTACGTGGAAAGAACCCACATGATCATGCTTGGATAGATGTTGGATAAAAAGAGAGAGGGACATGGTTTGGTGGAGAGCAAAGAATGGCCACCTTGAATTGAATCTCAAAGGACCATGCCACACTTCCAAAAGAGTACAAGCAACTCCCAAAAGAAGAGGGTGGTGATACTTTGCATGGCCCATGCATGGGCATTAAATGCCATGTTTTATTTTGTGAAAACAATAATAATATAACATGGCATGATTCCCATGCATTACCAAAATGTGGAAATAAAGGCCAAGCAAAAGAAAATAGAATTGAATCCATCCCAACCCACATGAGCTAGAGTAAATGCCAAAATAAAATAAAAGCCCATGGTAGTTAGGGTGGTGGAATTATAAGGTGGTGACAAAGAAAGGTGGTGGAGTGGAATTAAAAGATATGCCCCCAACTCAACTTGGGCATCAAGTATTTATCAAGAACCAAATATAATATATCAAGAGGAAAATACAATTAATAATGCATGTGAGAGAAAACCCAAAAGGGAAAAGGTTTTATATGATGCTCAAATGCAAGGTGGCATGATGACATGAGCATGATATAATTATGATGCAACAATTATATGTAGGAAGTAGCCATTAGCTTACTAGACCAAGTAGCATTACCATTGTTAGACAATTGGGATGCTACAACTCTCCCCCACTAAACAGGAATCTCGCCCCGAGATTCTAGGAAGAAGAAGAAGACTCGAAGAGGGTAGGATACTTGGCACGGAGCTCATCTTCACGTTCCCAAGTGGATTCATCAAGGGAATTGTGCGACCACTACACCTTGCAGAACTTGATGGACTTGTTGCGAGTCCTTCTTTCTGCAACTTCGAGAATTTTTGTGGGGTGTTCTTGATAAGACAGATCTTCTTGGAGATTGATGAGTTCATGGTCCACGGTCCTGCCGGGATCCTTGAAGCACTTCTTGAGTTGAGAGATGTGGAAAAAATCATGGACCTTGAGTTTTTCAGGGAGCTCAAGAGCATAAGCAACTTCTCCTCTTCTTCCACGAATTCTGAAAGGACCGATGTATCTAGGAGCCAGCTTTCCTTTGATACCAAAGCGGTGCGTGCCTCTCATGGGAGTGACACGAAGGTAAACTAGATCACCAGGAACATACTCCATGTCCGTGTGCTTTCTATCATAATTGCTCTTCTGGCGACTTTGAGAAATCTTCAGATTTTCAAGAATGATGTGAACTTTCTCCTCCGCTTGAGTTACAATGTCAGGGCCAAACAATATTCTTTCACCTGCGCCCGACCAACCAATTGGAGTTCTGCATTTGCGACCATAGAGAGCCTCAAATGGTGCCATCTTTAGACTTTTCTATAAGCTGTTGTTGTAAGAGAATTCAGCATAAGGAAGACATTCTTCCCACTTCATGCCGAAAGAGATAACGCAAGCACGAAGCATATCTTCCAGAATCTGATTGATCCTTTCAACTTGTCCTTGCGACTGAGGGTGGTAAGCTGTGCTGGAGTTCAATTTTGTTCCCAAAGCATTTTGGAAACTTCCCCAGAACTTGGAAGTGAAGATGCTTCCACGGTCTAAACTGATCTCAAGAGGAACTCCATACAGAGAGACAATTCTGTTGATATAGAGCTCAGCCAACTGAATTGCAGAAATTGTTTCCTTGACTGGAAAGAAGTGAGCCACTGTAGAAAGCCTGTCGATGACAACAAAGATTGCATTGTTGCCCTTCTGCGACCTTGGAAAACCAGTGATGAAGTCCATCTCTACTTTCTCCAATTTCCATTCCAGAGGCTTCAATGGCTGTAGAAGACCGGAAGGTTTCTGATGGACAGCTTTAACTCTATGACAGACATCACACTCCGAGACATACTTGGCACAATATCGTTTCAGTCCAGGCCACCAATACTATGTTTTCAAGTCCATGTACATCTTAGTGCTGCCAGGGTGGATAGAAAGAACAGAATCATGCGCTCCTTGAGAACTTGCTCTCTTAAACCCGGGTAATTTGGAACAAACATCCGGTGTTCAAAGAAAAGAGTGCCTTGGTCGTCAACGTGGAAAGACTCATACTTTGGAAGCTGAATGTTGGAGATGATCTTTTTAGTGTAAGGATCCCCAAGTTGAATGGAGCGAACTTTTTCTTCCAAGAGAGGTGTTGCTAGAAGGTTCAGAAGATACCCTTGATCCACAATTTCAAGGTTAAGCTTGCGGAATTCCTCGCACAAGAGAGGCTGTTGTTCTTCCACCATGAGGTTGTTGACATAAGCTTTACGGCTGAGAGCATCGGCCATGACATTAGCTTTGCCCGGAGTGTAGTTGATGGTCAAATCGAAATCATTGATTGTTTCAATCCACCTCCTTTGACAAAGGTTGAGATCAGGCTGTGTGAATATATATACTTCAGACTCTTGTGATCAGAAAAGATCTCACAACGGTTGCCAAGCAAGTAATGCCTCCATACTTTCAAAGCAAAGACAACTGCTGCGAGTTTGAGGTCATGTGTAGGATAGTTGATCTCATGCGTCTTCAACTGTCGGGAGGCATAAGCAACAACTTGCTTTTCTTGCATAAGGACCGCACCCAATCCTTGCAATGAGGCATCACAGAATATCTGGAAAGGCTTTGATATATCTGGAGGAACCAAAACTGGTGTGGAAGTGAGCTTCTCTTTGAGTGTTTCAAAGCTTTCTTGACAAGCAGGAGTCCAAAGGTATTTCTTGCCTTTCTTGAGGAGATCGGTAAGAGGCTTCACAATCTTCGAGAAGTTTTGAACGAAGCGACGGCAGTAACTGGCCAAACCAAGGAAACTCCGGACTTCTTTGACATTTATGGGTGGAAGCCAGTCCATAATTGTCTTAATAGTTTCTGGGTTGACGGAAATGCCCTTGGCAGAGATGACGTGACCAAGGTAGGTGACTTGAGGCAGCCAGAACTCACACTTGGAGAACTTTGCATACAGGCGGTTCTCACGAAGCTTGTTTAGGACACACCGAAGGTGTTCTTCATGTTCTTCCTTTGACTTAGAATAGACTAGAATGTCATCCAGATAGACCACAACGAACTTATCAAGATATTCCATGAAAACCGAGTCCATAAGCCTCGGGAAGGTGGCAGGTGCATTAGTGAGACCGAGAGACATGACCGTGTACTCGTACAAACCATAGCGAGTGGTGAAAGCTGTTTTGGGAACATCTTCCTTGCGAATCTTGATTTGATGATAACCACTTCTCAAATCAAGTTTAGAGAATACCACAGCTCCAGCTAGCTGATCGAAGAGATCATTAATCCGCGGAAGGGGATATTTATTCTTGATGGTTTTAGCATTGAGTGCCCGATAGTCAACACAAAGTCTATCAGTCTTGTCTCGCTTCTTCACAAAGATGGTTGGGCTACCCCAAGAAGAAGTACTGTGCTGAATGAACCCCAACTTCTCTTGTTCATCCAGTTGACGTTTGAGTTCAGCCAACTCAGCAGGACCCATTTTATAAGGCCGCTTGGAGATAGGAGCGGTACCAGGTTCAAGTTCAATCACAAACTCAACCTCACGATCCGGAGGCATACCTGGGAACTCTTCAGGAAAGACATCTGGAAACTCACAGACCACCGGAACACTCTGAATACCTTCCATAGCATCATCATTCAGAGTCACCAAAGAATAAAGCTGAATTGCAGGAGTCAGACTTGGAGAATAGACTATATGGCCTTTAGGAATTTTAAGAGAAACCGAACGTTCAGCACAATCAATCACAGCTGCATTTGCTGTTAACCAATCCATGCCCAAGATAACATCAATGTCAGAATTGCCCAGAATAATTAAGGAAGCCGGAAACGAAGAACCACCAATCTCAATTTGATTGTTATGGCTGATTTTAGAAGATGCCATTGTTGCTCCAGGAGAAAAAGGACCATTAAACGCTTGGGGAGAGGATCCATTGCTAACTCATTCTCATTTGCAAACTTGTGAGAAACAAAAGAATGCGATGCGCCAGAATCAAACAAAACTCGAGCAGGAATTGAGTTAACATGAAGCATACCCATCACAACTCCAGATGCATGCTCAGCTTGAGCGACGTTGACACAGTTGGCACGAGCAACCGTCGACCCAGGCTTGGTGTTGATGTTGAGAGCCCGAGGTGGAGGCGCACAAACCATAGGAGAACTTGCCGCAGGTCTTGGAGGTGGTGGTGGAAGAGCTTTGTTGTTCATTGGACAATTCCAGTGCTGATGCCCAGTGTTTCCACAAGTGTAGCAAGCACCAGGTGGATGTGGAGCAACGTAGCCAGGGACTCCGCCAGGCGCTCCAGGGTAGTTGTGGTTGTAGCCCCTGGGAGCCGCAGTGAAGGAGTTTGGTGGCCTTTCTGCGTAGCTTGATGGTCTTGGTGGAGCCGGGAGCGACGGTGGGGTGTTAGGAACCCAGACACGACGCTTAGAAGGAGCTGTCATAGCAGAAGAGCTTGCTGCATCACAGCTGTGTTTCTTTGACTCCTCAAACACTTGCCTACTTGCTTCTTCCTGTAGAGCTGTATGTTGGAGTTCCAGAAAAGACGCTGGCCTTGCATGAGTGATTGCATATTTAATGGATGCATTGAGGCCTTGCCTAATCCTCTTTTGCTTCTTCTTGTCATCAGAGATCTCATCGCCACCATAACGAGAAAGGTTCATGAAGTTTCTGATGTAGGTATTGACATTGTCAGTGCCCTGCTTGAGGTTGAGAAACACTTCCTTCATCCTTTCCATGACAATTTCTGACAGATATTGCTCTTTGAACGCCGTAGTGAATTGCTCCCAAGTAGGCTGAAAACCAGAGAGGTCTGCCTTGAGGTAATTTTCCCACCAGAGAGCTGCATCTCCCTTCAGAAGGTGAGTAGCACATTTGACCCATTCTTGCTCGGGAACATCCACAGTCATCAACAACCTTGACACTTCCCGCAGCCAGTCATCAACATCAAGTGGCTGATCGGACACCTCAAATTGGCGTGGGTTGAACTTGAGAAAACTCTTGATGTCTCCTCGCTTGGGAGGTGGAGGTAGCGGAACAAACTCATTCCTCCTCATGCTTTCTTCGAAGCGCTGCTGGTTCTGCTGCATAGTGCCCAAAGCATTTGCAATACTTGCCAAAGCAGCCCCAAGTTCAGGTGGTATGTCCTCCTCAGAACGGCGTGGTGGTGCCATCCTGTGATTGATATAAAACACATGTCAGTACTATGATGGAGAATAATAATAATCCAAAATAGTACCAAAATGGAATTAACCAAGTTTAAAGGATACAATTCACTTAGATGATATTAAAATATTAACAAAGTTCAAGGCACCTAGAAGATATTAAGCATAACGCACACGACTGAACAAGGAGTGTGGTACACAAACTAACAAAGAAAAAATTTCCGCAAATTTCGGCATGAAAATACCACTATATGCGCAAAACCACTTCACGAATCATGATTAGTAACTCTACCAGTTCAATATACAAAAGCAAATGATAAAAGTAGTGGTATGGTCGCGACTCCATCCCGCTCTCAAATCATTACTCCGCACATGAATAAGTAAAATACATATCCCAACACCTTCTTCTTAAGATGAACCTAAAGATTGGTAACTACGGAAACGAACACCCCAACAAGATAACGTCGGATAACAAAGAGTAAGACAGATCGCATCGGTATACAAAGAATCAGATAGATCCCGTCGGTTGACAAATGCCTGTCGGTATAGAATGTACCAACCGTTGATAACCAAAAGGCAGATATTGATAACATTTGGATGCAACAGATAGACAAGGAATTCACACACACACACAACCTATGGTACTACGGAACCTAGAACACATGAATCCTAGTTTGAATTTTGGAAGAGGATTGAAAACGTTACACTTCCTTACCAGAAAAAGGGTGGGTGGGTGGGTAAGAAGAAAAATGGAAGCAGTCCTACTCTCACGTTTTTGTTTTTCCCTAGTATACATAACTACCAAAAATATTTGCTAGACTGACAACGACCATTTTGGCTGAGACCCTGAAGGGCGGGATGGCTCTGATACCAATTGTAACTACCTCGGTGAATTACGCTCTTAGTTACATGCCTGGATGAACGAAAGTGGTTAGAATAGTAAGTTGGGGTCCGGGGCCTCTCACGGTAGACCTTTCGGCCGTCCTAACCACTTTCAGATCATCGGGACAAGAACGAGCGACGTAATCGGCAGGCGAAGGGATCAACTACATACACAAATGAGTATGTATGCAAGCCACATACAACAGTCCTCAGAGCCATTCCATCTAAAAGAAATAGAAATTATTGCAACGCCATACGGCAAGATTCAAATATCCTAGATAGAGATAATATTTTAGGATAGCTCCTCATACATCAAACATCAGAGTATCAGGCGGAAGCGGAAGACAAGATCCGAGTACGGATAGGAAGCAAATCGGCATAAGATGCCACATAAATAAACACATCCCGCCCACAGATCTCACGGATCCCCGTTCCCAGAATCTCTACACCGAGTGATCATTGCCAACATCATCCGTCTCCTCCACCCAGTATCCTTCTTGCGAATACACATGTTCATCTGAATCAAACAATTTAACGTGTGAGACCCTAGGGGTACTCAGCAAGTCATTATGCCACTAAAGGGGACACAACCTGGGGTGACACAATTGTAGCAAAAGATAATAACTAACAAGTCTATAGATACTCGCTAACCATCCGCCTAACCAAAGATAGACGGATGTCCGTGAATTAAGAACAATAGTTATAACAGTATAATTCTCTGATCCATCCTCCTCCTCGCTTACCAACGAGGAAGCGGACGAACAACCCCCCATCCGTTGGCAGTTTTATTAGCCATTCCATGAGTGTTGTACTATTTACTAGTCAAGTATTTAGTCAAATTAAAAGCGGTACTTTAGTTATACTTGTCTATGATCGAGAAACTGTGCTCCAAGTCGTCCATAACCGCGGACACGGCTTTCAGAAAGTTTTACCCTGCAGGGGTGCACGAATAGCAACACACACTCGATCAACCTCGGAAAAACCAATTCAAGACCCAACGAGGCATTCACGACAAAGCGATCACAGGATTCAGTAATATTTTAGGGGGCCACCCCATTAAGCTACCCGAAATGAAGCTAGCTGACTCCGAGACGGACTCAAGGTTTGCGTCAATGGCTGTAAAGGACTGGGAACCCGAAAGTGTGACTGGGCTTGTCGATACCGCGAAAACACTCCGCATCCAAAACAGTACAGGTGCTCCACGCACAATAAGAAATAAAACAGCAAGCATGGCATAAGTACAGAATAGTAACAAAGCCCCAAACTACTTTTTGGCCCCAATAAATAAGAGTGAATCAAGCTCTGGCTCAGGGGGTCCATTAGGCCTCCCGGATGTGGATAGTGCGAATAGTCAAGGAACAGGAATCAAGTACTCGGGGTCCTACGGGACACAAGTGAGCATGAAAAACCAAATAGCAGATATTGCTCACCGGTGCCTCTTTCATTAGTTATCCCATTACTACTCAGGTTAAGTTGTTTAAGTACCTCGTTATCCATCAAACACTCACAAACCCTACACATGCTTTTCTACGACTTGCATGGCTCAAACAACTCCTGTAGTAATGGCTCATGGGATGGAGGAACAAGCTTTGGTGGGGTTTAAAAGTAAAGGCTATGCAGTACTTGGGATTCAATTTAATGCAATCGCGACTCAATGATGCAAGAATAAGATAGAGGCAATATGTACTATATGTATGCAAGCATGTGGTAGTGCTTGCCTGGCAGCTCAGTTGAAGCGAGAGATGGATCTGGGTAGAACTCCTGTGATTCCTGGTAATTCTCCTGCTGGGCGTCTATTCGAAGAAGAACCAAACAAACAAGGTCCAACATAAATAAAGTGCACAAACATATGAATTAAAATACGACAAGCAAACAAGCATGCCATGATGAATGGTGCACAATTTACATGGCATTAAAGTAGCATGGCATGGTGAGGTGTGGGGTACAAGAATAAAGCATTTTATTATTTATTTAGTCCAAGTTTTATTGTCATAAACAGTTCTGATTTGTAATAATAACATGATGCATGCTTCAATTCAGGACAAGGAATGCATAGATAGAACGGGCTCGTCGCGCTGATCGATTTAGACATATTATTTGTCAAATTTGGAGTGATAGAGTTAAAGTTATTAATTTATTAAGAAAAATGGCATTTTATTGTAATTTTAATCATCTCGAAATTTTAAAGTGCTCAAATAATATTTTGAAGGGCATATTTGAATTCCTCACATTTTTCTGACTAAAAAACATATATTATTTGTATTATTTGGATTTATAATTTAAAAGTTATTTAAAATCTCATTTGAATTTGTATTTAACAATTTCTGGAAAAGTTTAATTAAAACAGAAAAATCGCCAGGACTTTTTACACCCAATCGAACTCAACCCCAGTCACTGATGGATGGGGCCGGCGCAAACTAGGCCCAGCGGATAAGGTTGCATAGCCGCGGGCTTTTCTCACTCTGGGACTACCCAGCCACTGTGTGTGACAGGTGGGCCAGCGGGCTAGGGCCCATGTGCCAGTGGGTGAACCCGCAGAGGCTGACAAGTGGGGAGCGTGCTAGAGCTCGGGTTGAGCCGGCAAAAACGCAGGTGCCTTTTTGTAAAGAGCGCAGGGAGGCTGACCGGTGGGGCTCGGTTGGATCGCGGGTTGAGCGAGAGATAAAAAGAGGGGGCTATCTGTAAATCGACCACAGGCCCGTACTCTTGCTCTTCTTTCTCTGAACCGCGGACAGAGCCATGCTCGACAGGCATAGCGCGGTGCATTGGGAACTCGATCTGGGGACCTGGGGCTCGCGCTCGGGGGTGGTAGCCACTGGGGTAGGCTGAGAACGTTGTTAGGAGGAGGATGGCCAACTAGGTGAGGCGGGGCGTGGCGCAGAGGCGGTCAGGCGCCAGCGACCGACGGCGCACCGAGAGCGTTCGGTGAAACTCCCGGCGAGGCACCGGGTCTACGGCGAGGCGGAGGATGTCAGAGAGGGAGAAGGGGTTACCGCGGAGAGATTGACGGTGACGGATCGGTGCGGGGAGCTGCAGATCGACGACAAGGTTGGCGGCCGGCGACCTAGGGTTTTGTCGGGACGTTGGCGTGCCGCGGCTGCTGGGGAGCGTCTCCTCCTCGGTGGCGCGTACATGGTGAGGCAGGGGAACCTCCTCGGTCTCCTCGACCACCTCCACGTCGCTCACGCCGTTTGGAACAAGGATACGGCGGTGGAACTGGCGGTGATCGGCGAGAGGGAAGATGGCGTCGGTGGAGAAGAAGAGGGGAAGGGTCGGGCTCCGGGGTGGATCTGGCGAGGCTAGGGCGCATGAGGCGAGGGAGTAGATAGGGAAGGGGATGGGGTGACGTGTGGGAGCAGGGTAGGGATAAAGGTGGCTTCGGCGACCTTTTCCTCCTCCTCGCGTGCTCGAGCTGGGGCTCGGCTAGGGCAGGCCGGGGCATGGCAGGTGGGCCAGGGAGAGGTTAAGGCGGGGCAGGTTCGGGCTGGGGCCAGCACGGCAGGGAGAGAGAAAGAAAAGGAGAGAGGGAGGCTCGGGTAGCTAGGGTAGATTAGAAAGGGTGGTTCGGTTTTAGGGTTTTGGTTAGGTAGAGAGGGTAGGAGGGTAGCTGGGGTGGGGCTAGCATGGTAGAGAGAGAAAGAGAAAGAGAGAGAGGTGAGTGTTAGGGTAAGGTAGGGTTTAGACTAGAGCTAGGTTTAAAGAGGGAGAGGTTAGAAAAAGGGGTTAGGGTTTAGTTTAGGATTAGGGTTTTTTGGGAGAGGGGGTAGAAGAAGAGGGTGGCATGGAGATTGAGAAGAGAGGAGAGGTGGTTTATGTGGAAAGAACCCACACGATCATGCTTGGATAGATGTTGGATAAAAAGAGAGAGGGATATGGTTTGGTGGAGAGCAAATAATGGCCACCTTGAATTGAATCTCAAAGGACCATGCCACACTTCCAAAAGAGTACAAGCAAATCCCAAAAGAAGAGGGTGGTGATACTTTGCATGGCCCATACATGGGCATTAAATGCCATGTTTTATTTTTTGAAAACAATAATAATATAACATGGCATGATTCCCATGCATTACCAAAATGTGGAAATAAAGGCCAAGCAATAGAAAATAGAATTGAATCCATCCCAACCCACATGAGCTAGAGTAAATGCCAAAATAAAATAAAAGCCCATGGTAATTAGGGTGGTGGAATTATAAGGTGGTGACAAAGAAAGGTGGTGGAGTGGAATTAAAAGATATGCCCCCAACTCAACTTGGGCATCAAGTATTTATCAAGAACCAAATATAATATATCAAGAGGCAAATACAATTAATAATGCATGTGAGAGAAAACCCAAAAGGGAAAAGGTTTTATATGATGCTCAAATGCAAGGTGGCATGATGACATGAGCATGATATAATTATGATGCAACAATTATATGTAGGAAGTAGCCATTAGCTTACTAGACCAAGTAGCATTACCATTGTTAGACAATTGGGATGCTACACTTCTCCTCCTCCTCCTCCTCCTTCTTCTTCTTCTTCTTCTTCTTCTTCTTCTTCTTCTTCTTCTTCGGTTTATCAATACATCCCTAACTACATAGAAAATAGCAGCTTATCATTGCAGTCCTCCTCCTCCTCCTTGTTGTTGTAGTCGTCGTTGTTGTTGGAGGTGACTTCGTGGCGCTGATATGTTGCAAACGTA
Organism: Avena eriantha; assembly: GCA_910589775.1. Lineage (NCBI taxonomy): Eukaryota > Viridiplantae > Streptophyta > Magnoliopsida > Poales > Poaceae > Avena > Avena eriantha. Next base: position 318,600,443 of record OU342743.1, on the reverse strand, counting down.
TCTATAATTTTTGATGTTCCATGCTTGTTTTATATCTACTTTGTTATGTTTTGTCCACACTTTGGAGTATTTTTACACATTTTCTAGAACTAACCTATTAACAAGGTGCCATAGTGTCAGTTGCCTATTTTCTACTGTTATTGGTTTCAGAAAAACTAGTAAGGAAATATTCTCGGAATTGGACCGGACAAAAACCCAAGTCAATATTTCACCAGAAGGAACACAGAGTGTGGAGGGGAGACGAAGAGGGGAGCCAAGCCGGCCACACCTGGTGGTGGCACTGCCAGCCCTAGCCGCGCCACCAGGCGGTGTGGGCCCCCTAGCACTCCACCGACCTGGCACTCCAGGTGGTGTGAAAACCCTAAGGACCCAATCAAAATTACATGAAAGAGTCTGTAGCCGCCACCATCTCCATCACTAGATCGGGAGGGATCTGAAGCTCTTCCTGGCACCCTGCCTGAGGGGAGAGATCACCCTGGAGGCCTTCTTGATCACCATGCCTGCCTCCGGTGTGATGCGTGAGTAGTCCATCCCTGGACTACGGGTCCATGTAGTAGCTATATGGTTGGTTCTTCTCCTTTATGCTACCATGTTTAGATCTTGTGAGCTCCGTTCATAATCAAGATCATCTATTTGTAATCATACATGTTGTGTTTGCGGGGATCCGATGGATATTGAGATGCTATTTTAGATTGATTATTGATTCTATCATGTCTATGTTATTTGTGATCTTGCATGCTTTCCGTTGTTAGTAGCTATCTTGGCTGAGTAGATGCTAGCAACTCCAAGAGGGAGTATTTATGCTCGATAGTGGGTTCATGCCTCTAGGAATCTGGAGAAGTGACAGAAATCTCTAAGGTACTAGATGTGTTGTTGCTACTACGGAGAAAACAACAATCATTTGTTCATAGAACAATCATATTGTTTACTTTACACACTTTGCTTAATGCAATTATCTGTTGCTTGCAACTTAATACTAGAGGGGGTTCAGATAATAACCTGAAGGTGGATTATTAGTCATAGATGCAGTTGGATTACGGTCTATGTATAATGTTGTAATGCCCAATAAAATCTCATAGAAGTCAAGATGATTAGTATATGCATGTATGCTTTCTCGGTGTTTGTCAATTGCCCCACTGTAATTTGTTCACCGAACATGTCATCTCTCTTAAGGAGAATCACTCTAGTGAACTATGGACCCCAGTCCATTCTTTTACCATCAATCTACAATCTACTATTTATTGTTTACTGTTTACTTCCTGCAAGCAATTACTATATTCCACATAATACATTTAATCCTTTGTTTTCAGCAAAATCGGTGAGATTGACAACCTCACTGTAAGTTGGGGGCAAAGTTCTGTGGTTGTGTTGTGCAGGATTCCAAGTTGGAAACAACACCTTGGAGGTGTTTCCTTGCTCCTACTGGTTCGATAACCTTGGTTGCATAACTGAGGGAAAACTTATTATTGTGATCATCATACCTTCCTCTTGGGGTTCCCCAACGAGATCGACGTGTTGAGTCCGATCATCAGGCACCACTGCTGACTCAATGCAAACGGCCGGAGCAAATGGACACCAGCTTCTTAGGCGTGCCTCAAAGCTCACGGATGAGGTAGACCTGCGTAACCGCCGGCTATGTCACCGTCACCAGTGTCGAGAGTGGAAAAGAGGGTGGTGTTGCTTGGAGGTGACCGCATAAAGGAGATGCTTTGTTTTGCCGCAAAACGCAACCTCTTGTTTCCGACCCGCCATCTCGCCTCAGCCTTCCGCGCGCACGCCACCTACACTTTTTGCTCCGCTACGGCCTGGCTCCACGGGAACGGCTAAATCGAGCGTTCCTCTCGGGCCTAGCCCAACACTACTTTTACTACCGTGCTGGCCACAACATAGGCCTAGCTCGGAACACCAGTCACTCTTTTTTTGCATCGATATGACCTTTTTGGAGAGGATGCGAGCCACTAATCACGCACTATGAGAAGGCCTCTAAGTTGAGGCACGTTTTTGTTGGAATATTAGGCAATTTTCCCATGAGATTAATTACCGAAATCAACATTATGTAAGCACTAGCAAATCTAAACGCATGCAGCCAAACAACCACATCTAGTAGATCTGAAAATCTAGTAAGAACTAATGCATACAAAGAGAAGAATAACACGTATAGGTTGATCGGGAAGGTCGTCACCGCCGCATGACCTTGGTCTTTATTGTTGTCGCCCGTGTTGCTGTTGAGGTCGTCAGTTGCTAAAGAAGAACACACAAAGGGAGGTGAGTAGTCGCGCTGAGACGCTCCCCAAAAATCTTATCGCCCGTCTCCTAGTGCAGGATCTCAACAGACGGGGTTTCGGAGGCCTGCTCTCCCGGATAGCAGTGCACGCAGCTGCCAGGATGGGAATCCTAGAGAGCAGCACACCAAGAGGAACACACAACGAGAGAGACTGAGAAAAGAATTGGATGCGTCTAGATCTGTCTGTCTCTCACTCTATAGCCTGGGAGGTGAGTCGATCGAGTCGCCACGCGGTGGAAGACAAGGAAACACGTCAAACATACACACAAATGTTGACACGTACCCAACAGCTAGTGCACCAAGCAAAAATTTAGTCTTCCACAAAACAAGTTTCTAACTCGAACTCGATTCACGAAACGCGACGTGCGTGCGGGCGAGACGAGGCGGGCAGCGGAGGAGGAGGAATGCCTGTGGACTCCTTCTCTTCTCACTCACTTAGTGGGAGTGAAACAACTCACCTTATAAGCTGGTCCAACTCTCTCCCAACTAGCAATGTGGGACTAAACTTTGTCTCCTATAGAGCTCCCAAGCTGCCATAGTAGATGGGTCTTGAGATTTCAGGATTTATTAGACTAAATGGGCTACCTACATGGGTTGCAGCCCATATAAATCTAATAATCCCCCACCAGATCTCAGAGGCACATCATATGGCTCATTAGTTCCAATCACTTTTTAATATACCTGCAGTTCAGTGGAGATTGTTAAGTTGAACTTCTACCTAGACAAAGAGATACGCTTACTACAACTGAACAATGGACTATGCCTTGAATTGCCAGTCTTGCGTAGAAACTTTCACTCAATGCCGTTACCGGTACTTGGCTGCCATAGGCTACCCCTCGGGTGGAGCTTATAAGTCATACTCCTCAGCCTTTCATGAGCTTCCTAAAGATTCACCCAAATCTCATACACTGTGACCAGTAGTGTAGCTCATATAGGTGTGTTCTTTCAAGATCGCTCTGTAGGACAGCATCTTTGCTCCCAAGGAGACAGTTAGAACACATTAAGATATAATCAACCTTCCTTACAAAATGCTATGAGAGAATTGCATCTGCAGTGGAGTGGGAGTATTAAAAGTTTCTCTCAACTCAGTTGTTTCAGTTTGTTTTCCCAAGTCCTAATTCACGGGATCTCCGATCACATAGGTTGGGTTACCCCTTTGACAACTCACGTGGGTCTCAAACCCATCTCCCTCGATGAATTTTCTATCAAATTTCTTGATAGTCCTTTCGTAAAAGGATCTGCCAGATTCTTAGCTATTTGGACATAATCCAATGCTATAACTCCGGAGTTTCTCAGCTTTTTGACAGACTTCAGTCTTCTCTTGATATGTTTTGAACTCTTCATATTGTCCTTAGAACCGTTCACTTTGACAATCATAGTTTGGTTGTCACAGTTCATAAGGATTGCCGGTATTGGTTTTTCAACCATAGGAAAATATGTTAAGAGTTCACGAAGCCATTCTGCTTCGACGGTCGCAGTATCTAGTGTTGTGAGTTCTGTTTCCATAGTTGACCTTGTTAAGATGGTCTGCTTGCAAGACTTGCATGAAACAACGCCACCACCAAGAGTGAATATATATATATATATATCCATTTGTGGTCTTTATCTCATCCGCATCTGATATCCAATTTGAATCACTATACCCTTCAAGTACTCTTGGATACCCGGTATAATGAATTCCATAGCTCACTGTTCCCTTTAGATAGCACATTGCTCTCTCAAGAGCATGCCAATGATCATCTCCCGAGTTGGCCACAAACCGGCTAAGTTTGCTCACAACAAATAAGATGTCAGGCCTCGTAGCGCAAGCTAAATACATAAGTGAGCCAATAATGTGAGAGTATCTCAATTGATCTCTAGCTGCCTTTTGATTCTTTCGAAGCAAAACACTAGGATCATAAGGTGTGGGAGAGGGTTTGCAATCATCATACCCAAATCTACTCAACACCTTCTCCACATAATGTGATTGCACAAGTGTAATCCCATTATTCTCATCTCTCAGTAGCTTGATGTTTAGGATAACATCAGCTTCTCCAAGATCCTTCATCTCAAAACATTGAGATAATAAGGTTTTGACCTCATTAATCACTTTGAGACTTGTCCCAAAAATTAATATGTCATCAACATAGAGACATAGGACAACTCCCTCACCCACACCATGGAGGTAGTACACACATTTGTCGGCTTCATTTACAACAAAGCCCACATATGTCAAAGTTCTTTTAAACTTCTCATGCAATTGCTTGGGAGCTTGTTTGAGGCCATACAAAGATTTCTTCAATTTACACACCTTTCTCTCTTGACCTTCTAGTACAAAACCATCAGGATGTTCCATGTAAATTTCCTCATCCAACTCTCCATTAAGGAAAGCCGTCTTAACGTCCATTTGATGAACGAGAAGACCGTGAGAGGCAGCCAGTGATAGTAGTACTCGAATTGTGGTCAATCTAGCCACATGTGAGTAAGTATCAAAGAAATCTTCGCCTTCCTTTTGGGTATAGCCTTTAGCCACCAACCGAGCTTTGTAATTTTCAATAGTACCATCAGCCCTAAGCTTCTTTTTAAATACCCATTTGCATCCTACAGGTTTACACCCATACGGACGTTCAGATATCTCCCATATTCCATTAGCCAAGATGGAATCCATCTCGCTTTGAACCGCTTCCTTCCAGTAGTCTGCATCCGGAGATGCAAAAGCTTCTGAAATTGTAGTATGAGTGTCATCCACTAGGTACACAATGAAATCATTACCAAAAGATATTGAGATCCTTTGTCTCTTTCTCCTTGTAGGAGCTTCATTGTCATCCTCATACGAATCTGAACTCTCATCATCTGATTGTTCATCAGTCTCCATGGGAGTTTCAGGTTCAGAAACTGGATCATATTCCTTATTAGATATGCTAGGCATATCTCTCATAGGAAATATATCCTCAAAGAATGTAGAATCTCTTGATTCAAAAATGGTACTGACACTCATGTCGTCCACTTTAGATTTCACCACAAGAAATCTGTAAGAAATGTTGTGAGAAGCATAGCCAAGAAAGACACAATCCACAGTTTTCGGTCCAAGCTTACACTTCTTGTTGATTGGCACGTTGACCTTTGCCAAACAACCCCGAGTTCATAAGTAGAAGAGTTTCAACCTTTTCTTTTCCCATTCTTCAAATGGAGTAATCTCTTTATTCTTAGTTGGAACATGGTTTAGGACATGACATGAAGTCAATATATCCTCCCCCACCATTCCTTGGATAAACTGGCAGTGTCTAACATGGTGTTAACCAAATCTGTTAGAGTCTAGTTTTTCCTCTCAGCAATCCCATTGGATTGAGGGGAATTGGCAGGCGACCTCTCATGTATAATACCATGTTCCGAACAGAATAAATTGAACTCATTAGAAAAATACTCTCCACCACGATTAGACCAAATTCTTTTGATCTTTCTCTCAATTTGATTTTCAACTTCTACTTTATAGATTTTAAAGAAATCTAAAGCCTCGTCTTTAGTTTTCAAGATATATACATAACAGTACCTAGTAGAATCATCAATCAATGTCATGAAATATTTATTTCCACTAATTGTCAACACACCATTTGACATGGGTATACCCTACAGGTACTCGAGTTCGGTATATATGGTCTAGATACGGTGGAAGCCCACGGTGTTGCCAAGGCCCAAATGGAGAATTCGAGTGGCCCACGGACTCTCGATTGCTTGCGAGACAAGGAGAAGCTTAAGATAGAAAGTTTAAAGGGAAAACCCTAATCTGTAACCGACTCGACCTGCTACCCGAGACCTAGCCTATCTATATAAAGGCTAGGAGGGGCGGCAAGGAGGACACATGCAACCCTAGTTTCCACAACTCTCGCCAGATTGCACCTGCGCGCCCCTATAATCTTCGATTCCTTCGTTAATTCCAAAAGCAGACAAGCAGGAGTAGGCACCTCTACGAGGCCTGAACCTGGGTAAAACTTGCATCCATGTGTGCTTGTTTGCTAGCCGACTGATGCCTCCAGTGCTCCCTCCTTCTCCAAAACCCAAGCCCATAACAATGGGCATTGACGAGTTAAACCCTCGTCAATTGGCGTCGTCTATGGGAATTGGGAGTGCTGATGTCGCGGCTTCTTCGGCCCCATCAACCGCGATCTACAACTCTGCAACAGTGGAGATTCTCCAGCTCTTCGGCGCGTTCGACTTCACCGTCCACACACCGGCCACTCGCCCAGCTTTCGAGTCCATGGGCGATGGAATCAGTCTGGCGATTGGGAGCTTCCGCTTCCAGGTTGGTTAGATGGGCACGCTTCGCATGCCTAACCAGCCAACGGCACCCGCGATTCCTCCAGCATCGTGGTTCCCGCCACCAATCGGCACCCTCAGCGAGCTCAACACCTCGGCAACAGCTGGGAGCACGGACAGCGACAACAGTCGCGGGTCCGATCTAGGTGACCTAGCCACTTAAGATGGAGCCTACAGCTCCGTATCTGAAAGTTGCGAGAGCAACAGCTTCCCTAATCACTTCATGTGCGCGGTCATCAACACATGCGACACCACCGCCAATCGCGGCAACAATGGTAACGGATCTGGCACCGGGCCACTAGACGGTGGCATACCCAACGGCGGTCCACCCAATGGCGGCATACCTAACGACGATCCCACCAACGGTGGCAACAGCGCGCCCATCAACAATGGAGCGGCAGGAGAACCGCCAACCATGGTGAATGAAAACACTAGAGAGCGCGTCGTAATCAGGCTCAACGACAACGAGTGGGCCCGTTGCCGAGAAGCTCTACGAGGCAATCCTCTGCCCCCGACACGCCACAGTGTAGGGGTTCCGCGCATAAAAACAATAAATTATACTCTACGCCCCTGAACCCCTGAAGCTGCCAGGACCTATCTATTAGTAATACAGTAACAGGAGGGACTTTTCGCGAACTTACCCTCAAAGACCGAAAAGCGTTGTCAACGCTCAGGAGAGCGTGGTTGATGTAGACGAGCCGAAGCCGACCTCAAGGTCGTGATGAAGTCCTTGCGCTCCTTCTGGCTCCAACGACTTGAGTGCCTCAAGTGCGACACCTCGCGGGGAGTTACACACGTTCGGTGCCTGACGATGACTCCCGCTTTCCCGATCCAGCAGCAGTTGCGGAAGTAGAGCTCCCGAATCCAAATCCCTCAGCGCGACGGCGCTCCGCGGTGAAGATGTCTCTCGCTCGCACAGTCCAGACTTGGGACCACAGTCACGAGAGAGAGAGAGAGGGGGAGAGATAAAATATCAATTGAGGTCCTTCCAAAAGTGGGGAGACCTTTATTGATTATTGGGTGTATTTTCTAGGCCAAATACCCCACTTTATATAGGGGGAGGGGAGGTACTACCTCCCCTCAAGTCCCGGGGTGGGACTAAAGGAGAGGAAGGGGGAGGAGGTGGCCGCCGGCCACCTCGTGGGCCCCGCGCGGGGGGAGGGGGGGAGGGGGGCTAGGCCCAGCCGGCCTCCCCCTTGCCCCTTCTCCCCTTTCTCCTTTTCCCTAATGGGCCCTCTCCCTCCGGAAATTGGCTCATTAAGCCTTTTAACCTTTTAATTGATTTTCTCTTTATTAAATAATTATGAATAAATGATTAAATCAATATTTAACATTCATTCACATGTCATTTAATCTTCGTGGCCATGGAACACCTTCCACCTCCACTCCGGACATCCTCTGGACTTACCGAAACCCTTCCGGTTTTCTCCCTTCTTTTCTTCGGCGATTCTATCTATCCTATAAATGCTCTCTAAGCATCATCAAGCCCTTAAGCGTGATACCCCACGATCCGGGAACACTCTAGACATGGTCGGGACACTCCCGCACCAATGATCAACAGAGGGACCTGGATGGCCATGTGACCCCTGTGCGTTCCACAAAGATCTTTCGTCGTTTGAACCGGGACAATCGTGTCTTATTCCCTTTGTATCTCGATACATGCATTGCCCGAGATCTGATCAATGACATCACCATGTCGTGTTCAATCTCGTTACTAAACAATGCTATTTGACTCGTTCCGACAAGTGATATCCCCGTGATCTAATCACACGCTGCGCAGCTATTGGATATAACTTCTCAGAGTGGGCCCTTGAGTATCTTCCCATCACATGGACGGACAAATCCCGCTCTTGACATATATTGCCTCTACGGTTTCCTCTGAATACCTGAACACACCTTTATAACCATCGTTTTACAAGATGGTGTTTGATGCTATCTAAGCACTCTCGGGAGACAGCGATTGATATAGCCTCACAGTCTAAGGAATAGTCTACGAGGATCCATTTCTAATCATCGTAACTTGAACTTCGTGACATGATCGAATCACGATGTTTAGGTTGGTTATTGGTTCATCATCTCATTCTCAGAATGAGATGACCTCATTTCCAACTGGCATAAATGCCACATGATCAGGAAACATGATCATCTGTTGACCAATGAACCAGTGACTAGAGTTTCACTGGGAACCCCTGGTTTGTTTGTATATCACACGTGTATTGATGTTTCCACTCAATACAGTTATAGCATGATATAAAACTTAATCATAAACTATATGAAATATGATAATAGTCCTTACTACTATTTGTCTCTAGGGCATATTTCCAACAGTCTCCCACTTGCACTAGAGTACAAATACACTAGTTGCATTTGTTCTTAATTATTGGTACCATATAACCAGTGCCTAGAACATGCTTGCTCATGGAAGAGGTTGAGTCTTGGGTTTGTACTTTACAGTCCCAAATCCTTTGCAAATTACTAATGTCACTTTGATTGACATTAATACTCTATCATCACATGATAGCATCTGTGTGTATGCATCGTCGCCATGGCAGCAAAACGAGGCCTGATTCCAGGAGCCTACATTGACGTTAGATCAACCTCGAGGGCTTTCTCATGGGCAGTGTGCCTTGGGACACATCATTCTACATTAAAAGCGAATTAGCCCCGCCATAACATTATACAACACTTTAGATGGTACCCTTATCTATTATTATAAATGTATTCATCGAAACACTAGTGCACTCTATGCAACTTTCGATGTTTTGTTCATCTCGCTTCCTACTTGACTTTAATTGGTATCTACAGGAGTTTCCAACATATTCCCTTATAACATAACTCTTTATGCTTTAAGATATGTCATCCTTTATGGATTTGGAAAACATGTCTACAGTTCTCGGTTAGACACTACGGACAAAACTCAGCTCAACGCTCTATGATTCAAACTTAATCACTTTTAAACGTTCCTTATTTGGATCACATATTATGCTAAGTTATCATCATGGTTTTCTAAGATAGAACCTATGTTTTAACATAGTGGATGATAATCATCCTTTTCTTCCTTTCAACCATTGATGTTAAACTTAATGCTATTCCTAATTCGAGTTATTAAGGACTAGTTCCTTAATTAACTTCTATCCTGAAACCCTTTTCAGAATCCCTTAAGGAATACTACATAATATCATAATACATCTATTATCAACTTATACATCTTATAAATCCTTATTTATAAGTATTTGCGCTTTCATCCTTAACTTACCTAAGAATTACTCCTATAAGCTCTTACTTAAACTATGTTGCTAACATATTTGGGTATGAGTCAGTACTCTTACTCAAACTATGTTCCTACATATTTGAATTTGAGTCTTATATTGCTCCCACTTAAAAATATGTCAATCACATATTGTTTTAGGAAGACTTTCATAGCTCCCACTCAATTTTATGCAAATTGCATATCTCCTTACTATTTTGAATAACTTCAAAATCCTTTTGATTAAATATCAAACTTGGAGTTTTACTATGAGATACTAGTACTTTACTAGTTTTAAATCCACTAGACATTCAGCACACTTGAATCAAACTCATTTGAATTTGTCCAATACTTGACAAATTTGTGCTTTTGTCATTCACCCCTTTTTCCTACTATGGCTTTGCAGTCTTTTGGGAAAAATCAAGTAACTCCTTTACTTGTGAGATTCAACAACGAATTGCTTTCTAATCTCAAGGGAATTTTGCTTCGAGGATTTCTTATAATTTAGTTTACCATCATTTCCTTTGTAGTTCGTAGGTATGTCACATTCTAAGAATCATGACAAATGATTCACAAATGTTTCCATACAAGATATGGATTTATATTTTGAATCCTACTTCATATAGTGAAAAAACAATAGTGGAGGAAAAAACACAATGATCAAAATTATTGGTTCTTTCTTTTCGTGAAGAGAATCGTTCAGAAACGCTGTCCGTTGCGCTTCTCAACACTCTGATGCAGGGTTTTGAATCCTCATCGTGTTTCACACTATTTTCCATTTGCTCCATAACTAAGAAACTTCACTAGAGGTGAGCTTTCTCAAGAATGCACCAAAATCCCAGCAATACGAATCTTGCTTTCCTTTTGGTTTGAGCTATGGGTTTCGTATTCAAAGTTTCCAATGAATTCTCTACAAGGACTTATTCGCTATTGTTTTTGTTATATCGAATAACCCCAAAACTTTCACGAATTCAAATGGTTTACCAATTCTAATTGAGTGCTAACTATTTCTTAACTTATGTTCTCTACATCTACACTTACAACAATCTATTTGGTGCCTTCTATTCAACCCCTTTTGATATCTTATATCATATTGTGATGCTTTGTATTTTGACGTCTCAAAACACTTTGCATTCCACAATTTCTTTCATGCCATTCTTATAAAGTTGAATTTCATTACTATTGATCAAATCATAGTAATTGGATTCTCTTTTATACTTATACCCTTTGTTGATGAAACACTTTGATCAAATCAAATAGTTTCATATTCATGTTTCCTTTGGTAAACTTACTTTACACTTTTAAACAATCATTTAATGATAATTACCATTTTCGTTAAAACACAATACATCGGATATGTATTAACTTTTAACAATTCATCAAACACTTTGTATTCAAGTAATACACGGTGTTCAAGTTATTTTGCCGAACTTAGGCATGATTCATATGTGATAAGAAATCGAATGACTTTCACATATTATCACATAACTTTGAATTTAAACAATGGTTTCATTTATTAATGAAATATCATTAAGTTGGGTATTTTAAACAAGGCATTTTAATGTTTTACAAATGTTCATACATTATCAATTAGTTTCAAACAATAAGGATAATTCACACATAATCAAACAAGATATGAACACGAATAGAAATCATTCATAAAAGCAGAACAACTGTTTGTTACAAACTGATATGAATAACCGTCTCACGAAGTGTGAGACACTCTAGAGAAGTTCAAATCTCTTGATTACAAAAATCATCCTAAAACATAAACTAAGTGATAAATGTCGAGGGAGAGTGTCGTCGGCCATCATCATCATGCTCGCCATCAACACGCAACGTCACCTCCTCTCCAGCAAGCACCTCTCATGCAGAAGGACCTGTTTTCAGTAAAACAGAAAAAGTATCAGATATACTTAACACTGCAATGTGTTTGCAAGATTATAACATTTATAAAACTGTATATCAAATATATACCTTTGTCGTTGATGACCTGAGCGACATCAGGTTCAACCAACACATTCCTAACATGTGTCATGAACCGGTGGAACTCCATTTCCGTGTCGCCCCTCATTACGCAAGTTCTCACTTGTGCTTGGTAGCTTGGTGGCAGCGACCGCAACACAGCAGCATTTGCGAAAGAGCCTAAAATCCAGACGTCTAGGAAGTATGGTGGCCTCATGTACACATCATGCATGTGCTGTAAGTGGCTGTCCAGTGACGAGTTCTCCTCCATCTTGATGGAGAGGAATCCCCATCAACTCATGCTCCCAAATGCGTGTCCGATCCACGAAATGTGTCCTAAGCTGTAGCATCACCGAACGAGGGTTGACATCACCCACGAAAGGCCACAGCTCGTCCACCATTCCGAAACGCATCACAACTGAAATATAAGAGGCCATCTCCCGACGGAGATAGCGGTCTTTCCGCTCCTCTGGGGTCTCAAGGTCTGTGGACAGATCCAGATCCATCCCATCGAGTATGTAGTCGACCATGTCATTCTCGCTATGGAGAACATGGATACTGGCAACCCAAATGGAGAAGTTCGATCCATCTAATCTGAGCTTCTCTCCTTCTAACCAATTAATAGTCAACACGAAAGAGCCCATCTACATTCATAATTGCAAAAGGAATTTAGACTAAGTCTATAATTAAATGAGTTAATAATAACTCCACTCAGAAACACCTATCCCCAGTGAGGGTTCCTAGTGATAACACGACCCCTATCAGCCACATCTCCCCCGATCGTCACGGCCATCAATGTGGGTTCAAGGGTGGACGCTAAACGTCGGTCACATCATTCATGCGACTCGTGCTCGATCTTTCGACCATCCGCGTTCCGAGGCCACGCTTCTCTAGCGTGCTAGGCTCTCCAACTCAACCTTAGTGTATTCGATGTGCAACATGGCTTACACCCACTGTATGCGAACGTAGATATGTATGACACCCATGCCTGACACCCTGGATCGCCTCATACCGAAGAACTTTCTTGGTAGTGCACACTAAGGGGGAACACAATCGTTGGTAATTTTAACAGGGATCATCTTATTAGGCTACCGTCGAGTATCTAATACTAGCACACAAAAAGACATACAAACAATAACATTGAATGTAAATGCTATGTGATATGGTCCTTCACGTCATGATCTCCATCTGTCGTCACTGGGTTCCGGCGCCAGGGTTCCGACGCCGTAGACACCAAGGTACCAGTGTCATTCCGGCGTGGTAGTTCGTCACCTCCGTGACTATCTACTACTATGCAACAAAAGGTAATTACTTTACCTTTGCCACAACCATATCACAACGCAATGCCCCCCTGCAAAACAAAGTTAGACGCCTCTACTTTATCTTTGCATGTTTTACGTGGCTGAATGGGCTTTCGCACAAGAAATGTTCTTACCTACAAACTTTCAGCACAACGCTGATCAAGTAGTTGTCTCTACTACACCCCTTTCGGGGCCCTCTGTTGCAAATGGTATACCAACTAATGCGAGAGAGACAGACACCCTCCTAAGCCACTTTATACGGTACAAGCCATATGTCAAGCGTGGACCAGTCTCGCGAATGAACGCGTAAAGTTGGTTGGGGGCCGCTTCATCAAGCGTTATTGCGGTATACACAAGTACATGTGGGAGGGTAACAACTAAAAGATCAACGCCCACACGCTGCATCTCGTGTGTTCTACCCGTACTAGCATTACTACACATAGATCTAGCTCTGATACCACTGTAGGGGTTCCGCGCATAAAAACAATAAATTTTACTCTACGCCCCTGAACCCCTGAAGCTGCCAGGACCTATCTATTAGTAATACAGTAACAGGATGGGCTTTTCGCGAACTTACCCTCAAAGACCGAAAAGCGTTGTCAACGCTCAGGAGAGCGTGGTTGATGTAGACGAGCCGAAGCCGACCTCAAGGTCGTGATGAAGTCCTTGCACTCCTTCTGGATCCAACGACTTGAGTGCCTCAAGTGCGACACCTCGCGGGGAGTTACACACGTTCGGTGCCTGACGATGACTCCTGCTTCCCCAATCTAGCAGCAGCTGCGGAAGTAGAGCTCCCGGATCCGAATCCCGCAGCGCGACGGCGCTCCGCGGTGAAGATGTCTCTCGCTCGTGCAGTCCAAACTTGGTACCACGGTCACGAGAGAGAGAGAGGGAGAGAGAAAATATCAATTGGAGGTCCTCCCAAAAGTGGGGAGACCTTTATTGATTATTGGGTGTATTTTCTAGGCCAAATACCCCACTTTATATAGGGGAGGGGAGGTACTACCTCCCCTCAAGTCCAGGGGTAGGACTAAAGGAGAGGAAGGGGGAGGAGGTGGCCGCCGGCCACCTAGTGGGCCCCGCATAGGGGGGCTAGGCCCAGCCGACCTCTCCCTTGCCCCTTCTCCCCTTTCTCCTTTTCCCTAATGGGCCCTCTCCCTCCGGAAATTGGCCCATTAAGCCTTTTGACCTTTTAATTGATTTTCTCTTTATTAAATAATTATGAATAAATGATTAAATCAATATTTAACTTTCATTCACATGTCATTTAATCTTCGTGGCTATGGAACACCTTCCACCTCCACTCCGGACATCCTCCGGACTTACCGAAACCCTTCCGATTTTCTCCCTTCTTTTCTTGGCAATTCTATCGATCCTCTAAATGCTCTCTAAGCATCATCAAGCCCTTAAGCGTGATACCCCACGGTTCGGGAACACTCTAGACATGGTTGGGACACTCCCGCACCAATGATCAACAGAGGGACCTGGATGGTCATGTGACCCCTATGCGTTCCACGAAGATCTTTCGTCGTTTGAACCAGGACAGTCGTGTCTTATTCCCTTTGTCTCTCGATACTTGCATTGCTCGAGATCTGATCAATAACATCACCATGTCGTGTTCAATCTCGTTACTAAACAATGCTATTTGACTCGTTCCGACAAGTGATATCCCCGTGATCTAATCACACGTTGCGCAACTATTGGATATAACTTCTCCGAGTGGGCCCTTGAGTATCTTCCCATCACATGGACGGACAAATCCCGCTCTTGACATATATTGCCTCTACGGTTTCCTCCGAATACCTGAACACACCTTTATAACCAACGTTTTACCAGATGGCGTTTGATGCTATCTAAGCACTCTCGGGAGACAGTGATTGATATAGCCTCACGGTCTAAGGAATAGTCTACGAGGATCCATTTCTAATCATCATAACTTGGACTTCGTGACATGATCGAATCACGATGTTTAGGTTGGGTATTGGTTCATCATCTCATTCTCGGAATGAGATGACCTCATTTCCAACTGGCATAAATGCCACATGATCAGGAAACATGCTCATCTGTTGACCAATGAACCAGTGACTAGAGTTTCACTGGGAACCCCTTGTTTGTTTGTATATCACACGTGTATTGATGTTTCCACTCAATACAGTTATAGCATGATATAAAACTTAATCATAAACTATATGAAATATGATAATAGTCCTTACTACTATTTGTCTCTAGGGCATATTTCCAATACACAGGACACGCTGATGGGCTACCATTGACTACTAAAGGAGGAATACAGACACCAACTACATGCAATTGCGCAACTCAAGGCGTGTATTCTTCGACGAGCTGGGCTCTCCTCCCACGGAGGATCCTCCTCCAAAGGCAACAAGTGCGTGGCCAACAAGAGGCGATCTCGGATGGCCCACCTCACCGAGCAAGAATGCATATAAGCTGCAAAAGTCCTCGACTTCAGCTCTATGATAGCCGACATGTGGGGCAACGTGGTCCCAAAGACACCGCAAGCCGTGGTGACGGTGGCCACCATGTACCTCCCTAACAACCAGCTGCCAGCTAGAGATCGGCGAGCTGCCATGCACCGATCTATGATTGCGGGCGTGGGCCTAATCGAGGCTGCCCTCGACCCTCGACAAAGAGCCAACGTCGGAGCCAAAGAAAGGCAAGGCTTTGGCAAAACGCCATTCCTCGCCCTCGTCCAGCGATGACAGTCACGATCTGTCTCGGCGTCGCCGCTCACGGCGGCACGATCGTGACTACGATGCGTGCGATGACCTCACGCAACGCAAAATTGACAAATGAAGGGCAAGACACGCTCGTTCGACTGACTCAGAAGAGGACAAGATTGAACTCTGTGGTGCCATATGCTTCAACACGGCCATCAGGTAGAAGCGAATGCCTAAAGGATTCAAGCTACCGTCAGAGAACCCAAAATTCGACGGCCTACAGGACCCGAAAATCTGGTTGGAGGACCACATCTCCTCCATCAGGCTACATGGCGGGAGTCGAAGCATGGCCATGCAATGCCTGCAGCTACAGCTGCAGGGCGCCGCCCGCGCATGGCTCAACAATCTCCCGCGCGGATCCATTTGCAGCTGGGAAGAGCTGGTCTACAGCTTTGTGCGCAACTTCAAGGGCACTTATAAAAGGCCTGCATCAATCGAAGAGCTGAGGGGCTTCCAACAAAGGTCGGGCGAATCGCTACGCTCATACATCCAGAGGTGGTCCATCATCAAGAATTCCACGGAAAACATCTCGAAAGACCACGCAATCGACACGTTCAATGGCGGTGTTCGCCGCATAGAGCTCAAGGAGGAGCTGGGCCGCTTGAAGCTCAAAACAATCGACCACCTGATGCAAATTGCGAATCGGTGGGCCGACGGAGAGGATTCGGTGAAAAACCGCACCTACTCCGATGATGACGACGACCTCGGGCGCAGACGCGATCGTCGAGGCAAGCGGCAAATGCGCATCTATGATGACCGACAATGTCAACATGGTCGTAGCTGGCTATGCCGACAAACGCGATGACAACCGCAACAGCGGCTTGAAGGGTATCCGTAGCAGAAAACAAAAAATTTCCTATGTTGGAACACCAAAACTGCCTAGGATCTATCTATGTAGTAATGCAGTAACGGCCAATGCGTATATAATACATACACTTGTAGACTGTACGCGGTTAACGTTCCACGGGGAACGTGGTTGATGTAGTCGTACTCATAGCCAACCTCAAGGTCGCGAAGCTCGTCGCAGGTCACCCCTTGCTCCTTCTTCATCGTGCAGCAGCTATGGCTCACGACATTTAAGCACCCCAAGTGTTGCGCCTCGTGTCTTCGTACACATCCGGTGCACGATGAGACCTCCGGCTCCCCGATCCCGCCAGGAGTGCGGAAGTTAATATCTGGCTAGGAATCCCTACAGCGCAACGACGTACTGCAGGTGTGCCTTGTTCGCACAACCCAGACTTGGGGCCATGGTCACAAGGGCTAGAGAGAGAGGGAAGGAGGAAGTCAACCAAAGAACTTCTCCAAATATTGGTGTGTTTCATCCCACCCATGGGCACCCCTTTATATAGGGGGAGGGGGTGTGCCCTCCCCTTTGGGTTTCCCATGTGAGACTATTCAAGGGAGAGGGGGGAGGCGCATGGGCCCTTAGGGCACCATGGGCCGGCCGGCCAGGGGTGGTCCCCACCCCACGCACAGCCCTAGGCTGGCCGGGTGGGCCCCCTTGAGGTGCCTAGGCCTTGGCCTTTGGCCCTTCCCTCCTTCGGTTTTCCCTCATGGGCCCTTTTTCCCTAGGAAGTTTGGCCCATTAGTGGAATACCCCTTCAAATTAGATTTTAATATTATATTTAATATTAATTACATTAATTAATATGTAAATACATATTAAAAAATCAGTCTTGACCCGAAACACCTTTCGGTTCCCTTTCGATTTCCTCCGAACAACTTCGGATCTTTTCCAGAATGATTCTGGTCCTTTATTCTTTCTCCGAACAACTTCGGATCTCTCTGCAGAACAATTCCGGCTTTCTCTTTCTCTACTGTGATTCCGTCTTACGAATGATTGCTCTCATCGTACCCTTAAGTGTATCCTCTCACGGCTCGGGAATGCTCTAGACATGATTTGTATCAATGATCAACAGAGGGACCAGGGATATCCATGTGACCCCTATGCATTGCTGATGACAATGTCGTTTGAACCGCTAAATGTAGCATCCAATTCCTTTTGTTTCTTAATACGACTTGCCCGAGATCCGATCATTGGTATCACATACCTTGTTCAATCTCGTTCACAACAAGTTCTGTTTTCTTGTTACTATGATATTACATCCCCGTGAACGAGTCACATGTTGCAACATTTATGGATGTAATCTCACCAAGCCAGCCGTATGTATCTTTACCCGTCATGTGGGTGAACAAATCCTGGTCTTGCAGTCACATGTCATCTACTGTTCCTTCGGAATACCCAACGTAGACTTTTATGGCCATTGTATTACCATATGATGGTTGATGCGGTCTAAGCAGCCTTAGGAAACAATGAGTAATATGAGCTCATGGTCTAAGGAAAAGGAGTCTAGGTATAGCTATTGCAATAATGAACTTATATGACTTTATCGCGTTGCAATCCTTCAAGGAATGTCCATCACATTATTCTCCAATGACATGACCCCGTTGTCAATTGGCATAAATGCCCATGATCTTGAAACCCAGATCATCCTCATGACCAACGAACTAGTATGAATAGAGGCTACTAGGGACTTGGTTGTTTCATACCACACCTATACCAATGTTTCTACTTGGCACAGTTATAGCACAATATGAAACTATTATAAACTAATTTAGATATGACAATAAAAACCTATTTATTATTTGCCTCTAGGGCATATCTCCTTCATGGCTATCGTAGTGGTGGATACCGCGACTCCGGGAAAACCACACAGTGTGGCAGCGCCGCACTCGCGAAGAGGCACCCGCAACAACCATCGAGGACAAACTGTCCGGGCCATGCAACGTGCATTTTTACATCGACAAGCACGGTGAAAGAAGAAATCAAGCCACTTCCTCAAGGACTACCGCGAGTTTCTCAAACTCCACGAGGGCCTAGCTCGGATGAACCACGAGGAGGTTAGCAGGGGCTACGGAGCCACCCCAGGTGCTGTGGCACATGGAGCTCCTCCACCGCCGCCCGGACTACCACCACCCGCGGTCGTGCCGGTCCAGCATCACGACAGCAAACCATACCCACGACCCGTGGGAAACATGGGGATGATCCAAAAGGGGTGTCCCTCAAATCGAGTGTAGAAGGCCATCACTTTCCAAGTCAACTTAGCGATCAACTCCCCTCCTTCCACCACTGAGTACCTCAGTGGAAGTGACTCCTACATCACTGATACGTTGCAAACATATCTATAATTTTTGATGTTCCATGCTTGTTTTATCTCTACTTTCTTATGTTTTGTCCACACTTTGGAGTACTTTTACACATTTTCTGGAACTAACCTATTAACAAGATGCCACCGTGCCAGTTGCCTATTTTCTGCTGTTTTTGGTTCCAGGAAAGTCAGAAAATCAATATTCTCGGAATTGGACCGGACAAAAGCCAAAGTCGATATTTTATCGGAAGACTCACAGAGCCAGAAGACGAGACGGAGAGGGGCCACAGGGTGTCCACACCATATGGTGGCGCGGGCTAGCCCTGGCCGCGCCACCAGGTAGTGTGGGCCCCCTGGCTGCCCACCGACCTTGCCTCTTCACCTATAAGAAGCCTCCCAATGCATAAACCCTAAATCATCAAGCCTCCAGCCATGAAAAGTTCCGCAGCGCCGCCACCACCAAAGGGGAGATTCGGGGGATAGAAAGTCTCTGTTCCGGCACCCTGCCGGGACGGGGAAGTGCCCTCGGAGCCATCTCCATCGATCTCCACCACCATCTCCATCACCATTGATGATTCCCATGATGAAGAGGGAGTAGTTCTCTCTCGAGGCTAAGGGTTCTACCGGTAGCTATGTGTTCATCTCTCTCTCTATGCATGATCATATTGTGATCATGAGTTTTGTAATCAAGTAGATCTACCTTTCTACTCAAGTGCTTTAATAGATCTCTGCTCTCCCCATCTGTGTGAAAGTGACAGCGTGCAGACCATGGTGGCACTCAGGCTAGAGATTACAAATACTTGTTATGAGTTATATTTGGAGTTGGATGTTTCTATAAAATTGTGGTGTTTGTTGGAACCATCTAGAGCTCAAGGTGACTGTGTGGGGTTATCTAGATGGGAAAAGCGAACTTTGAGGAGTGATGTTATAGCCCTACCATGGATTAGAGTGTCCAACCAGAGAGTAGTTCAGCGTAGTATCATAAAGAGAAGATATTTATATGAGAGTGTTCAGTAGTGAAAGTATGATCCCTAGGCCTTGTTTCTAAGCATTGATACACCATTTGCAACTAGATCTGTTACATGTTTGCTTGCTTCCATCTTTTTTCCTTTAGTCTTTTCCTCCCGTCAAGCTATTTTCTGGCACTGTTGTCTTATATCCATACTACTTGTATTTTACCATCTCTTCGCCGAACTAGTGGACATATACACCTGACAAGTGTAATGGGTGTGTTGGGGACACAAAAGACTTCCTGTATATTGATTGCAGGGTTGCTTGAGAGGGATACCTTTGACCACTTCCTCCCTGAGTTCGATAAACCTTGGGTGATCCACTTAAGGGAAAACTTGCTGCTGTTCTACAAACCTCTGCACTTGGAGGCCCAACAACTGTCTACAAGAATAGAAGTGCATAGACATCAAGCTATTTTCTGGCGCCGTTGCCGGGGAGGTAAGGTAAAAGGTACTCACATCCTCCGGTGTGAGTGCTCGAAGTTATTTCCTTTAGATTCTGCAATTTTGTCTTTTTGTTTCTTGTTTTTATTTTCACTAGTTAGGCTTAATGGAAAACAACAACAAAATTAGAGATCTTTTTAGTATTTTTCCTAATGTAGAACATGAATTGTCTGAAAAGAAAATTAAAAAACCCATGGAACTTTCTTTGCATGCTAATAGCAATGTTATTAGTATGAACCTTTTGAACACCTTTGTTACTAATTCTATGGAAGCTTCTAAGCTTGGGGAAGTTAGTTTTTATGAAAATGATCTTTTTAGTTCCCCAGCTTTAAAGGAGAAAGTTTGCTCTGATGATAATTGATCTCCCATATGTGGTAATTCTAATGATACTTGTGATATTTTAAATCCACATACTAAAAGCATCTCTTTTAAAATACCTATAAAAATTGTTGAACGTGTTATGAACAACTGTTATTTGGGAGATGGAACTGTCCATCCTGGTGATCATTTACTCTTTATACATGAATTATGCGAGTTGTTCAAGTGTGCAGGTATTTCAATGAACCAAGTTAAGAGGAAGCTATTCCCTTTTTCACTCAAGGGCAAAGCAAGGGAGTGGTATGAGCTACTAGATGATCCTCATCATTTGGAGTGGAAGGAACTTGAATCTCTCTTTTACTCTAAATTTTATCCTCCTCATAAATTTCATAAAGATAGGAATTACATTTATAATTTTCATCCACATGATGGAGAAAGTATTGCCCAAGCATGGGGGAGATTGAAGTCACTAATGCTCAAATGTCCCATTCATGAGCTCCTCAGTAATATTGTTATTAATAATTTCTATGCAAGGCTTTCAGGACATTAAAGAACTATCTAGATACTTGTTTTGAGGGATCCTTCACAAGTAAGGAGGTCAAAGCTAAGTGGGATCTTCTTGAAACAATTGAAAGCAATACTGAAGATTGGAATAACAACAAAGGTAAAGAACCAGGTATAAACTATGAGTATGATTGCATTAAGTCTTTCGCTGAAACTGCTGATTTTCAAGAGCTTAGTGCTAAATATTGTCTTGATCCTCAAATTCTTACTGATTGTTTTAGAGCCTTTGCTTCTCATATTAATGCTCCTAAAGAAAATGGGACATGTATCATGAGCCTTTTAAAGACACTTGCATGGAAAATGAAATTTTTATTAATGATAGCAATAAATATGCTCAAACCTCTGAAAGTACTATTTCTTATAAGCATGTTAATTTTTGTGGAATACATAAACCTTGTGAGAATAATCAAATTGAAGAATTATATTGTATCACCCACAGGAATGAAAAGACTAGAACGTGGTATAGGGCTCTAAATGATCTTGGTAAAAAAGTTTGTGGCCTCTATCCTTTTATTTGTGAACTTTGCTTTGAAGTGGGTCATTTTAATTTTCAATGCTCAAGCCATAATAATAGCCCTTCTAATCCAATGAGTACTGCAAGTTTGTATTGTGATGACATGATCACTCCTAATCAGCATGATGAACTTACATTATTTTTGGGGTGTGAAGAATTATCAAGAAAAACTTCTTTGGTAGATATGAGTGCTTTTGATATGAATAGCGTCCTTCATGGTTGTCATCTTTATTGTGTTGATAATTGTCACACAAATACTTACATACAAAATATTATAGAAGATGAGATTTTACCAAAATATGATAAGACTAATATGTGTTTTAATCTTATTAATGAAAACAAAGAAATCCTCCAAAGTTTCTTCTATTGTCTCTAACAATAAACCAAGGTATATGGAGAAGCTTCCTTTCAAGCCTCTCCCTCCTAAAGAGAAGAATAAAAAGAAGAAGAGAAGTAGTAAAAGGAGAGAGGAAATGGCATTTTCCCCTAGGCATGTTGCTCCTATTATAGTTTTTGATGAGTCTGAACTCGATGATGTTCCTATGCCTGTTACCTATAGTACTGATCATGATTGGGAAAAGCACACCACTTTTGATATTGAAAATCTCTTTGGTACCAATTCTAAAAATGATGACACTAATAATTGCTATACTATTAGTGTTATCCATGTTCCTTCCAATGATGATATGTTTACAAATGAACACACTTTGGAAGATAACTATTCTATTGCTTATGATGATACTATACCTCCAATATATGATGATTGCAATGATGAATATGATATTTTCAGTCCACCTACTATTGAGGAGAAAATTAATTATGATTACAATATGCCTCCTATATTTGATGATTATGGTGATGAGAATAGTAATGATAGCTATTTTATTGAATTTGCTCCTACTACAATTAATAAGAATGACTATGTTTATGTGGGGAGTATTAATTCTTTTATGCATGTGGCTCATGATAAGAATGTTTTATGTGATAATTATATTGTTAATTTTATTCATGATGCTACTGAAAGTTATTACGAGAGATGGAAACATGGTTTTATGTGTCTCAACAATATTAAGTTTCCCCTCTTTATGTTAATTTTTTTGAAGTTGCACTTGTTTTGATTTCCTATGCTTGTTGCTTTGTGCTTTCATGACTTGTTTATTTACAAGATTCCTATGCATAGGAAGTGGGTTAGACTTAAATGTGCTTTGAATTTGCTTCTTGGTGCTCTCTTTTACTTCAATTCATATTCCTTATATGAGCATCTTCTCAAACTATCAAGCCTAACTTAAAGGCGTTAAAGGAAAGTACTTATTGAGAGATAACCCAAAAGTTTTAGATGAGTCTTGCAAGTTATTACCTCTGTAATAACCGCTCCTTAACCTTTTTATTTGCTTTTTGTGCCAAGAGTAACCTCTAATGAGAGAGAAGTAATGCTTGGGAAAGTTGTTGTCCCGAAACAAATTTTTATGCTTCACTGTAAAAATTCGTGTAAAATCTCTGTACGTCGTTTTGAGGCGTGAATTTTTGTGCTTATGCCCCAGGTTGTTATCTAACTTTAATTAGTTCAACACATTTCGATTTGAGCAACATAAGGTCTTCGAAAAAATTAGTTTTTACCTGCTGGTCTGTTTTGACAGATTTCTGCCATTATTTGCATTTGCTTCTTGTTGGTTCCATTTTGGGTTCTCTTTGGGGAATTGAGCTTTTCAAGGGAAGTGACACAGTATCTTGTGTTTTAATGGAAGTTTTATTGGTGTTGAAACTGAACCCAAAGACTTATTATCTTGAGTGCACTAATGTTGCTAATAAAGATTGTTCGAAGTTTTGTATGAAGGAAGAATTTCAGGTGTATGGAGAGAATGATGTGATGAGATGAAGAATGGACTAAAGCTCAAGCTTGGGGATTCCACCCTGTGTCACCCCAAGAAATATCCAAGAAGTACAAGCGTCAAAGCTTGGGGATGCCCAAGGCATCCCCTTCTTCATCAATAAAAAATCTCAGGTTCTTCCAAACACTTCATTTTTATTGTTTCGTGCACAGTTGTGTTGTTCTTGGAACGTCTTTATTTTTGTTTTTGGTTTTCGTTTGCTTGGTTTTCTTAGTTTTCTTGAATAAATTGGTTGGACCCCCCTCTTCCATACATTAGTTTTCAAATAGTTTGGTTTGGTTTGGAAAAGAGTAGGAAAGTTCATGCTTAAGTGGTAAAGAGAGCTTGTTTTTGACTGTGACCTATGCTTTGTCATGTCATGCTTGATATTGTTTTGGCTTTATTCTTAGTGATATTTGCTGTAGCATGAAATGTTATAAACAATTGAGATTGCTTAATGTGCCTTAAAAGAATCATGCGTTGTTTTAGCATATTAAAGCATAGTATTGTGGTATTCTCCTTTGATGCTTTATTTGGGTTAACTTGGCGCATGCTCACACCATGTTAAGACTATATGAAGTCACCATAGCCTTTATGATCCTTTAGTTTTCGACTTGTAATATCACTTTATGCTTTAATTAATAATGTTTTGTTGCTTTGCATGATTATGGCCATTATTGCTCTCTTAGTTGGTCGCTCCTAGTCTTTTGCTAGCCTCCATAACCAAGTATGAGTTTCGCTCATACATCCAACTCCAAATAAAACCAAGCTATTTCAAAGAGTCCACCATACCTACCTATTAGCATTTGCTATTCCAAGTATATTCATGTTTTTATCTACCTTCCGAATTAAACTTGTTATGAGAAAACTAGTGATTAAAGCTCTCACGAACTTGATGGCACACTTTACTTTTCTTGCCCTAATAAACTTGAACCATTGTGTCGTCTATGTTGTATATGCTTGCACTTATATGTTGGGGATTAGCAGAACCATGCTGTCATGGGGAACGCTTTGAACCTTGCACTTGTACTTTGTACCTAGTTGATATCATGCTCTTTTGTCTATGGATGTCATCGGTGTGAAATGAAAGGGGGGCTTGTAAGTCCATGGAGTTATGTATGTGTGTTAGAAAAACGCCTGGGCCGCTGGTCTAATCAATGCCTAATCATGGTGGAAACCTGCAGCATAACCATAATTTGCAATCTATGAAGCATTCTTCTTATAAAAAAAGAGATAGAGATTGAGAAAAAGAGAAAAACGAAAAAAAAGATGAGAAAAGAGGAAAGAGAGAAAAAGCACCATTTTCCCATGGTAAATAAGAAGATTGCTGAGATGCTCGTTGTCTGCTCGCCTTGTCATTTTGATATGGGGATTCTTCCGTATCATCGGGCAAGGGGTACCCCGTTGGCGGTTCTCTATGATACACATGTACTTACTATGACAAGAACTTACCGGTAACTAAACTTGAGTAGCATGAGGAGGTTCCCTCGTATTCAAGGGACATGAGATTTCCAACTTATACTTTGTCAAGCATATACTCCATAGTTTGTTCACTTTAACCTTAATCACTTCAAGATGCTTATGATAGGGGCAATGAGAGCTGAAAGCTAATAAGTACCATAATTTTTGGAAGCTCTTTATGAAACTTGAATCCCTGCTTCCTTCTATGAAGGCCTTTCTTCCACTTTTAGATTGAGTCTCCACCTTCTATCTTTATGCACCTATTGAGAGAGCATAGTGGCCATTCTTAGTTTCATGTGCATTGTCCCAAGACTTGTTGATTGATGCATAACTTTGATATTGCTTGTTCTTAAACTATTTGTATCTAGTCACCCTTATAACTTTGAAGGTGTCCTATGCAATTATGATTTGGTACATTATGAGGGACAAGCTGAATGCCACTATGCTATGTTTTCTTTATGTGAAACAAACAAACGTCTTGCAAAACATTGTTATTCATGAATCTTTTGTTTGTGCCTTTTCATGTTACAACATAGTTGCTATGTCTTATTGTTAGAACTTTATCTTTCATGCTATGTTGAAGTACTATGATCCCAACTATCAATGTTTTACAAATACTTTGATCAAGTTTATGATGGTGCATGTCACCTCAAAAATTAGTCTTTCTTTTTATCACTTACCTACTCGAGGACGAGCAGGAGTTGAGCTTGGGGATGTTGATACGTTGCAAACGTATCTATAATTTTTATGTTCCATGCTTGGTTTATAACTAATTTCTTATGTTTTGTCCACACTTTGGAGTACTTTTTATACACTTTCTTGGACTAACCTATTAACAAGATGCCATAGTGCCAGTTGCCTGTTTTCTGCTATTTTTGGTTCCAGGAAAGTCAGAAAATGAATATTCTCGAAATTGGACGAGACAAAAGACAAAGTCAATATTTCACCGAGGGGGATACAGAGCCAGAATACGAGACGGAGAGGGGCCAAGAGCCGCCCACACCACCTGGCCACGCGGCCAGGGGGTGGTGTGGCTGCCTAGGGCACCCCCTCGGCCTCCCCTTTCGCCTATAAGATGCCTCTAATACAGAAACCCCAAGGACCCGATCAAAAATCCACGAAAGAGTCTGTATCCGCCATCATCTCCATCCCTAGACCGGGAGGGATCTGAAGCTCTTCCCGACACCCTGTCGGAGGGGATAATTCACCCTGGAGGCCTTCTTCATCACCATGCAAGCCTCCGGTGTGATGCGTGAGTAGTTCATCCTTGGACTACGGGTCCATGTAGTAGCTAGATGGTTGGTTCTTCTCCTTTGTGCTACCATATCTAGATCTTGTGAGCTCCGTTCATGATCAAGATCATCTATTTGTAATCATACATGTTGTGTTTGCGGGGATCCGATAGATATTGAGATGTTATTTCAGCTTGATTATTGATTCTATCATGTCTTTGTTATTTTTGATCTTGCATGCTCTCTGTTGTTAGTAGATATCTTGGCCGAGTAGATGCTAGCAACTCCAAGAGGGAGTATTTATGCTTGATAGTGGGTTCATGCCTCTAGTAATCTGGGGAAGTGATAGAAATCTCTAAGGTACTAGATGTGATGTTGCTACTAGGGAGAAAACATCAATACTTTGTTCATAGAACAATCGTATGTTTTACTTTACACACAATGCGTAATGCAATTATCTGTTGCTTGCAACTTAATACTGGAGGGGGTTCGGATTGATAACCTGAAGGAGGATTATTAGTCATAGATGCAGTTGGATTACGGTCTATGTATAATGTTGTAATGCCCAATCAAATCTCATAGGAGTCAAGATGATTAGTATATGCATGTATGCTTTCTTGATGTTTGTCAATTGCCCCGCTGTAATTTGTTCACCCAACATGTCATCTATCTTAAGGAGAACCACCACTAGTGAACTATGGACCCCGGTCCTTTCTTTTACCATCAATCTACAACTATTTACTATTTTCTATTTACTTTCTGCAAGCTTTTACTTTCTTACACACAATACATTTAATCCTTTGTTTTCAGCAAAACCGGTGAGATTGACAACCTCACTATAAGTTGGGGGTAAAGTTCTGTGGTTGTGTTGTGCAGGATTCCAAGTTGGAAACAACACCTTGGAGGTGTTTCCTTGCTCCTACTGGTTCGATAACCTTGGTTTGATAACTGATGGAAAACTTGCTGCTATGCTCATCTTACCTTCCTCTTGGGGTTCTCCAACAAGCTCGATATATTTTGGGCCATCAGTGGCATCGGCGAGCGGGGATAAACTAAACGGAGATGGGGCAGATGGGATGGCTCTTTGATAGAGGTTTTTCTTTTCTTGTAATAAATTAACCATGTCACCTCCTGGCGTAGTATAGTCTCATCATGTCAGTTTGACCAGACACAATGTTTATTTACAGGTTCTACTGTAGTATTTGCGTAGTAAGTAGGAGTATTACTCTATCTCTGTCCCGAGGAGTAAGGCATCCTCGTTTTGCGTGTTTTTTCTTTGACCAAGATTTACTCTAAATATATAAATAATGTTGGTACAAAATTAGCATTATTGAAAAGTATTACTCTACCTACAACAGTACTAATTTTACACAAAGTAATCAAGTGTATTAGTTACTCTATTTATTCGGTCAAATTTTACACAATGTAATCAAGTATGTATCTTCTCAGCATCCGTGCACACACCTTCTAGTTGATCTCTCCCTCGTCCGCAGTGCGGCGCTCAACACATGTGCAATGGTTAGGGTTGGGAGCGGGATCCCATGGAAGTCCCGCTTCTAGTTCATTTTGAAGTTTCTATAGGAGTACTTCAAAATGAACTAGAAGAGGAACTTTCACGGGATGCCACTTTCAACTCTAGCCATGGTACAACGGCTCTATGTCTTTCTATTGTGTGTTTGTCAGGTATGTTGTGTTGGTGTGTATAGGAAGGAACCACCTGGGGCCTTGGGTTGGGGCGGTGGCAAAAAGTAGTCACGAATCAAACTTTGCGGGTTTCGATTTTTTCACTTGCTTCATCCCAAACATCAGCATGGAAGGTTATGCCAAAGATCGACATTCGCAATACTAGAGAAGGGATATTGTACTTGATATGTATACATATATATATATACATGTCACATCGCATTCGATGCACTTCATCGGCAAGATCTGGCAAAAGTGAGCACCGCGCTGATTTCCTCTTTGTTAAGCAAGTTGTTGTTGTTCTAGTATGAATGTATGCCTCAGCTAGTGGGTGGAGAAGGAGAGCCATTCCCGACTGCTTTTCCATGCTTATTTTCAGGCCCCTTTATACTTAAATATGGGTTGGGTGTAATTTTCTCTTTTTTGAGGTCCTTGATGTAACATGCACACTTCCATTGACCATGTTAAGTTGTTAACCAAAGCATCTCGTTCCTTCTAGGCCAAACCTAGTTGAAAAGGTGCCACCGCCCCACATTCAGACAAAATGGACCATGCTTTCTTATAACTTCCTAGTTTTAGAATTGTTGAAGCTTCCTAGCTAGGTAACTTCCCCCACTTAGAGGACTTTATGCCGATTTAACGAAATTATGTCAGATATGAACTACAAGTAAGCGTGATAGGTTGCTCTTTAATTTTATAGATGTCGTTTGTTGGTACCAATGTTGTCAATATATTGAGA
This sequence comes from Avena eriantha, assembly GCA_910589775.1. NCBI lineage: Eukaryota > Viridiplantae > Streptophyta > Magnoliopsida > Poales > Poaceae > Avena > Avena eriantha. The sequence goes on along the minus strand of OU342743.1, from coordinate 318,571,633 downwards.
ACCATCATGAGATTTTAAAAATGCAGCTAACTTCATGCTAAGACATTGAAGTAAAACAAATAAATAAACCAAATACTTTCATGTGGCATCCTCTTATGCGTATTGCTCGCCATAAAAAAGAAGAAATAAGTGCTTGACACTTATTTTCAAAAGAAAAAACTGCTATGTTGCTTCACAATTTCCATACCACTATATAGTGTACGAATAACTTCGAACATCAGCAATTGGATATAGATTGGCAAAACCCGACATTGTTGACCATTGGATCTCTTTCAGTACATTTGATTATGTCATGTCTAGCATATAGAAGATTCCATTGTTGGCCTCTAGCACCATGAATATACTATGCATAGAAAGTGCGGAGAATATGGTTCTGAATGCCACAAGACAAGTTTCCAGATATAGTGGACAATATTTTACGTACGATTCCCAAGTTTTATGTGTTTTAAAGCTTCTGAGCTAACTCGGCATACTCAAATGACTTTATGTCTCTATTAACAAAATCATGTCATATTTGAACTAGAAGCTCTAGAAAGTGGTAGATTGCTATTGAAGTTCTACAAAAAGCTTTTGGAGGTACCCATCAGGCAGTTAATATATCGGAAACAATTGGGAGTTTTGACCAATTCAACTTCCTGCTAAGAATTTGTATCTTGACAATTTTAAACCCATTTTAAAACAATCACATGTAATAAACAAACACAGAAAAACAAATATTTACGCATGGCATTCTATCACATCACGTGTATAGCCTCCCAAGAAACTGATAACCATGGGATTTGACAACTTTTGAAAATCAGCCGCGTGATATTGTCCCACCATGTATGAATATTATTTGGTTTCAACACTGATGACCAAAAAAGGTCATGGCCATATTGACATCATAGTTAATGTACCATTCCCACATTAATTTGGTATATGGGTGCATCTTGGCGTAGTAGGCAATGTTGCCCGTGGGAGTCTCAACATTGGGCCTGTTTGATTTGCTGGATAGGAAAAACAAAGCAATAGGGAAAATGCAATATTATTAGAATGTCATGTCCAGTTGAATCCTGCAAGATTTGGAGCCTACATGAATTTTTCTTAAAGAAGTGTTTGATTCACAGGAAAGTAAAGAATTGTAACATGATGTTGAGGTGGATTGTTCTTAAAATTTTACGGAAGACATGTGCATGTCGTCCTTTTGCATGTATCACATGCCATGCAAAATGATAAACTTGGGTTTTGACAACTTTTCAAAAACCATGTTCACAAAATTGTCCTGCAATGTGTATGGACATGTTTCAAGTTAGACTACCAAGGTCAATGTCATATCCTGTAATCCACATCATAGTTTATGGTAATTTCCCCAAATTATGTAGATTGGTGCATCTTGGCATGGTAAACAATATTTTTCCAAGGGGATTTTCCAAGAAGTATTATGAAAAAAGACGAACTCAATTTTCCAAGTGACAGGATTTTTAACATTGTTTTCCGTAAAGCAAATAGTAGTACTAGGAAAAAGATGGATCGAAATGGAGGGGGAAAATGAAGAGCCACTATAGAAGAGATTATGGGGTTAGAGAAGGCAGCCTGAGAGGACAACAGCGAAGAGGTGTTGAAGGAGGTTCGATGTTAGAGCAAAGTTATGAAAAAAAGAGATAGACACAAAGCTGCCGTAGTACCATGGCAAACATGCGCAGCGCCACGGTGTGAACGAGGGAGAGATCAGCTAGAGGATGGATGTGATCCAGCAAAGGAGAGAGTAATACACAATTTATTTTCCTTGCATAGAGGAGGAGTAGCACACTGTAAGGCTGCATGAGTGAGAACCACACTGATTTCCTTTGTTAAGCAAGTACAAGTTTTAGTACTCTAATCCGTATGAAGATTATGCCTCGGCTAGTGGGTGGAGAATGAGATCCAGACCTGACTTCTTTTCCATGCTTATTTTCAGGGACCTTTGTATTAAATATGTGGACTTGGATGTAATTTTCTCTTTTTAGGTCCTTAATTGATGTATCATGCACTTTGACTAGCCGTGTTAAGTTTTTCACTAGAGCTTGCTCCTTCTAGGCCCACCCTATTGTTGTAAAAATGCCACCACTCCACATTTCAGACAAAGTGGACAATGCTTTTCTTACAATTCCCTAGTTTTAGCATTTTTCAAGCTTCCTAGCTAATTTCGCCCACGGACTTTATATCAATTTAACGAAATTAGGTCAGATATGAACTACAAGTAAGCATGATAGGGTTTGCTCTTGAATTTTACAAATGTCATTTGAAGGTACTAACGATGTCAATATACCAAGAACCAGCACGAGTTTTGAGAAAGGCAAGTAACTTCATGCCTACAAATTTGATAATGTTTTGAAGACATGGACATAAAACAAAGAAATTATAACAAGCCAAATACTTTCATGTGGCATCCTCTTACGCGTATTACATTCCATGGTTACCGTTTTCATAGCACGCAGTGCACACGACATGATAGGTCATCATGCGTAAATCTTTTGTTTTTTCTTTATTTCATTAAATCCACTAAAGTGTGCGAAGTTAGCTAGGAAGCTTGAAAAATCCTAGTACTAAAAACATTGGAATTATAACCACAGGGTTTACTCTGTCTGATAATTGGGCGGTGGCATTTTCTTTTAACTTTGGAGTGTGTTTTGAGGTTTGCGCATACTAGCGTTTATCGTTCAAAAGAATAGAAAAGAAGATCCAACGGTTAGCAATGTTTGGATTTGCCATTCTTCACCCAATGGTCAATGTTTCGTACAATATACAGTGGTATGGTATTGTAAGAGATAAGACAAGATAAAGATAAGATAAGAAGTATACAGTACTACGAATGGTCGATGTTTTGAATAACCTTCTTTTTCGATGTTTGGGAAGCAAGTGAAAATTTTCAAAACTGGAAAAGTTCAAATTTTTGTGCCGCCAAGGACCAAAGTGGTTTCCTTCCTATGTACTCCTCATCCCTACTCCACACCAACATGTGGTTGCCGAACACGTCAGAGACACAGAGCCGACGTACCAAGGCACACGTGCGTAGCGCCACGTTGTGGATGAGGGAGAGATCAGCCGGGTTGGTGCGCGAGGGGAAAGGGGAGGAGAGATGGAGGAGAGTGAAGGAGCGAGAAAACACACGATTTGTTTTGCGTGCATAGGTCCTGAAATTTACTACTAGTAGAGTGTACATTGTGACCACAAGAGTACCTCGTGTTAGGAACCCATCATAACTTTGCGCTGACATGGAACCGCCTTGAACTCCTCTTCGTTGCTTCCCTCTTCCTCTGCCAACGTTTTATTCTCTTAGCATTTACATCACGTGGACATATGTGAGCATATGTCTAAGCAAATAAATATACTCCTACTACTAGTGTACTACTAGTAAGTTGCACGTGCCCTGCATGTGAGACTCAGATAATAGACATCTAACATATCAAGACTATATAAAATTATAATAGGTAAAGCAAAAAAAATTGATCAACATTTATAAAGTATGGGTGTATATTTGGTTCTTGTACTTTGTATATCATGTAGAAGTCAACGATCATTAGCTATATAAAACTTGAAACTTTTGGTAACATGGTCTAGAGAAACGAGGGAGAAGATTCTATAATGATGGAGAAGTGTGTTTTGAGTTTTGTGCATAGCATTCATTGTGATGAAGGCTATCGATAGAATCTTATAGATGCTAGAATGAAAAAGAAGATCCAACGGTTGGAAATGTTCGAATTCGTGAGTGTTGATCCAACGGTCAATATTCAAAGTCATTCGTACACTATATAGTGGTAAGATAAGATACATATATGTTTTTTCCTTAATAAGGGCATCTGCAATGTGTAAAAAAAGCACACTTTAAGGCATAGTATGTGGTATCCGCTAAGGTTCACCTTATACATTATGGAGAAAATAAATTTATCTTTAAGCCTAAGGTGCATCTCAAGCTTGTGGGTTTCCCATAGAGAATAGAAAAATCATTTTCCCTATCTCCCTGTTTCATGTGATTGTTTTCAAAAGTGGTTCAAAGTTTACAAGATGCAAAATATTAGCTAGAGGTCAAACCAGCCATCAAAACTCTTTGCGGTTTTTGATATATTAATTAACGGCTCGATGGGTATGTAACACCCTCAAATCGGCCCTATGCAAGTTTGAGCCCTTTCCGCCAAACCCGCATAGAAACGATTCAAGGACGCCCACCAGGCACTTTCGTGCGGATGGAAAACGAAGTAATACCATTACACAACAGTCCTCGATGGGACCCACAAAACAGATATATATACAACAGCGACTCCCTGAGTCAAGAATACAGATATACAATACAAAGATCTAAATCACCTTGAAAATGATAGAGCGTCCGACTACGGACAAGATGCAAATGGGGCTAAGAGCCCTGAAGAATAACCAATGGCGTCCATAACCCTGCCCAGGCCAAGCCGGAAGGGTAACCCTGCTAACAACGTCGATCTCAAACCTACGAAAACAAAAGGGGTGCCGACAAAGGGCAAGGGAAAAAGAGGAGCGTCAGTACTGAGGCCAGTACACGACGAGGCTAGAATTCGGCGGCTCTCGCGTACATAGGTATGGTGGACTGAAGCGGCAGCGCATCGGCACTAAACAACCTATAGAGACTCGGTACAACTAGCGTTTATCAGAGAGGGATAAGAAAGACCTATTCGGATCCAACCTGAAGCTAACACCAAACAAACCCATCCTGGTATTTCCCCCTCGAGACCAAACGAGGAAGTCGGACCAAGGAACTCACACAGTTGGCAATTTTACCCATTCCATTATAGTTGCAGCACTTACTATTCAGATATAGATAGCATGAGTCATCATGAAGCATAAGTAGTGGGCAGTTTTTAATCACCATTCCGTTACAGTTGGAACATTTACTAGTCAAATAAAATTGTCCTGAGGAATCCCAAAACCCAGCGGTTGTTGGCACTTTTATCACATTCCATTGTAGTTGCAATACTTACTAGGCATATAGCATGTCACCAAAACAACCCAGATCCACCAGCTGTTGGCATTTTTAATATCCATTCCGTTATACTTGAGCTGATTACTAGTCACATATTAAGTCAAATTTATAGCACTACTTTAGTTATGCTTGTCTATGATCGACATACTGTGCTCCAAGTCGTCCATAACCGCGGACACGGCTTTCAGAAACTTTTACCCTGCAGGGGTGCACAAATAGCAACACACACTCGATCAACCTCGGAAAAACCAATTCAAAACCCAACGAGGCATTCACGACAAAGCGATCACAGGATTCAGAAATATTTCAGGGGGCCACCCCACTAAGCTACCCGCAACGAAGTTGGACGGATCCAGAACGGACCCAGGGTTTGCGTCAATGGCTGTAAACGACTAGGAACCCGAAAGTGTGACTGGGCTTGTCGATACCGCGAAAACACTCCGCATCCAAAACAGTACAGGTGCTCCACGCACAATCTTAAATAAAGCAGTAAAGCATGGCATAGGTACGGGATAGTAATAAAGCCCCAAACTACTTTGTGGCCCCAAAAAATAGAAATGAATCAAGCTCTGGCTCAGGGGGGTCCATAAGGCCTCCTGGATGTGGATAGTGCGAAAAATCAAGGAACAGGTATCAAGTACTCGGGGTCCTACGGGACACAAGTGAGCGTGGAAGAACCAAATAACATCTATTGCCCACCGATGCCTCTGCATTAGTTATATCTAGCATTTTAATAGTTGTATTTAAAGTCATGATCATCTCCACCATTAAGAATCTCCACCATTAACATCTGCCAGCATTCCAACAACTGTGGTACTTGACAACACGAGATCGCACCTGAGCAAGCAACTACGACTCGCAAGGCCAGCTATCTACCAAACACGGGTAATAGGAGGTGTCCAAGACAATATAGAGGCTGCACGGGATATAACTGGTGCACGGAAACTAAAGCATCACGACACGGATAGCAATAGATCAACAGGAGGAAATAAAGACTATAAATGCAAAATAGGTAGAAGGGGGAAAGATGCTCGCCTGGGAAACACTGCTGAAGGTTCACATCCGAAGAACTTGTCGATACTCGCATCCACTCATCGGCCTAATCCGCGAAGAAGCAAAGCACTAAAAGAAACACCGGATGCAATATTTAATACTACGGCAGAAGATCCGGCATGATTATGATATGCATGCGAGATGAACAATTTAATATGCGACAGTCGGTAATGCCATATTACCAAAAATAATGAGGGTCTCGGATAGGGAATCACATTTAGGGTTCGGCGAACTTGGGCTCCGAGGGGTTCGGGGTCCGACAGGTTCGACGGGGGCGGAAACGGCTCGACGGGATCGGTCTCGGACAACGGAAGTAGATCTTGTTGCATCCAAGAAGAAGGACTTGGTGCTCCGAGATGAAGCGCTTGTCGTTCCATGTCGGCGATCTTGGCGGGCTTCGGATCCGGGAAGGAGTACTTGTCGTTCGAGGGATCGGTCTTCGGATCCGGAAGGAGAACTTGGAGTTCCGTCTTTATTGGTCGGTGACGTACTTGGGTTGCGGTGCTCGGGTCTCCGGGGTCGATCTTTCTTGACGGTGCGAGAAATTTTTGAGGCGTCGGTCTTAGGAACCTCGGAACTTGGTGGCTACACAGGGATCTTGCATTGATGTTTCTAGTGGCACCATACCGCTACACACACCACATCAAATCAAATTTCTTTGGTTGCCACCGTGTCAACACCTCACTTCAAATTTAACTGACACAACACCTCCATAGCACAAACAAATACATAAAAGCATCACCATGTCCGTGGGTCGTTGCAGCCCTTGATGTCCAGCAGCTGTGCTGTAGGGGAGTGGCCTTGTGGGCAACAGCATGCGGCAGTGCTCGAGGTAGGAAGGCGGCTGCGCGCTCCTAATTCCTGGACGCGGGACGCAGGCGCCTGCAGGGTGAGGAGGATGCGCGGGGCCGACGACGGGGAGCTTGCTAGGGAGTGTCGTCCGTGTGGCGGAAGACGGCGCTAGCGGAGGTTCGAGCGAGCGTGGGGACGGTGGACTCGGGGCTCTGCTCAGGGGCGGCATCCCAGGCGGCGGGGCGCGAAGGCGGAGGCTCGGCAGACGGGCACCTTGCAGGCCACGGGATGAGGAGGACATGCGGGGCTCCTGGTGTCAAAGGAAGGGTCGCGGCGGCGGGCTCTCCAAGTCGGGGAAGCGGAACGCGAGGGGGCGCCGGTGGGCCGGAGCTTGGGCTCGGGGCGAGCAGCAACGAGAGGCGGAGGAAGACGCAGAGGTTGGCGGGGAAGGTCGGCGAGGCGAGGGCCTGCGGTGGCGCGGCGGTCTGCGAGCAGAGAGACGGGCGGAAGCGGGGATGGGTAGATGGCGGCGGAGATGGTCGTCGCGGTGGAGATCGACGGGAGGAGGCGGTGGCGGATGGGGACCTGGGGAGGAAGAGGGAGACGGGGCGGTAGGTGGGGGGAGCGCGTCCCGGCTGGCGGGGTGGGACCAGGCGGCGGGGTGGATCACGAGGTGGTCGGGTGGGGAGTTGGTGGCGTGGGGATCGGGGTCCTAGGGCGGTCGGTCGGGGCTGGCTGGGTGAATGGGCCAGGCGGGGGGTTGGGTGCGTGGAGTTTTGTGGGGTGGTGGACCCGGGCGCGGGAGCAGGCGGGAAAAACGGCGGCTGCGGGTGTGTGCGCGCCCAGGCGGGGGAGTGGGTGGATGAGGTGGCAGATGGTGGTTGGGTGGATGGAGGGAGGAGAGGTGAGGTGGCGAGCACCGATTGGTGCAGGTGAGGTGGAGGGGGCTGGGTAGGAAATAGGGTAGGGTTTTTGGTAGAAAAGGTTTGGGTGTTTTTCTGGGGTAGATAGGATTTTTATCTAGAAGTGGCCGGCTAGGCTTTCGGGCCGGGGCTGGCTGCCTCCCAAAAATAATTTAAATATTTTATTCAATAAAAACGAGACTTTTGAAATCCGTCTGTAGACGAACAAAATATTCCGGGGACCCGGGTTTTAATTTGAAATAAAGACGGGGCGTTTAGAAAACAAAAACAGACTTTTCGAAAATAGTTTTATGCGAACCAATGCAAGATGACATGACGATGCTCAAATGCAAGGTGACATGATGACATGAGCATGCGGTCATGATGATGCAATGCACGAAAACACCGTGATTTTCTAGTAGTGGTTTTTGCGGGGCGCCACAGGGTACCTCTAAAAGCTTTTTCATAAAACTTTCAATGCAACCTACATTTTATTACTTGTAGTTCAAATTTGACCTTATTTCGATACATCAACACGAAGTCATTCAAGTGGGAAGAGTTAGCTAGGAAGCTTGAAAACTCATAAAACATAGGAATCGTAAGTACACCATGTTGTTGATCCACTGTATATGTGTGAAAACTTGGCTTGTGGCATTCAGATCCAATATTCTTTGCACTTTCTTTATGGACACTCACACCGACGACAGTGCTTTACAAGAAGAGGCACTCATATACCTCTGAAATGGCATTCAATTCAAGAGAAATTTATCACTGAGCAGCCTAAAAAATGGCCGATGCATCGAGAAAAGCTATCAAGTTCGAAACACCGAGGGCAAAAATTCCATCATACACATGTTTCTTCTAATGAGTGAATGCCATGTGGGGGTAGCAGCGTGATTAAATGGTGGATGCAGCGAGCGACGCTATGAAGTTTGGAACATGGAGGCACAACCGAGGGAAAAAATTCTATCATACACATGTTTCTTCTAATGATAGGGTGACATGTGGGGCCCAGGAGTTTGATTAAACGGTAGATGCATCAAGCAACGCTATGAAGTTCGGAATAGCGTAGCGCGAGCGAAGAATTTTTTATCCATCATACACATGATTCTTCTAATGTGAGGTTGACATGAGGGACCTAGCAGCGTGACTAAACGACAGATAGATCGAGCAACGTTATCGAGTTGAAATCAGGGAGGCAATAGCCAAGGGAAAAATTCCATCATACTGATACATTGCAAATGTATCTATAATTTTTGCTGTTCCATGCTTGGTTTTATCCACACTTTAGAGTACTTTTCATATGATTTCTTGGACTAACCTATTAACAAGAGCCACAGTGCCAGCTGCATGTTTTCTGCTGTTTTTGGTTCCAGGAAAGTCAGAAAATGAATATTCTCGGAATTGGACGGGACAAAAGCCAAAGTGCCTATTTTACCAGAAGACTCACGGGGCCAGAAAACGAGACAGAGAGGGCCCACAGGACAGCCACACCATGTGGTGGCGCGGGCTGGCCCTGGCCGCGCCACCAGGTGGTGTGGGCCCCCTGGCCGCCCACCGACCTTGCCTCTTCGCCTATAAGAAGCCTCCCAATGCATAATCCCTAAATCATCAAGCCTCCAGCCATGAAAAGTTCCGCAGCGCCGCCGCCACCAAAGGGGAGATTTGGGGGATAGAAAGTCTCTGTTTCGGCACCCTGCCGGGACGGGGAAGTGCCCCCGGAGCCATCTCCATCGATCTCCACCACCATCTCCATCACCATTGCTGATTCCCATGATGAAGAGGGAGTAGTTCTCTCTCGAGGCTAAGGGTTCTACCGGTAGCTATGTGTTCATCTCTCTCTCTATGCATGATCTTATTGAGATCATAAGCTTGTAATCTATAGATCTATTCTGCTACTCAAGTGCTTTAATGAATCTCTGCTCTCCCCATGTGTGTGAAAGTGACAGCGTGCTCACCATGTTGGCACTTAGGCTAGATATTACAAATACTTGTTATGAGTTATATTTGGAGTTGGATGTTTCTATGAAATTGTGGTGTTTGTTGGACTCATCTAGTACTCAAGGTGACAGTGTGGGGTTTTCTAGATGGGAAAGGCTTACTTTGAGGTGTGCTGTTATAGCCCTACCATCGATTAGAGTGTCCAACCGGAGAGTAGTTCAGCGTAGTATCATAAAGAGAAGATATTTATATGAGAGTGTTCACTAGTGAAAGTATGATCCCTAGGCCTTGTTTCTAAGCATTGATACACCGTTTGCAACTAGATTTGTTACATGTTTGCTTGCTTCCATCTTTATTTCAGGTTTGCTTTAGTCATTTCCACGCCATCAAGTTATTTTCTATCACCGTTACCACTTATAATTATCCATACCACTTGTATTTCACTATCTCTTCGCCGAACTAGTGCACCTATACACCTGACAAGTGTATTGGGTGTGTTGGGGACACAAGATACTTCTTGTATCTTGATTGCAGGGTTGCTTGAGAGGGAATACGTTTGACCACTTCCTCCCTGAGTTCCATAAACCTTGGGTGATCCACTTAAGGGAAAACTTGCTGATGTTCTACAAACCTCTGCACTTGGAGGCCCAACAACTGTCTACAAGAATAGAAGTGCATAGACATCAAGCTATTTTTCTGGCGCCGTTGCCGGGGAGGTAAGGTAAAAGGTACTCACATCCTCCGATGTGAGTGCTCAAAGTTATTTCCTTTAGATTCTGCAATTTTGTCTTTTTGTTTCCTGTTTTCACTAGTTAGGCTTAATGGAAAACAACAAAAAATTAGAGAGCTTTTTAGTATTTTTCCTAAGTTAGAACTCGAATTATCTGAAAAGAAAATTAAAAAACCCATGGAACTTTCTTTGCATGCTAATAACAATGTTATTAGTATGAATCTTTTGAACACCGTTGTTACTAATGCTACGGAAACATCTAAGCTTGGGGAAGTTGGTTTTTATGAAAATGATCCTTTTAGTTCCCCAGCTTTAAAGAAGAAAATTTGCTCTGATGATACGTTATCTCCCATATGTTGTAATTCTAATGATACTTGTGATATTTTAAATCCACATACTAAAAACATATCTTTTAAAATACCTATAAAAATTGTTGAACATGTTTTGAACAACTCTTATTTTGGAGATGGAACTATCCATCCTGGTGATCATTTACTCCTTATACATGAATTATGTGGGTTGTTCAAGTGTGCAGGTATTTCAACAAACCAAGTTAAGAGGAAGCTATTCTCTTTTTTCACTTAGGGGCAAAGCAAGGGAGTGGTATGAGCTACTAGATGATCCTCATCATTTTGAGTGGAAGGAACTTGAATTTATCTTTTACTCTAAATTTTATCCTCCTCATGAAATTCATAAATATAGGAATTACATTTATAATTTTCATCCACATGATGGAGAAAGTATTGCCCAAGCATGGGGAGATTGAAGTCACTAATGCTCAAATGTCCCATTCATGAGTTCCCCAGTAATATTGTTATTAATAATTTCTATGCAAGGCTTTTAGGACATTACAAGGACTATCTAGATACTTGTTTAGAAGGATCCTTCACAAGTAAGGAGGTCAAAGCTAAGTGGGATCTTCTTGAAACAATTCAAAGCAATACCGAAGATTGGGATAACAACAAAGGTAAAGAACTAGGTATAAACTATGAGTATGATTGCATTAAGTCTTTTACTGAAACTGCTGATTTTCAAGAGCTTAGTGCTAAATATGGTCTTGATCCTCAAATTCTTATTGATTGTTTTAGAACCTTTGCTTCTCATATTAATGCTCCTAAAGAAAAAATGGGACATGTATCATGAGCCTTTTAAAGACACTTGTAGGGATAATGAAATTGTTATTAAGGATAGCAATGAACATGCTCAAACCTCTGAAAGTACTATTTCTTATAAGCATGTTAATTTTTGTGGAATACATAGACCTTGTGAGAATAATCAAATGGAAGAAGAATATTGTATCACCCACAGGAATGAAAAAACTAGAATGTGGTATAGGGTTTTAAATGATCTTGGTAAAAAAGTTTGTGCCCTTTATCCTTTTATTTGTGAACTTTGCTTTGAAGTGGGTCATTTCAATTTTCAATGCTCATGCCATAATAATAGCCCTTCTAATCCAATGAGTACTGCAAGTTTGTATTGTGATGACATGATCACTCCTAATCAGCATGATCAACTTACATTATTTTTGGGGTGTGAAGAGTTATCAAGAAAAACCTCCTTGGTAGATATGGGTGCTTTTGATATGAATAGTGTCATGCATGGTTGTCATCTTTATTGTGTTGATAATTGCCACACAAATACTTACATACAAAATATTATAAAAGATGAGATCTTACCAAAATATGACATGACTAATATGTGTTTTGGTCTTATTAATGAAAAGGAGGAATCCTCCAAAGTTTCTTCTATTGTCTCTAACAATGAACCAGGGTATATGGAGAAGCTTCCTTTCAAGCCTCTCCCTCCTAAAGAGAAGAAGAAAATGAAGAAAAGGAGGAATAAAAGAAGAGAGGAAACGGTATTTTCCCCTAAGCATGTTGCTCCTATTATAGTTTTGATGAGTCCGAACTCGATGATGTTCCTATGCCTATTACCTATAGTAGTGATCATGATTGGGAAAATCACACTACTTTTGATATCGAAAATCTCTTCGGTACCAATTCTGAAAATGATGATATTAATAATTGCTATACTATTAGTGCTATCCATGATCCTTCCAATGATGATATCTTTACAAATGAACACACTTTGGAAGACAACTATTCTATTGCTTATGATGATACTATACCTCCAATATATGATGATTCCAATGATGATTATGATATTTTTAGTCCACCTACTATTGAGGAGGAAATTAATTATGATTACAGTATGCCTCCTATATTTGATGATTATGATGATGAGAATAATAATGATAGCTATTTTGTTGAATTTGCTCCCACTACTATTAATAAGCATAATTATGCTTATGTGGAGAGTAATAATGATTATATGCATGTGACTCATGGTAAGAATGTTTTATGTGATAGTTATATTGTTAATTTTATTCATGATGCTACTGAAAGTTATTACGAGAGAGGGAAACATGGTTTTATGTATTTCAACAATATTAAGTTTCCCCTCTTTATGTTGAAAGTCTTGAAGTTGCACTTGTTTTGATTTCCTATGCTTATTGCTTTGTGCTTTCATGACTTGTTTCTTTACAAAATTCCTATGCATAGGAAGTGGGTTAGATTTAAATGTGCTTTGAATTTGCTTCTTGATGCTCTCTTTTACTTCAATTCATATTTCCTATGTGAGCATCTTCTCAAACTATCAAGCCTAACTTAAAGGCGTTAAAGAAAAATACTTATTGGGAGATAACCCAAAAGTTTTAGATGAGTGTTGGAAGTTATTACTTCAGTAATAACCGCTCCTTATCCTTTTTATTTGCTTTTTGTGCCAAGAGTAACCTCTAATGAGAGAGAAGTAATGATTGGGAAAGTTGCTATCCCGAAACAGATTTATGTGCTTCACCGTAAAAATTCGTGTAAAATCTCCGTACGTTCTTTTGAGGCGTCAATTTTTGTGCTTCTGCCCCACGTTGTTATCTAACTTTCGTTAGTTCAACACTTTTCGATTTGAGCAATAGAAGGTCTTCGAAAAAATTCGTCTTACCTGCTGGTCTGTTTTGACAGATTTCTCCTATTTTTTGCATTTGGTTCTTGTTGGTTCCTTCTTGAGTTCTTTTGGGGAATTGAGCTTTTTGAGGGAAGTGCTATAGTAACTAGTGTTTTAATGAAAGTTTATTGGTGTTATAACTGAACCTTAAGACTTATTATCTTGAGTGCACTAATGTTGCTAATAAAGATTGTGTGAAGTTTTGTATGAAGGAAAAAATTTCAGGTGTATGGAAGGAATGAGTAATGAGATGAAGGTGGACTAAAGCTCAAGCTTGGGGATGCCACACGTGTCACCCCAAGAAATATCCAAGAAGTACAAGCGTCAAAGCTTGGGGATGCCCAAGGCACCCCCTCTTCATCAATAAAAATCCTAGATTTCTTCCAAACACTTCATTTTTATTGCTTCATGCACAGTTGTGTTGTTCTTGGAGCTACTTCATTTTCGTTTTTGGTTTTCGTTTGCTTGGTTTTCTTAGTTCGCTGAATACATTGGTTGGACCCCCTCTTTCATACATTGGTTTTCAAATAGTTTGGTTTGGTTTAGATAAGAGTAGGAAAGCTCATGCTTAAGTGGTAAGAAGAGCTTGTTTTTGACTGTGACCTATGCTTTGTCATGCCATGCTTGATGTTGTTTTGGATTTATGCTTAGTATTCTTTGCTGTAGCATGACTTGTTATAAACAATTGAGATTGCTTAATGTGCCTTGGATGAATCATGCGTTGTTTTAGCATATTAAAGCATAGTATAGTGGTATTCTCCTTTGATGTTTTATTTGGGTTGACTTGGTGCATGCTCACACCATGTTATGACTATCTCAAGTCACCATAGTCTTTATGATCCTTTAGTTTTCAACTTGTAGTATCACTTTATGCTTTGATCAATGATGTTTTGTCGCTCTACATGAATATCGCCATTATTGCTCTCTTAGTTTGTCGCTCCTAGTCTTTTGCTATCCTCCACAACCAAGTATGAGTTCCACTCATGCATCCAACTCCCTAAACCAAGTTATTCCAAAGAGTCCACCATACCTACCTACCAGCTTATGCTATTCCAAGTATATTCATGCTTTTGTTTACCTTCCAAATTAAACTTGTTATAAGAAAACTAGTGATTAAAGTTCTCACAAACTTGATGGCACACTTTACTTTTCTGCATTTAATAAACTTGAACCATTGGGTCCTTCTTTGTTGCGTATATTCTTGCGCTTTATAAGTTGAAGTTAGTAGAACCATGTATCATGGAGAACGCTTTCAACATTGCACTTGTACTTTGTACCCCGTTGATATCATGTTCTTTTGCTTACGGATCCCGGCGGTGTGAAATAAAAGTGGAACTTGTAAGAACATGGAGTTTGTATGTGTGTTAGAGAAACGCCTGGGATGCTAGCCTAAGCCATGCCTAATCATGGTGGAAACTTGCAGCATCACCATAATGAGCACTCTATGAAGCATCCTCAATAAAAACCTATGCAAATAGCAAATAAAAAGATCGCTGAGATGCTCATTGTCTGCTTGCCTTGTCATTTTGATTATGGGATAGCTCCTGTATCATGTGCAAGGGGTACCCCGTTGGCGGTTCTTTATGATACATATGTACTTACAATGACAAGAGCTTACTTGTGACTAAAGTTAAGTACCATGAGGTTCGGTCTTCGTAAGTAAGGGGCATGAGATTTCGGTTTATAACTTGTCAAGAATATCCTCTTAGTTGTGTCACTTTAACCTTAATCACCTTAAAGATTCTTATGATAGGGGCAATGAGAGATGAAATCTATAAGTACCATAATTTTTGGAAGCTCTTTATGAAACTTGAATCTCTACTTTCTTCTATGAAGGCCTTTCTTCCACTTATATATAGAGTCTCCACGTTCTATCTTTATGCACCTAGTTTGAGAGCATAGTGGCCATCCTTAGTTCTATGTGCATTGTCCCAAGACTTGTTGATTGATGCATACCTTGATATTTCTTGTTTTAAACTATTTGTATCTAGTCACTCTTATGAACTTTGAAGGTGTCCTATGCATTTATATTTGCTACTCTATGAGGGACAATCTGAATACTATTATGCTATGTTTTCTTTATGTGAAACAAACAAACGTCTTGCAAAGCATTGTTATTCATGAATCTTTTGTTTGTGCCTTTTCATGTTGCATCATAGTTTCTTTGTCTTATTGCTAGAACTTTGTCTTTCATGTTATGATTGAAGTACTATGATCCCAGCTATCAATGTTTTACAAATACTTTGATCAAGTTTATGATGGTGCATGTCACCTAAAAAATTATTCTTTCTTTTTATCACTTACCTACTTGAGGACGAGCATGAGTTAAGCTTGGGAATGTTGATACATTGCAAATGTATCTATAATTTTTGATGTTCCATGCTTGGTTTTATCCACTTTCTTGTGTTTTGTCCACACTTTAGAGTAATTTTCATATGATTTCTTGGACTAACCTATTAACAAGAGCCACAGTGCCAACTGCCTGTTTTCTGCTGTTTTTGGTTTCAGGAAAGCCAGAAAATGAATATTCTCCGAATTGGACAGGACAAAAGCCAAAGTGCCTATTTTACCGGAAGACTCACGGGGCCAGAAGACAATACGGAGAGGGGCCACAGGGCGGCCACACCATGTGGTGGCGCGGGCTGGCCCTGGCCGTGCCACCAGGTGGTGTGGGCCCTCTGGCCGCCCACCAACCTTGCCTCTTTGCCTATAAGAAGCCTCCCGATGCATAAACCCTAAATCATCAAGCCTCCAGCCACGAAAAGTTCCACAGCGCCGCCGCCACCAAAGGGGAGATTCAGGGGACAGAAAGTCTCTGTTCCGGCACCCTGCCGAGACGGGGAAGTGCCCCCGGAGCCATCTCCATCGATCTCCACCACCATCTCCATCACCATTGCTGATTCCCATGATGAAGAGGGAGTAGTTCTCTCTCGAGGCTAAGGGTTTTACCGGTAGCTATGTGTTCATCTCTCTCTCTATGCATGATCTTATTGAGATCATAAGCTTGTAATCTATAGATCTATTCTGCTACTCAAGTGCTTTAATGAATCTCTGCTCTCCCCATGTGTGTGAAAGTGAAAGTGTGCTCACCATGGTAGCACTTAGGCTAGCGATTACAAATACTTGTTATGAGTTATATTTGGAGTTGGATGTTTCTATGAAATTGTGGTGTTTGTTGGACTCATCTAGTACTCAAGGTGACAGTGTGGGGTTTTCTAGATGGGAAAAGCTTACTTTGAGGTGTGCTGTTATAGCCCTACCATCGATTAGAGTGTCCAACCGGAGAGTAGTTCAGCGTAGTATCATAAAGAGAAGATATTTATATGAGAGTGTTCACTAGTGAAAGTATGATCCCTAGGCCTTGTTTCTAAGCATTGATACACCGTTTGCAACTAGATCTGTTACATGTTTGCTTGCTTCCATCTTTATTTCAGTTTTGCTTTAGTCTTTTCCACGCCATCAAGTTATTTTCTATCACCATTGCCACTTATAATTATCCATACCACTTGTATTTCACTATCTCTTCGCCAAACTAGTGCACCTATACACCTGACAAGTGTATTGGGTGTGTTGGGGACACAAGAGACTTCTTGTATCTTGATTGCAGGGTCGCTTGAGAGGGAATACCTTTGACCACTTCCTCCCTGAGTTCGATAAACCTTGGGTGATCCACTTAAGGGAAAACTTGTTGTTGTTCTACAAACCTCTGCACTTGGAGGCCCAACAACTATCTACAAGAATAGAAGTGCGTAGACATCACATACACATGTTTCTTCTAATGAGAGGATAAAATGTGGGCCCCAGCAGCTTGATTAAACGGCAGATGCATCGAGAAACGCTATCAAGTTTGGAACAGGGTAGCGCGAGCAAAGGAAAAAATTCCATCATACACATGATTCTTCTAATGAGAGGCTGACATGTGGGTCCCAGTAGCCTGACTAAACGGCAGACGCATCGAGCAACGTTATCAAGTTCAAATCAGGGAGGCATGACTAAAAAGTATGGTTTGCTACAGGCACTAATGTTCGGGACCTACACGTCTCAAAAGACTTCGGCGAGTCAACATCGTGCGAGGAAACAAAAATCTTGCTTCTGCCACATGCCAGCCGAGCTTCCTCCACATTTTTAGTGGTTCCGTCATAGTAGAGGGCCGCGAAACCAGAAAAAAAGTTTTTCATCGGCCACGGTCGAGCCAAGAATTTCGTCGCGGAAGACGCGCCTTCTACGACGACCGGCAGACCAAGTCGTTGTAGAAGAAAACATTACTTGTAGTGAATCCTACAAGAGCAACAATAGCACCATCAAGTTTCCACCAAGTAATCATAGATAGAGAAAATACTAGCAAGGACGTTACCTCTGGAACGGGGTTGGTGGCACTAAACAACATAGTCAATGTATCTGCAGGGAGAGCCTCGGCAGCAGTTAGTTTGGTTAAAGACCTGCTTTTCCTCTCTAGCTACATGGACGACGGATCTTCTATAGAGGTAAGGGTCAGATCAGAGGTGCCAGCCCAAAGGAACATTGGATACCCTCTAACCTATAGAGGTTGTACCCAACATCGCAAGAAGGTTCAGATGATGTCGACGTCTGTGACCTCTTTGTCACGGACCAGTTGCAGATTCAGCACCCGCTGGTACAAAGCTTGATCTTCTACAGTTTCACCTAAAAGAACATCGTTCTTCTAGGATTGCTTCTTCTTCGTCTCTACACTTGCATAAAATAGGGTCATGCCATACTTCTAGTCTGCCACCTTCTGGTTGCGGATGTAGAACCACTTGTACCTCCATCTTTGAGCAGTTACGCCAAATTTGAAGCTAAAGTACTGCACGCCTGAGAGAATGGATATGCCGCACCCACCAACCTCATACATTATAGACCCAAAACCTGACTCCCTCTTCAATCCATATATCTTCTTGAAGAGCCCGAAGTACGGCTCAATTCTGAGCCAACACACATAGAGGGTGATAAAACTGGCGATATGAAGAATTGAATTCGGAGACATCTGGTGCAGCTGAATCCCGTACAGAAAAAGAAAACCACACACAAACTCGTGGAGGCAGAGAGAAAGTCCTTGAAGGACAAAGACAATGAACATCACCCGAAATCTAGCAGGAGGATCGTGGATTACCTCAGCGCCGAGAATCTTGCAATCGGTCTCATCCGTGGGAATCATGCCGGCTTGGCAGAGCGGCCGTAGGTCGGAAGCCCTCACCAAGGAGCGCCGCCATGCACCATTGGTGATATGGCTCCCAACAGCCTTCTTCTTGGGGTGACGACGACTCTCGATCCAGTGCTAGTGGTCTTCTTGCCTTTCCCCATCATTGCATCACACCTCCTCCACCCAGGACCACAAGAACGAACTTTCAAAACACGAAGCACGTCCAGTGCAAGATGTAGCTAAAAGAGAAAGAGCATGGTGTGCAGAGGAGCGGATATGAGGGAGCAAGAAAGACGAAGATGAAGATGGGAATTTTTTTACTACAGCAACCTGTTACTTAACAGGGAAGATGCACAATCTCAGTGGTCAAATCCCACCTTCTGACACGTGGCAGGCATCAGTGCAGACACGTGGTGGTGTGAAAAACAAATCGTCATCGCACGATCTCCACTATGCACGCAAATTGAGGAGATGCGGTAATACCCAAATTTACGCAGTGACTAGTCAAATCCTGGTTAGCTTTTGGGGGCCCACAACATCAGGTCCGATCACACTATTCACACTAACGGTTGAGCTCACCGCTCGTCATCAATGACGTCATCATTGCTCACACTCTCAGCAGAGTGACAGAGCCGACAACGGCTCTTTCTTTGACTGCCTGCAAATACTCAATTTTTGTTTGAGTCTATGACCCAATCAAACACTCGAGGGCCACTCCTAATAGGAGCACGGTCGCTAATCCGAAGAAATTCTGGGTCCAGTGTATAGCCTAATAGTTATATGCCTTGAGATGGCATGCTTCGACTCCTTTCGAATCAAGGATTTGACTACGGACCTAGGGGCTACTCCCATAGGGAGTGTTGGTCGCACATTCGACGAAGTACGGCAGCTGATGGTATACCTTGGATTTTTTCGGGTCGGGCCGGGCTCGAGCCGGACCGCACAAAGCCCGCCTGCCCATTTTCCAGGACTAAGCCCAGCCCGGCCTAATAGCCGGGCTTAAAAACCAGGCTCGAGCCTAGCCCGCTGATACGTTGCAAACGTATTTATAATTTTTGATGTTACATGCTTGTTTTATATCTAGTTTCTTATGGTTCGTCCACACTTTGGAGTATTTTTATACACTTTCTTGGATTAACCTATTAACATGATGCCACAGTGCCAGTTGCCTGTTTTCTGCTGTTTTTGGTTCTAGGAAAGTCAGAAAATGAATATTCATTTTTGTTGGAAATATGCCCTAGAGACAAATAGTAGTAAGGACTATTATCATATTTCATATAGTTTATGATTAAGTTTTATATCATGCTATAACTATATTGAGAGGAAACATCAATACACGTGTGATATACAAACAACCAGGGGTTCCTAGTGAAACTCTAGTCACAGGTTCATTGGTCAACAGATGATCATGTTTCCTGATCATGTGGCATTTATGCCAGTTGGAAATGAGGTCATCTCATTCTGAGAATGAGATGATGAACCAATACCCAACCTAAACATCGTGACCCGATCATGTCACGAAGTTCAAGTTACGATGATTAGAAATGGATCCTCGTAGACTATTCCTTAGACTGTGAGGCTATATCAATCACTGTCTCCTGAGAGTGCTTAGATAGCATCAAACGCCATTTGGTAAAACTATGGTTATAAAGGTGTGTTTGGGTACTCGGAGGAAACCGTAGAGGCAATATATGTCAAGAGCAGGATTTGTCTGTCCATGTGACGGGAAGATACTCAAGGGCCCACTCGTAGAATTTATATCCAATAGCTGCGCAACGCGTAATTTGATCACGGGGATATCACTTCTCAGAACGAGTCAAGTAGCGTTGTTCAGTAACGAGATTGAACACGACATGGTGATGTCATTGATCAGATCTCGCGCAATGCAAGTATCGAGTGACAAAGGGAATAAGACACGACTGTCCCGGTTCAAACGACGAAAGATCTTCATGGAACGGATAGGGGTCACATGGCCATCCAGGTCCCTCTGTCGATCATTGGTGCGAAAGTGTCCTGACCATGTCTGGAGTGTTCCCGAACCGTGGGGTATCACGCTTAAGGGCTTGATGATGCTTGGAGAGTGTTTATAGGATCAGTGGAATCACCGAAGAAGAGTAGGGAGAAAACCGGAAGGGTTTCGGTAAGTCCGGAGGATGTCCGGAGTGGAGGTGGAAAGTGTTCCATGGCCACGGATATTGAATAATATGTGAATGAATGTTAAATATTGATTTAATCATTAATTCATAATTATTTAATAAAGAGAAAATCAATCAAAAAGGCCCATTAGGGAAAGGAGAGAGGGATAAGGGGCCATGGGGTGTTTGGCGGCCCTATTGGGCCAGCCCCCATGAGGGGGTGGCCGGCGGTGCCTCCCCCCTCCCCCTCCTCTCCTTTAGTCCCACTTTGAGGGAGGGTGTACCCCCTCCTCCCTCTATATATAGTGGGGTATTTGGCCAAGATAAATACACCAATAATCAATAAAGTGTTGGGTCTGCAGCATAGAAAACAAAAAAATTCTTACGATGAGAACTACACGCCAAGATCTATCTACTAGGTACAAAGCAACGGGTGGACATACATCCAATGAGAACTTACCCTCGAAGACAACGAGTTTTGTTAACACGTAGGAACTCGTGGTTGATGTAGTCATACACTTGCCGATCTCAAGATCGTGAAGAAGTCCGAGCAGGTCCGGCTCCAGCACGTCCTTCAGATCCAGCTCCAGCACCGCAAAGCAGCGGTGCATCCGTGATCGCACACACGTCCGGTACCCCGACAACCTCCGTCCCTCGCTCCAGCAAAGCAGCGGAAGCAGCAACTCCTTTCCAGATAAAGCCACCGGGAACATGTATCTCGCTAATCCGAGACCATGGGGACATAATACTAGAGGGGGAGAGAGATCCTTCACAAGGAGGTGTGTGTGAGAAGTGAGGAGAGGGTGGCCTTTTATAGGAGGAGGGGGTGCCCCTCCTTCATGGCCGGCGCATGGAGGAGGTGTCTCTTCACCTCCTCCATTCATGTGGTGGTAACCCCTCCACATTAAAATGCCTCTTCACATTCCCTTTTAAAGCCTCCACTTAAATACATTAAATTTCTCCAAATTTAATGCTCTCTCATTTAATAAAACTCTTTTATTAATTTTATTCAGAATTTTGTTAATTACTTTAATTAACAAACATTCACATAAAACCCCCTGCAACATTTCAATATTACATGCATAACCAATTTCAGCAATTTCACCCGAAATAGTTTCGGTGTCTATTGAAATAATTCCAGCGCTTTCTTAAATCTTTATCTGAAACATATTTGCTCCAAATGGTGTCGGTATCCCTTAAGTGTGTCACCCTACGGTTCACGAATAATGCAGACATGATTGAGACCCCTCTCAGATCAATAATCAGAAGCGGGACCTGGAGATCCATACTGACTCCTACACATTCAATGATGACTTCTGTGATCGTGAGGACCTTTAACGCTAGTAACTAAATCCCTTTGTCTCGCGATATATTACATGTACGAGATTCGATCATGGGTATCTCCATACCTAGTTTGATCTTGTTGCCGACATGCACTCTTTTCTCGTTCCCATGATATAACATTCTAGTGATCACATCACTTGCTTGCAAGCTATCTTAATGTGATATCACTGAGAGGGCCCAGAGTATATCTATCCATCATCGGGATTGACAAATTACACTCTTGATCCATGAGACTCAACATAACACCTTCGTAGCACTGAACCCGTCTTTATAGTCACCCTGTTACGGTGTGACGTTTGATGTTATCAAGATACTCTTCCGGTGTTAGCAATTAACATGATCTCATGGTCTAAGGATAAAGATTACTTCGTATGATGTTATAGCAATATAAACATAATGACTTGATCATAATGCTATACTTCGGATGAATGTTTATCACATCATTCAACCAATGTGGTGACCTTGTTATTAACAACATCCAATGTCCATGATCAGGAAACCTTGATCATCTTGTTAATCAACAAGCTAGTCTATAAGAGAGGCATAACTAGGAACCCTTTTTGTTTATTAAACACACATGTATTGATGTTTCTGATCAATACAATTATAGCATGCAAAATAAACATTTATCATAAACATGGAATAAGATAATAACCACTTTATTATTGCCTCTCGGGCATATTCCCTTCAGTCTCCCACTTGCACTAGAGTCAATAATCTAGTTTGAAAAACTTTGCGTATTGAACACCTATGGCTTTCTGGTGTTGCATATACGCTATTGCTAGTGGTTAACATAATCTCCGGATCTGACACTTTCAGGTCCGTGTGTATTTGCATGTCTTTGCGTCTCTACGCATCACTCATTCTCAAATGAGATGGCATTGTATAAATTTGGTCCTTTGGTGAGACCTTTAGTTCGTTCAGGTTAAAATATGTTGATATTATTGTCACACAATATATCTTCATAGTATTAGCCCACTTTGAACCACACCTAGTGTGATAATAAACTACTTAACACAAATGCCCTCCTTTGCTGCTACTATAGCAGTTATATACTTAGCCTTTTGTTGTAGTATCCATCACAATGTCTCAACTTTGGAACTCATCCAAATCCATCATGGAACATCCTTTCCATTACATTGTGCCACCCATAGTCTAAATTGAGATAAATTTAATTTGTATCTTGTGACAAAAATAGTATCAATTTAACACTTTACAATGAACTACCTTTAACTATCTGTCACTTATACATGATATATTCTTAGTTCTTCCAAAGCTCATAAGAATATCTTTACTATTGTCCAATGATCATCTTATGAATCATTATGGTATGTGCTCATAACACTTAGAGAATAGGACATTTTGGATATATACATATCACGGTATAGTCGATCAAAATCTTCATCTGATTTTACTCACCAAGTGTTGAAACACTTGAATCTTGATACAATTCTTTCCATGCAGCAAGAACCTTTCTTGTTGTTTCCATATTGAACCCTTTCAATATCTCATATATGTATGTCTGGCACAACCATATTAGCGC
Source organism: Avena eriantha (assembly GCA_910589775.1). Classification (NCBI taxonomy): domain Eukaryota; kingdom Viridiplantae; phylum Streptophyta; class Magnoliopsida; order Poales; family Poaceae; genus Avena; species Avena eriantha. The sequence goes on along the minus strand of OU342743.1, from coordinate 318,548,066 downwards.
CTCAATCTATCCATATAGATATTGATGCCAAATATTCCGGTTTTGCCCAAGTCTTTCATCGAAATCTTATTTTAATGAAATACTTAACTTGTGTCAATACAAGATACATCATTTCCAATCAACAATATGTCCTCTACATAATGTATTAGAAATATGTCTGAGCGCTCCCACTTAATTTCTTGCAAATGCAAGCATCTTCATCATCTCCGATGAATTTAAACTCTTTTAACGGTTTCATCATGGTGAAGATTCCAACTCCGCAATGCTTGCTTCAACTATTGAAGTTTGCATGCCCTTTTAGCACCCTTTGAATTAACAAAACCCTTCGGACCGTGTCTTGTACACGTCCTAGTTAATTATTCTATTAGAAGAACCTTGTTTTGTTTATTCAACTACCATATACCAAATTATATGTAGTGGTTGCTACATTAATCCGTCAAGACTAAATACCGCTATGAAAGATCAAATCTTGTCATAGTCAACTCCTTGAACATTGCCGTAAACTTCTTTCTGACATGTTGACTATTTCATAGATGTTAAACATCCATGTCTATTTCTTTATAGATCCAAACACAACCAATAGGCTTCATGCCTTTCCGGAGGGTCTTCCAAGTTCAGAAACTTGATTTCTCGTGTATGATACTATCACGGATTCTATGACTTCTAGTCATTTTATGGAGTCAGGGCCCATCATCGTTTCTTTGCATGTAGTCGGTTCATCATTGTCAAAACAATAACGACTTGCTTCTCAAATCTTACTATTTGATTCTTACCGACCCACACGGTTCAATAGGAACTCTAATCTCCGAGATCACACCTTATTTAATCACGGGAGCCATGAGCATTGTGGCCGCCACCAGGACACTTTCCGGCGCTGCGCTACTTAGCACATATAGCTAAGGTTCAATAACCTTATCAAGTTTCTATTGTCCTCCCACTTAAATTTTCACGAAAAATCCTTCTCAAGAAACTTAACATTCCAAGTAACAAACTCTTTTGACCTTGGTGTTATGGAGAAATTCCCAACAAATTCTTTGGGATAACCTACAAAGACGTGCTTATCCGACTTTGGTTGTAAACATTTTACTTACGCATAGCATACCAAAATTTAAGAAAAGACAATTCGGGTTTTTATCCCAAACCATAACTCATATGGTGTCATTTCAACGGATCACGATGGTGCTCTTTTCAGTGTAAAAGCGGTAGTCTCTAAAGCTTCAATCCTTAAAACACAATGGCATTTTTATAAAAGACACGTTTGATCTTACCATGTCAAACATGGTTTGATTTCATCTCTCGAATATGCCATACTCCTATGGTTTATCGGGAAACACAAATCATGGAACAATTCCTCAAATCTTAAGTGTTTTGCTAAACATGTAACTCAAATATCTTCCTTTATGATCGAATCATAAACTCTTTATTTTCTTGTTACAATGATTTTCAACTTCATCTTGAAAGTCTTTGAACAATTTTCAAATATTTCATACTTCTTCCTTATTAAGTAAATATACAGATATATTCACTCAAATTTTCGGAGAAAGCATATGAAGCAAAAAGATCCATCGCATATGGCTACACATAATGGACTATGCACATCAACATGCACAATTTCCAATAAGCTAGTCATCCGTTCCTCTCTAGCCTATGGACGGAGTTTCAATTATCTCGAGGAAAGTCTCACATGCGTCAATTGATCAAAATCAAAGACTCCAAAAATCCATCAACATGGAGTTTCTTCATGTTTTCTTTCCAATATAATTTAAAACAGCGATGTCACTTCATAAGTGATATTTTAATCATTTGTCTTGCGACATTTTAGCAATAGTGTTTATGGATGTGATTTCTCCCACTAGTATTGTAAAAAGTTCATCCATCCTTTATGGAATACAGTAATTATTTGAACAACCATTGTTCTCGTAATACCGGAACAAAATAACAATTATTAAAACAAATCTTGCAGGCTAGGTTTGACATCAACGAAAAACACAATAACACTTTATTTGTTTCCGATGAACATCATCACTTATTCTCTTGCTAGTTACTTAGGCCATTGCAGTTCATGAATTGCGTTGTCCTGTATGACACGTCATACCAACCAATTCGGTATCCAATACCGGTATCCAATACCTCAGAACCACATTGTTTAACAAGCAAGGAATACAGCTATAACATGTATATCTTCTATATACCTAAGTTGGACATTTCCAACTTTTTCTTTTCTGCCAAATATTTTATAGATTCTCTTTCAGCAATTCCTTTTCCTTTTAAAAGAATCTATCAACATCAATAGTGGTGTCATTCACATGACACATAGTACAAAGCGTATATAGTCAAATACTAATACCTTTGGACTTACACTTTGAAGTGAATCACCATCATCAAATGTTTGGTATTCTTTCAAAAATCCATTCTTTAGTAATCTATTAGTGTAGTAAACATTTTACTTACATCTTCTATTCATCCTTATCATGACAACTTTCATGATCAAGCTACTATAGCCTATAAGGAAGAATGACGAGTATAATTTTAGTTCCCGAAACCTTTTGGGAGATTCGGATGCCTAGCATCTCCATCCTTCACAAATTCTCATATAATATGAGAACATGTATTTTGCTAAATTATACTCTATCATAATGCAACCAAAAACATTGTTTCAGATATCACAATATCTTTCGCACATGATGGTTTCTGAAACAATTTTCAGCTCCTATATAATCTTGATATTAAAACAACTTTTGAATATCAATAATCATGGAGGCAAACATGATACTTTAGATACTAACATTGGAATTCTTACTCTTTATTTAATACTACTTATTAAACTTCATGGAGTAAATAGAGTTTGATGAAAGTTTGCAATAGGACTTATAAACTTTAAATTGACATTCAAAACAATACGATACCAGTTCGTAAAGTAAATATCTAGAATTCTGTAGTTCTATTATCTCAATTAAAACTAAGCATAAGGTAGTGAACAGATGCCAATGACTACAACAAATTATGCAAATTCACTTCTATTTAGTTTATGACAAATTTAGTTCGACTAATTCAAATTAGAAATGAACTCCCACTCAAAAACGACATCCCTCGTGCCTTTTTGGTGATTACATGAACCAAATCCCCTACACCAAGTCCGATCATCACGTGAGTTGATGTAGCTTCAAAGGCGAGCATCTATATGGGCATCATATCAACTATATGGCTCATGCTTAACCTTTCGGTCCGTGTTCCGAGGCCATGTCTGTACATGCTAGGCTCGCCAAGTAAGAACCTTAGTACTCGCATGTGTAAAACTGTCTTACACCCGTTTGTATGAAAGCGTAGAGTCGAGTACACCCGATCATCACGTGATGTCTCGAAACATGATCCACAAAACGGTGCATACTTAAGGAAGAACACATTTTTATCTTGATATCTAAATGAGGGATCATCTTACAATGCTACAGAAAGCGCCAAACTAGCAGTATAAGATGCTAACATCTAATGTGTAAAGTGAGATGATATGGTCCATGCATTTGATCTCTATCACTTGCATCGTGGTATGATCTCTATCATTCCTTTGTGTGTAAGGCCAAGGTCTATGGAACTTTCACGTTTGAGTGTGTTGTAAGAGTATCTATCATACATCTACTTACAACAATACCATATCAAGACACTATCCCAGCAACGATCTAAACTAGACGCCTCTAATTTATCAATTGCAAGTTTTACGTGGCTTAGGGCTTTCGGAGATAGAACCGTTCTTACCTACGAACATGAACCACAACGAGGATAACCAAGTTATTAGCAACTCGTTGTAAATCAGATATTCACTATAGTAGGAGAGACAGACACCCGCCAGTCACTTATGCAAAACAAGTTGCATGTCACACATGGAACCGGTCTCATGTACGATGACATGTAAGGTTGGTCCAGGCCGCTTCATCCCACTATGCCACCAATATCCAAAATACATAGAAGATGCAATAACATGATCATCATCGCCCACATATAAACATATGTGTACTACCCGTGCAAAGCACCTACACATAGATCTGGCTCTGATACCACTATTGGGTCCGAAGCATAGAAAACAAAAAATTTCCTACGATGAGAACTATACGCCAAGATCTATCTACTAGGTACAAATCATCGGGTGGACATACATCCAACGAGAACTTACCCTCGAAGACAACGAGTTTTGTTAACGAGTAGGAACTCGTGGTTGATGTAGTCGTACACTTGCCGATCTTAAGATCGTGAAGAAGTCCAAGCAGGTCCGGCTCCTGCATGTCCTTCAAATCCAGCTCCAGCACCACCAAGTCCAGCACCGCAAAGCAGCGGTGCATCCGTGATCGCACACATGTCCGGTACCCCGACAAACTCCGTTCCTCGCTCCAGCAAAGCAGCGGAAGCATCAACTCCTTTCCAGATAAAGCCACCGGGAACATGTATCTCGCTAATCCGAGACCATGGGGAAATAATACTAGAGGGGGAGAGAGATCCTTCACAAGGAGGTGTGTGTGAGAAGTGAGGAGAGGGTGGCCTTTTATAGGAGGAGGGGGTGCCCCTCCTTCATGGCCGATGCATGGAGGAGGTGTCTCTTCACCTCCTCCATTCATGTGGTGGTAACCCCTCCACATTAAAATGCCTCTTCACATTCCCTTTTAAAGTCTCCACTTTAAATGCATTAAATTTCTCCAAATTTAATGCTCTCTCATTTAATAAAACTCTTTTATTAATTTTATTCAGAATTTTGTTAATTACTTTAATTAACAAACATTCACATAAAACCCCCTTCAACATTTCAATATTACATGCATAACCAATTTCAGCAATTTCACCCGAAACAGTTTCGGTGTCTATTGAAATAATTCCAGCACTTTCTTAAATCTTTATTTGAAACATATTTGCTCCAAATGGTGTCGGTATCCCTTAAGTGTGTCACCCTACGGTTCGCGAATGATGCAGACATGATCGAGACCCCTCTCAGATCAATAATCAGAAGCGGGACCTAGAGATCCATACTGACTCCTACACATTCAACGATGACTTTTGTGATCGTGAGAAACTTTAACGCTAGTAACTAAATCCCTTTGTCTCGCGATATATTACATGTCCGAGATTCGATCATGGCTATCTCCATACCTAGTTTGATCTCGTTGCTGACATGCACTCTTTTCTCGTTCCCATGATATAACATTCTAGTGATCACATCACTTGCTTGCAAGCTATCTTAATGTGATATCACCGAGAGGGCCCAAAGTATATCTATCCGTCATCGGGATTGACAAATTCCACTCTTGATCCATGAGCCTCAACATAACACCTTCGTAGCATGGAACCCATCTTTATAGTCACCCTGTTACGGTGTGACGTTTGATGTTATCAAGATACTCTTCCGGTGTTAGCAATTAACATGATCGCATGGTCTAAGGATAAAGATTACTTCGTATGATGTTATAGCAATATAAACATAATGACTTGATCATAATGCTATACTTCGGATGAATGTTCATCACATCATTCAACCAATGTTGTGACCTTGTTATTAACAACATCCAATGTCCATGATCAAGAAACCTTGATCATCTTGTTAATCAACAAGCTAGTCTATAAGAGAGGCATAACTAGGAACCCTTTTTGTTTATTAAACACACATGTATTGATGTTTCCGATCAATACAATTATAGCATGCAAAATAAACATTTATCATAAACATGGAATAAGATAATAACCACTTTATTATTGCCTCTCGGGCATATTCCCTTCATAAAGGTCTTCCCACTTTTGGGAGGACCTCTAGTTGATATTTTCTCCCTCTCTCTCTCTCTCTCTCTCTCTCTCTCTCTCTCTCGTGATTGTGGTCCCAAGTCTGGACTGCGCGAGCGAGAGACATCTTCACCGCAGAGCGCCGTCGTGCTATGGGATTCGGATCTAGGAGCTCTACTTCTGCAAATGCTGCCGGCTCGGGGAAGCGGGAGTCATCGTCAAGCACCGGACGTGTTTAACTCCCCACGAGGTGTCGCACTTGAGGCACTCAAGTCGTTGGAGCCAAGGAGTGCAAGGACTTCATCACGACCTTGAGGTCGGCTTTGGCTCGTCTACATCAACCACGTTCTCCTGAGCGTTGACAACACTTTTAGGTCTTCAACGGTAAGTTCGCGAAAAGCCCCTCCTGTTACTGTATTACTAATAGATAGGTCCTGCCAGCTTCAGGGGTTCAGGGGCGTAGAGTAAAATTTTATTGTTTTCATACGTGGAACCCCAACAGTGGTATCAGAGCTAGATCTATGCATAGTAATGCTAGTACGGGTAGAACACACGAGATGTAGCGTGTGGGCGTTGGTATTTTAGTTTTTACCCTCCCGCGTGTACTTGTGTATACTGCAGTAATGCTTGATGAAGCGTCCCCCAACCGACTTTACGCGTTCATTCACGAGACTGGTCCACACTTGACATACGGCTTGTACCGTATAAAGTGGCTTAGGGGGGTGTCTATCTCTCTCGCATTAGTTAGTATACCATTTGCAACGGACGGCCCCAAAAGTGGTGTAGTAGAGACAACTACTTGATCAGCGTTGTGCTGAAAGTTCGTTGGTCAGAACGGTTCTTGTGCGAAAGCCTATTCAACCACGTAAAACATGCAAAGATAAAGTAGAGGCGTCTAACTTTGTTTTGCAGGAGGGTGTTGCTTTGTGATTTGGTTGTGGTAAAGGTAAAGTTATTACCTTTTGTTACATAGTAGTAGATAGTCACGGAGGTGACGAACTACCACGCTAGAATGACACCGGTACCCTGGTGTCTACGGCGTCGGAACCCTGGCGCCGGAACCCGGTGACGGTGGATGGATATCACGACGTGAAGGATCATATCACATGGCATTTACATTCAATGTTATTGTTTGTATATCTTATTGTGTGCTAGTATTAGATACTCGATGGTAGCCTAATAAGATGATCCCTGTTAAAATTACCAACGATTGTGTTCCCCCTTAGTGTGCACCACCAAGAAAGTTCTTCGGTATGAGGCGATCCAAGGTTACAGGCCTGGGTGTCAGACATATCTATGTTCACATACAGTGGGTGTAAGCCATGTGGCACAACGAATACACTAAGGTTGAGTTGGCGAGCCTAGCACGCCACATAAGCGTGGCCTCGGAACACGGATGGTCGAAAGATCAAGCACGAGTCGCTTGAATGATGTGACCGACGTTTAGCGTCCAACTTTGAACCCACATCGACGGCCGTGATCAATCGGGGGAGATGTGGCTGATAGGGGTCGTGTTATCACTAGGAACCCTTTTGGGGATAGGTGTTTCTGAGTGGAGTTATTATTAAATCATTTAATTGTAAACTTAGTCTTAATTCCTTTTGCAATTCTAAATGTAGAAAATGGTTCTTCCCGAGATTACCTTTCCTATCGATGATTGGTTGAAAGGAGAAAAGCTCAAGTTAGATGGATCCAACTTTTCTGCATGGGTCATACGCCTATTTGATCTCCTTGGAGAGAACAATGTAGCTGACTACATGACCTGCGAGATGTATTTGGAGCCACCCTATTCTCATGAGACCCAGGAGCAGTGGGATCTGCGTTATCGTCGTCATGTGATGGCCACATTCATATCAGTGACCATGCGCCTTGGAATGGAGGATGGGTTATGGACAATGGTGGGAAGTCTCAAGCCCTGAGTGGTCATGGCACATCTGAGATCGCATTTCATGGAACAACTGCACATGTGGGAGTATGAGCTGATGGGGGACTTCCTCTCCATAAAGCTGGAGGGGGGCTCCTCACTGGATGAGCACTTATTGCGCATCTACGATGCGTACATGAGTCTGGCATATTACCGGGACAACTGGTTCTCAAGCTCATTTGCGATGGGAGTTGTGCTACGGTCGCTTCCTCCAAGCTTCCAAGCACAAGTCAGGATCTGCATTATGAGAGGCGACACGGAAACACTGGATTTCCTCGAGTTCATATCACATTTCAGAAATGTGGTAGATGAACCCAATGTCGCTCAGGTCATCAACGACAAAGGTATATATTTGATATACAGTTTTATAAATGTTATAATCTTGCAAACACATTTGCAGTGTTAAGTATATCTGATACTTGTTCTGTTTTACTGAAAACAGGTCCTTCTGCATGAGAGGTGCTTGATGGAGAGGAGGTGACGTTGCGTGTTGATGGCGAGCATGATGATGATGGCCGACGACACTCTCCCTCGACATTTATCATTTAGTTTGTGTTTTAGGATGATTAATGTAATCAAGAGATTGTGAACTTCTTTAGTTTATCTCATACTTCATGAGACGGTTACTCATATGAGTTTGTAACAAACGGTTGTTCCACTTTTATGAATGATTTCTATTCGCGTTTGATACATTGCAAATGTATCTATAATTTTTGATGTTCCATGCTTGGTTTTATCTACTTTCTTGTGTTTTGTCCACACTTTGGAGTACTTTTCATATGATTTCTTGGACTAACCTATTAACAAGAGCCACAGTGCCAGCTGCCTGTTTTCTGCTATTTTTGGTTCCAGGAAAGTCAGGAAATGAATATTCTCGGAATTGGACGGGACAAAAGCCAAAGTGCCTATTTTACCGGAAGTCATCTGGAGCCAGAATACGAGACGGAGAGGAGCCAGGGGGCCACCACACCACCTGGCCGCGCGGGCCAGGCCTAGCCGCACCAGGGGGTGGTGTGGCCAGCCCAGGCACCCCCTCGGCCTCCCTCTTCGCCTATAAGTTTCCTTCTGACCTAAAAACTCAGGGGGGGTCGACGTTTTTCCAGAAGGAGTTCCGCTCCACCGCCACCACTAGATTCCACGAAACAGCACCAAAAACTCCGTTCTAGCACCCTGCCGGGACAGGGAATTGGAGGAGATCATCGCCATCATCATCACCATCGCTTCTCCATCGACCATCCATGTTCCCCTCGTCTATGAGTGAGTAATCCCCCGCTGTAGGCTATGGGGATGGTAGGGATTGGATGAGATCGTTCATGTAATGGCATCAGATTGTTAGGGCATGGTGCCTAGTATCTTTTATTAGTGCATTATGACTTTGTTGTGACTTGTTGTGCTTAATGCTTGTCACTAGGGCCCGACTGCCATGCTTTCAGATCTGAACATGTTATTGATTCATTCTGATAGTATTGTTTATGGTCTTATCTGCAAGTTGTATACACATGTTGTTGTCTAGAACCAATGGCCCGGAAGTGACATAAATCGGGATAACCGGAGGGAATGGCTTTGATGTGAGGATCACATGTGTTCACGGAGTGTTAATGCTTTGCTCCGGTGCTCTATTAAAAGTAGCACCTTAATTGCCAGTAGTTCCCTTGAGGCCCCGCTGCAAACGGGCTGGCAGGACAAAAGATGTTGTGCAAGTTCTCATTGCGAGCATGTATGACTATATATGGAACACGTGCCTAGGATTATCTAGTACTTGGATGCTTTATCTTATTTATCTGCAATTGCCCTATGTTCTGATTGCTATGTTAATTGTCTTGTCCATGCAACGCCCCTCCATCCATCCTTATGCCTACCGCACTCGAATCCTATTGTTTACTTCTATTGTTACTGATGTCTTTACTTTACTACTGCTGCTACTTTACTGTTCCTACTACAAAACCATTGCTACTGATAAACCGATGTGAGCAAGATTGTTTCCAGGTGCAGTTGAATTGACAACTCAGTTGTTAAGGCTTATAAATATTCTTTGGCTCCCCATGTGTCGAATCAATAAATTGGGTTTCACTTCCCTCGAAAATACTGCGATCCACCCCCTATACTTGTGGGTCATCAAGACTATTTTCTGGCACCGTTGCTGGGGAGCATAGCTTTATTTATGAAGTTCACTTGGAATCACTATTGTTCAAGCTGAGTTTATTTTCGCCTTGTTTGCCTATTTCTTTATCAAAAATACAAAAAAATTAGTTCCTACTCTAGTTGTTATTTTCGTTGGTCTGTTATTGTCTTGCTTTATCATGATTGTTGTCAATGGTTGGTTTCTTTGAAACTGAATCTTATTGGCAAGGTGGGTTCACGGAAGATCAAAAATATTATTATAAGGAACACCGCTTGTCACAAAAAGGGAAACACTTATGGGAACAAATTGATAAATTGTATACCATTGCTAGAAACGTGTGCTCTACTTATAATGTTACTTATTGCTTTGATAAATCTTGTTGCTGTAAGAGGTATAAACACCTCCCTTTTCAATGTGAGTATAATGATAATGTTATCTTATCTTCTTATGTTAAGGGAAATTATGACTTTTATGATGTGGAACAAATTGAGGAATTTATTGCTTGGAAGGGTGCATTTGAACTTGCTAGTTTTCTTGAAAATATTGATGATTCACCTTATAAATATGAGGTTTATGGTATACTTAAATTTTTCTTTGATAATTACTAGGAAGAAAATGGCTATATTCTTAAATATATTAATAGATGCTTTCCACAAATGGAAGAGACTAATGCCTTGCAGGATCCTATGGAAGAAGAAATTGATGAACATGCAAGCTCATTAGATGAAAAAAAGGAGGAAGAATGGATTAGCTACCCATGCCTACCTTCTAATGAGAGTAACTCTTTATCCCTTACATTATTTGATTGTCCCCCAAGCTTATCAAAGGAGGATGAATGTTATGCTCATCTTATCTGTAATACTCCTTTATTTGTGCCTAACTTCGAGATGCATGGTACTAAAGAGTTTTCCTTAGAAATTGTTTATGATAAAGCTCTAGATGATGGGCCTATATTGAATGATCAGTCATCGTGTTATAGAATTGTTAAAAGTGGGTTTGAAGGTTTTAGTCCTACTATTTTTGAGCTTGATAAAAATTATGTTTTTGGAGAACATGAAAATCATGCTTTATGTGATAGTTATATTGTTGAGTTTATTCATGAGGCTACTGAAAATTATTATGAGAGAGGAAAATATGGTTGTAGAAGTTTTCATGGTATTGAAACATCTCTCTATGTGCTGAAAGTTTTGAAGTTACTCTTGTTTTATCTTCCTATGCCTGTCACTTTGTTCTTTGCGAATTTATTTGCATACAAGATTCCTATGCATAGGAAGTGGGTTAGACTTAAATGTATTTTCAATTTGCTTCTTGATGCTCTCTTTACTTCAACTCATATTTATTATGTGAGCATTGATGCGCTCGACTTTCGACGTAGAGCTCGTTGGGAACCCCAAGAGGAAGGTATGATGAGCACAGCAGTAAGTTTTCCCTCAGTTATGAAACCAAGGTTTAATCGAACCAGTAGGAGCAAGGAAACACCCCAAAGGTGTTACTAGCTGAGCTTTGGCAGGGCACACCACCGGTGCTAGTAGCAATGTGGAGACCTGCACAACACAACCACGGAACTTTGTTCCCAACTTGCGATGAGGTTGTCAATCTCACCGTGTTTTGCGGAAAACAAAGGATTAAACGTATCGAATGGAAAGAAGTAAAAGTTTGCAGAAAGTAAACACAAAGCAGTAAAAGGTTGTAGATTGTATGTAAAGAAAAAGGACCGGGATCCATAGTTCACTAGAGGTGGCTCTCCTTAGATAGATAACATGCTGGGTGAACAAATTACAGCGGGGCAATTGACAAACACCGAGAAAGCAATACATGCATATACTAATCATCTTGACTCCTCTGAGACTTGATTGGGCATTACAACATAATACATAGACTGCCATCCAACTGCATCTATGACTAATAATCCACCTTCAGGTTATCATCCGAACCCCCTCCAGTATTAAGTTGCAAGCAACAGATTATTGCTTTACGAACTGCGTGTAAAGTAAACAATACGATTGCTCTATGAACAAAGGATTGTTGTTTTCTCCCTAGTAGCAACAGCATATCTAGTACCTTAGAGATTTCTGTCACTTCCCCAGATTACCAGAGGCATGAACCCACTATCGAGCATAAATACTAACTCTTGGAGTTGCTATCATCTACTTGGCCAAGATAGCAACTAACAATGGAAAGCATGCAAGATCTGAAATAACAAAGACATGATAAAATCAATAATCAATCTGAAATAGCATCTCAATATCCATCAGATCCCCGCAAACACAACATGTATGAATTACAAATAGATGATCTTGATCATGAACGGAGCTGACAAGATCTAAACATGAAAGCACAAAGGAGGAGAACCATCCATCTAGCTACTACATGGATCTATAGTCCAAGGATGAACTACTCACGCATCACACCGGAGGCTTGCATGGTGATGAAGAAGGCCTCCAGGGTGAATTCTCCTCTCCGGCAGGGTGCCGGGAAGAGCTTCAGATCCCTCTCGATCTAGGGATGGAGATGACGGCGGCTACAGACTCTTTCGTGGATTTTTGATCGGGTCCTTAGGGTTTACGTCCCGAGGGCATCTTATAGTCAGAAGGGGAGGCCGAGGGGGTGCCGGGAGCCACCACACCACCCCCTGGCACGGGCCCAGCCTGGCCGTGCGGCCAGGTGGTGTGGCCGGCCCCTGGCCCTTCCCCGTCTCGTATTCTGGCACTTGATCACTTCCAGAAAAATAGGCACTTTGGCTTTTGTCCCGTCCAATTCCAAGAATATTCATTTTCTGACTTTCCTGGAACCAAAAACAGCAGAAAACAGGCAGCTGACACTGTGGCTCTTGTTAATAGGTTAGTCCAAGAAATCATATGAAAAGTACTCCAATGTTGGAACAAAACACAAGAAAGTGGATACAACTAAGCATGGAACATTAAAAATTATAGATACATTTGCAATGTATCTAGCATCCTCTCAAACTATTATGCCTAAATATTATAATATGTCTATTATTCTTGGGATACCTTTTCTTAAATACTACAGGAGCTGTTATTAATTGTAATCAAGGGAGGTGACCTTCAATGTTAATGACAAGGAACATACTGTCTATTTCCCCAAGAAGATTGATAGGACTTATGGTTTTGAATTCAATTGAACATGTTGAGGGCATTCAAGTTGGAGAAATATATTGTCCCATACCAAGAGAAAAAATTGAAACTATTATGATTGGGACCATTGCTATCAAGGTTGAGGTAACATAATCATTAGTGGAATACAAAGTTTTGTCTCATATGAAATTGTTTTGGTAACAAGACCTGATCAACCTTGATAACAAAAGGATTTCATTGAACAAAACAATGTTTTCACCATGATTATCTCCGCTTACTTCTATTCTATCCATTTTAGTTTTTGCTTATGCCTAACTTAAAGGCGTTAATGAAAAGTACTTATTGGGAGATAACCCAAAAGTTTTAGATGAATCTTGGAAGTTATTAATTCAGTAATAACCGCTCCTTATCCTTTTTATTTGCTTTTTGTGCTAAGAGTAACCTCTATTGAGAGAGAAGTAATGATTGGGAAAGTTGCTGTCCCAAAACAGATTTATGTGCTTCGCCGTAAAAATTCGTGTAAAATATATGTATGTCCTTTTGAGGCGTGAATTGTTTTGCTTCTGCCCCATGTTGTTATCTAACTTTCGTTAGTTCAAAACTTTTTGATTTGAGCAACAGAAGGTCTTCGAAAAAATTCGTATTTACCTGCTGGTCTGTTTTGACAGATTTCTGCCATTTTCTGCATTTGCTTTTTGGCGGTTTCTTTTTTAGTTATTTTGGGGAATTGAGCTTTTTGAGGGAAGTGCTACAGTAGCTAGTGTTTTAATGGAAGTTTATTGGTGTTATAACTGAACCTAAAGACTTATTATCTTGAGTGCACTAATGTTGCTAATAAAGATTATGTGAAGTTTTGTATGAAGGAAAAAATTTAGGTGTATGGAAGAAATGAGATATGAGATGAAAGATGGACTAAAGCTCAGGCTTGGGGATGCCACCCCGTGTCACCCCAAGAAATATTCAAGAGGTACAAGCGTCAAAGCTTGGGGATGCCCAAGGCATCCCCTCCTTTATCAATAAAAATCCCAGGTGTCTTCCAAACACTTCATTTTTATTATTTCATGCACAGTTGTGTTGTTCTTGGAGCGTCTTATTTTTCGCTTTTCGTTTTGGTTTTCGTTTGCTTGGTTTTCTTAGTTTGCTGAATAAACTGGTTAGACCCCCTCTTTCATGCAATGGTTTTCAAATAGTTTGGTTTGGATTGGAAAAAGAGTAGGAAAGTCCATGCTTAAGTGGTAAAGAGAGCTTGTTTTTGACTGTGGCTCATGCTTTGTCATGCCATGCTTGATATTGTTTTGGCTTTATGCTTAGTGATCTTTGCCGTAGCATGACATGTTATAAACAATTGAGATTGCTTAATGTGCCTTGGATGAATCATGCGTTGTTTTAGCATATTAAAGCATAGTATAGTGGTATTCTGCTTTGATGCTTTATTTGGGTTGACTTGGCACATGCTCACACCATGTGATGACTATCCCAAGTCACCATAGCCTTTATGATCCTTTAGTTTTCAACTTGTAATATCACTTTATGCTTTGATTAATGATTATTTGTCGCTCTGCATGATTATGACCATTATTTCTCTCTCGTTTGTTGCTCCCTTTCTATTGCTAGCCTTCACTTGTGCTAAGTATAACCTTTACTCGCGCATCCAACTCCCCAAAACCAATATTGCCAAAGTGTCCACCATATCTACCTATTAGCATCATTTGCTATTCCGTGCATATTAAGTATACTTTGTTTTCTTCCGAATAAAATGTTTGCTTGTTATGAGAAAGTAAGTTAGTAAAGCTCTCACAAACTTGATGGCACACTTTATTTTCTTGCACTTAATAGACCTGAACCATTGCGTCCTTCTTTGTTGCTTATATTCTTGCGCTTTATAAGTTGAAGTTAGCAGAACCATGTATCATGGGGAACGCTTTCAACATTGCACCGGTACTTTGTACCCTGTTGATATCATGATTCTTTTGCTTATGGATCCCGGCGGTGTGAAATAAAAGTGGAACTTATAAGATCATGGAGTTTGTATGTATGTTAGAGAAACGCCTAGGCCGCTAGCCTAAGCCATGCCTAATCATGGTAGAAACTTGCAGCATAACCATGACGAGCATTCTATGAAGCATCCTCAATAAAAATGTATGCACATAGTAAATAAAAAGATCGCTGAGATGCTCATTGTCTGCTTGCCTTGTCATTTTGATTATGGGATAGCTCCTGTATCATGTGCAAGGGGTACCCTGTTGGCGGTTCTCTATGATACGTATATACTTACAATGACAAGAGCTTACTCGTGACTGAAGTTGAGTAGCATGAGGATCGGTCTTCGTAAGTAAGGGGCATGAGACTTCGATTTATAACTTGTCAAGCATATCCTCTTAGTTGTGTCACTTTAACCTTAACCACTTAAAGATGCTTATGATAGGGGCAATGAGAGCTCAAAGCTAATGAGTGCCATACTTTCAGCATTTGGAAGCCTTTCAAACTTTTCAAAACCTGTTCCTTTCCTTGTTGAGTCTCCATGCATTCTATGAGCACTTTCTTGAGAGCATAGTGGCCATTCTTAGTTCTATGTGCATTGTCCCAAGACTTGTTAATTGATGCATAACTTTGATATTTCTTATTTTAAACTATTTGTATCTAGTCACTGTTATGAACTTTGAAGGTGTCCTATGCATTTATATTTGCTACTCTATGAGGGGCAAGCTAAATGCTACTATGCTATGTTTTCTTTATGTGAAACAAACAAACGTCTTGCAAAGCATTGTTATTCATGAATCTTTTGTTTGTGCCTTTTCATAATGCATCATAGTTTCTTTGTCTTATTGCTAGAACTTTGTCTTTCATGTTATGATTGAAGTACTATGATCCCAGCTTTGAATGTTTTACAAATACTTTGATCAAGTTTATGATGGTGCATGTCACCTCAAAAATTATTCTTTCTTTTTATCACTTACCTACTCGAGGACGAGTAGGAGTTAAGCTTGGGGATGTTGATACATTGCAAATGTATCTATAATTTTTGATGTTCCATGCTTGGTTTTATCTACTTTCTTGTGTTTTGTCCACATTTTGGAGTACTTTTCATATGATTTCTTGGACTAACCTATTAACAAGAGCCACAGTGCCAGCTGCCTGTTTTTAGCTGTTTTTGGTTCCAGGAAAGTCAGAAAAGGAATATTCTCATAATTGGATGGGACAAAATCCAAAGTGCCTATTTTACCGGAAGTCATCTGGAGCCAGAATACGAGACAGAGAGGAGCCAGGGGGCCACCACACCACCTGGCCGCGCGGGGTAGGCCTGGCCGCACTAGGGGGTGGTGTGGCCAGCCCAGGCACCCCCTCGGCCTCCCTCTTCGCCTATAAGTTGCCTTCTGACCTAAAAACTCAGGGGGTCGACGTTTTTCTAGAAGGAGTTCTGCTCCGCTGCCACCACCAGATTCCACGAAACAGCACCAGAAACTCCGTTCTGGCACCCTGCCGGGACAGGGAATTGGAGGAGATCATCGCCATCATCATCACCAGCGCTTCTCCATCGACCATCCATGTTTACCTCATCTATGAGTGAGTAATCCCCCGCTGTAGGCTATGGGAATGGTAGGGATTGGATGAGGTCGTCCATGTAATGGCATCAGATTGTTAGGGCATGGTGCCTAGTATCTTTTATTAGTGATTTATGACTTTGTTGCGACTTGTTGTGCTTAATGCTTGTCACTAGGGCCTGAGTGCCATGATTTCAGATCTGAACATGTTGTTGATTCATTATGATAGTATTGTTTATGGTCTTATCTGCAAGTTGTATACACACGTTATTTTCCGGAACCAATGGCCCCGAAGTGATAGAAATCGGGATAATCGGAGGGAATGGCTTTGATGTGAGGATCACATGTGTTCACGGAGTGTTAATGCTTTGCTCCGGTGCTCTATTAAAAGGGGCACCTTAATTTCCAGTAGTTCCCTTGAGGCCCCGCTGCAAACGGGCTGGCAGGACAAAAGATGTTGTGCAAGTTCTCGTTGCGAGCACGTATGACTATATATGGAACACATGCCTAGGATTATCTAGTACTTGGATGCTTTATCTTATTTATCTGCAATTGCCCTATGTTCTGATTGCTATGTGAATTGTCTTGTCCATGCAACGCCCGTCCATCCATCCCTATGCCTACCACACTCGAATCCTACTATTTACTACTATTGTTACTGCTGTCTTTACTTTACTACTGCTGCTACTTTACTATTCCTACTACAAAACTGTTGCTACTGATAAACTACTGTGAGCAAGATTGTTTCCAGGTGCAGCTGAATTGACAACTCAGTTGTTAAGGCTTATAAATATTCTTTGGCTCCCCTTGTGTCGAATCAATAAATTGGGTTTCACTTCCCTCGAAAATACTGCGATACACCCCCTATACTTGTGGGTCATCAGTGTTCATATCTTGTTTGATTATGTGTGAATTATCCTTATTGTTTG
The DNA here is from genome assembly GCA_910589775.1 of Avena eriantha. Lineage (NCBI taxonomy): Eukaryota > Viridiplantae > Streptophyta > Magnoliopsida > Poales > Poaceae > Avena > Avena eriantha. The sequence goes on along the minus strand of OU342743.1, from coordinate 318,530,700 downwards.
AAACTAATTGATAATGCATGAACATTTGTAAAACATTAAAATGCCTTGTTTAAAATACCCAACTTAATGATATTTCATTAATGAATGAAACCATTGTTTGAATTCAAAGTTATGCTGATAATAGGTGAAAGTCATTCGATTTCTTGTCACATATAAATCATGCCTAAGTTCGGCAAAATAACTTGAACACCGTGTATTACTTGAATACAAAGTGTTTAAATGAATTGTTAAAAGTTAATACATATTCGATGTATTGTGTTTTAATGAAAAATGTAATTATCATTATATGATTGTTTAAATGTGTAAACAAGTTTACCAAAGGAAACACGAATATGAAACTATTTGATTTGATCAAAGTGTTTCATCAACAAAGGGTATAAATATAAAAGAGAATCTAATTACTATGGTTTGATTAATAGTAATGAAATTCAACTTTATAAATATGGCATAAAAGAAATTGTGGAACACAAAGCGTTTTGAAACGTCAAAATGTAGAGCATCACAATGTGATATTAGATATCAAAAGTGGTTGAATAGAAGGCACCAAATAAATCGTTGTAGTGTAGATGTAGAGACCATTAGTTAGAAATAGTGAGAACTCAATTAGAATGCAGTGAACCATTTGAATTCGTGAAAGTTTTGGGGTTATTCGATATAACCAAAACAATAGCGAATAAGTCCTTGTAGTGTATTCATTGGAAACTTTGAATATGAAATCCATAGCTGAAACCAAAAGGAAAGCAAAACTTGTATTGCTTGGATTTTGGTACATTCTTGAGAAAACTCACTTTTAGTGATATTTCTCGATTATGAAGAAAATGGAAATTAGTGAAAAACACGATGAGGATTCAAAACCCTGCATCAGAGTGTTGAGAAGCGCAATGGACAACGTTCCTGAACGATTCTCTTCACAGAAGGAAAGAATCAATGATTTTGATCATTGTGTTTTCTCCACTAGTGTTTTTACTACATGAAGTAGGATTCAAAATGTAAATCCATATCTAGTATGGAAACATTTATGAATCATTTGTCATGATTATTGGAATATGGCATACCTACGAACTACAAAGGAAATAATGGTAAACTAGAATTATGAGAAATCCTAAAAGCAAAATTCACTTGAGATTGGAAAGCAATTAGTTGCTAAATCTCACAAGTAAAAAGGAGTTTCTTGAATTTTCACAAATGACTGCAAAGCCATAGTGGAAAAAGGGGTGAATGATAAAAGCACAATTTGTCAAGTATTGGACAAATTCAAATGAATTTGATTCAAGTGTGCTAAATGTCTAGTGGATTTAAAACTAGTAAAGTACTAGTATCTCGTAGTAAATCTCCAAGTTTGATATTTGATCAGAGGATTTTGAAATTGTTCAAAATAGTGAGTAAATATGCAATTTGCATAAAATTGAGTGAGAGCTATGAAAGCCTTCCTAAAACAATATGTGAAAGACATATTTTTAAGTGGGAGCAATATAAGTCTCAAATTCAAATATGTAGGAACATATTTTGAGTGGGAGCTTATAGGAGTAATTCTTAAGTATGTTAAGGATGAAAGCGCAAGTACTTATAAATAATGATTTATAAGGTGTAGAAGTTGATAATAGGTGTATTATGATATTATGTAGTATTCCTTAAGGGATTTTGAAAAGGGTTTCAGAATAGAAGTTAATTAAGGAACTGGTCCTTAATAACTCAGATTAGGAATAGCATTAAGTTTAACATCAATGGTTAAAAGAAAGAAAAAGGATGATCGTCATCCACTATGTTGAGACATAGGTTCTATCTTAGTAAACCATAATGATAACTTAGCATAATACGTGATCCAAATAAGGAACGTTTAAAAGTGATTAAGTTCGAATCATAGAATGTTGAGCTAAGTTTGTCCGCAGTGTCTAGTAGAGAACTGTGGACATATTTTCTAAATCCATAAAGGATAACATATCTTAAAGCATAAAGAGTTATGTTATAAGGGAATATGTTGGAAACTCCTGGAGATACCGATCAGAGTCAAGTAGGAAGCGAGGTGAACAAAACATCGAAAGTTGTACAGAGTGCGTTGGTGTTTCGATGAATACATTTATAATAATAGATAAGGGTACCATCTAAAGTGTTGTATAATGTTATGGCGGGGCTAGTTCGTTTTTAACGTAGAATGATGTGTCCCAGGGCACAGTGCCCATGAGAACGCCCTCGAGGTTGATCTAACGTCACTGTAGGCTCCTGGAATCAGGCCTCGTTCTGCTGCCATAGCAACGATGCATACACACAGATGCTATCATGTGATGATAGAGTATTAATATCAATCCAGGTGACATTAGTAAGTTGCAAAGGATTTGGAACTATAAAGTACAGACCCAAGACTCAACCTCTTCCATGAGCATGAGATGATGAACCAACACCCAACCTAAACATCGTGACCCGATCATGTCACGAAGTTCAAGTTACGATGATTAGAAATGGATCCTCATAGACTATTCCTTAGACCGTGAGGCTATATCAATCACTATTTCCTGAGAGTTCTTAGATAGCATCAAACGCCATCTGGTAAAACGGTGGATATAAAGGTGTGTTCAGGTACTCGGAGGAAACCGTAGAGGCAATATATGTCAAGAGCGGGATTTGTCCGTCCATGTGACGGGAAGATACTCAAGGCCCACTCGGAGAAGTTATATCCAATAGCTGCGCAACGTGTGATTTGATCATGGGGATATCAATTGTCAGAACGAGTCAAGTAGCTTTGTTTAGTAACGAGATTGAACACGACATGGTGATGTCATTGATCAGATCTTGAGCAATGCAAGTATCGAGTGACAAATGGAATAAGACACGACTATCCCGGTCCAAACGACGAAAGATCTTCGTGGAACGCACAAGGTTCAAATGGCCATCCAAGTCCCTCTATCGATCATTGGTGCGGGAGTGTCCCGACCATGTCTGGAGTGTTCCCGAACCGTGGGGTATCACGCTTAAGGGCTTGATGATGCTTATAGAGTGTTTATAGGATCGGTGGAATCACCGAAGAAGAGTAGGGAGAAAATCGGAAGGGTTTTGGTATGTCCAGAGGATGTCCGAAGTGGAGGTGGAAGGTGTTCCATGGCCACGGAGATTGAATAATATGTGAATGAATGTTAAATATTGATTTAATCATTTATTCATAATTATTTAATAAAGAGAAAATCAATCAAAAAGGCTTAATGGGCCAATTTCCGGAGGGAGAGGGCCCATTAGGGAAAGGAGAGAGGGAGAAGGGGCCATGGGGTGGTCGGCGGCCCTATTGGGCAAGCCCCCCACGTGGGGCCCATGAGGGGGTGGCCGGCGGCGCCTCCCCCTCCCCCTCCCCCTCCTCTCCTTTAGTCCCACCCCGGGACTTTGAGGGAGGGTGTACCCCCTCACCCCCCTATATATAGTGGGGTATTTGGCCAAGATAAATAGACCAATAATCAATAAAGGTCTTCTCACTTTGGGGAGGACCTCTAGTTGATATTTTCTCTCTCCCTCTCTCTCTCTTGTGACCGTGGTCCCAAGTCTGGACTGCGCGAGCGAGAGACATCTTCACCGCGGAACGCCGTTGCGCTGTGGGATTCAGATCTGGGAGCTCTACTTCCACAACTGCTGCTAGATCGGGGAAGCGGGAGTCATCGCCAGGCACCGGACGTGTGTAACTCCCCGCGAGGAGTCACACTTGAGGCACTCAAGTCATTGGAGCCAAGGAGCGCAAGGACTTCATCATGACCTTGAGGTCGGCTTAGGCTCGTCTATATCAACCACGTTCTCTTGAGCATTGACAACGCTTTTTGGTCTGCAAGGGTAAGTTCGCGAAAAGCCCCTCCCGTTACTGTATTACTAATAGATAGGTCCTGGCAGCTTCAGTGGTTCAGGGGCGTAGAGTAAAATTGTATTGTTTTCATACGCGGAACCCCAACAATATTTTCAGTCCACCTACTATTGAGGAGAAAATTAACTATGACTACAATATGCCTCCTATATTTGATGATTATGGTGATGAGAATAATAATGATAGCTATTTTGTTGATTTTGCTCCCACTACAATTAATAAGAATGACTATGTTTATGTGGAGAGTAATAATTCTTTTATGAATGTGGCTCATGATAAGAATGTTTTATGTCATAGTTATATTGTTAATTTTATTCATGATGCTACTGAAAGTTATTATGAGAGAGGGAAACATGGTTTTATGTATCTCAATAATATTAAGTTTCCCCTCTTTATGTTGAAAGTCTTGAAGTTGCACTTGTTTTTCTTTACTATGCTTGTTGCTTTGTGCTTTCATGACTTGTTTCTTTACAAGATTCCTATGCATAGGAAGTGGGTTAGACTTAAATATGCTTTGAATTTGCTTTTTGATGCTCTCTTTTACTTCAATTCATATTTCTTATGTGAGCATCTTCTCAAACTATTATGCCTACTTAAAGGCGTTAAAGAAAAGTACTTATTGGGAGATAACCCAAAAGTTTTAGATGAGTCTTGGAAGTTATTACTTAAGTAATAACCGCTCCTTATCCTTTTTATTTGCTTTTTGTGCCAAGAGTAACCTCTAATGAGAGAGAAGTAATGCTTAGGAAAGTTGTTGTCCCGAAACAGATTTTTGTGCTTCACTATAAAAAATCGTGTAAAATATCTGTACGTCGGTTTGAGATGTAAATGTTTGTGTTTCTGCCCCAGGTTGTTATCTAACTTTAGTTAGTTCAACACTTTTCGATTTGAGCAACAGAAGGTCTCCGAAAAAATTGGTTTTTACCTCCTGGTCTGTTTTGACAGATTTCTGCCATTATTTGCATTTGCTTCTTCTTGATTCCTTTTTGGGTTCTTTTTAGGGAATTGAGCTTTTTTAGGGAAGTGCTACAGTAGCTTGTGTTTTAATGGAAGTTTTATTGGTGTTGAACTGAACCTAAAGACTTATTATCTTGAGTGCACTAATGTTGCTAATAAAGATTGTGTGAAGTTTTGTATGAAGGAAAAAATTTAGGTGTATGGAGTGAATGATGTAATGAGATGAAGAATGGACTAAAGCTCAAGCTTGGGGATGCCACCCCGTGTCACCCGAAGAAATATTCAAGAGGTACACGCGTCAAAGCTTGGGGATGCCCAAGGCATCCCCTTCTTTATCAATAAAAATCCCAGGTGTCTTCCAAACACTTCATTTTTATTATTTCATGCACAGTTGTGTTGTTCTTGGAGCGTCTTATTTTTCGCTTTTCGTTTTGGTTTTCGTTTGCTTGGTTTTCTTAGTTTGCTGAATAAACTGGTTAGACCCCCACTTTCATGCAATGGTTTTCAAATAGTTTGGTTTGGATTGGAAAAAGAGTAGGAAAGTCCATGCTTAAGTGGTAAAGAGAGCTTGTTTTTGACTGTGGCTCATGCTTTTTCATGCCATGCTTGATATTGTTTTGGCTTTATGCTTAGTGATCTTTGCCGTAGCATGACATGTTATAAACAATTGAGATTGCTTAATGTGCCTTGGAAGAATCATGCGTTGTTTTAGCATACTAAAGCATAGTATTGTGGTATTCTCCTATATGCTTTATTTGGGTTGACTTGGCGCATGCTCACACCATGTTATGACTATCCCAAGTCACCATAGCCTTTATGATCCTTTAGTTTTCGACTTGCAATATCACTTTATGCTTTGATTAATGATGTGTTGTCGCTCTGCACGATTATGACCATTATTGCTCTCTTAGTTGCTCGCTCCGAGTCTTTTGCTAGCCTCCATAACCAAGTATGAGTTCCACTCATGCATCCAACTCCTAAAACCAAGTTCTTCTAAAGAGTCCACCATACCTACCTATTAGCATTTGCTATTCCAAGTATATTTATTTTTTATCTACCTTCCAAATTAAACTTCTTATGTGAAAATTAGTGATTAAAGTTCTCACGAACTTGATGGCACACTTTACTTTCTTGCATTTAATAATATTGAGCCATTGCGTCCATCTTTGTTGCGTATATGCTTGCGCTTTATAAGTTGCAGTTAGAAGAACCATGTATCATGGGGAACGCTTTCAACATTGCACTTGTACATTGTACCCCGTTGATATCATGTTCTTTTGCTTATGGATCCCGGCGGTGTGAAATAAAAGGGGAACTTGTAAGATCATGGAGTTTGTATGTGTGTTAGAGAAACGCCTGGGCCGCTAGCCTAAGCCATGCCTAATCATGGTGGAAACTTGCAGCATAACCATAATGAGCACTCTATGAAGCATCCTCAATAAAAACCTATGCAAATAACAAATAAAAAGATCGCTGAGATGCTCATTGTCTGCTTGCCTTGTCATTTTGATTATGGGATAGCTCCTGTATCATGTGCAAGGGGGTACCCCGTTGGCGGTTCTCTATGATACATATGTACTTACAATAACAAGAGCTTACTTGTGACTGAAGTTGAGTAGCATGAGGTTCGGTCTTCGTAAGTAAGGGGCATGAGATTTCGGCTTATAACTTGTGAAGCATATCCTCTTAGTTATGTCACTTTAACTTTAATCACCTAAAGATGCTTATGATAGGGGCAATGAGAGCTCAAAGCTAATAAGTACCATAATTTTTGGAAGCTCTTTATGAAACTTGAATCTCTGCTTCCTTCTATGAAGGCCTTTCTTTTACTTTTATGTTGAGTCTCCACCTTCTATATTTATGCACCTACTTTGAGAGCATAGTGGCCATTCTTAGTTCTATGTGCATTGTCCCAAGAATTGTTGATTGATGCATAACTTTGATGTTGCTTGTTCTTAAACTATTTGTATCTAGTCACCTTTATAAACTTTGAAGGTGTCCTATGCATTTATGTTTGCTACTCTATGAGGGACAAGCTGAATGCCATTATGATATGTTTTCTTTATGTGAAACAAACAAACGTCTTGCAAAGCATTGTTATTCATGAATCTTTTGTTTGTGCCTTTTCATGTTACAACTTAGTTGCTATGTCTTATTGTTAGAACTTTATCCTTCATGTTATGTTGAAGTACTATGATCCCAGCTATCAATGTTTTACAAATACTTTTATCAAGTTTATGATGGTGCATGTCACCTCAAAAATTATTCTTTCTTTTTATCACTTACCTACTCGAGGACGAGCAGGAGTTAAGCTTGGGGATTTTGATATGTTGCAAACGTATCTATAATTTTTGATGTTCCATGCTTGTTTTATATCTACTTTCTTATGTTTTGTCCACACTTTGGAGTATTTTTGTACACTTTCTTGGACTAACCTATTAACAAGATGTCACAGTGCCAGTTGCCTGTTTTCTGCTGTTTTTGGTTCCAAGAAAGTCAGAAAATGAATATTCTCAGAATTGGACGGGACAAAAGCCAAAGTCGATATTTTACCGGAACACTCACGGAGCCCAAAGCAGAGACGGAGGAGGGCCAGGGCCTGGCCACACCATATGGTGGTGCGGGTGACCCCTGGTCATGCCACCAGGTGGTGTGGGACCCCTGGCACTCCACCGACCTTGCCCCTTCGCCTATATATTGCCACCGAGACAAAAACCCTAAACCAAACAGCCTCCAGCCACAAAAAGTTCCGCAGCGCTGCCGCCATCGAAGAGGATATTCGGGGGACAGAAAGTCTCTGTTCCGGCACCCTGCCGGGACGGGGAATTGCCCCCGGAGCCATCTCTATTTATCTCCACCACCATCCCCATCGTTGTTGCTGATTCCCATGATGATGAGGGAGTAGTTCTTCCTCGAGGCAAAGGGTTCTACTGGTAGCTATGTGTTCATCTCTCTCTCTATGCATGATCATATTGCGATCATGAGCTTTGTAATCAAATAGATCTACCTTGCTACTCAAGTGCTTTAATAGATCTCTGCTCTCCCCATGTGTGTGAAAGTGACAGCATGCACACCATGGTGGCACTTAGGCTAGAGATTACAAATACTTGTTATGAGTTATATTTGGAGTTGGATGTTTCTATGAAATTGTGGTGTTTGTTGGAACCATCTAGATCTCAAGGTGACAATGTGGGGTTATCTAGATGGGAAAAGCGAACTTTGAGGTGTGCTGTTATAGCCCTACCATGGATTAGAGTGTCCAACCGGAGAGTAGTTCAGAGTAGTATCATAAAGAGAAGATATTTATATGAGAGTGTTCACTAGTGAAAGTATGATCCCTAGGCCTTGTTTCTAAGTATTGAAACACCGTTGGCAACTATATTTGTTACATGTTTGCTAGCTTCCATCTTTATTTCAGTTTGCCTTTAGTCTCTTCCACGCCATCAAGCTATTTTCTAGCACTGTTGTCTTATATCCATACCACTTGTATTTCACTATCTCTTCGCCGAACTAGTGCACCTATACACCTGAGAAGTGTATTGGGTGTGTTGGGGACACAAGAGACTTCTTGTATCTTGATTGCAGGGTTGCTTGAGAGGGGATACCTTTAACCACTTCCTCCCTGAGTTCGATAAACCTTGGGTAATCCAGTTAAGGGAAACTTGCTGTTGTTCTACAAACCTCTGCACTTGGAGGCCCAACAACTGTCTACAAGAATAGAAGTGCGTAGACATCACCCGCCAAGTGCACAAACGTTTGGGTCATAGAGCCGCGGGGCAGGCCTCTCCTTATTCCGTGTTTTCGTCAAGCCCGAGCCTGTCCTATGCACTCACCGGGCCACAGATTTGAAGTCTAGGCCTGACCCGAGGGCCTAAAAAGCCCGACGCATCGAGCTTTTTTCAGGTCAGGTTGGGCCGGTCGGGCCAGGATGCCCATGCCCAGATATAGCTGATGGCATTTGCAAGGCTCAATGACTATAAAGTCCCTGTCTGAGTCTATGGCTCGAATAAGCATTTGGGGGCTACTCCCATAGGGAGCGCTGGTCGCTCACCCTATGAAAGCAAGGGAAAAAGAGGATATTTATTCACTTGAACCTAGCGATGCAGGTGGGACGGGACATCCTGGCAAACCCACCTCCCATCCTGCCAGCAAAATCATGTAACCCCATTTCTGCCATCTCGCTTTGCCCAGCGGAATAAGCTGCAGCGCCCACCAAATCCCGCATGTACCATGAGAAATGGAATATATGCAACAACAACTAGCCTAACCCAGTGGAAGAGGCAGTTGCATGCATGGCGATAGTCCTCTCTATTCTAGGGCAGGCTTGACGAGGCAGTTGCACATGTGAAGAGTTACCATGGGACCCGCATGTCCACCTGTCCTACTTCCTAATATCCCTCTAATCCTGTTGAGTCCCGGCAGGCATGCGTAGGCAGGAGCGAGTCATCCCGGACCCATCCCACTTGCATCGTTACTCGAACCTCTACATTGACTATGTCCGCAGCATGGGTTCACACATCTGCAATTGAAACTCTCGGCGACTCTGCCCAACTATGATGTCGAGTTTAGTGACAACATCTCCTTTACCACCCGAATCACCTCCGTGGTGGCAATCATTCGTATGTTACATCTATGATGTAAAGATAAGACCTACAAATATCATCTATTGGCCTAGAAATCGCATCCACTACGCTCTACCAGATAAATACCATACATGTGTGATGAAAAATCTCGACAGGCGCATTTGGTACATAACCACTATAACTATAATTCGACTCGGTAAGGCCTCCATGGCACGATTCGAATTACACCAGCAATTTCCAAATTCGAGTCTGGGGACTCGAATTTGAGTAGGTGACGTCATTTTTTCCCAAGAGCAATTAACTAGTCCCGATCTATCGGATGAGCCAGGCGCGTGTATCAATCATCCCTATGACTCGAACAATACGACCTGATAAACTTTCGGGTGATAAACAGTTGCTTCTAGTGAACGAAAACTTCAAAGTCTCCATCCGAATCTATAGTTTGAATGGACACTCGGCGCTACTGACATGGGTATGCCCTATGGGTGCCTAAGATGGTCCTACCTAGTTTGGACCAATAGGAGCCCACATGACAAATCACCGGCAGTGATGAAGCCCATGATGATTCGGGTGACCCGAAGCCCATGAAGGACGCGACTGCTTGTGGAATATGGCAAGATTTAGATAGAAAATTAAAAGAGTTAACCTTAACTTGTAACTGACTCGGTTCTATCCTAAGACCCGACCTCCTCATATAAAGGCCAGGAGGGAGCAACGAGGAGTACATCACAAACCCTAGCACGTACACCCTCCATATTACATCTGCGCACCACCACCATCAAGGCACCCCCTATAACCTTTGGTTCATCTTGAATTAAGAATACACAAGCAGGAGTAGGGCTTTACCTCCAGGGTCCCAAACCTAGGTAAACATCGTATCCCCGCTTTGCTTGCCTGTTAGCCGAATGAAGTCTCCAACACTCCCCTCTTCCTCAAAACCTAAGTCTATAAACTATGGGAATTGACATGTTAACCCCACGTCAACCCACCCTAGAGACTAGCTTGGAGTCTAGGGTCGCCAACTTTGGAGACTCCGATGTGGCTGACTGGAGACTCCGGCTAGGTCTCTAGCCTGGTCTCTGGCTAGGGTCCAGAAGCTCCTAGTACACCCCCTGGAGACTGGTCTAGAGTCTAGGTTTGCTACCCCGAAAACTCCAACCTAAGCGGAGATTTTGGTAGTCAAGCCCAGAGATTCAGGGGTAAGTGACTGCCAATGGCTATTTTCTGAGAGCACTATAAAAGGTAGCTTCTTTTGCAAGAACCAATTGTGACTTCCCACTCTCTCCTCCATTGTTGTCAAGCTTAAACCTTCAAGATCTCCTTCCCTAGACACTAGAACTTGATGCCCTTTTGGGAATCAAGGGAGGAGACCTAGATCTAGACTTCCACCCAGGGAATTTGCATTTTCCCACATTTTGTGTAAAAATATTGTTGTTCTAGGGTTGTGAAACTCTAACTTGAAGAAGTCACCCCTAGAGCTCATCCTTGTGTGTAAGAGCTCTATGATCGAGTTGGGAGCCTCTGATTCAGTTGTGGAGAAGTACCCCAAGCTTTGGGCAAGATCTCGGATTGCCATCGACAAGTGCACCGAATAGTGGAATGAGTACTCACCTCTTGTGGTTCATGCTCGGGAGAAAAAGGTGAGGCCTTTGTGGTGCTTGGGAGACCTTGTGGCCCCAACACCTCTCCAATGGAGACGTACTTACCTTAACAAGGAAGGAACTCCGGGAATCACATCCCCATGTCAACTTGTGATTATCTCTTTATCTCCTTATTGTTGTTTATTTACTTGTATTCTTGTTTGACATCTAGGGAAATTCACATAGTTGCATATATAGATAATCTACCTTTGTGTCAAGACTAAACTTGAAAAAAGATATAAAATTTTGTAGCGCCTAATAACCCCCTCTAGTTGCTGACATCGGTCCTTTCAATTGGTATCAAATCCTTGGCTCTTAATTTTGTCTTCACCGCCTAAGAGAATATGAGCGAAGGAAAGCACACAGATGATTTAACTAAACCCCTTAGGGAAGCGTCCATTGTCGAGGATCCTCCCGTGACACGGAAGGACCATAATGACTCCTTGGAACTCATGCGCACCATGATGGAGGATATGAGACAAATGTGTGTGAAATTCCTCAAAGCTAAGTCACTATCACCCATTGCCCCAAACACCGATAATACATTGGTAAACCCGGTTTGGTGGGTGGTGCCTCCCATAGCACTAAAGCTGCTCAGGAGGAAGGAGGGTCCACCCAAACCTTCCAAAGGTGGTGAGGGTAGGAATGACAAGTATTGTCCTCTGCCAAGTAACTATGCCACTCCTACTCAAATCTCTATGCCTCATATTAATGCGCATGGCTCCCCACCCATCATAAATGCATCTAATTTCACTAATTGGGAGTTTTTGTTGAGATCTTATTTTAGTAGTGCTTTCCATCAATTTTAGAGAATCATTGAGGTGGGATTTGATCCAAGGGATTCATCAAACTTGATAGCAAAAGAAGAGATTGACAATCAACTCAATGCCACTTCTTTGAACATGATTCACAATGCAATGACTCTAGAGTACATAACTCACGTCCACTCCTTCTCCACCACCAAAGGAGTTGTGAATCTCCCGAAGACTTGCATAGAAGAATCTTGGATCTCAAGGTTAGGATGCTTCCCCATGGTGTCAAGGGAGTGGACGATGGTTGGGTCAAGCGCAAGTTCATGACAGAATCTTGCCATCCAAGGAACACATGACCATGTATATTTGTGAAAGTTCGGATTATTCTCATTTGACCTCAAATGATGTGCTCAGTGAATTTGTGTCCTTTAAATTTTTCAAGAAGAATGCCTTTGATGCCCAAAGGCGTGTCAAACTCTTGGACACACAAAACCTTGCATTGAAGGCCAAGGCTAGCTTTGAAGATGATGAATGTGTAAAGATGGAATATGAAGAAATAACTCAATAAGATATCATGTATGACTATAATGACACATTGGATCTATTTTCTAGAGCAACCCAAGGTCAAGTGGAAGGCTAAGTGGATCAAGACCTAGTGGGCCTCTAGTGAGATCATGTCAATTGTGGTCAAACCAATCACTTCATAGATGAGTGACCCTATGAACCCAAAGAACAAAATGGTGGAAGACTTATTAGCAAGGATAATACAAAGTCTTCCACCAACAAGACCTATAACACCAAGAACTACAACAAGAACTCCAATAAGAACTACATCAAGAACGCCTCTAATGAGAAGACCCCACCCAAGTACGTGTTGGTAGTTTGTGAGTACTACACCTCTGGGAGTGAGTCAAGTGATGATGAAGAACCAACTAAACTAGGAGTGGATGCCATCGCAACTGTCTCCACCATCCCTACAACCTCTACTTCATCCATGTCTCTCTTCGACTCCCAAAATGAGAAAAATACCGGCCCAACCCCACTTGCCTCACAGATCAAGCATCTGTGGTAACTCCCTCTTCTACTACCACTTATACTTCACCCTTTATTGATGATGCCCTTAGCCTTAAAGTTAAAAAGGAGGTAGTAGATTTGGAAGAATTCTTGGAGACCATGAAAGGCCCCACAAAGGTTCACGTGGAGGCCTTCATGAACCGTACAAGATAAACCCTTAAGCTTCTCGAGGAGAAGGAGGATGCCATAGAGGAAATGCTTGGGCATGCTAGAGGTACCATCGACGAGATTGCAGAGTTATCCCATGCTCTTGAGAAAGAGCAACATTTAAGAGATAATCTTATAGAGACTCAAATTGGCCTTGAGGAATCTCACAATCTTTCTTTCTCTACTCTTGTTAAAGAACGTGATCATGCTTTAGATCTTGTTAAAGTTCTTAAAAATGAAAATTATGAAGTTAAAATTCAATTGACTAAAGGAAACTCTAGGATCCCTCCTTTATCCATAATTCAAGTGCCATGTTCTACTAACTCTCACTACAACATGTATTGCGTGCTCTAGCGCTTATAATCGCGGAGGCACATGCCTAGTCGGCATGCTCGCGCTGGCGCAGCAAAAAAGCCGCTAGAGATAACTGCACCGGGAAAAGTTATCCGCTGAGCTAGTGCTTCTGCGGCGGCACAAACGTTGTTCCACGCTACATAACGGAAGACAATGGAACTTTAGTGCCGTGTAATGGGAAGGTGCGGCTCATTACTCGGTCGTGTTTGTTACACCTTTTACGGCAAAATAATTAATGAAAATTAATTGTTATAATTATAGAAATTAACGGTTAATCAGTTCGACTATAATGAAATTGAGAATTTTAGTTATTATATATTTAATTACAATTAGTGGTTGCATTTCCTGTAACAACTCCAAACTAAAAGAAAAAACTAGGCTATGAAGGAAAAACTACATACAATATTGAACTAAATCCCTAATCTTCAGCCTCCTAATCTGAAAGATTTGCATCACCGGTGGTTTTATCATCATCTTTTGCACTGGTGTACAGGACACAAATGAACTTGCGTCTGGATGGACTACCATCTTCTACATAGTCGATCTACAAAGTGTGGTCGATCTTCATGGCATTCACTTCCTTGACCACCTTCTGCGTGGTCATTCTTCACGATGTCGCTCTCTTGACCATCTTTCGCAAGGTAGATCTTCACTATGTTGCTTGCTTAACCACCATCTTCTGCACATGCGATCTTCACTACGTCGCTTGCTTTACCACCATCTTCCGCACAGGCGATCTTCACTGTGTTGCTTGCTTGACCACTATATTACGCGTAGTTAATATGCAAAGCGCTGGTGATCTCGCTGGTGGAGATGGTGATGGGATCTTGGGTCGTGAATAGGGCAAGTGGTGAGAGATTCAGAGTTATCAGAGAGGGGGATGATGTGAGAGAGAGGGTTAGCATAGAGTGGAGTGCTGCGAGATCTAGGGTATGAGTGGAGTACTACAAAATCTAGGTTACTTGTGGAGAGTGGAGTGCTGGGAGATCTAGGGTTAGCGGAGAGTGGAGTGCGGTGGCCTGGATAGGGATCGAAGTGTTCCCTATATTACATACTACTATGACATAGAGATCAAGGTCTTGTACCATGGGCATGACTTGCTTAAAAGCCCCACGGACCATAGTGGGCTAATCCAGTGGTCAAATTTCATGGCACACACTGGTTAGCGAGATGAGTCTCTCGTGATTCGTAATTAAAACCTACAGATAAATTAAAACACTACAACAACAAAAACAACAAGCTTCAATAACATAGTGCTGATACATATTTATTGAATGTTGCAGTACAATTTCACATATTAGTACACCAATGGAATTTCCTCTGGTGCCACCAGAACATGGGATTTCATCCTTTATTCACCAATTCTGTTATCGATTTCGGCCTAGGACGGAATTTCATCTTGGACCCAGTGTCCTCGGTGTTGTCACCGCCCCCTGCTTCATATTGGAGGGAAGTTGCATCTCGGGCATGTTCGGAGGATCGACCCAAATCCGGAAGATGCACTTTGGTGGTAGGTGGTGGCACCCGAGGAACTATGGCCAGCATCATCACCACAAACAATGATGACGTGATGCATCGGAAAATTAGAGCCGCACAAGCAACCAGTCATCAAATTTTCCATGAATAGTCTCCAATCCTTGTGATTCTATAGAGAAAAATATCCCTAAATTATATCTTCTAATCACAAGAGAGATTGAGATACCATCTACCAACAACTAATCTACAGAGATAGATATACCATCAGCTTAGGTGTCTCCTCCAATGAAGATTAGAAGGGGGATATTTGGGGAGAGTACTATGATACTAGGAGTACTAAGAGACATATCGAGGCCGGGATTAAGATTATAGTTCTGGAAGTTTAGAAGGATACATAAAGGCCATGCACTCCGGCAGTGGGCCATACAAGTCAGCGAGATAAGACTTACCAGTCAACATGAGGTGTTTGACTGATAGCGGGTCATAAATGTCACGTACAATGGACAACAACTGCCTCCATCCATCTACTCCAGCATTAAAATGTGCCCCACCTACCACAACACAAATATTTGCTGATATTTTTTATACCACGATGTATGCAGGGCCATCACGACAAAATGGTGATGAGGCAGTGAAGGAGAGAGAAAACACAATTTGTTTTGCATGCATATATAGTAAAGGTGCCAAATTTTACTACATACTAGTTAGCTGTACCATGTCCCTCGTGTCAGGAAACCATCACGACTTTGCTCTAACACTGCACCGCCTTCAACTCCTCCCCTTAGCTGCTCTCTCTCACTACCTCCTATGTGCTCATATAGTCTCTTCTCTCTGTTTGGTTTTCTTTCAGAAAATACATATTCTTCATACCTGCTTTACAGAAAATACATACCTGTCTCTTAAAAATTATTATTATTATTTTCCTAATGGGTGGAAACTCCCAGTGGCAACATTGTTTACCATGCCAAGATTCACCATCTACTCACAAATATGGGAATATCACCCTAAACCATGATATGGATATGTCCATGACCTTGGTCGTCCGGCTTGAAACCCAAGAATGTTCAAAAGGTGTCAAAACGCATGTTTATCATTCTTCATGGCAAGTAATACACGCAAAAGAACGCCATGCACAACTCTCCTTTTCTTCATTATTATTTTCTTTCAAAACATGGCCAAATTTGTCGGCATGCAAATTCTTGGACAGGGAACATCAACATAAAGTATGATGTAGATATGTCCATGACCTTGGTCGTTCAGCTTGAAAACCAAGAATATTCACACTCATGTTTTTTTCAAAAGTTGTCAAAACCCATGTATATTTCTTCATGGAAATAATTGCGCATAAGAGGATGTTGTGTAGATTATTTTTGTTTGATTATTTTCAAAACAAGGTCAATTTTTTCTACATGCAGATTATTAGCAAGAAGTTGAATCTTTCAATAAAAAACTCGATGGTTTTCGATACATTGACTTCTTGGTGGGTTACCTTCAAAAGATATTTGTAGAGCTTTGAGAGCAATCTACCACTTACTTTTAGATTCAAATTTTACCCAACATTGACAAACCAGCTTGAATTTGTTTAAATGGGCAAAGTTATCTATAAGAACTCATAAAACTTGGTAATCATAAGTGAAACATGGTCCAAAGTTTGTCTAGGTACTAGGCTTGTGGTATTCCAAGCCATATTCTTCATGATTACTTTAATTTAAAGGAAACCATTCTTTTCACTTCAATTATTCAAAAAGTTTTGGGATTTCTATTTTTGTGCCCTCGGTTCCTTAGTTGTACTCAGTTTTCCCCAGCCGATTAACTTCTCCTCCCTTGTACGAAACTCTCACATGGTCAGAAACTCGCCATCCTTCAGCTTTGTCGTTACGTGCTGACAAGTGGGGCCGCGTTTAGTCGGGTCCCGTAGTGGACCCTCGTTGTTATGTGCTGACAAGTGGGGCCGCATTCTGTCGGGTACCGTAGTAGACCCTTGGCGTTACATGCTGGCAAGTGGGGTCACGTTTAGTCAGTTTCCATAGTGGACACCTCTCTCCACTTATCCATATCAGCATGGGACCCATAGCTTATCCACGTGAGCACCAGACCCAAACTTACCCAGGTTGGCGTTGCAAGATGGGACCCCGAGCTAGCCCCACGCCCACGCTCGTGCCGTTGCCTCCCCTTTCTTCTTAATATCCAGCGATGGTGGCCCTTTTTCTAGCTTCACTTCGGCCTCCCCTTCATCCTGGTTGCAGTATGGTGTCGTCCCGTTGACCTGTATGAAGGATGACAATGGAAACCGTGCGCTTGCTGTGGACAATCAATTGATGCAACTCGGGAGCTCAACTGGGCACGCGCTTGCTATGGATAATGCGGACGGCGAGCCGTTACGATGATTTAATTGGTTTATCGAGTTAATGTCTCAACTGCAATCAAATGGATCTATGAGGTTTTTTTGACAAAAACAGTAGGGAAGTCCCCTAATGTGTCATTTTATAAATTTTATAATGTACAGAAGATTGAGCCAGGCTCAATCAATAATGCTATTACAGATGTTTACATTCATAGTGTGCCAAGCCACTCTTGCATACCTTCCTTGAGACTAGGTTTATCTCTATGCATAGTCAAGGTAAAAGTTGCTTTAAAAAAAGAAATACATCTAGTGATTGAGGGATTTAGGTCCCTAAAAATATAACCATTTCTTTGCTCCCATATACTCCAGCATCCAGTGATGATAATTTCCATAAGAAAATTGGGACTGAATCTACTTCTAGCATCACTGATCATCTGATGAATCTCCATATCTGTGTTCCATTCAAGTCCCAAGGCCCACCAGAATCCTTGGCTGAAACTACATTCAAAAAACAGATGCAACAGTGTTTCCTGAGGACAGTTGTCACATATAACACAATCATTGAATTCCACAAAGAAGTTTTTTCTTATCATTAAATCCTTGGTGTTTAGCCTCTTATTCAGTAGCAGCCAAGCAAAAAAATTGTGTCTTGGAAGACAGCATGATTTCCAAATATCCAGAATGGGTTTTGGTGTTGGGTGTGCCCCAATGAGTGCTCTGTAGATATTTCTGGTTTTGAAAGACTCTCCCTAGGAAAAGTACCATGAATCCTGGTCGTCTGTGTGGTTTATGCTTCTGATATTTTCCAACATAACAGTAAACTCCTCATGAGCAATGATGGATAAGGGGAGTTGAAAAAGTTCATAGAAATCATTTTCAGCTACAGTGATTGCCTTGGCCATGGTCAGAGTATCATTGTGGCAGAAAGAGTGTAAGTGTGGGTATCTATCTTCAAAGCATTCACCTTTCCATAGATCCTTCTATAGTAGCGTAGATTTTCCATTGCCAATTTTGCAGTGTGTCAAATCTCTGTAAATATCCACATAATTCATACAGTCTCTCCACCAGAAAGAACCAATATGATTCATTGAATGTGGGGTAGAGTCAACTTGATAGTAAGATTTCCATATAAGATCAACCCATGGTATATCAGCCCTGTTGTAGAATTTATGAATATTCTTCAATAAAAGAGCTTGGTTCTGTACCTTGAGGTTTATGACTCCTAAACCTCCTTGATCTTTTGGTCTACATATCATGTCCCATTTAGCAAGACATTTGCCATTTTTGTGGATATCTTTTCCTGCCCAGAGGAACTGTCTGCCACCCTTTTCAAAATGGGTAAAAATTGTTAATGGGACTTTAAAAGAGCACATGGCATGGATGGGCATAGAATTTAATACAGAATTCAGTAATGTGAGTCTTCCTGTATAAGACATGAGAGAAGATAATCCAGATATTCTTCTGTCAAATTTGGAAACAATGGGCATCAGGCTATCGATAGATGGTCTTGTGGTACCAAGAGGGAGACCCAGGTAGGTGAAAGGCAATTTCTCCAATTTGCATCCAAAATCAGAAACCAGTTGGGATGCAAATTCCACTGTTATATTGATAGGCACCAGAGTAGATTTGTCATAATTTACCTTAAGCCCTGTCATGTTGCTGAATTGTTGTAGTCTGGTCTTGAGGTTATTAAGTTGTAGACTATCAGCAGGCATAATTAGCAGGGTGTCATCAGCATATTGAATAATTGGATATTTTTGCCCATAGTCATTATGAATCTATGAGGTGAAAGTCAAACTTTGAGATCTAGGGAGATGGATGTATAAGAAATAAGAGAATGACACAACTCTTGAACACTTTCAAATTTAAAATATTATACAACTTTTAATGTAAAAGAGTGTTTATAATTGACACAACTCTTGAACACTTTCAAATTACAATTTGGACATGATAATGTTGTCCTAGGAAAATCTTGAGAGTTTACCATTTTTAGAGCGTGAAAAGTGACCCTAAACTAAAATCTCTATGCCTCGTGCATATACGAAAATTATACACCTTCAAACACTATGAAATCGCACTTAGGACATGATAATGTTGTGCTAAAAAAATCTGGAGAGTTTATTATTTTCATGGAGTGAAATATTATGCATAAACTTGGATATACGAAAATTATACACCTTTGATCACTCCGAAATCGTACTTAATATGTGATAATGATGTATAACAAAATCTTGAAAGATTATCATTTTCATATAGTTAAATCTAATGCATAAACTTGCATATACGAAAACTATACACCTTTGAACTCTTTGAAATCGCACTTAGGACATGATAATGTTGTGCTAATAAAATCCTGATCATTTATCATTTCCATGGAGTGAAATATAATGCATAAACTTGTGTATACAAAAATTATAAACCTTTAAACACTGTGAAATCGCACTTAGTACGTGACAATTATGTGGTAACAAAGTTTTGAGAGATTATCATTTTCTTCCCTATTTTCATAGAGTGGAATGTAATGCATTGATACGTCCATTTTGCATCATTATTCTATGTCTTAATTCACTATTATTCATTGATATATTTCATATTGAGAGGTGATACTTATGTTATTTCATCTATTTTTGCATGGTTGATGACTTTTAGAGCATGGACCGCTGCAGTCAGGATTCTAATGGAAAATGTGCTGTTTGGAGGCAAAATTCGCGAATATCAGAAAATCCGGGAAAATATATGGAAAATCCTATTTTTCCAAAAGACTAAGGATGCCAGAAGACGGAGTGGAGATGGCGCGGGCAGCCCTAGCCCACGCCAGGAGGTGGTGTGGCCACCCTGGCCCACTCTAGCCTCTCCCCTCTGGCGTATATCATCCTCCCAAAACCCTAAGACTCGGGGAGGGACCACAGAAAGATTCTGCCGCCTCTGCGGGGCGGAAAACACCGAGAGAGAAAGATCTCTCCGGCAAACAGATTTCTGCCGGGGGAATTCCTTCCCGGAGAGGGGAGATCGTCGCCATCAACACCTCCATCAAGCTGGACTTCATTGGGATCATCATCATCATCATCACCACCATAATCACCATCAGCATCCTCATCACCATCTCCATATTATTGTAACAATTGCGTTGAATCTTGCATAGTTCATAGGGGAAACTTTCCCGGTGTTGATTACTCTTTGTAGTTGATGCTATTGAGTGAATCATTCAATTATTGTTTATGTTCAGATTGTTATACATCATTATTCCATCTCCGATCATGATCCATATGATGTCTTGTGAGTAGTTCATTTTGTTCTTGAGGACATGGGAGAAGTCTTGTTGTTAGTAGTGGAGTTGCGTTGAGAAAGATTCAATAGATTGTTATTTAAGTTGTGGTGTACTTCTTCTAGTGGTGTCATGTGAACGTCGACTACATGACACTTCACCTATATGGGCCTAGGGGAATGCATTGTGTATTTGGCTACTAATCGTAGGGGTTGCCGAAGTGGCAGATGTAACTACCTCGGTGAATTACGCTCTTAGTTACATGCCTGGATGAGCGAAAGTGGTTAAAATAGTATGGTGGGGCCCAGGGCCACTCACGGTAGACCTTTCGGCCGTCCTAACCACTTTCAGAACATCGGGACAAGAACGAGCGGCGTAATCGGCAGGCGAAGGGATCAACTACATACACAAATGAGTATGTATGCAAGCCACATACAACAGTCCTCAGAGCCATTCCATCTAAAAGAAATAGAAATATTGCAACGCCATACGGCAAGATTCAAATATCCTAGATAGAGATAATAATGTAGGATAGCTCCTTATACAACAAACATCATTGTATCAGGCAGAAGCGGAAAACAAGATCCGAGTACGGATAAGAAGCAAATCGGCATAAGATGCCACATAAATAAACACATCTCGCCCACAGATCTCACGGATCCCCGTTCCCGGAATCTCTACACCGAGTGATCGTTGCCAACATCGTCTGTCTCCTCCACCCAGTATCCTTCTTGCGAATACACCTGTTCATCTGAATCAAACAATTTATCGTGTGAGACCCTAGGGGTACTCAGCAAGTCTTTATACCACTAAAGGGGACACAACCTAGGGTGACGCAATTGCAGAAAAAGATAATATCTAACAAGTCTACAGATACTCGCTAACCATCCGCCTAACCAATGATAGACGGATGTCCATGAATTAGGAACAACAGTTTTAACAGTATAATTATCAGATCCATCCTCCTCCTCGCTTACCAACGAGGAAGCGGACGAACAACCCCCATCTGTTGGCAGTTTTATTATCCATTCCATGAGTATTGCACTATTTACTAATCAGGTACTTAGTCAGATTAAAATTGGTACTTTAGTTATACTTGTCTATGATCGAGAAACTGTGCTCCAAGTCATCCATAACCGCGGACACTGCTTTTAAAAAGATTTACCCTACAAGGGTGCACGAATAGCAACACACACTCGATCAACCTCGGAAAAACCAACTCAAAACCCAACGAGGCATTCACGACAAAGCGATCACAGGGTTCAGAAATATTTCAGGGGGCCACCCCAATAAGCTACCCGCAACGAAGTTGGCCGACTCCGAGACGGACCCAAGGTTTGTGTCAATGGCTGTAAACGACTGGGAACCCGAAAGTGTGACTGGGATTGTCGATACCGCGAAAACACTCCGCATCCAAAACAGTACAGGTGCTGCACGCACAATATTAAATAAAACAGTAAGCATGGCATAAGTACAGAATAGTAACAAAGCTCCAAACTACTTTGTGGCCCCAAGAAATAAGAATGAATCAAGCTCTGGCTCAGGGGGGTCCATAAGGCCTCCCGGATGTGGATAGTGCGAATAGTCAAGGAACAAGAATCAAGTACTCGGGGTCCTACGGGACACAAGTGAGCATGAAAAACCAAATAGCAGATTTTGCTCACCGGTGTCTCTTTCATTAGTTATCCCATTACTACTCAGGTTATGTTGTTTAGGTACCTCGTTATTCATCAGACACTCACATACCCTACTCATGCTTTTCTACGACTCGCATGGCTCAAACAACTCCTGTAATAATGGCTCATGGGACGGAGGAACAAGCTTCGGTGGGGTTTAAAAGTAAAGGCTATGCAGTACTTGGGATTCAATTTAATGCATTCGCGACTCAATGATGCAAGAATAAGGTAGAGGCAATAGGTACTATATGTATGCAAGCATGTGGTAGTGCTTGCCTGGCAGCTCAGTTGAAGCGAGAGATAGATCTAGGTAGTACTCATGGGGTTCCTGATATTTCCCCTGCTCGGCGTCTATTCGAAAGAAGAACCAAACAAACAAGGGCCAACATAAATAAAGTGCACAAGCATATAAATAGAATGCGAAAAGCAAACAAACATGCCATGATGAATGATGCACAATTTACATGGCAATAATGTAGCATGGCATGGTGAGGTGTGGGGTACAAGGATAAAGCGTTTTATTAAGTTTTAGTCATGTTTTGCTCCCATAACACTTGCTGTCCACTTAATATTTATATGATGCATGCTGTAATTCAGAACATGGAATGCATAGTTAGGACGGGCTCGTCGCGCTGATCGATTTAGACATATTATTTGTCAAATTTGGAGTTATAAAATTAAAGTTATTAATTAATTAAGAAAAGGCATTTTTAATGCAATTAAACAATTTCGAAAATTTAGATTAGTCAACATTATTTTGGGTGGCAGATTTGGAATCCTCACATTTTTCTGATTCAAAAACATATATCATTTGTATTATTTAGATTTATTAATAAAAAGTTATTAATTTTCTAGATTTAAAATCATATTAAACATTTCCGGAAAACATTTTTATTAACCAGAAAAGATCTCGGACTTTTGTCACCGGCTCAGATTTACCCACGGTGGCCGACACGCGGGCCAGGTCAGGCGCGTGGCCACCCGTGCGCGCGTCCAGCCCGGACGCAACACGTGAGCGAGCCGAGGCGCGGGAGCCTAGTCTGTGAGCGCCGGAAACTACTAAGGTGTTTTTTGCAAAAGGTGCAAGAGGTGACACTGACGGACAGAATCGAGGCACGGAAACAGACTAGCTCGAGCTGATGTTGCGAGGACGATTGCGAGCTATCCTTTGGGAATTTTTCTACGCCGCAAAAGGAAAAGATGGGGAGGGTGCCACGAACTACAAGTTTTATTCAGGGAGTACTCGACGACGAACAATAGGTCGCTGGGAAAACGATGGGGAACAGAGGTCAAAATTATTGGACGTTTCCTGACGAATGTGAAACAGAGTTACAGCTACATGGAGCCGAATTTGAGCGAAGATATCGGAAGATCCATGCGATGATTTTACGCGCCGCTTGCGTCTGTAGAGAGCTGGATGTGCCCTCTACATCTTCGTACAAGGGCTCAACGCCAAAGGAGTAGCATATCGGCGGGAAAAACACGAGGAACAGAGGCTGCGGGACATGGCTATGCTGCTGCTACTGGTGCTGCTTGTGCGTGCGGCGACGTGGCGAGCGGCACGGCTGGAAAACAAAAGAAACCGGCGGCGCACGAGCTTCCGGTCGACTGAGAGGATGCCAGAGGAAGGGGAACGGGGAGAGGGTGCTCACCGCGATCAATTCCCACTAGACGCGGTGCCGGTGGTGGCCAGGAGCTCTGGGAAGAAGTCCAGGAAGCAGCCGGCGGCGAGGTGATGATGCTCTAGTGGCGGCTCGGCCGTGGCGTCGGTGGCGGTAAGTTCGCAGGGACGGCGAGGTGAACAGCGATGTGCGCTTGCCTTCACCTCCTTGCGAGCTTCTCGGGAGTAGTGGTAGACGACGCGTAGCTCCCTGGCTTGGCTGCGGTGGCCTCTCCGTTGTCAGAAATATAGTGGCACAACTAGTTTCTAGGGGCGACGACCATGGCATGCCGAGGTTCCGATCCGGTCTGACTTGGTGAGGAGGAAAAGTAGAGCGGAGTGGTTGCCGCGGATGCCCTTGCTGCGCTTGCTTTTGAAGGAGAGCCACGCGATGCTGGCTGGCGTCACGAGCGGGGTGTGCTCGCCTCATAAAGAAGAGAAACAGTGCATGCTCTCTGCAGGCTGGGTTGCAACAGCGGCTCACTTTTATTCAGAACTAGCTGATTTAAACAGAGCTCCGTGTTTCAGGCCAAGGCAAAGAAAGAAAACAGTGCATGGTTCGGCTAGGTGAGTTTTATTTAGATATAGGTGTGTGTGTGGTGCATGCGTACACACGGCTGGGTAGGGTGTAGGTTTGGATTAGCTAGCTAAAAAAATGACTAGGTTGTGGAGAGAGAGAGATATGAGCTAGAGAGAGTAGGTATATAGGTCACATACACACACACGCACTACTCATGCATAGCCATTGTTGGGAGCGAAAGAAGGGGTGATGGTTTATGTGTGTGTGCACACGTGTAGGAAGGTTTGTGAGAGAGAGGATTAGATTAGATGGTAGATTAGTGATAGAAGATAGGTTAGAATCGAATCAGACATAAGAAAAAAGGGATTTATTTAATAGGGGTACACATGATGTGCTCAACATTTCATGTAAGGTGATATGGGGTGATATTGCATGTGAGTGTAAAAACACATATACATGCATGTGGTAGGCATTTTGTGAGAACAAAATGTAAGAATTAAGTAGGAGAGATGTGGATGTCAAAACAAAACAAGATTGCAAAGGTCAAATACATGGCAATGTTGTATAGGTTTGGATCAAACTCTAAGTGACCATGTGTAGATGAAGAAAGAATTGGAGTCATATATATATGTGGCCTTGAGTAAAACCAAAAGTAAGACATAATGCCCACATACATATGCATGGTGGAGTTGTGGATAGATACCAAAAGGAAGGTGGCCATTGTTAGTACATGGAAGGATTAAAAAGAGATGCCCTCGGCTCATATTGGGCATGTAACAATATATCAAGATACAAATATAATATATCAATAAGCAACTATAATTAATAGTGCATATGAGATAAGAACCAAATGAAAAGGGTTTTATATGATGCTCAAATGCAAGGTGGCATGATGGCATGGGCATGATATAATTATGATGCAACAATTATATGTAGGAAGTAGCCATTATATTACTAGACCAAGTAGCATTACCATTTTTAGACAATTGGGATGCTACAACAGAAACCTGAACCCCCGTTAGGAAACCATTGCACAAGGGACGTAAGGGTCTTAGAGTTTAAAGCTATGGTTAGGTTTCTACCTTAATTACTTTCTTGTACTTACGGATGTTTGCAAGGGGTATAATCATAAGTATGTATTAGTCTTGGATGGGGCGGTACATTAGCACAGGTTCACCCACACAACACTTAGCAAGCTAAAGAAGATTAATCAACTATATGAAGCGAAAGCACTTGGCAGTCTTCCCATGTGTCCTCGAGAACATTTGGTCATCTTAAGTAATACAACCGGCTTATCCTTTGCTGCATAAAGGAATGGGCCACTTGCTGCATTTATTCCTACTGTCTTTTATTTACTCGTACTTTGTTTACTTGCTATATCCAAAACCCCTAAAAATCTGTTTGCTAAGTATTTGCGAGAATTCCTGATCCATACCACTAACCAGCCCCTTCTCCTCCTCGTTGGGTTCGACAGTCTTACTTATCGAAAATACTGCGATACACCCCCTATACTTCTGGGTCATCAAGACTATTTTCTGGCACCGTTGCCGGGGAGTGAAGCGCTATTGGAGAGTGGAACTGGTAAAGGAAACTTCTACTGTGAGTATTGTTTACTTCTGCTAGTTGCTTTATTTTTGTTATGGATAATTCGCTAAGTTTCTTATTTGGTAATGCTACTACCACTGCTAAGGTAGTAGATAAGGCACCACCTGCTGAGAAAGATGTTTTCAAAATACCTACAAGAATTATTGATCGTGTTATGGATAACTACTATGTTGGGGATGGAACTGTCCATCCTGGTGATCATTTACTCTTTATACACGAATTATGCGGGTTGTTCAAGTGTGCAGGTATTACTACAGATCAAGTTAAGAAGAAGTTATTCTCATTATCACTGAAAGGAAGAGCTGAGGAATGGTATAAGCTGCTGAAGAATGGTCAAGCCCTGGAATGGGAGGAAATAGTGCCTCTCTTTTATTCAAAGTTTTATCCTCCTAGTGAGATTCATAAAGATCAAAATCAAATATACAAATTTTGGCCTCTTGATGGAGAGAGTACAGCTCAAGCTTGGGGGAGATTGAAGTTACTAATGCTCAAATGTCCCATTCATGAGCTCCCCAACAATATTATTATCAATAACTTTTATGCAAGGCTCCCTCTACATGATAAAGATTTATTGGATGCTTCTTGTGCTGGATCATTCACTCGCATGGAAGAAGAAGCTAAATGGGACCTTCTAGACCGTATTCAAGACAATGCTAAAGCTTGGGAGAATGACAAAGGTAGAAAGTCAGGTATAAATTATGATTATGAATGCATTGAATCTTGTATGGGAACTGATGACTTTCAAAATATTAAAAATGCTTATGGTCTAGACTCTCAAGCTATTGCTTCTTATTTTAAGGCTTTTGCTTCCTACATTGAAGTGCCTAAAAAGAAGTGGAATAAGTATCATGAACCTTATAAAGATATTGCTAAGAGTGTTCCTACAAGAAATACGGAAGTTTATACTGCTAATCATGTTTTACCTAAACCTTATATTGAGAAAATGCCTTTTCCAGTTAAGGTAAAGGAACATTCTATGATAGCTAGTATGGTTAATGAAAGTACAAATAAAGTTGTTGAACCTGATAAACAAATGGTTGATGAACCTATAATAGCAAATGTGAAAGACTTTGTTACTAAATATGAAAAAGAGGGACACCCTATCCTTTGTAAGGATACTTCTAATATTGTTTCACAAAGTAGTGTTATGAGAGCTAGTATTCCCGTGTTTTCTGTTAGAATACGTGATCATTGCTATGATGGTCCTTGTGATAGCTATATTGTTAAGTTTATGCATGATACTGAAAGTTACTATGAAAGAGGGAAAAGTGTTCTTATGCATCTCAATAATATCAAGTTTCCTCGTTTTATGCTGAAAGTTTTTATATTGCACTTCTTTTGCCTTCTTATGCAAGTTGCCTCTGGTTTCAATAACTTGTTTCTTTACAAAATTCCCTTGCATAGGAAGTGGGTTAGACTTAAATGTGTGTGAGTTTTTGCTTCTTAATGCTCTCCTTCACTTCAATTCATATTCCTATGAGAGCTTCATCAAAATTATAATGCCCATCTTAATGGCTATAAAGAAAGAGCTTTATGGGAGACAACCCATTTTGTTTTTGCTTTTAGTTTGTTTTTGCTTCTTTGAGTCTTGGAAGTTATTACTTCAGTAATAACCGCTCCTTATTTGTTTTGTTTTGTTTTTGTGTCAAGATCAACCTCTAATGAGAGAGAAGTAAGATTTGGGGAAGTTGCTGTCCCGAAACAGATTTTTGTGCTTCACTGTAAAAATTCGTGAGAGACCTCTGTCTATCGGACTGAGCTGTAATTTTTGTGCTTCTGCCCCAGGTTGTTATTTAACTTTTGTTAGCTTTGCACTTTTTGATTTGAGCAACAGAAGATTTTCGAAAAAATTGATCTTTACCTGCTGGTCTGTTTTGACAGATTTTGCCACTCTTGCATTTGCTTCTTTATTCGATTTCCTTTTTGAATTCTTTTTGGGTTTTCAAAAGGAGTTGCTACAGTAGCTTATGTTTTGATGGTTTTCGGTTGAAGTTGGACTCAAAAGGTTTTATCACTTCATATATACTAATGTTGCTAATGAGAACTGTGTGAAGTTTTGTGTGAAAGAAATTTCCAGGTAGTGGGGATAATGGTGTAATAAGAAAGAGAAGGGTTTTATAACTCAAGTAATAAGTGTATGAAGATATTGATGATATTCAAGAGATGACTCCGGAAGAATCTACTAGATACCAAATTCAGAGACCTGCAAAGTCTGTTTTTAAATAGGTAACAGTTCTGGTAAGAAAAGTTCCACGAAAATCCAATACAACTATATTTTTGCAGTTTTCAGTCGATAAGGAAAGTTAAGAAGTGAAAAAGGGACGGAACCGGAGCCGGGGTAGCCCACACCACCCTATGGCGTGGGCCCACCCCTGGCCGCGCCACCAGGTGGTGAGGCCACCCCAGACTCCGCCTCCGACCCATTTTCACCCAGTACCTCCCTTTTGATATGAAACTTCATAATATATAACCCCCCGGATCCCCTGAGGTCCGTATATCGTGTTTTCGTCATGTTTTTGTTTCTATCTGTTTCTGCCAGGTAAAATCTCAGATTTGTAGCCTCAATGTCTTCCACTAGATCAGTTAAGGGAGATTCCTTGGAAGATACCATCAACCCATACATGAGAGAATTGAAGATTCATCCCAAGGAGTTATTGCTCGAAGGTGGGGAGGTTCGGATTAAAGAGGTTCAAGGCCCTAAAGGTGAAGGAAGTCTGGAGGATAGGATGGAAGCATTGGAACAAGAAGTCTTTAGGTACAAGAAGATGGCGGAGCGCGAAGTGGATATCATCCATAAGATTTGTTCCGAACTCATCACCGAGCACCAAAAGGAGACTGCTGAACTCAAAGACGAAGTCCTCTCACTCCGCCAAACAACCAACGAACCACAAGCACAGTTCTATGACGTTCAAAATCAAAACTGTGAGTATGAGGCTAGATTTAAACTCATAAGTGTTGCTGCAAGTTTCAGGATGTTGGAAACCACGATGTCCTTTGTTGATGGGAAGCCTTTACCTTGGAAGACGGACGAAGATGAGAGGATACCACCACCACCAAAGGAGTAATTCGTCATCAGGTTTGGCATCCCCTTGGTTTGTTCCAAGCGTGGGAGAGTGTCGCGGTATCATATCACTATCTTCTATCTTTTTACCTTATTAGTAGAGTCATATCATGAATAGAGGAATTATTATGTAGGATGGTTTGCATTATGGAAGTGTCCCCTCTCTCGTTAGATATGTATCCCTTGCTGTGAGTTGCCGATATGGAATATTAATGAGAAGTTCTATCATCCACTCTTTTGCATAGCTTATATTAGTTTTCAATTCGTGCTTATATGATTGATCTTGTTGTTAGTATTGGTATCACTTTAGGATCATTGAGTTAATTTAGTTAGTTTTGGCAAACCTGGCTCGGTCAGTAGCAACACTATTTTTGAGAGTTGAAAGAAAAGATAAAAGTACCTTTAAAGAAAAATAATTTCATCATCTTTCTTTCTTGATTTGCTAATAAGTTTAGTATTCTCTAGTTAAGATCTCTTGTGCTTCCAAGGAAGATTGCATGTTTGTATTTATCACTTGTATGTTTTTTTGTTTCCTTCAACTCTTATACTTGCTACCCAGCCTTGCTAGCCAAAAACCTGTACTGAGAGGGTATTCTTCTCGTGCATCCACCTCCTTTAAACCAAAGCCTTTGCCATTTGTGTCCACCATACCTACCTAGTAGCATTACTGCTATTCCAAGTAAATTCTTGTTTTATCTACCTCCCAAATTAAACCTGTTATGTGAAAATTAGTGATTAAAGCTCTCACGAACTTGATGGCACACTTTACTTTCTTGCATTTAATAAACTTGAACCATTGGGTCCTTCTTTGTTGCGTATATGCTTGCGCTTTATGAGTTGAAGTTAGCCGAACCATGTATCATGGGGACCGCTTTCAACACTTCATTTGGTACTTTGTACCTAGTTGATATCATGTTCTTTTGCTTATGGATCCCTGCGGTGTTAGAGAAACGCCTGGGCCACTAGCCTAAGCCATGCCTAATCATGGTGGAAACTTGCAGCATAACTATAGTGGGCATTCTATGAAGCATCCTCAATAAAAACCTATGCAAATAGCAAATAAAAAGATCGCTGAGATGCTCACTGTCTGCTTGCCTTGTCATTTTGATTATGGGACTACTTTGAAAGCTATCATTGAAAAACCAGCTATTTGTGAACTACAGCAAATTATCAACTATTCTTCGACCAAGAGCTAAGTTTGCCATTACCAATTATGATTCACTTTATGTATCTTTATTATGTTTCCTTTACTTATTACAAGTTGAGTTGTATAATAGTGAGTTGTCTTCTATTATGATCTATGCTTTTGATGAATGTGATGCTTCTTGTCCGTATTCTTTTATCAACTCTTCACTCCATAAACC
Organism: Avena eriantha; assembly: GCA_910589775.1. Taxonomy (NCBI): domain Eukaryota; kingdom Viridiplantae; phylum Streptophyta; class Magnoliopsida; order Poales; family Poaceae; genus Avena; species Avena eriantha. The sequence continues at coordinate 318,500,387 of OU342743.1, read as the reverse complement.
CGAGGCCATGTTTATTGAGCTTAGTTTCGCTTGGGGACAAGCGAAGTCTAAACTTGGGGGGAGTTGATACGTCCATTTTGCATCACTATTATATGTCTTAATTCACTATTATTCATTGATATATTTCATATTGAGAGGTGATACTTATGTTATTTCATCTATTTTTGCATGGTTGATGACTTTTGGAGCATGAACCGCTGCAGTCAGGATTCTGATGGAAAATGTGCTGTTTGGAGGCAAAATTCGCGAAGATCAGAAAATCCGGGAAAATATACGGAAAATCCTATTTTTCCAGAAGACTAAGGATGCCAGAAGACGGAGTGGAGATGGGCCACATGGGGCCCACACCACCCCATGGCGCGGGCAGCCCTAGGCCGCGCCAGGAGGTGGGTGGCCACCTTGGCCCACTCTAGCCTCTCCCCTCTGGCGTATATCATCCTCCCGAAACCCTAAGGCTCGGGGAGGGACCACAGAAAGATTCCGCCGCCTCTGCGGAGCGGAAAACACCGAGAGAGAAAGATCTCTCCGGCAGACAGATTTCTGTCAGGGGAATTCCTTCCCGGAGAGGGGAGATCGTCGCCATCAACACCACCATCAAGCTAGACTTCATCGGGATCATCATCATCATCACCACCATAATCACCATCAGCACCCTCATCACCATATCCATATTGATGTAACAATTGTGTTGAATCTTGCATGGTTCATAGGGGAAACTTTCCCGATATTGATTACTCTTTGTAGTTGATGCTATTGAGTGAACCATTGAATTATTGTTTATGTTCAGATTGTTATACATCATTATTCCATCTCTGATCATGATCCATATGTTGTCTTGTGAGTAGTTCGTTTTGTTCTTGAGGACATGGGAGAAGTCTTGTTGTTAGTAGTGGAGTTGCGTTGAGAAAGATTCAATAGATTGTTATTTAAGTTGTGGTGTACTTCTTCTAGTGGTGTCATGTGAACGTCGACTACATGACACTTCACCTATATGGGCCTAGGGGAATGCATTGTGTATTTAGCTACTAATCGTAGGGGTTGCCGGAGTGACAGAAACCTGAACCCCCGTTAGGAAACCATTGCACAAGGGACGTAAGGGTCTTAGAGTTTAAAGCTGTGGTTAGGTTTCTACCTTAATTACTTTATTGTACTTACGGATGTTTGCAAGGGGTATAATCACAAGTATGTATTAGTCTTGGATGGGGCGGTACATTAGCACAGGTTCACCCACACAACACTTAGCAAGCTAAAGAAGATTAATCAACTATATGAAGTGAAAGCACTTGACAGTTTTCCCATGTGTCCTCGAGAATGTTTGGTCATCTTAAGTAATACAACCGGCTTGTCCTTTGCTGCATAAAGAATTGGGCCACTTGCTGCATTTATTCCTACTGTCTTTTATTTACTCGTACTTTGTTTACTTGCTATATCAAAAACCCCTAAAATCCGTTTGCTAAGTATTTGCGGAGAATTCCTGATCCATACCACTAGCCAGCACCTTATGCTCCTCGTTGGGTTCGACACTCTTACTTATCAAAAATACTGCGATACACCCCCTATACTTGTGGGTCATCATGCATAAACTTGTGTATATAAAAATTATACACATTTGAACTCTTTGAAATCGCACTTAATACGTGATAATGTCGTGCTAAGAAAATATTGAGAGATTATCATTTCCATAGAGTGGAATGTAATGCACAAACTTGCATATATGAAAATTATACAACTTTGAACACTTTCCCTTCAAATTATATTCAAAATCATTTCTTTGTGGAGTTAAAGTACTGGTGGCAAACTCGTTATTTTGCATGGATAGAGGGATGCCCCTGACAAATATAGGGGTTAACTTGTCTGCTAGATCATGGAGGATCAACGGTTGGTGGGCACGATCCACGTGACAACTCTCTCAACCAATCAGAGCATAGCAGCCAAGATGAGCACAAGTGTGAGAGTTTGTGACCAAGAGATAGAGAGGGGAAAGCTGAGTAGAACTTAAAAACCAAGGGCAAAACTGAGTACAACTTAAAAACCAATGGCAAAATTGACAAAAGGATTCAAATAGAAAATAGAAAGAGATTTAAAAAATGGAAAATGCTTCTTTTATACAATAAAGTACATCTTGGCATACATCAAACTAGTTGCAGTTCAAAAACACCAATTTGAAAATTATTGCCTCATTCAGACAAACTATATTTTGGGGAGGGATGTTTTGGGAAGAGGATTGAGTAGAAAGCCATGAACCTTCATAGATAGTAGGTGATTTGAGAAGTGGTGATTTAGGTTCAAACTTGATTTCTATATATTTTTTATGGTGGCAGGTCACATATAAGACTCCCTGGTTAGATGCCACTATGTTTTGATCTTTTTGAATTTGTTGTGCATAAAATGACTCAATTAGCTAGCTAAAACCTATTTGTTGACTCTCCGTTGACCAGCCACCGGAGGGAAAAACTGAGTATATTGCACACGACTTGTTAGTATCGGAGGGCAAAACTGAGTACTACCAAACTGCAAGTGTTACACTCGAGGGTATAACTGAGCACAACTAAGTCGCCAGGGTTAGACAAGAGGGAAAAAACGTGACTCACGGTACGCATGTCATGGTGCACGGGACGGTAGCGGACACGTGTGGTCATGCACGATGTAGTAGCGTACGCAGTTACGCGGTGCATGGTGGTGCAACGGAACGTCCCTTCCCTTCTCCTTTATAGAGGCATCCTCACTCTCACTCGCCACTCACTTGCTTAGTCACGCGACCATCTCCACTGTCCCATCACCTTCTGCAAAACCCCAAGAAAACCCCAACAACACCGGCGATGGAGAAGAATGGTGCGATGGCCATCGTCGCCTCCAAGGCCGCCGGCGAGGAGGACCCCATCGAGGCATCGAAGGCAGCCGTCGTCCATGTCCAATTCCCCGTCCCCGCTTCCACCGTAGTCGCTGGCGAGGAGGCCCCCCGCCGGTCTCGGGCAGATCCCACTCGGCTGGGACCCCTACGAGGAGAATGATTACATCAGGTTGGAGAACCCCTATGACACCAACATCGCCGACCCATGGTCGGAGGTAACTAGGGTTTTATCCCTTTCCCTTATTCTTCCGCCATTCCCATTGTTGGATACTAGATCGTATATTATTAGGGTTCAACTGTGCGTATTTTTACAGTAGCTAATCCTCTTGTGTTAGATCTCATAGTTTGATGAATCCCCCTGTTCGTATTTCAATCCTATTTTATTTGTCTTCCGAGTTGTAGTTAAGCGATTTCCTAGTTAGTACTAGTGTCGATCTGTAGTTGGGATCGGTATTTGATTTGGTTTGAGATATGGGGATTGGGGAATAATCAGGGTATCTCAATCGGTTAGTTTATGCAAATAATCATCCTGATAATCAAGGTATCTCAATCATGTCCTTATTGCACTCTACTAATTTTTCCAATGGGAGGATAGTAGCGATGTCTGCAGCGACGACGAGTCCAAGGACACCAAGACTTGTCAGGTGCTGAGAAGGCTAAAGTCTGGCCAGTTCGATAACTTCTTCGCTAGGGGCATCTACAGGTGCCCCTTCTACACCACTAGGAGGCTCCGCGCCACCGACTTCAAGTCCTCGTGAAGCATGCCGAGGATGTGAGGACCTGCAGTGAGTCCGTGAACATTCACGACTTCAGAGCCAAGCACCAGGCGCTCGGTCTTCACCTCCGCCACCTCCAGAAGGTGGCCATCGAGGAGGGTCGCATGCCCCGATCAAGCCCATGGCGCCCAAGGTCAAGGGACTAGGCAGCAAGAAGTGGAGGAGGCGCTAGAGGAAGGAGGCAGAGGCCCTCCTACGGAGGCCATGAGGGGCCACTAATCTTGTGCTGCTGCTGTAAAGCAGCTTCTTTTTTCTTGTCTGTGTTGAACTTGTCTGCTGCTACTGCTGAGCAGCCTAATTGTTAAACCTCGTTAAATACCGTACTATATATCCTATATTAGCTGGTTTATCTACATCTACTATGTTTACTGAATTTATTTATGGTGCTGGTTAGATTTGCTGCTCTAGATTTGCTACCAGATTGGGAAAAAACGAAGGCCAAAAGGAACAATGAATGAAAAGAGAAGCTGCTCTAGATTCGCTACCTTTTTGGGAAAAAAACACAACTGTTAGCGAGAGAGAGGGGAAAAGGCGCTCTTAAAAAGGCCAATCATAAAAATAACAAAAAATAAAACTTCCAATTTAAACGACAAGGCGCACGTAACCACTAAGCACGCCCCACATGGTCCCACACCACGTCCCCATAATGCGTTCACAATAAATCAGTCCCACACAGTCCCACATGGCACGGCTCCACACGTTAGCATAACGCGTTCTTGATCAATAAACGGCCCCACATGGTCCCAGACCATGTGGCCGCACACGTCAGCCAACAGTCAACCTGATGGCAGCTATCGTTCGAGCTCTTAGATGAGTTTCCGAGAAGGAGGAAGGCAAAAGTGAGAAAAAATTAAGCAGCTGGGGAAAACTGAGTACAACTAAAGAACCAGGGGCACAAAAATACAAACTCCAAAAGTTTTTATGTTCCTAGAAGTTGGAAACTCCTGTTATTGGCAATATTATTGTTAACCATGCCAAGATACACCCATCTAGTACCAAATATGGGAACATTACCATAAAGTATGGCCATTTACCATGTCGTTCGGTCTAGAGCCTAAGAATGTTCATACATGGCACGCCATATTTGGAAACAGTTTGTTTTTTCAAAAGTTGTGAATCCTTGTGATTATGATTTTTCAAGGCAAGTAGTACAAGTCAAAGGACGATGCTGTGTATTTTTTGATTGTTTTCAAATCAAGGTCAAATTTGTCTACTACACACAAAATTCTTAGCGCAAGAAGATGAATCTTTCAACAAATACGTTGGTCTTTGATATATTGACAGTCTGGTGGGTACCTTCAAAAGATACTTGTATAAATTTAAGATCAATCTTGCTACCACTTACTCGTGGTTCAAATTTTATCTAATATTTACAAATCGACTTAAATTCATTTAAGTGCTTGAAGTTAGCTAGAAAGCTTTTGAGAACTCATAAAACTAGGTAATTAATCGTAAGTGAATCATGGTCCACACTTTGTCTGAAAACTAGAGTTGTTGTGTCACTCCGAGCCATTTTTCTCCGTGCTTTCTTTACAAAAAACATTCTTGTCACTTTGAAAATTAAAAAGGTTTTTTTCGTTTCTATAAGTTGGAAACTCTGGTTGACACCATTTTTCACAATGCCGAGATGCACCCTCATCTACCAAATATGAGAGTATTACCATAAAGTATGATGTACATATGGCAATTACCTTTGTCATTCGACTTGAAACCCAAGAATGTTCATACACGGTAGGCCATACCGTGGAGATTTTTTCGTAAGTTATGATGACTCACGGTTATCAATTAGTTTTTATTCCAAGTAGTACACATAAGAGGAAGCCATGCGGAAAGCTTCATTTTTTAGGGTTTTCGTTAATTTTGTTTAAGAGCTAGTGATGATCAAATTGTCGACATGCATATTAATAGCAAGAACTTGAATCCTACAAATCTCGCATTGGTTTTTGATGTGTATTGACCGTCTCGATACCATAAAGGCTTAAAGGATGTTTGTAATTTTTTAAGAGCAATATATCACGCTTACTTGTAGTTTAAGTTTGGCCTAATTTTCATGGCATGGTTGGCTAACAAGTTTGAAAACTCGTAATTAAACTTGGTAATCTTAAGTGAAACATGGACCACAATATATCTGAAAGCTGAGCTTTGTGGCATTCCGGGCCATACTCTTCGTGCATGCTTTAAAGAAAAAACATTCTCACCACTTAGAAAATTAAAAATGCTTTTTCTGTTCATGTAAATTGAAAAAAAATCTTGTCACTTAGAAAATTTGACCTTATCTTGATAAATCGACATAAAATAATTTTAGTGGGCGGAGTTCAGCTAAGAAGATTGAGAACTCATAGAACTTGGGAATCGTAAGTATAACATGGTCCACTCCGTCTGAAACACTAGGATTGTGGCAATTTGAGTCACACTCTTCGTACATTATTTATAGAAAAAACACTCATGTCACATGGAAAATTATCATAATTTTTTTCCTGATAATTGGAAACTCCCCTTAGCAAAACGGATTAGTACACAAGATGCACCCACCTACCAGAAGTGGAAACTGTATTATAAATAAACATATGATATTGATAAAGGCACGACCTTCGTCGTTTAGGTTGAAACCAAAAAATAATTAATAATGTTCATGCATGGTACTTAGTAGCCAATATTGGTAAGCGTTCAATAAAGATTTTTTTCCAAAAGTTTTCAAAACACATGTTTCTCGTACACGTAACAGGATGCCTCACAAAAAACTTATACTTTTTTATTATTTATTTGAATGTTTTCAAAACGGTTTCAATTTTGTCGAGATGCGGATGAATAGCAAGAACTTGAATTTTTAAGAATCTTCAGTGATTTTTGGTGTAATGAACTCCTAATTAGCTTCAAAAGATTTTTGAAAATTTTTAAGAGCAATCTATCACACTTACTTCTAGTGAAAAATTGACACGGTTGCCGGCAAAAAAAATAACACAGTCAGTGGGAGTATAGTTTACATCAAATGCCTCAAAAAAGAGAAAATTACATAGAGGTCCATACATTTAGCGCAAAGGGCCATAAAATTAAGCAAGGTTCCGACTCCTTCTCTAGCGAGCAGCCGAGCCACACTATTCGTACTACTGTACTTGCTTCACAAAGAAAAGAAAGAAAAAAGCTCCTCACTTTCGAATCAACATGTTGCGGGTATGCTTGGTGCTTTCTCTTTGTAGGGTGTGAAATGGAACGGGAATGGAGTATGAGTAGTATGGAGTAGGAAAGTTGGTCAGATCATAATGGTGTGCATCTAATATGATGGGACGTATATCAACAATCCCTTGTCCACCACTTGAGTACTCCTGCGAATTTTGAAATCATTTAAATATCCTTCCCTCTGGATGTTTGGGAAGGAAATGAGAATTTTGAAACCGAGAAAATTTGAATTGCTACGATACATGTTTTTTGATGCCAAGACACAAAATGGTTCCTTCTTATGTACACCAACACAACTGACGAACACGCCAGATATTGACACGGAGCCGCCGACACAATCAAGACAGGTTGACACACCTACATAGCGCCATGTTGTGGACGAGGAAGAGATCAACCGGCCAAGGTGTGGATGGTGATGAGGCAACGAAGGAGAGAAAAAACATAATTTGTTTTACATGCATAGATAGTAAAGGTCTCGAATTTTACTACCTACTAGTTAATTGTACCCTATGCCTTGTGTCAAGAAGCCATCACAATTTTACTACATTGCACCGCTTTCAACTCCTCCTCTTCGCTTCTCTCTCACGATGCCTCCTATGTGCTCATGTAGTCTCTTCTCTTCATTTTTTTCAGAAAATACATATTCTTCCTACCTGCTTTACAGAAAATGCACACATGTCTTTTGAATTTTTTTCTTTTTCTAATGGTTGGAAGCTTCCAGTGGTAACATTGTTTATATGTCTTGATTTTCTTTATTAAGTTTTTAAAGTTAAATGAAAATTCATTAAATTATAAATATTAGGTGGAAAATATTTTAGAATGGTTTTATATTTTTATAGGTTTTTATATAATTTTAAATTGATTTTCTAAACCATTTCATATTTTATAATTTTTGATATATAATTTCAGTTCTGGTTTTTCCTTAAGTAATTATTCAATTAATAATTCCATTTCTTCTTTTTTAGGTTTAAAATTTTGTTATTACAATTTTATTATTTTTAATGGTTATTATACATTTTTAGGAATTTTTGAAGGTATTTAATTGAATTTTAGAGTTTTAAAGTCTTTATTATGTTATTTTTGTTTTCTTTAAGTTTTACAACAAAAGATTATTTGATTATTATTTATGTTATTTTTATTACTCCTTTTATTATTTATGTTTGTGCTTTATTGTTTTTATTTGATTTTGTTTTCAATTTACTTTGAGTTCATTTGAATTTTTGGAATCTAAAAATAAAAATAAAATACTTTGGCTGAAAGGGCTTGGCCCATCGGCCCTACTAGCCCAGCCTAATGGCCCAAGTGGGCTAACCTATCTAGTCCAGCCTGACCAGATGGTCAACCCTAGCCTAACCTCCCCCTCTCACTCTCACCCCTCTCTCTCGACACAATGCACACACGCACACAACCTCCCTCTAGCGATTCTCCCTGGCTCACAACACCGCCGCTGCTACCTGCAGCGCCAGCCGCTGGCTTCGCTAAGCGCCTCCTTCTCCTTCACTGATTTCCACCCTCATGCGGTGCCCCTGGCACCCGCGCACACGCTTCCTGCTAACCCTAGTTTTCTAGGGTTCCGACCGCCGGTGAGGCTCCTGTGTCTCTATCACCGTGGCTGCCCCCTGACATCGACCTAGGCCTCTCTACAAGGATTCCCTCGACTCCCCCGCTCGACCTACTAGTGGCCTCTGCAACAGCCATAGGGTGGTTGTGGCCTCCCACACGGAGTGTGGTGGTAGCCTACAGTTGTGTCCCTCCTCTACTTCGACTACTACGTCGTCTACAAGTCAGGTATGACACTCTCTGTGACCGGTCTTCGAGCCGATGATCTAGTTCTAGTTCTAGGTTTGGTTCAAGGTGGTGATTTGGTGCTAGTGGTTTCTATAGTTAGTACTTAGGATGTTGCTTTCATGTTCATCTCATTTGATGAACATGAGAATTTGAGCTGTTGTTGTTCTATAATTAAGTACCACTGATCTTGTTAGAGACTGTGCCGGGCCAGCCTAGGTTTACCAAGTTTTGCACGCCGGCATCATAAAAAAAACTGTTTATTAAGCACGGGCGCCTGTTTTTTGGCAGCCGTTGGAGATGCTACTATTACTCAACGTCGATTTGTTGTTGTGCTGCTCTGAACTATGTGTTACATTGTGCGTGGCCTGGCTCGTCGACCACCATTCCCGCTGCCTGCGCTCCCAATCGTCCGCCGCCGTTACCGTCGCCGCTGCCGCGGTCAACGCCCTTGCCTCCTCCATCACTCGACCGCCGCAGTCACCCCCTCGCCGCCCCAACCTTCTCCGAGCGCCGGCCTTCCCCTTCCAGGTGCCGCCCCGACCGCAGCCTCCCGTCCCCGACACCACTGCCTCCCTCTACCGACCATCGCCCTCTCCATCTCCGGTGAATTCCCCAGCTCTGTCTCAAGTATTTTTTTTCCCAACTCTAGTTTATTTGGGCGCTATTTTCTCTATTGTGCTCGTCGTGCCCTTTATTACCTGAAATTGCTTGTTCAAAATTTTAGAGGCCTAGGTACCATCTTTGAAGAAAACATTAGTAGAATCTTCATTTCATTTCATTGGGCATTATTTTTTTCTTCATTTCTTTTTATTTGGGCTTAGGTCGTTATCTTATTTTTCTCTCTTGTCAATTTGTCATTGGACTGGATTCAGCTCACTCCCTGTAATGCTTACATGGAAAAATTGGGTTATAGAAGTAAGCATTGTTTGCTCCTCTTCATAATTATATTGTAGTGCATATTATGCTGCGACTTTTATGGAAGTATAAATTATAGTCATCTGGGAAAAGGGGAGTACTATTCCTGAGATCTAATTTTAACCACAAGTTTTTTTCCATGTTGTATTTGAACAGATTAGCGTATTCGCTGTGTCTGAGTGATTCTAATTTTATACTTATTCAGTTCTGTTGGTCTTGGTTGTGTCAGCAACGTCGAAGATCTTCTAGTGGACTTTGAGAGTTTGTTTGCTAGCTGGTGACTGCACATTATCACAATTTCAGCAAGATTTTGGTACATTAACTTTCAGCTTGAGATTTTTGTCTTATGTATACTTCTGTGTTGTTCGAATTGATATATCGTATTGCGGCTGCTAAATGGCTCACCTTGAGTATTATGTTTGGAGCCGTCCATAAATAATCAAGTAACTGATATACATATAATACCATTTTGAACACATAATTTGGTAAATGGCAGATCGTGTATGGATGTATAGTGGTTGGCAGCTTGGTCAAATTCCTTCTAATCTATGGCTTGAAGAATGTAAACGATTCCTAAACCATGCATTCTCTTTTCCGGCGTTGTTGAAGGTGGTAAAATCAAGTGTCGTAATTATGTTAGGCACAGCAGGGATGATGTAGAGGAACACTTGTATAAACATTAATATAGAGAAAACTATGAAACATGGATAGAACATGGTAAAAAGTATGTTCCTAGGCACGACGGGTTACCCCTGCTACAGATCTCGAGGGATGTAATGAAACTGCTACAGATCTCGAGGGATGTAATGAAACTGAATGGATGGATCATATGTTAGTTGACCGAGGTGGTAATCGTCCTCCACCAATTGAGGAAGAACCGACTTCCTCTGCCAAGACTTTCTATAGGATGGTTAGCAGTGCTGATGAATTTGTCCATGAGAACACAAGACACCGCGTCTTTCTGCAGTAGCTCGTTTGCTAGCTATGAAATCCCAGTATAATATGTCGATTGCACATTATCAGCCTCTTTGCATATAAATCAAGGGAAAGGCTGCCTAGAAATTCCCTTCCCCAGACCCCACAATGTGTGGGAGCTTTCAGCACTGGGTACACCCTTTTTATCATAACATAAAATCCAGGAAATTAAACAATTATCATACTGGAAGTTGTGAATGCATGTACACCTTTAGACTTTGGATAAATAATGTGTGTTATATGTAGGGCATTAGATGGTCTTATTGGCGTCTAGACATAGTTATTTCCCAATCACCAGCCTGTCAGATTATTAGTTTGATTAACCTGTCTCGCCTTACCATTCCAGTGTCTACTCTCAAACTGTACATTTGACCCTACCGGGAGATGTAAAGGGTAAATTTGACCCTACCTGAAGATGTGAAAGATAAAATTTGAGCCGTTAATTGTGCTATTTGAGGATTTCAATGTGCTGCCTCATGCAGTGCGACCAAACTGAACCTTATAAACTGACAAGTATTTGATTTCTATGGTGATGATAACAGAGTCCCTGATGCTTGAATTATGGGACAACATAAAATAGATTGCGATTCTTTCAAATGAGTTTTTTGTTTGCCTTATTCTCTCCAATTTCATTTCAGAGTGTGCAGTGTGGATCATATTTTCCTATACCAGCATACATCCTCTGAATTATTGTAATTTAAATGCAGTTGGGCTGTCGAAGCAAAGCAGATGGGTACATCAGAAGAAGTACAGGCAAGCTTGATGCTGGAACCTAGTAAGCCTCGGGTCCTCCTTGCTGCTTCAGGAAGTGTAGCTGCTATAAAATTTGAGAGCCTTTGCCGTATCTTCTCTGAGTGGGCGGAAGTCCGGGCTGTGGCCACCAAGTCAGCATTGCACTTTGTTGATAGATCATCTCTGCCTAGTGACGTCATTCTTTACACTGATGATGATGAATGGTCTAGCTGGAAGAAGATAGGGGATGAGGTTCTACACATAGAACTGCGGAAGTGGGCAGATATTATGGTGATTGCTCCCTTATCAGCAAATACTCTAGCTAAGGTCAGTTTTCTCTCCTGCACGAACCATTAGATTTGACGTGGAATCCCTGAATCGGTTAAGAGAACAGCAAGTTGCTTTAATTGCATCACAATCTCCTGACATTTTATTAGTTTCTCAGATTGCCGGTGGGTTATGTGACAACCTCCTGACGTGCATCGTGAGAGCATGGGACTACAAGAAACCACTCTTTGCTGCACCAGCCATGAACACCTTCATGTGGAGCAACCCGTTCACAGGGCGCCATATCGATGTCATCAACCAACTTGGGATATTATTGGTCCCACCCATTACGAAAAGGCTGGCCTGTGGGGATTATGGAAATGGTGCAATGGCTGAACCTTCACAGATCCATACGACCGTGAGGCTCGCGTGCAAGACACGGACATTTGGCACAGGCAGTCCAGCTGTGATTCCTTCTAGCAGCAACCCAATGGAGCTGATGTGTATGATGAACACAAAGTGCTAAGCTAATGACACTTCAGTTTTCTCTTCAGTTCTGCGGGGGCACACATGTGGATGAAAGGAGAAACATTGAGTATCAGGTCTTTACTAGCGATGTGAGATGTTATCGCCGCTGTCTGTATTAATGAACATTTACTACCTATGGATCAGCCGTTTTGCGAGATGCTAGGTTTTAAAGATTGGGGAAATTGTTGTTGTTCCAGCCAGAAATGTTCTATTTTTATACTCTCTCCGTCCCAAAATAAGTGATTAGGGTTTGTCTAGATGATATATCTCGACGTGGTTGATGATACGTATACAGATACATCTTGACGATATATATACAGATACATCTCGACGATATGGTGAACGGTGCAATGCGGTTGAAAATGGCCATTTCAAATGAGACGACTAATCTTATAAGGACGTAGAGTGTCTTCAAGTTTTACGTGATTTCTTCTTTCTCATGTGGTGTTACGTTTTTTAAGTAATCTATACCTAATACCTAATCTATATCTATATACCTAATATGTATACCTAATAATAAAGTACGAAGTATTTCTTACGGGTTCCTTTTTTTAGATGGTTTTAACCCTGAAAGTTGGGAGAAATTACACCCTATGCCACCCCCGAGTTAAACTGCCCGGTTTGGTTTAAAACGGCCACGTGAAAACGACCTAGAGCAGGCGACGCGTGGTGCAGAGAAAGCAGGGGCGAGTTGGAGAGGAAGCTGGAGAGGTGGGGGCGTGGCCGCGGGGGGCAGAGCGGGCAAGAGGATGGCTTCTCGAAGCAGGGGAGCGGGAGAGACGCTAGGAAAGAGGATGGGGGTGGGCCTGTTGCCGGCAGGACAACATCGCGGATTCGCGGTGGAGGCGGAGGTTTAATCTCTATGTCGAGGCATCGGGGTTAATGCGCCAGGGTGTGAGCGAGGTCTCCACGCATGGGTGTGCTCGATCGAGGAAGAAGGCGGCTGGCCGGCGCAGAATTTCCCCTGGTGTAGTACTTGATACCCAGCCAGGATCCATCGAGTGAGAGCGTACGCGGTGGCGCCTAGTTCCCGTGGACCCTGCGCCCCTGCCTCCACCGCCGCCAGATGAATTCCCATCGACAGGGTCTCCCAGACCACGTCCAGCTCTACGTTCTCCTGGCAAGTTCTTGGTAGTGTTGCAGAGAAGCTCGCGAAGTTGCACTGGTTCGAGATCTCCATCCAGTTGCTCCGCTCTCTGCTCCTCGCGTTGCTTCCCGTGGTTACAGACTGAAGATGGAAATCCCGCTTGCAGTTTGGATCCTGGTATCGCTTGTAACGATGAAGCAACACATTCTCACGGGATCCCTGTTTCTAAAGAAGCCCAAGAAGCAATTCGTCCTCCTCACCCACATGAAACCTTGAATCTGACTGCGTGAGTCAACCGGTGGTGCCACTAATTTCAGATCGTTAGGGTACGATGTGAAATGTTGAGAGCTCGGTCGTGGCTCCGGCCAACGAACGTCACTCCGGACTCCGTGTGTTGTCCGTTGTTCGAACTGCACTGTTGTTGCCGCTGGTCTATACTCTCTCCTAATATGAACTGGAATTCTACAGTGATGTTAATTGCGCTGCTGCACATTATATTTCTAATACCCATTGCTCGATGATGGAGAACTACTGCCGAGTGTCGCTGCTCCGCCTAAAGCTTTGTCCTAATAGGTATGGTAAAAATCACCATTGTGCCGATGATGAGCAAAGGATTAAAGGAGCATGGGTTTGACAGTTGAGCATGAATGAAAGGAGGACGTCAGGTCAAATTAATCGGGCTGTGTTGGGCTAATTAAGGGGGCATTGGGCAAAGGATTAAATGGACCGTGCAAGGAACTATGTTGGTAGAGGTGTGCTTCGGTGTTCCCCTCAAACTTAAGTTCTTTTGACCCACCGAGGCCATGTATACCACCGTATAGGTGTATTCGGTTGAGCTAGGTATACTCCATGTCCCTACTGGGTGATTTCACCTCCCTTTATCGCGATCTACGTCTTTGCATGCCACGTTTTGTAATTTTATTATCGATTCTATATATCTCCTGATTTCCGCCTCCCATAGCATATGGTGATTACACGTCTAAGCCGTCCATACAGGCTTTAGGTAAGTTCATATGGTCTTCAAAACGAAACGGTATCGTACGATTCTGGCCGTACACGAGATTCTGTTTGTTAAAAAAGATTGAAAAGGAGGAAGGAACCGAAGCAAAAGTGATGTTAGTATGCTTCATGCAAGAATGAAAGGAGGGCTCTGCCACTATGTGTCTATCTATATAGTAGTTAGTACGAGTTGGATCGTATTTATTTTGAACGATAAGTTGGACCGTGTTGAGTTGCTTCATCCATGAAGGAAAGGAGGATGCTACCTGTACTGGGGCTGCTTCATGCATGAATTGGCATATTAAGGTGTTTATGCGGGTCGGATGATGTTTTTTGTTGAAAATGTTAGTTCTCCTCCTTGAACCATTTTTTGTTAAAAAGTTAATTATCTACTGTTGCAAGCACGGGCATGTTTCCTAGTAATAATAAAGTACGGAGTGTTTCTTACGGATTTCTTTTTTTGGACGGTTTTATCCCTGACAGTTCATGGATATTTACCAATGTATGCCGCCCCTGAATCAATATACCGGTTCGCTAAAAATAGTCGATTGCAGTCCCCACTCGATTCCCCTCCCGGCCAGATCACACGGCCCGCAGCGCGTCGTCGAGAACCCCTCCCTCTCCCTCTTACCTCCCCGGCCAGGTTGCACAGCTCTGCCGACCTCGAACCTATGCCACCGTAGCTCTCGTATTGGCCGGAATAGATCCGGTCTTGGCCGGGAATCGGTGCGGTCAGTGCTGGCAGGACCTGGCGACAAGGAATCAGTCCGGGACGGCGCTGTCTCGCCGGATTTTTGCTACTGGCGGAAGTGATGTCCACGGAATTGTCCTATGGGTGCAGCTGTCACTGCCTCGACGAAGGGGAGCTCCTAGGCGAAGGCGCACGTACGGATTTCGCGCTCCTCCAGCGAGCCCCCTCTAGCGTGCGAGAATCTGATCATTTTCTTGATAGCTCACTCCATCTAGCGTGCGAGAATCCAGGCGGTCTCTATCGGCGACCTTCGTGCCTCGGGAGCAGAGCCCATGTGTGATTGCGCCCGGTGATTTTTTACAACTATACCCCTCTGCAACGTTGCATCGCCAAAAATGCCTCCCAAATGCCAAAAATGTCCTGGCGGGAGGCTAAAAAGCCGACACGTGTCTCCTCCCGCCAGGGCCGGTGGCGGGCCAGCCTTCTAGGCACGGGGCAAGGCGGAAAGTTCCTACCGCCTGCGGTAGTGGCGGGATGTGGTGGGCCCCACGGCGGGCTGGTGGGACGTGCGCCTCGCCGCTTCCGCCTCAGCCGGTGGCGGGATGAGCTCTGTGCACAGTAATTAGACCACCGACTGGTTACCTCGGGACTTGTTTGCTGCTTTTTTTTCTCGGGAATTGTTTGCTGGTTCTTTTGTTTCTCGGTCCTTGTTTGTTGGTGCTTTTGTTTCTCGGTACGTGTTTGCTGGCAGGATGGGATGCTGCAGCTCGGGTCCTTTAAATACAGCAGCAGCTACTCAGTTCATTTCCTCAGAGGCAGCTTCTTTCCATCTGTTTACTCACACTCTCTGCTACATACGCTCTCTCTAATCTAGCTCATTTCCTCTCAGAGACAGCTTGTGTCGATCTGTTTATTCACACACTCTGCTACATATGCTCTCTCTCTAATCGTCTGAGGCTGCATCAACGTTCTGAGGCTGGAGAAAGACAGTCATCGATCAAGGTAAAGTGTTTTAGTTGATTGTTTGTTAAGCTATGCATGTTGTATATTTGTCAGTTCATTAAGCCGTAATTTATCGTGCAACCCTACAATTATCAATTAGATTTACAACTTAGTTAGCTGGTATAGAAATAGTTGAGTTCGTGTCAATGGCAGAGCTGAGACTTACAGCAAGCGATGTCAATATCTAGATAAGCAACTGAATTAGGTCGTGTAGAAAATGTTGAGCTCTTATAGTAAAAATCTAGATAAGCAACTTAATTAGGCCGTGTAAAAACATTTACGATCTTGTAGCAATATTTTAGCAATGCAACCTAATTAGATCTTGTAGACATATTTTAGCTAAGCAACGTAACTAGATCGTGTATAAATATTTGCGCTCTTCTAGCAATATTTTAGGTGTGCAACTTAATTGGAACGTGTAGAAATATTTGAACTCATCTAGTAATATTTTAGCTAAGCAACGTTATTAGATCGTGTATAAATATTTGTGCTCTTCTAGCAATACTTTAGGTATGCAACTTAATTGGAACGTGTAGAAATATTTAAACTCATCTAGTAATATTTTAGCTGTGCAACATAATTAGATCGTGTATAAATATTTGCGCTCTAGCAATATTTTAGGTATGCAATTTAATTGGAACGTGTAGAAATATTTGAACTCGTCTAGTAATATTTTAGCTATGCAACGTAATTAGATCGTGTATAAATATTTGTGATCTTCTAGCAATATTTTAGGTATGCAACTTAATTGGAACGTGTAGAAATATTTGAACTCATCTAGTAATATTTTAGCTATGCAACGTAATTAGGTCGTGTATAAATATTTACGCTCTTCTAGCAATATTTTAGGTATGCAACTTAATTGGAACGTGTAGAAATATTTGAACTCATCTAGTAATATTTTAGCGAAGCAACGTAATTAGATCGTGTATAAATATTTGCCCTCTTCTAGCAATATTTTAGGTATGCAACTTAATTGAAACGTGTAGAAATATTGAAACGTCTAGAAATATTTTAGGTGGTGTAGTAATATTTTAGCTATGCAATATAATTAATATGGTTATATTAATGTGATGCGATTAGGTACAATGAATACTTTGTATGTTTTTTATGGTGAGGACATCACTGGCGATGGGCCATCGGGGCTTGATCTGTCGCGTTGTGAGACAAAGAATGTGATAGTGGAAGAATTGGTGAATATTAGTTTTACGGATGTTAGAAGGCGCATCCGCACAGAGTTTGGGCCAGAGATGACCCGTAAAAAGATGACCGTTGAAGCGGTCATTTGTAAGAGAGTGGGAGAAGATTACCGTTGGGCACTTCGCCAGGTTAAGGGCGAAAATTCGTGGGGTTCATACATGAAATTTGCAAGCACACCTGGTGCGGCCATGTATGGACAACCGATGATGTATGTGCAGTTTATTGATGCTAGCGATAAACCTGGTAGCAGCACCGCCGCTAGTGAGCTCCAGTTATCCATCGCCGCAATGCATATAAACATGGAGATGACGGAGGAGAGGTAGGTGGAAGATGCCCTTGTTCCCACCCAGAATAATGGACCTTATTCAATGGCGGTTGTCGACCTCAATGAGCGGATTGAGGGACAATCAAATGAGCTTGATTCTGGTGACGACGATCGTGAATCGTCGGATGATGATGAAGATGATGACGCTGGTCCGAGTCAAGTCCGAGCAGTGGCGCCAGCAATGGCACCTAGGGACATAGAGGCTCTTGTCATCGGTCACGATGATACCTCTGTCCGTGGAGTCGGAGCTACCATCCTGGAAGAAAACCAGCAGTTCCCGAGCAAGGAGGTTGTGGACATGGCGATTAGGAGATATTCCATCTCCATTTTCCGACAGCACAAAGTGAGGAAATCTGACAAACATTTGTTGAAGGTTCTTTGTGTAGAGTCTGGTTACAATGGAAGAGTCGTTGCCCGTCAACCTGCGGGCATATGCAAGGCTTGGACGATAACTCGCATGGTTCCTCACAGCTGTGAGTTACATGGTAGTCTGTCTGAACACCGCAATGTCAGTGCCGCTTATGTGGCACGGGTCATTGCATCCATGGTAAAAGATAAGATTAGTGTATCAGTGAAGGCATTACGAGATGGTGCAGTAGATGCGATTGGATTCCCGGTAAGCTACGGCAAGGCCAGTCGTGCCAAGGAGTCTGTTTTGGAGGGGATGTATGGGACATATACGGAGGCTTACAACATGGTTCCGAGAATGCTGCATCAGATTGCTGAAGCCAACCCGGGAACTGTTGTATATAGGATGGAAAAGAACCACCCGAGTGGCACTCCGGATCATTTCATCCTGGACGGTATCTTCTGGGCATTCAGCCAAACTATTCAAGCATTCCACCACTGCCGACCTGTGATATCAATTGATGGTACCTTCCTCACCGGACAATATAGGGGTACTCTCTTGGTAGCTGTGGCATCAGATGCCAATAACCAGCTTCTTCCTATTGCATATGCAATAGTTGAGAGTGAGACCATGTTAGCTTGGTTGTGGTTTCTCGAATGCTTGAAGGATGGTGTTGTGAGAGATAGGCCTGGTGTATGCATCATTTCTGATCGCAACCAGGGGCTTCTCAGTGCACTAGAAAAAATTAAGCATGAGGTACCGATGGAGTTTCGTTGGCCTGATCTTGAAACTAGGTGGTGCATGAGGCATCTAGCAGCAAACTTTTACTCTCGCTTCAGGAACAAGGAATGTTTCAAGGCATTCAAAGTGATGTGTATGCAGAACCAGCCGTGGAAATTTGATGCCCTCTGGATGACATTGAATGCCGCAACGACCACAGCTTCAGGAGATGCACCAGCTGAGCCAACAGGTGCAAGGAATCACAGGAGGGCCAGGAATATGGCTGAGTGGGTGAACGTTAATTGCCCGGATGTTCGGAAGTGGGCGCTGGCTCATGACAATGGTGCTCGCTATGGCATAATGACAACTAACATGTCAGAGGTGTACAATGCAGTGCTTAAAGGTGTCCGAGCCCTCCCTATTACTGCTCTAGTTGCCGAAACATGGTCCCGTACTGTGGCGTACTTTGCGGATAGAGTTCAACTAGCACATGCACGAGTGCAGATGAATAAACAATGGTGTGAAGTAGTGCAAAATCACTTGCCCATAAAAATTGAAAAATCAAAGACTCATGGTAGCAAAGTTGTGGACTCGCTAAGAAAGAGGTGGGAGATCAGAACAAGACAAAAATACTTGCATGGTTACTTGAGAGGGGATAAAAAGCAGGAGGTTACACTCAACCTAGCGACATGTGAATGCATGTGCAAGAAGCCTTTGCTTTATCACTACCCTTGCAGCCATGTCCTTAGGGCGGCTGCAGATCAGAAGATTTCCGTTGATTCATATGTCTCTTCATACTTCAGCATGCATAATCTTATGAAGACGTGGGATGGCGAGTTCTGGGCATGGGGTGTTAAAGAGCATCACAACATTGTTTGGTATGGTGGACCAACATGGTGGCCCAACCTTGCGCTCAAGCGAACCATTAAAGGACGTCGTCAGACTAAGCGTTTTAGAAACGACATGAACCATAGCCAGGCCGGAGAAGGACGTAGGTGTAAGACGTGTAAAATTCCTGGGCACACGGCGAGAAATCGTACTAACTTATTATTATATTTTAACCATTCTAATATTTAATGTTCCTGTACAGACCACTCCTGATGATGCATGGGATGATGATGATGCTGGATTTAATTCCAACATGCCACCTCCTCACCCAATTATAGGCCATGGCAGTTACTACGCATATGATCAAGCATACGAGCAACCTCAGTCTTCATACAATCCTGGACCATCGCAACCAACATATGATCCAATGATGGACTTCTTATATACTGATATTGGTACGAGCCAAATTCCGGACACTCATCAAGATTCAGAAATCAGGGATCGTTTTATACCATCCCCGCCAAATCTCCGCACTACTCCAAGACCAACAGACCCATTAAGTTATCCTTCAGATCACATATACAGAGGACGTGCAAGGAAACAACCGAGACAGTGAGAGCGATTATTTCAACTCCAGCGGTGTAGCCATATTCTATATGAACATTAATGTATTATTCTGTCTTTGCTTGAGACATATTACTATTATTTTGCATTCAACAATTTCAAATAAAAATTCATAGAGAATTAAGATATAACTAGAATGAAAATACTTCGTCACTTATTATTCATTACCACACGATACAACCGAAATTAGGAGACATTCAAATGCAGAATTTAAAATAAGAGTACCTTAATTAAGATACCATGGGAGGCATGGATTCAGACACTAGGACAAAAGTCTAGTGATCTTGGGTCCAGCGTGGCCATTTTCCTATCTTATCACCGCGTTCTTCGACTGCCTTTGCCTCAGCAGCCCTTTCTCTCAGTCTCTGCCTGTTTGCCTCCCTAGCCTGTCGTTCCTGCTCCTCCCTGAGGCGTCGTTGTTCCTCTCTCTGCCTCCGTAGCTCCTCTAACTGACGTCGTTGCTCCTCTTGCGCCGCTCTACGCTCTTCCGCAGTTTTCTCACGACGCTCATCTTCGTAAAAGCTTTCCCACGCACGGCGACTCATTTCTTCTATCTCACGAAGCGCCCACTCCGGCTGCTCCGTGTCAATCCAGCGATACCACATGCACAAGGGTGGAGGAGACTCCAACACAAATAATAACACAATAAATATTTTATAACACAAACCATATGTCATTTCGTTATGGATGAAACATACCAGAGGCCTGTTGTAACTCCAGGGAGCTGGATCATACTGATAATTGGGACACATAAAAAACTTCATGCCCATTTTATCACAAAAATCGGTGAACTCTTTCACCTTGCAAAGATGCCCGCACCAACACCGAAGATGTTCCACACCCGGAGGCAAACTCGCATCCTTCATATTTTTCTGCCTATAGTTTTGGTCCGAGCAAGGCAAACTCATAGTCACCAAATAAACTAGGAAACGAAGGAATGAATGGAGAAGGATGCTTAGATAAAGAGCCTGATACTACTCCTTTTATAAGCCAGCCTTAGCTATTGCCGGACGAATCTGCATGCGAGTGGGCTGCAACTTTCGGTGATCAATTTGCTGTACCGGTTCTTCTTTCGGTGGTTTATTTCCTGTAGAGCAGCAGCAGTCCGGTGCTCCTTTTGGTGATTTATTTCCTGTAGAGCAGTAGCAAAGCAATTGGTGCTCCTTTCGATGCTAAGATTTCATGTAGAGCAGCAGCAGCAGTCAACCAAGCACCAATTACCGAGGCGGCATATAGAAACACCAAGTACCGAGGCGGCAGGTGCGGGATTTCGGGATAGAGCTCATCCCGCCACCGGCTGAGGCGGGAGGGACGAGGCGCACATCCCGCCAGCGGTTGGTTCACGTCCCGCTAGCCCGCCGTGGGGCCCACCACATCCCGCCACTACCGCGGGCGGTAGGAACTTTCCGCCTCGCCCCGTGGCTGGAAGTCTGGCCCGCCACCGGTCCTGGCGAGAGGAGACATGTGTCGGCTTTTTAGCCTCCCGCCAGGGCATTTTTAGCATTGGTTTCTTCAAGGGGGCATTTTTTGGCGATGCATCGTTGCAGGGGGTATATTTGTGCATCTCCACGTGGGTGTCCTAAGATGCTGCGCTTCCTAGACACCCGAGCCATGCTCGGATGTGCGCGGTGAAGAGCGTGTTAAAGCTCCTTAACGTTCCTCACTTCTCTTCTGTTTGATTTGCAGTACACGATCGGCACGCTTGTGTCGAATATACAAATTCGAGGCTTCTGACTTCTCTTAGTGTTGCTCTTTGAGTATGAAGTTATATATTTGCTGTACGTAGGTCCTTGTTGGTTGGATCTTCAAGTTATATTCCATGTTTTGGGATCTAGAATTCTGGAATGATGCGATGAGCATTTTATTTTTGCTAATGGCGTGCACCTCTTGATTTCTAGGCATGCAGTATGCCGTAGCTATCTTACCTGATCTGTTTCTTTATGTTCGTCATGATTATAGCTTGATAATGGATCTACACATTAGTAGCACAAAATGCAGGACTTTTCGTAGGACTGGTAAGCCGAAAAGGGAAGGAAGGATGTGATAGCTGGAGAGGAAAGGAAGAGGCAAGGGCTGGCGACCGAGGGAGGCAGTGGCGCTAAGCCTCTGACCTTCGGATGTAAGTTTTTCTTCAATTTGATTTTTTCTATTGAGTTTTAAGAAATGAAATGAAATATTTGAAATGTAAATATGCTGACCAAAAGTGCCACCATCAAAACGTGTGTCATGCCCTTGGCTAATATTTTGTAATATTCTCGAGAGAACAAGGAAGGTTTGTTGTCTTTCTTTTATAGTTTTCTATCTGCCGGTGCAACGCACGGGCATGTTTGCTAGTTTTAATAAAAGGAGGAGAAAAGGTAGATTTATATGGGCTGTGACCCATGTAGGCAGCCCATTTAGTCTAATAAATACTGAAATCTTGAGGCCCATCTACTATGGCAGCTTGGGAGCTCTGTGGGAGACAAAGTTTAGTTTCATATTGCTAGTTGAGAGAGAGTTGGACTAGCTTATAAGGTGAGATGTTTCACTCCCACTAAGTGAGTGAGAAGAGAAGAAGTCCACCCACACTCCTCCTCCGCCGCCCGCACGCGCGTCATCTCGCCCGTACGCACGAATCGAGTTAGAAACTCGTTTTGTGAAAGACCAAATTTTTGCTTGGTGCACCAGCTGTTGGGTACGTGTCAACATTCGTGTGCATGTTTGACGCGTGTCCTTGTCTTCCACCGCACCTGCTAGGCTATAGAGCGAGAGACAGACAGATCTAGACAGATCCAGTTCTTTTCTCAGTCTCTCTCTGTGTGTTCCTCTTGCTGCGCTGCTCTCTAGGTTTCCCCATCCTGTCGGCTGCGTGCACTGCTGTCCGGAAGAGCAGGCCTCCGAAACCCCATCCATTGAGATCCTGCACTGGGAGACGGGCGATAAGGTTTTTGGAGAGCGTCTCGGCGCGACTGCTCGTCTCTGTTTGTGTGTTCTTATTCAGAAACTGACGACCTCAAGAGCACCATGGGCGACAACAACAAAGATCAAGGTGTTGCGGCTGTGACGACCTTCTCGATCAACCTGTACGTGCTATTCTTCTCTTTGTATGCACTAGTTCTTGCTAGTTTTTTAGATCTACTAGATGTGGTTGTTTGGTTGCATGTGTTTAGATCTGCTAGTGCTTACATAATGTTGATTTTGGTAATTAATCTCATGGGGAAATTGCCTACTATTCCAACAATCCAAAAACCTTATTTATTTAGTCAATTTTCATCATCTTCCTTTGCTGCTTCGCTGAAACCGAGCCCTTTTACGGGTGCTAATGTTAAGAGATGGCAAAGGAAAACCCTCGTGTGGCTCACTGCAATGGGCATAGAAAAAGTTGCAGATGGCACTCCCAGAGGTCCGTTTACTCTTGATGAAGAGAGAGCGTTCAGGGAGGCCACTATACTTTTTGTGGGCTCTGTACTCAGTGTGCTTGGAGACAAGTTGGTTGGTACATATTTGCATATCCGTGATGCCAAAGAACTGTGGAATGCGCTGGACGCTAAGTTCGGTGTTGCCGATGCGGTGGTGAACTATACGCTATGGAACAGTTCAATGCCACAAGATGGTTGAAAACCGATCTGTAGTAGAACATCCTCATGAGCTACAGATCATGGCAAAGGAACTCAAACTCCTCAAGTGTGTGTTTTCGGAGAAGTTTGTCATGGGATGCATTGTCGATAAGCTTTCCCCTTCGTGGAGGAACTTTGCCACTTCTCTGAAACATCAGAGGCATGAGCTCTCTGTTGAGTATCTCATTGGCTCTCTGGATGTTGAAGAAAAGGTGAGGGCAAAAGACAAACACATCGTTGTCCATTGAAGAAAGGCAAGAAGGGTCAGGCTGGACAGAGTTCTAAATCTGTCAACATGATCATTGGCAATACTAATGCAGGAACTTCAGGTTCTGGGTACGGTAATTTATTACCCACTATTCTTTCAGTATTTCAACCCACAGAATGGTGGCTTGATACTAGTGCCAATGTTCATGTGTGTGTGCTGACATTTCCATGTTCACCTCTTATCAGACTCGAGATTCCTCAGTCATGATGGGGAATGGGTTACATGCTACTGTTCTTGGTGCTGGCACGGTAGATCTGAAGTTTACTTTGGGCAAGATCGTGCAATTGAAGAACGTGCAGCATGTCCCTTCTATTAAGAAGAATCTCGTTAGTGGATCCCGTCTTCTGAAAGATGGGTTTAAGTTGGTATTTGAGTCCAATAAAGTTGTACTGTGTAAGTGTGGAACCTTTGTTGGAAAAGGCTATGAATGTGGAGGCTTATTCCGTTTTTCATTGGTAGACTTCTATGATGATGTAGTAAACCATGTTTGCACTACTAGTAATGAAACTAATGTTTGGCATTCACGACTTTGTCATATTAATTTTGGTTGTATGTCGTGGCTTGCTGGTGTGGGTTTAATTCCAAAATTCACTATTGTCAAAGGCTCTAAGTGCCATGCTTATGTGCAAGCAAAGCAGCCTCGCAAGCCTCACAAGCCTGCAGAGGAGAGAAACTTGGCACCTCTAGAGCTCATACATTTAGATCTTTGTGAGATGAATGGTGACGAGGGTTTAACTCGTCAATGCCCATTGTTATGGGCTTGGGTTTTGGAGAAAGAGGGGGCGTTGGAGGCATCAGTCGGCTAGTAAACAAGCACACATGGATGCAAGTTTTACCCAGGTTCAGGCCTCGTAGAGGTCTCTACTCCTGCTTGTGTGCTCTTGGAATTAATGAAGGAATCGAAGATTACAGGGGCGCACAGATGCAATCTGGCGAGAGTTGTGGAAACTAGGGTTGCGTGTGTCCTCCTCGTCGCCCCCTTCTAGCCTTTATATAGATAGGCTAGGTCTCGGGTAGCAGGTCTAGTCGGTTACAGATTAGGGTTTTACCTTTAAACTTTCTATCTTAAGCTTCTTCTTGTCTCGCAAGCAATCGAGAGTCCGTGGGCCACTCGAATTCTCCATTTGGGCCTTGGCAACGCCGTGGGCTTCCGCCGTATCTAGACCGTATATACCGAACTCGAGTACCTATAGGGTATACCCATGTCAGTAGCCCCCGAGTGTCCAGTGGAATCGTAGATTGGACTGGAGACTTTATAAAGCCTTTCGAGTGCATGACTGAGTACATTTTCGAGTGTTTAAGTTGCATCATAGGGATTGTTGATATACGTGTCTGATTTATCCGATGCATCGGTATCAGTTAACTGCCTTAGGGCAAAACAACGCAATATACTCAAACTCGAGTCCCCGGACTCGAATTTGGAAAAGTGCGGGCGTAATTTGACTCAGGCTGCGGAGGTCTTATAGTAGTTGAATTCCAGTGTATAAGTGTGAGCACTTGACGCATCCGTCAAGGCATGTTAATCGTACCTGCATGCACGGATATGTTTCTGGTAGTGCGCAGCAGATGCGTTGCCAGGCCTTATTCATGTCTTATCTTCACGCTGTAAGCGCGTCATTCGAATTTTTGTCATCGCGGAGATGATTCGGGTGGCCCAGGAGATGCAGTCTCTTTGTAGGGATAGTATGAGGTGGAGTCGCCATAGCATTCGAGTGTGGATGTGATCAACACACAGTATGATGTACAAATAATCATAGGGTGCACGACCAGCGCTCCCTATGGTAGTAGCCCCCAAGTGCCTGGTTGAGTCGAAGACTCAGGCGGGGACTGAAAACTTTTTGCGACTGTTGTCGTCTTCTGTTGCTTGTTTCAGTCAAATTTTCTTCCGGCGCTCCCTATGGGAGTAACCCATAATCCTCAATCGAATTGTAGATTCGAGTGGTGGGTATGTCCTGAATGTTCTTATACCTGCATAAAGATAAATCGTAGGGTGCGCGACCAGTGCTCCCTATGGGAGTAGCCCCTGAGTGCTTGGTTGAGTCGAAGTCGAGCAAGGACTAAAGTAGTGGAAATCTTCTGCTGCTGAAATGACATCAGTGCTGACTTTGTGATGACCATGGTTGCCCGCGTGAGCGGCTTTGACGGGACGTGATGAGCGGTGAGTCCCACTTTCTAACTTTGATTTGACCAGGCGTGCGTAACCTTCTGTTTTAACTGTGTCTCCTCGATTTTCGCACGTAATGGGAATAGTGGGGGGACGGTTCGTGCTTCGGCTTCGCCACGTGTCAATGGCGATGTGCGCCACGCGTGTAGTAGGGTTTCTGCTGGCCGTTGGATGGTTTCTGCGAGGAGGTTAAGTAGTGGCACAACTGTGGTAATTTCCCCATCTGTCTTCGTTGTTCTTGCCTCCATTGCCATTGCTGCTACTTCTCTGCTTCCTTACGCACTTTCTCGTTACAGCGCTGGACCAACTCCGCATCTTTTCGAGCTACTTCCTCTGTTCTCACCGTCATCGGAAGATGGGCAAGAAGAAGGTAGGCGCCGCTGCTGGGTCTGCCGCCGCCAAGAAGAAGGGCAGCTCCGCCACTGTGGGTACCAGCGCTGCCGGTGCTGGGAAGAAGAAGGTCGCGGGAACCCGTGTCACCAACGGTGCTTGGCGTGCGTCCATCATCAAGCCCGTCGAGCTTCATCTTCATCATCAAGATGGAGTTCTTCCCTCCGTGGAGGACGACTCGCGAGTGCCTGTCGTGGAGGTAATTCCTTGCCCTCTTGCTGGTTTCCGGGTGATGTTCCTTGCGTTCATCATCCGAGGTCTTTCTCTGTCCATGCATCCTTTCTTCAGGGGCCTCCTTTGCTTCTATGGGCTCCAGCTGCATCAACTGTCCTCAAATTCTATTCTCCACATCTCCTGCTTCATTACCCTTTGCGAGTGCTGGCTCGGAGTCGAGCCACACTTTGGCCTCTTTAAGAGGCTTTTTAAGATGAAGCGCCAGTCAGCATCTGGTTCTGTAGTCTATGACGTAGGAGGCTGCATAATCCATGTTGACTCTTCTGCCACTTATTTCGATATCAAACTCATGGCGTCCGTCCAAGGGTGGAGAGACAAGTGGTTCTACATCCGCGACCAGAAGGCCGACGGAGAGCACTACGGACTCGCGCCCTTCGATCCCGTGATGCCATGCAAGAGGAGGCATTCTTGGAAGAACATAGTGATGCCTGGCAAGTCCGAGGAGACGGAAGTGCTGTACAAGCGCGTCTACGACCTTGAGAGTCGCATAGGTAAAGAAGAGGGAGGCGCTGCCCTTATTCGCACATGGTTGCATCGTCGTGTCCAGCCTCTGCAGGCTAGAGTATACCCCATGTTTCACTGGGCTGGTGCGAACGATGCCACTCGCGTATCTGCCGATGGCATTTCTACGGGTGAAGTACATAAGAGGCTGCGATTGGTGACGAAGTATACTGCCAAGGAGGTTCTCCCAGGCGAACCAGTCGTGCCTCCTTTCGACGCCTCTAACCCTCCTCCTGAGGTAGAGTTGTACTACGAAGTAGCTTTCTTTGTCGATTGTCGTTAAGTTTTGATGTATAATGAATTATCTTCTTAATGCAGGATTGGAAGGTGTCTCCCAATTTTCCCCCTCTTCCGAAGGGCTTATTCCTCGCGAAGTGGATGAAGAGGATGAGCGGAGTCGACCGCCCCAATCGAAGAGGAGGAGGGAGCCCCCGAGTCCAGCGACCTAGACACTCGCAAGCGCTCCAAGGACTCGGATGCTTCGTTGCCGTCGACCCCAGAAGGCCCTTTTGTTGGTGTAGAGGATCCAATCCCCGCTGTTCCTGTGCGGTCCGTGGCGCCTCCTGCCCAGAAGAAGCTACGACTGCCAAAGGAGTCATTAGAGTCGGAGGAGCAAACCTTTGATTTTGACAAATTTGACTAGTAAGTTTTCGACTTTGTCTTAGTTTCTTTTTTGAGTTGCGTTCCCTGAAGTTTCTGCTGGATGCGTTATGTAGTCAAGAGTCTCGTCGTCTTCTGGCGATGTCCATTTTTTTAAGGAATATGGAGTCGCGGACTCTAGGGCCAAAGAGGTGGCGAAACGATCTTATTCTACTCCATTGGCAGCCCACTCCGGGCACAATTCTTCGAGTTCCCCTCATGTTGGGGAACACCAGATTGTTACCCGGACGACTAGGCGTCAGTCATCTTCGGAGTCTTTGGAGGACCATGTAAGCATCTCTTTGCTGTGTTGGAAGTTGAATATATACTTAGTGATGTTGCTGAACTTTTGGTTTCTTCTAAATGCAGCTCATTGTGAAGGAGGCTGCCCTTCTGGCGGAGCAAGTCCTGGAGATGGGTCGACTAGACAATCGCCATCGTGTTGTTGAAGGTTAGTATTGCCTTTGTATTTGTCTTGGTGAAGTGTCGAGATGCGATTGATGGTACATCCCCTCTTGCAGTTGAGCATAACGAACTTCTGCGCCATGTCGCTTCTCTTGAGAAGGCACTTGTCGTGGTGGCGAAGAGTCACAACGAAGCAATTGTGGCCTTGGAGGAATCACAAAAGAACAAGGAGGACTTGCGGAAGCGCGAATAAGACTTGTGTTCCTCCAATGCCGAGAGGGAGAAGTTGCTCGAGGAGCAGCTTGTCTCGATTGCTAAGTCCCTCTCAGGTATTCTTTTAGCTGAATTGTCTTTGTTTCTTGATTTGACATCGTGGTATCGTACCAACACTTTGCTTTATGTAGATGCCGGTGGCATGAGGTTGACGCCCAGGCCCTTTGTCGTGATGATGCATTGGCTGGTGCCATCGCTGCAGTCGAAGACCGCATCGCTTCTCTTCAAGGGACGCCGACGAAGGCCAAGAATGTGCTCAGTCGCATATGCAGGGATCTAACCCCCAAGGCTGAGCTTCTCGACAACCTGGAGGACCTAGCGGAATCCCTTGCTGGGGGTATTCCCATGGACTTCAGGAATTCTCAGCGGTCCGTCGGCGCCACCATGGCACTCGCAATGGTTCATGCCCATGGCGTGGAGGTGGATCCCTCCACGATTTCCAAGGCGATGCCCGTCGGCGCGGATGGCCAACAGGTAGTGTTTGCGCCCTTCGCTACTGGATGTGGTAAATATGGGCCGCATCTCATCAGTACAGTCGCCAAGTACTCCGAGGAGCTGCAGCGAGCGAAGAATGTGGTGAAGGCTGCAGCATCAGGGGCCGGCACTAGAAAGTCTGTGGTGTCGGAGACCGCCACGGATTCGATGAGGCCCCCGAAGTCCAAGTCGAAGTCGAAAAAGCAGGCTGCTCCTCAGTAGCTATCTTGTAATAGTTGTAGCTTTAACTTCTGTGTTGGAACAATGCTTTTATGGAAGTGTCCCAGTCGAGGCTTTTGTTGAGCTTGAATGCGTCTATGCCTTTTGTCAATGTATTCTTGTTCCCTTATTTTTTCTCTTGCTTGGTTTATGATAGGGTACATCGAGTGGTCCCTCGACCTTGGTATAGCCGCGCTCAAGGGTGGATGAGTTGTCGCTGCTTTCGCGACTGCGCGATGGCGTTAAGCAACTGGAACGTGAGTTGCCCATCCTCCGCGGTAACGCAGATGTATGGAAGTCGAGGGCGGAGAAGGCTACCATCCACGAGCAATATCTATTGGAGGAGGTGACGCAGCTGGGCGATCAATTCAAGTGTTAGCTTTCTGCCCTCTTATCTTTTCTTTTAGTCAGTCATGGCAATGCTTTGTCTTCATACTTTGCCCTTTTTGCTTGGTGTAGTTGTCAGTGCTCGTCATCCGCAGGATGAGAAAGATCGGATTGCCATTCGGATGAATGACCTGACCCAGGAGCAGCTTCAGGCGAGTGGGTACTTTTGGGTGGACCATGATCGTGCAATCGCACTTGCGACCCTGCAGGATCGTGCTGCTCGAGTACTCCACTTTTTGAAGAAGGCGCAGTTGTGCCTTAGGCATATCTACCGAACGATGTTTCCGCTGGACGCCGTCCCTTCAAGCCTGTTGGCTCTTCTGGCGAAATTCCAAGATCTGAGTGCAGTTCGCGAGTGTGTGCGGTAGCAGTTAGTGGCCGGTGCCAAGGCTGCTTTGTCGCTGGTGCAACAGCATAGGCTGGATGTAGACATTGCAGTTGTTGCCACTGGGCCGCCGACCCCGCCGGAAGGTTCGACCTGGAACATGGTTCCACATTACCAGGCAGTTGATCGCCCAGTAGAAGAAATCATCGATTTCTTCGAGGAGCAGACGAACGTTCTTCTGTTGTAGCAGTAGCTTTAGTTTGTATCCTGCGCATAATTGTACAAGTTTTGTAAAGTTCATATGGATATGTTGGATGTAATTAATTTCTATTGATATATAAAGAGCTTGCTAGCTTATATGTTTTGCGAGTGTATTTGTACTCTGCAGTTCTTTTTCGTTAGCCTGACTTATTTTATCTCAGCACCTTGCCAACCTGTCAGGTGCGTTGCAACTGGGTTGGTGTTTTATCAAGGGTTCGATTGATGTTGTGTCAGCTACTCGGGATACTGCGACTTGTTCATAGAACGAGGATGTAAAGGGTGGCGTAGCCCCCGAGTGATAAGATTGCCAGAAAAATGAGGGAAAACACAGAGTTTCAGGGCACTTAGCTTTATTTATTCGCAGAATAGTACGAGGTACAATGTTTGGCTAGGTAGCATGGCTGAATAGCCTTATGTGTAATGTAAAAAATGACTAGGGGTAGAAACGACATAGTTGTGCAACGTTCCAGGGGTTGGAGTATGCGACTCCTGTCTTGAAATCTTTAAGGCGATAGGCGCCACCTAGGATTACTTCTGTAATCACGTAGGGTCCCTCCCAGGGAGACTCGAGCTTGAGATGCCCTTATTGCTTGAGTCGCAGTACCAGGTCTCCTTTGACGAAGGATCTTGGGCGTAGCCTTCTGCTATGGTAGTTGCGGAGGCTCTGCTGGTAGATCGTTGATCTTTCGGCTACGATTTCGTGCGCCTCGTCAAGAAGATTGATGGAGTCTTCGAGTGCGAGAGTTGACTCCTGCTCGTTGTAGGCAACCACTCGTGGGGCTTTGTAGCGTACTTCTGCGGGTAGCACCGCTTCAGCGCCGTGCACCATGAAGAACAGGGTGTATCCCGTGGCGCTGTTTGGAGTTGTGCGCAAGCTCCAGAGTACGGATTGCAGCTCATCTGGATAGCATCATGCGGCTTGTTCAAGTGGCCAGAGGTGTCGTTTCTTGATTCCATCGCAGACGAGGCCGTTGGCCTTTTCGACTTGACAGTTGGTTTGTGGGTGAGCTACCGAGGCTTAGCTTATGTTGATTCCTAGGTTTTCGCAGAATTCCTGGAACTCCTTGGAGGTGAAGTTCGTCCCATTGTCTGTGATGATGTTATGTGGCACACCAAAGTGGTAGACAATGAACTCGAAGAACTTGACAATGTTGGCTCCTGATTGGTTTGTCACCAGCATGGCCTCGATCCACTTGGTGAACTTGTCGACTGCGACCAAGAGGTATACGTAACCTCCTCGTGAGGATTTCGGGAGCTTGCTGACCATGTCGAGTCCTGATACGTTGCTAACGTATCCATAATTTTTGATGTTCCATGCTTGGTTTTATCTACTTTCTTGTATTTTGTCCACACCGTGGAGTACTTTTCATATGATTTCTGAGACTAACCTATTAACAAGATGCCACAGTGCCAGTTGCCTTCTGCTGTTTTTGGTTCTAGAAAGTCAGAAAATGAATATTCTCGGAATTGGACGAGACAAAAGCCAAAGTCGATATTTTACCGGAAGACTCACTGAGCCAAAAGACGAGACGGAGAGGGGCCACAGGGCGGCCACACCATGTGGTGGCGCGGGCTAAACCTGGCCACGCCACTAGGTGGTGTGGGCCCCCTGGCCGCCCACGGACCTTGCCTCTTCGCCTATAAGTTGCCTCCCGATGCGTAAACCCTAAGTCATCAAGCCTCCAGCCATGAAAAGTTCCGCAGCGCCGCCGCCACCGAAGGGGAGATTCGGTGGACAGAAAGTCTCTGTTCCGGGACCCTGCCGGGACGGGGAAGTGCCCCCGGAGCCATCTCAATCGATCTCCACCACCATCTCCATCACCGTTGCTGATTCCCATGATGAGGAGGGAGTAGTTCTCTCTCGAGGCTAAGGGTTCTACCGGTAGCTATGTGCTCATCTCTCTCTCTCTATGCATGATCTTATTGAGATCATGAGCTTGTAATCTATAGATCTATTCTGCTACTCAAGTGCTTTAATGAATCTCTGCTCTCCCCATGTGTGTGAAAGTGACAGCGTGCTCACCATGGTGGCACTTAGGCTAGAGATTACAAATACTTGTTACGAGTTATATTTGGAGTTGGATGTTTCTATGAAATTGTGGTGTTTGTTGGACTCATCTAGTACTCAAGGTGATAGTGTGGGGTTATCTAGATGGGAAAAATGAACTTTGAGGTGTGCTATTATAGCCCTACCATCGATTAGAGTGTCAAACCGGAGAGTAGTTAAGAGTAGTATCATAAAGAGAAGATATTTATATGAGAGTGTTCACTAGTGAAAGTATGATCCCTAGGCCTTGTTTCTAAGCATTGATACACCGTTTGCAACTAGATATGTTACATGTTTGCTTGCTTCCATCTTTATTTCAGTTTGCCTTTAGTCTTTTCCACACCATCAAGCTATTTTCTGCCACCGTTACCACTTATAATTATCCATACCACTTGTATTTCACTATCTCTTCGCCGAACTAGTGCACCTATACACCTGACACGTGTATTGGGTGTGTTGGGGACATAAGAGACTTCTTGTATCTTGATTGCAGGGTTGCTTGAGAGGGAATACCTTTGACCACTTCCTCCCTGAGTTAAATAATCCTTGGGTGATCCACTTAAGGGAAAACTTACTGCTGTTCTACAAACCTCTGCACTTGGAGGCCCAACAACTGTCTACAAGAATAGAAGTGCGTAGACATCAAGTCCCCATTGCACGAAGGGCCAAGCCAATGGTATTGGCCGGAGTTCCGTGCCCGGTGCGTGTGGTTTGTCCGCGAATCGCTGGCAAGCGTTGTAGCGCTGGACGATGTCCTTGGCGTCGCGCATGGCCGTGGGCCAGTAGAATCTAGCTCGTAGAGCTTTGGCGACGAGGGCGCGACTGCCAGCATGGTGCCCGCAGGTGCCTTCATGGATGCCGAGGAGGACGACCCTTTCGTCCACATTGGAGACGCACCGTTGGAGTACTCCTGTGATGCTGCGCTTGTATAGTTCACTATTGATGACGGTGAATGCCTTGGATCGCCACGCAATGTGTCGCGCGTCAGTCGGGTCGTCAGGCAGCCTCTCGCTAAGAAGATATGTGATGTAGGGTTGAGTCCAAGATGGCTCGATCATCATGACGCCCATTGGTCCTTCGAGTCCCGTGTCGAGCTCCAGGTCGTCGAGTGCCATTGGCTCATTGGGTGGCGTAGCCCCTGAGTCCGTTGATGTGCTTGCTTTCTTCTCTAGAGCCTTTGGCTTGATGGAGCGTTCGCAGATACGCTCGAGAAATACCCCAGGTGGTATGGGGGCGCAGGTGGAGCCAATATTGGCGAGTGGGTCCGCCTCTTCGTTGCTTTCGCGGCATACGTGTCGTAGCTCACAGTCGTCAAAGTCCCCTTCGAGTGTGTCGTAGAGGTCGCGGTAGGCGATCATGTTGTCGCTCAGTGCGTTGCACTCGTGCATTGTTTGGTTCACCACCAGTTTGGAGTCGCCGTAGATGATGAGCCTCTTGGCACCACAGGCTTTCGACATCCGCATCACATGGAGTAGGTCCTCGTACTCAACTTCATTGTTGGAGGCCGTGAACTGCATTCGCATAATGTATTTCAGCTTGTCTCCCTGGGGCAATGTTAGTATGACACCTGCGTCGGCCCCATCCTTTCGTTTGGACCCATCGAAGTGCATTGTCTAGAGATAAGGCATATCTGGTTTGTCAGGGAGCTGGTTCTCCATCTAGTGCACAAGGAAATCAGGGAGGACTTGTGACTTGATCACGTCGCACTTTTCATATGTGATGTCTCGTGGAGACAACTCGATTCCCCAAAGCGCGACTCGTCCGGTGGCATTAGGTTTGTTGAGGATATGCCCAAGTGGGGCATCATTGACCACCACGATTGGGTGCTCCTGGAAGTAGTGGCGCAGTCGCCTGACTGTCATGAAGATGTCGTACGCCAGCTTCTGGTAGTGCGGGTACCACTGTTTTGTTGGCGTGAGCACCTCGCTGAGGTAGTAGACTAGGCGCTGCACCCCGTGTACCATGTTTTCCTCGGCTCGTTCCACCACGAGTACCGTGCTGACCACATGGTTGGTGGCGGAGATGTAGAGCAACCGCAGCTCTTTTCACGTGGAGTCACCAGTACTAGCGAGGTGGATAACAGAAGTTTGAGGTCTTCGAATGCTTCTTGCGCCTCATCTGTCCACTCGAACTTGTCAGCTTTGCAGAGAAGTTGGTAGAAGGGCAGTGCCTTTTCGTCCATTCGACTGATGAATCGACTGAGTGCCGTGATTCGCCCAGCCAGCTACTGAATGTCTCTTACATTTATTTTCTTCGCGTTCGCCTTGATCCCTCTCACGGAGATGAGATACTCGAGTATTTGCCCAGATGGTACGCCGAAGGCGCATTTGTCCGGGTTGAGCTTGATCCGGTAGCGGTCTAGGTTGGCGAAGGTTCCGCGTAGATCGTCGATTAGCGAGGCTTCCTCTTTTTTTATGACGATGTCATCAACGTAGACTTGGATGTTGCGACCAAGTTGATTCTTGAGACAGGCCTGCATGCACCGCTGATAGGTGGCTCCTGCGTTTTTTAGCCCGAAGGGCATTGTGTTGTAGCATAACACACCAAAGGGCGTCGTAAATGCCGTTTTCTCTTGGTCTTCCTCCTTCATTCGAATTTGATTGTAGCCTGAGTAGGCATCAAGGATGCAGAGGTGTTCACATCCCACGGTGGAGTCGATGATTTGGTCGATTCGCGGCAATGGGAAGTGATCCTTTGGGTAGTGCTTATTCAGGGAGGTGAAGTCCACGCACATCCGTAGGATATTCGTGTCTTTTTTGGGCACAAGCACTGTGTTGGCGAGCCAGGTGCTTTCCTTGATCTCACGTATGAAGTTTGCATCGAGGAGTCTATTGATCTCCATTCCGACCGCTTTTGCTTCTTGGTCCAGACAGTCATCGTATTGTCTGCTTGACTAGCCTTGCGTCTGGATTTACATTGAGTGCATGCTCGGCGAATTCCCTGGGAACCCCTAGCATGTCCGCTGGACACCAGGCGAAGATTTCCCAGTGCTCACGGAGGAATTCGACAAGCGCGAGTTCCTATGCGGAACTCAGGTTGTTGGCGATGAGGGCCATCTTGGTCGGGTCCGTTGGGTGGACCTAGACTTTTTTCATGTGCACCGACAAGTCGAAGGACAGGTCGGGTGAACTTGGCCTGCTCAGGGGAGGCAGACTGTTGTCTGTCGACTCCTTTAGTCTTGCGAGTTCCTCTTGCATGCCGAAGGACTAGGAGATTCTGTTGAATTCCCTGTCGCAGCTGTCAGACCTTTCAAAGTTTACGTTGATTGTTATTACGCCGTTTGGACCTGGCATCTTCATCTACAGGTAGGCATAGTGTGGCACTGCCATGAACCTCGCGAACGTGACACATCCGAGGATGCAGTGATATTGTGAAGGCCAGTCGACGACCTCGAAGTCGATGCGCTCTCGCCAAAAGTTTTGCGATGTGCCGAAGATGACGTCGAGGTTGATTTTGCCCAGGGGATATACGCCTTTCCCTGGGACGATGCCGTGGAACGTCATGTCTGAAACTTCCAAATACGTCAGAGGGATCCTCATCGCACACAAGGTACTCGCGAAAATGAGGTTAATGCCGCGACCGCCATCCATGAAGACGTGACTCATGTCGAAACCCCCAATCTACGCCTCGAATACGAGGGGACAGTGGCCTGGACGAGGAACTTGGCGCGGGTGGTCATGCCTGTCGAAGGTGATTGATGTCTACACACTTATATTCTTGTAGACAGTTGTTGGGACTCCAAGTGCAGAGGTTTATAGAACATCAGCAAGTTTTCCCTTAAGTGGATCACCCAAGGTTTATCGAACTCAGGGAGGAAGTGGTCAAAGGTATCCCTCTCAAGCAACCCTGCAATCAAGATACAAGAAGTCTCTTGTGTCCCCAACACACCCAATACACTTGTCATGTGTATAGGTGCACTAGTTCGGCAAAGAGATGGTAAAATACAAGTGGTATGGATATAAGACAACGGTGGCAGAAAATAGCTTGACAGGAGGAAAAGACTAAAGGCAAAAAGATGGAAGCAAGCAAACATGTAACAGATCTAGTTGCAAACAGTGTTTCAATTCTTAGAAACAAGGACTAGGTATCATACTTTCACTAGTTAACACTCTCATATAAATATCTTCTCTTCATGATACTACTCTGAACCACTCTCCGGTTGGACACCCTAATCCATGGTAGGGCTATAACAACACTCCTTAAAGTTCGCTTTTCCCATCTAGATAACCCTGCACTGTCACCTTGAGCTCTAGATGGTTCCAACAAACACCACAATTTCATAGAAACATCCAACTCCAAATATAACTCATAACAAGTATTTGTAATCTCTAGCCTAAGTGCCACCATGGTGTGCACGATGTCACTTTCACACACATGGGGAGAGAAGAGATCTATTAAAGCACTTGAGTATAAATGTAGATCTACTTGATTGCAAAGCACATGATCACAATATAATCATGCATAGGGAGAGATGAACACATAGCTACCGGTAGAACCCTTAGCCTCGAGAGAGAACTACTCCCTCCTCATCATGGGAATCAACAACGGCGACGGAGATGGTGGTGGAGATCGATGGAGATGGCTCCGGGGGCACTTCCCCATCCCGGCATGGTGCCAAAACAGAGACTTTCTGTCCCTTGAATCTCCCCTTCGGTGGCGGTGGCGCTGCGGAACTTTTCGTGGCTGGAGGCTAGATGATTTAGGGTTTTGGCATCAGGAGGCATCTTATAGGCCAGGACTAGCCCGCACC
Source organism: Avena eriantha (assembly GCA_910589775.1). Classification (NCBI taxonomy): domain Eukaryota; kingdom Viridiplantae; phylum Streptophyta; class Magnoliopsida; order Poales; family Poaceae; genus Avena; species Avena eriantha. The sequence continues at coordinate 318,463,620 of OU342743.1, read as the reverse complement.
ACCATATGGTGTGGCCACCCTGTGGCCCCTCTCTGTATCGTCTTCTAGCTCCTTAAATATCGACTTTGGCTTTTGTCCGGTCCAATTTCAAGAATATTGATTTTCTGACTTTCCTGGAACCAAAAATAGTAGAAAACAGGCAACTGGCACTGTGGCATCTTGTTAATAGGTTAGTCAGAAAATGTGTAAAAGTACTCCAAAGTGTGGACGAAACATTAGAAAGTAGATATAAAACAAGCATGGAACATCAAAAATTATAGATACGTTTGCAACGTATCAACATCCCCAAGCTTAACTCCTGCTCGTCCTCGAGTAGGTAAGTGATAAAAAGAAAGAATAATTTTTGAGGTGACATGCACCATCATAAACTTGATCAAAGTATTTGTAAAACATTGATAGCTAGGATCATATTACTTCAATATACCATGAAAGATATAGTTCTAACAATAAGACATAGCAACTATGTTGTAACATGAAAAGGTACAAATAAAAGATTCATGAATAACAATGCTTTGGAAGACGTTTGTTCGGATTGGGCATTACAACATTATACATAGACCGTAATCCAACTGCATCTATGACTAATAATCCACCTTCAGGTTATCAATCTGAACCCCCTCCAGTATTAAGTTGTAAGCAACAGATAATTGCATTACGCATTGCGTGTAAAGTAAACAACACGATTGTTCTATGAACAAAGGATTGCTGTTTTCTCCCTAGTAGCAACAACACATCTAGTACCTTAGAAATTTCTATCACTTCCCCAGATTACTAGAGGCATGAACCCATTATCGAGCATAAATACTCCCTCTTGGAGTTGCTAGCATCTACTCAGCCAAGATATCTACTAACAACGGAGAGCATACAAGATCACAATAGATAGAATCAATAATCAATCTGAAATAGCATCTCAATATCCATCGGATCCCCGCAAACACAACATGTATGATTACAAATAGATGATCTTGATCATGAACGGAGCTCACAAGATCTAGACATGGTAGCACAAAGGAGAAGAACCAACCATCTAGCTACTACATGGACCCGTAGTCCAAGGATGAACTACTCACGCATCACACCGGAGGCTTGCATGGTGATGAAGAAGGCCTCCAGGGTGAATTCTCCCCTCTGGCAGGGTGCCGAGAAGAGCTTTAGATCCCTCCCGATCTAGGGATGGAGATGACGACAGCTACAGACTCTTTTGTGGAATTTTGATCGGGTCCTTAGGGTTTCTGTATCGGAGGCATCTTATAGGCGAAAGGGGAGGCCGAGGGGGTGACCTAGGCGGCCACACCACCCCTAGCGTGGGCTAGGCCTGGCCGCGCAGCCTGGTGGTGTGGGCGGCCCTGAGACCCTCTCCGTCTCGTATTCTGGCTCTGTGTCCCCCTCAGTGAAATATTGACTTTGGCTTTTGTCTCGTCCAATTTTGAGAATATTAATTTTCTGACTTTTCTGGAACCAAAAATAGCAGAAAACAGGCAGCTGGCACTGTGGCATCTTGTTAATAGGTTATTCCAAGAAAGTGTATAAAAAGTACTCCAAAGTGTGGACAAAACATCAGAAAGTAGATATAAACCAAGCATGGAACATCAAAAATTATAGATACGTTTGCAACGTATCAACATCCCCTAGCTTAACTCTTGCTCATCCTCGAGTAGGTAAGTGATAAAAAGAAAGAATAATTTTTGAGGTGACATGCACCATCATAAACTTGATCGAAGTATTTGTAAAACATTGACAGCTGGGATCATAGTACCTAAACATGGCATGAAAGATAAAGTTCTAATAATAAGACATAGCAACTATGTTGTAACATGAAAAGGCACAGACAAAATATTCATGAATAACAATGCTTTGCAAGACATTTGTTTGTTTCACATAAAGAAAACATAGCATAGTTTCATTCAACTTGTCCCTCATAATGTAGCAAATCATAATTGCATAGGACACCTTCAAAGTTTATAAGGGTGACTAGATACAAATAGTTGAACAAGCAATATCAAAGTTATGCATCAATCAACAAGTCTTGGGACAATGCACATTAAACTAAGAATGGCCACTATGCTCTCTCAATAGGTGCATAAAGATAGAAGGTGGAGACTCAATGTAAAAGTGGAAGAAAGGCCTTCATAGAAGGAAGCAGGGATTCAAGTTTCATAAAGAGCTTCCAAAAATTATGGTACTTATTAGCTTTCAGCTCTCATTGCCCCTATCATAAGCATCTTGAAGTGATTAAGGTTAAAGTGAACAAACTATGGAGTATGTGCTTGAAAAAGTATAAGTTAGAAATCTCATGTCCCTTGAATACGAGGGTCGCTCCTCATGCTACTCAAGTTTAGTTACCGGTAAGTTCTTGTCATAGTAAGTACATGTGCATCATAGAGAACCACCAACGGGGTACCCCTTTCCCGATGATACGAAAGAATCCCCATATCAAAATGACAAGGCAAGTAGACAATGAGCATCTTAGCAATCTTCTTATTTACCATGGCAAAATGGTGCTTTTTTCTCTCTTTCCTCTTTTCTCATCTTTTTTTGTTTTTCTCTTTTTCTCAATCTCTATCTCTTTTTTTATAAGAAGAATGCTTCATAGATTGCTCATTATGGTTACGCTACAGGTTTCCACCATGATTAGGCATGGATTAGACCGGCGACCCAGGCGTTTTTCTAACACACATACATAACTCCATGGACTTACAAGCTCCCCTTTCATTTCACACCGACGACATCCATAGACAAAAGAGCATGATATCAACTAGGTACTGATGTCTACGCACTTCTATTCTTGTAGACAGTTGTTGGGCCTCCAAGTGCAGAGGTTTGTAGAACAGCAGCAAGTTTGCCCTTAAGTGGACCACCCAAGGTTTATCAAACTCAGGGAGGAAGTGGTCAAAGGTATTCCCTCTCAAGCAACCCTGCAATCAAGATACAAGAAGTCTCTTGTGTCCCCAACACACCCAATACACTTGTCAGGTGTATAGGTGCACTAGTTCGGCGAAGATATAGTGAAATACAAGTGGTATGAATAATTATAAGTGGTAACGGTGATAGAAAATAGCTTGATGGCGTGGAAAAGACTAAAGGCAAACTGAAATAAATATGGAAACAAGTAAACATGTAACAGATCTAGTAGCAAACGATGTTTTAATTCTTAGAAACAAGGCCTAGGGATCATACTTTCGCTAGTGAACACTCTCATTTAAATATCTTCTCTTTATGATACTACTCTTAACTACTCTCCGGTTGGACACTCGAATCCATGGTAGGGCTATAACAGCACTCCTCAAAGTAAGCCTTTCCCATCTAGATAACCCCACATTGTCACCTTGAGTACTAGATGAGTCCAACAAACACCACAATTTCATAAAGACATCCAACTCCAAATATAACTCATAACAAGTATTTGTAATCTCTAGCCTAAGTGCCACCATGGTGAGCACGCTGTCACTTTCACACACATGGGGAGAGCAGAGATTCATTAAAAGCACTTGAGTAGCAGAATAGATCTATAGATTACAAGCTCATGATCACAATATGATCACGCATAGAGAGAGATGAACACATAGCTACCGGTAGAACCCTTAGCCTCGAGAGAGAACTACTCCCTCCTCATCATGGGAATCAGCAATGGTGATGGAGATGGTGGTGGAGATCGATGGAGATGGCTCCGGGGGCACTTCCCCGTCCCGGCAGGGTGCCGGAATAGAGACTTTCTGTCCCCCGAATCTCCTTTTCGGTGGCGGCAGCGCTGTGGAACTTTTCGTGGCTGGAGGCTTGACGATTTAGGGTTTTGGTATCGGGAGGCTTCTTATAGGCGAAGAGGCAAGGTCGGTGGAGTGCCAGGGGGCCCACACCACCTGGTGGCACGGCCAGGGCTAGCCCGCGCCACCATATGGTGTGGCTAGGCCCTGGCACTCCTCCGTCTCTGCTTCTGGCTCCGTGAGTCTTCCGGTAAAATAGGAACTTTGGCTTTTGTCCCGTCCAATTCCGAGAATGTTGATTTTCTGACTTTCCTGGAACCAAAAACAGCAGAAAACAGGCAACTAGCACTGTGGCTCTTGTTAATAGGTTAGTCCAAGAAATCATATGAAAAGTACTCCAAAGTGTGGACAAAGCATAAGAAAGTAGATAAAACCAAGCATGGAACATCAAAAATTATAGATACATTTGCAATGTATCAGGTACAAAGTACAAGTGCAATGTTGAAAGCGTTCCCCATGACATCATGGTTCTGCTAATCCCCAACATATAAGTGCAAGCATATACAACATAGAGGACACAATGGTTCAAGTTTATTAGGGCAAGAAAAGGAAAGTGTGCCATCAAGTTCGTGAGAGCTTTAATCACTAGTTTTCTCATAACAAGTTTAATTCGGAAGATAGATAAAAACATGAATATACTTGGAATAGCAAATGCTAATAGGTAGGTATGGTGGACTCTTTGAAATAACTTGGTTTTATTTCGAGTTGGATGTATGAGCGGAGCTCATACTTGGTTATGGAGGCTAGCAAAAGACTGGGAGCGACCAACTAAGAGAGCAATAATGGCCATAATCATGCAAAGCGACAAAACATTATTAATTAAAGCATAAAGTGATATTACAAGTCGAAAACTAAAGGATCATAAAGTCTATGGTGACTTGGTATAGTCTTACCATGGTATGAGCATGCGCCAAGTCAACCCAAATAAAGCATCAAAGGAGAATACCACAATACTATACTTTAATATGCTAAAACAACACATGATTCTTTCAAGGCACATTAAGTAATCTCAATTGTTTATAACATGTCATGCTACAACAAAGATCACTAAGCATAAAGCCAAAACAATATCAAGCATGACATGACAAAGCATATGCCACAGTCAAAAACAAGCTCTCTTTACCACTTAAGCATGAACTTTCCTACTCTTTTCCAAACCAAACCAAACTATTTGAAAACTAATGTATGAAAGAGGTGGTCAAACCAATTTATTCAAGCAAACTAAGAAAACCAAGCAAACGAAAACCAAAAAAAAAACAAAGACGCTCCAAGAACAACACAACTATGCACGAACAATAAAAATGAAGTGTTTGGAAGAACCTGAGATTTTTTATTGATGAAGAAGGGGATGCCTTGGGCATCCCCAAGCTTTGACACTTGTACTTCTTGGACATTTCTTGGGGTGACACGGGGTGGCATACCCAAGCTTGAGCTTTAGTCCATTCTTCATCTCATCACATCATTCTCTCCATACACCTGAAATTCTTCCTTCTTACAAAACTTCACACAATCTTTATTAGCAACATTAGTGCACTCAAGATAATAAGTCTTTGGATTCAGTTTCAACACCAATAAAACTTCCATTAAAGCACAAGCTCACTTCCCTTGAAAAGCTCAATTCCCCAAACAGAACCCAAAAAAGAACCAACAAGAAGCAAATGCAAATAATGGCAGAAATCTGTCAAAACAGACCAGCAGGTAAAAACCAATTTTTTCGAAGACCTTCTGTTTCTCAAATCGAAATGTGTTGAGCTAACGAATGTTAGATAACAAACTCGGGTAGAAGCACAAAAATTCACGCCTCAAAACGACGTACAGAGATTTTACACGAATTTTTACAGTGAAGCACAAAAATCTGTTTCGGGATAGCAAGTTTCCCAAGCATTACTTCTCTCTCATTAGAGGTTAATCTTGGCACAAAAATCAAATAAAAAAGATAAGGAGCGGCTATTATAGAGGTAATAACTTCCAAGACTCATGTATAACTTTTGGGTTATCTCCCAATAAGTACTTTTCGTTATCGCCTTTAAGTTAGGCATAAGAAGTAAGAAAAAGAATCACGTGTTCTCAAATGAAGAAGCGTTAAGAGCAAACTTTGTTTTCATAGGAGAGGTAAAAGGAATATTCTCTCTCTTCTTAGGGAAGTGTTCTATACCTTTCTTGAGTGGGAGTTGATATTTAATGGTGCCTTCTTTCATATCAATAATGGCACCAACAGTTCTAAGAAAAGGTCTTCCCAAAATAATAGGATAAGAAGCATTGCATTTAACATCCAAAACATAGAAATCAACTGGGACATAGGCATTGTTAACCATAATAAGAACATCATTAATACTCCCCATGAGTTTCCTTTTAGCATTATCATCAAGTGGGACATTTAAATAACAATCTTCCAATGGTGGCAAATCAAGCATATCATAAATCCTTCTAGGCATAATAGAAACGCTAATATAAAGATCACATAAAGCTTTGAAATCAAAATCATTCACTTTCATATTAATGATGGGTTCCCAAACATCTTCTAGTTTCATAGGAATAGAATCTTTATGTTTCATCTTTTCTTCTCTAATTTTTATGAGAGCATGAGTAATGTGTTTTGTAAAAGCCATATTCATAGTACTAGTATTAGGACTTTTAGCAAGCTTTTGTAGGAACTTAATTACTTCAGAGATATTGCAACCATCAAGATCAAAATCATAATTATCATCTAAACTAGTAGAGCTATTACTAGCTTCATCACTAGTGGTAGTGATAGTAGAAACACTAATATTTCTAGCAATTTCATCTTCTCTTTCCCACTTAGCATGCAATTCAGCTAATAGTCTAACATTTTCATCAATTCTAACTTGTATGGCATTAGTAAAAGCAAAGGGATTATCAATAGTTTCAGGTTTAGCAACCATTTTATTCAAATAAGATTGTGCTTCTTCCAATGATGCTATATTTATTTTAGCATTAGAGAGTTTTTCCTCAATAGTTTTATTGAAAGCAGTTTGTTTACTAATAAAATCTTTAAGCATGACTTCAAGTTCAGAGGGTGCACTCCTCTTATTGTTGTTGGAATTTCCAAAAGCATTATTGCCAAAATTATTATTTCTTATAAAGTTCACATCAATTTTCTCTTCTTGAGCAACCAAAGAGGCTAAGGGGACATGATTTGGATCAATATGAGCTTTCCCATTAATAAGCATAGACATAATAACATCAATTTTATCACTCAAGGAGGAGGTTTCTTCAACATAATTTACCTTCTTACCTTGTGGAGCTCTCTCAGTGTGCCATTCAGAATAGTTAACCATCATATTATCCAGAAGCTTTGTTGCAGCACCCAAAGTAATGGTCATAAAGGTACCCCCAGCAGCAGAATCTAGTAGATTTCTTGAAGAATAATTCAGTCCTGCATAAAAGGTTTGGATAATCATCCAAGCAGTCAGTCCATGAGTAGGACAATTCTTTACCAAAGATTTCATTCTTTCCCAAGCTTGAGCAACATGTTCATTATCAGATTGTTTAAATTTCATTATTTCACTTCTCATAGATATAATTTTAGTAGGAGGATAGTATTTTCCAATGAAAGCATCTTTGCATTTAGTCCATGAATAAATACTATTTCTAGTTAGGGATTGCAACCATTCTTTAGCTTTTCCTCTCAAAGAGAAAGGAAACAATTTAAGGTTAATAATATCTCCATCTATATCCCTATGTTTTTGCATCTCACAAAGTTCAACAAAGTTATTAAGATGAGCAGCAGCATCTTCAGTACCAATACCAGAAAATTGTTCTCTCATAACAAGATTGAGTAAAGCAGGTTTAATTTCAAAGAAAGTAGCTTCAGGAACAGGTGGAGCAATAGGTGTGCACATGAAATCATTGTTGGTGGTGCTAGTGAAGTCACACAACTTAGTGTTTTCAAGAGTAGTCATTTTTTTTGTTTTTAATAAAGAAAGAAAACTAGTACAACTAATTTTTGGTGTTTTTGGTAAAGGAACAAGCAAATAAAGCACAAATAAACTAAGCAAAACAAAAATAACAAAGTAAAGAGATTGGTTATGAGGGACTCCCCTTGTGAAGATGTCATTGAATCCCCGGCAACAGCGCCAGAAAAAGTGCTTGATGGCCCAAAATATATTGAGCTCGTTGGGGAACCCCAAGAGGAAGGTATGATGAGCACAACAACAAGTTTTCCCTCAGTTATAAAACTAAGGTTATCGAACCAGTAGGAGCAAGGAAACACCTCCAAGGTGTTGTTTCCAACTTGGAATCCTGCACAACACAACCACAGAACTTTGCCCCAACTTATAGTGAGGTTGTCAATCTCACCGGTTTTGCTGAAAACAAAGGATTAAACGTATTGTGTGGAAGAAAGTAAAAGCTTGCAGAAAGTAAACAGAAAACAGTAAATATTTGTAAATTGATGGTAAAATAAAGGACCGGGGTCCATAGTTCACTAGTGGTTGTTCTCCTTAAGATAGATGACATGTTGGGTGAACAAGTTACAGCGGGGAAATTGACAAACATCGAGAAAGCATACAAGCATATACTAATCATCTTGACTCCTATGAGATTTGATTGGGCATTACAACATTATACATAGACTGTAATCCAACTGCATCTATGACTAATAATCCACCTTCAGGTTATCAATCCAAACCCCCTCCAGTATTAAGTTGCAAGCAACCGATAATTGCATTACGCATTGGGTGTAAAGTGTTGGGTCTGCAGCATAGAAAACAAAAATTTTCCTACGGTGTGAACTACACGTCATGATCTATCTACTAGGTACAAAGCAACGAGTGGACATACATCCAACGAGAACTTACCCTCGAAGACAACGAGTTTTGTTAACGAGTAGGAACTCGTGGTTGATGTTGTCGTACACTTGCCGATCTCAAGATCGTGAGGAAGTCCGAGCGCCGCAACTCAGCAGCGCATCCGCACGCGCACACACGTTCAAGCCACCGGACAACCTCCACCTCCTCGCTCCAGCGATCCAGCCGAAGCAGCAACTCCTTGCAGACGAAATGCCACCGGGAACATGTATCTCGCTAATCCGAGACCATGGGGGAATAATTCAAGAGGGGGAGAGAGATCCTTCACAAGGAGGTGTGAGGATGAAGGAGGGAATGGGTGGCCTTTTATAGGAGGAGGGGGGGGTGCCCCCTCTCTCCATGGCCGGCGCATGGGGGGTGACCCCTCACCTCCCCCATTCATGTGGTGGTAACCCCTCCACATTAAAATGCCTCTTCACATTCCCTTTTAAAGTCTCCACTTTAAATGCATTGAATTTCTCCAAATTTAATGCTCTCTCATTTAATAAAACACTTTTTATTAAATTTATTCAGAATTTTGTTAATTACTTTAATTAACAAACATTCACATATAGCCCCTTGCAATATTTCAATATCACATGCAGAACCGCTTTCTGCAATTTCACCCGAAACAATTTCCGGTTTCTATTGAAACAATTCCTGCGCTTTGCAATTCTTTCGTCTGAAACATATGTGCTCCAAAATGGTGTCCGGTAACTCTTAAGTGTGCCACCCTATGGTTCGCGAATAATGTAGACATGATCGAGACCCTTCTCCGATCAATAATCAGTAGTGGGACCTGGAGATCGGTACTGACTCCTACACATTCAACGGTGACTTCTGTGATCATGAGAACCTTTAACGCTTGTAACTAAATCCCTTTGTCTCTCGATATATTACATGTCCGAGATTTGATCATCGGTATCTCCATACATAGTTTGATCTCGTTACCGACATGCACTCTTTTCTCGTTCTCGTGACATAACATTCTAGTGATCACATCACTTGCTTGCAAGCTATCTTAATGTGATATCACCGAGAGGGCCCAGAGTATATCTATCCGTCATCTAGATTGACAAATTCCACTCTTGATCCATGAGCCTCAACATAACACCTTCGTAGTACTAAACCCATCTCTATAGTCACCTTGTTACGGTGTGATGTTTGATGTTATCAAGATACTCTTCCGGTGTTAGCAATTAACATGATCTCATGGTCTAAGGATAAAGATTACTTCGTATGATGTTATAGCAATATAAACATAATGACTTGATCGTAATGCTATACTTCGGATGAATGTTCATCACATCATTCCACCAATGGTGTGACCTTGTTATTAACAACATCCAATGTCCATGATCAGGAAACCTTGATCATCTTCTTAATCAACAAGCTAGTCTATAAGAGAGGCATAACTAGGAACCCCTTTTGTTTATTAAACACACATGTATTGATGTTTCCGATCAATACAATTCTAGAATGTAAAATAAACATCTATCATATATAAGGAATATATAATAACAACTTTATTATTGCCTCTCAGGGCATATTTCCTTCAGTCTCCCACTTGCACTAAAGACAGTAATCTAGTTCACATAGTGATAAATCTAACACCCATGGAGTTCTAGTGTTGATCATGTTTTGACCTAGGGAGAACTTTAGTCAACAGATCTGCTACATTTAGGTCTGTGTGTACTTTACAAATCTTTATATCTCCATCCTTGACATGCTCGCGGATGGAGTGAAACCGACGCTTAATATGCTTGGAATTCTTGTGAGACCTCGGTTCCTTTGCGTTGGCTATCGCTCCATTATTGTCACAATAGATCACCATTGGGTCCAACGCACTAGGAACCACACCTAGTTCCGTAATGAACTCTTTCATCCAAACCGCCTCATGCGCCGCTTCTAAAGCAACAACATATTCCGCCTCCGTCGTTGATCCAGCTACCACAGGTTGTTTGGAACTCCTCCAACTAACTGCTGCTCCGTTCAAGAGAAATACGTATTCAGATTGAGACTTAGAGTCATCCTGATCAGTGTCAAAGCTAGCATCAACATAACACTTAGCGACTAGCTCTTCTTCACCTTCATATATAAGAAACATATCCTTAGTTCTTCTCAAGTACTTGAGGATGTTCTTTACCGCTATCCAGTGTTTCGAACCTGGATCAGATTGGTACCTACTAGTCAAACTAATAGCATGTGCCACATCCGGTCTTATACATAGCATGTCATACATAATAGAGCCTATGGCCGAGGCATAGGGGATCTTATCCATCATCTCTCTTTCTTCCGCCGTAGTCGGACTTTGAGTCTTACTCAATGTCTTGCCTTGCAACGTAGGTAAGAACCCCTTCTTACTTTCGTCCATATTAAACTTCTTTAATATCTTATCAAGGTATGTACTCTGCGATAGCCTAATTAGGCGCCTTGATCTATCTCTATAGATTTTAATGCCTAATATATATGACGCTTCACCAAGGTCTTTCATCGAAAATTTGCTATTTAGATAACTTTTAACACTGTTTAAAAGATCTATATCATTTCCAATCAATAATATGTCATCCACATATAATATCAGAAATTCCACATTGCTCCCACTCACTTTCTTGTAAATACAAGCCTCTCCATAAGTTTGGACAAATCCAAACTCTTTGATCACCTCATCAAAGCGGAGATTCCAACTCCGGGATGCTTGCTTCAGTCCATAGATGGATCGCTGAAGTTTGCATACCTTATTAGCATCCTTAGGATCGACAAAACCCTTAGGTTGTATCATATACAACTCTTCTTCAATATTACCATTGAGGAACGTAGTTTTGACATCCATCTGCCATATTTCATAATCGAAATATGCAGCAATTGCTAACATAATCCTAACCGACTTAAGCATCGCTACGGGAGAGAATGTCTCATCGTAGTCAACTCCTTTAATTTGTCGAAACCCCTTTGCGACAAGTCGAGCTTTATAGATGGTCACATTACCATCAGCATCAGTTTTTCTTTTGAAAATCCATTTATTCTCAACGGCCTTTCGGTCGTGAGGTAAGTCCACCAAGTTCCAAACTTGGTTCTCGTACATGGATTCCATCTCGGATTTCATGGCTTCTAGCCATTTGTTGGAATACGGGCTCATCATCGCTTCTTCATACGTCGCAGGGTCATCCATTTCATGAACCATGAAATTCACAACAGGATTGCTGTACAGTTTAGGAGCTGCACGTGTCCTGCTTGACCTGTGAGGTTCGGTAGTGTCCTCTTTCGGAGTTTCATGACCATTATCATTAGCTGTCTCTTCATCAGGTGAAGTCAACTCCGAAACAACTTCCGGTGCTGCGCCACTCGCCATTCCATGAAGAGAAGGTTCAATAACCTCTTCGAGTTCTACCTTCCGACTACTCACACCTTTCGCGAGAAACTCCTTCTCAAGAAAGGATCCATTCTTAGCAACAAAAACCTTGCCCTCGGATCTGTGATAGAAGGTATACCCAATTGTTTCCTTAGGGTATCCTATGAAGACGCATTTTTCCGCTTTGGGTTCGAGTTTATCCGGTTGAAGTTTCTTCACATAAACATCGCATCCCCAAACTTTAAGACATGACAACTTAGGTTTGTTTCCAAACCATAATTCATACGGTGTCGTTTCAACGGATTTAGATGGTGCCCGATTTAAAGTGAATGCAGCTGTTTCCAGTGCATAACCCCAAAATGACAGAGGTAAGTCAGTCAGAACATCATAGATCGAACCATATCCAATAAGGTACGATTACGACGTTCCGACACACCATTATGTTGTGGTGTTCCGGCAGGCGTTAGTTGTGAAACTATTCCACACTCTTTCATGTGTGTGCTAAACTCGTAACTTAGATACTCTCCTCCACGGTCAGACCGTAGAAATTTGATCTTTCTATTACGATGATTTTCCACTTCATTCTGAAATTCCTTGAACTTTTCAAAAGTTTCAGACTTGTGTTTCATCAAATAGATATACCCATATCTACTCAAATCATCCGTGAAAGTAACAAAATAACGATATCCACCTCGCGCCGACACACTCATTGGTCCACACACGTCAGTATGTATGATTTCCAATAGATCTATCACCCGTTCCATTGAACCCGAAAACGACGTTCTAGTCATCTTGCCCATAAGGCATGGCTCACATGTATCAAATAATTCAAAATCAAGTGATTCCAAAAGTCCATCGGAATGGAGTTTCTTCATGCGTTTAACGCCAATATGACCTAGACAGCAGTGCCACGTATATGTAGACATATCATCATCAAGTTTAATCTTTTTAGCATTAACATTATGAATGTGTGTAATATTACTATCGAGATCCAACAGAAATAAACCATTCAACATAGGTGCATGACCATACAAGATATCATTCTTATAAATCAAACAACCATTGTTTTCAGATTAAAGGAATGACCACTTTGCATCAAACACGATCCAGATACAATGTTCATGCTCAGTGCAGGCACTAAATAACAATTATTTAGGTTTATAACTAATCCTGATGGCAAATGGAGAGGTAGCGTCCCAACGGCGATCACATCAACTTTTGATCCATTGCCGACCCGCATTCTGACCTCATCCCTTGCTAGTTGTCGCTTGTTTCGTAGCCCCTAAACCGAGTTACATATATTAGCAACCGATCCCGTATCAAATACCTAGGTGCTAATGCGAGTACTAGTCAAGTACACATCAATAACATGTATATCACATATACCTTTGTTTGCCTTGCCGGACTTCTTGTCCGCCAAATACTTGGGGCAGTTGCGCTTCCAATGGCCAGTCCCCTTACAATAGTAGCACTCAGTGTCAGACTTAGGGCCAGCTCGGGGTTTCTTTTCAGGCGTGGCAACAGACTTGCCACCCTTCTTTCCCTTGTGCTCGCCTTTCTTGTCTTTCTTGAAACCGGTGGTCCTATTGATCATCAACACTTGATGTTCTTTCCTAATCTCCACTTCTGCAGTCTTAAGCATTGACAGAAGCTCGAGAAGAGACTTCTTCATGCCCTGCATATTATAGTTCATCACGAAGCTCTTGTAGCTAGGTGGCAGAGATTGTAGAACACGATGTATGCCTAAGTCAATGGGAATCGTTATTCCCAAGGACACAAGCTTATCGGCGTACCCAGACATTTTGAGTACGTGCTCACTAACGGAGCTATTTTCCTCCATCATGCAGCTAAAGAACTTTTCTGTAGCATTATAACTCTCTACGGCAGCATGGGTATCGAAAATCATTTTCAATTCTCCCATGGTATCAAAGGCATTGCCATTTTCGAAATGCTTTCGAAGTTCTGGCTCTAGCCCATACAGTATGCCGCAATGAACTAAGTTGTGGTCCTCCTGACGAGTCACATAGACCATCTTTTCCTCGTCAGGGGCATCAGGAGCTGGTGGGGGGCCTAGCGGCGCATCTAGCACATATTGCTTTTGTGTAGCAGTGAGGAGAATCCTCAAATTCATAGCCAAGTTGGTGAAGTTGCTACCATTCGCAGCAAGTTTCTCTTTCTCCATGAACACATTGAAATTAAAAGCAGGTGGTGCCATCTACAACAGAATTTGTAAAGTTTATTTAGACTAAGTTTATGATAGATTGAGTTCAACTAATCCAAATTACTAATGAACTCCCACTCAAAAACGGCATCCCTCGTGTCCTTTTGGTGATTACGTGAACCAAATCCACTACACCAAGTCCGATCATCACGTGAGTTGATGTAGCTTCAAAGGCAAGCATCTATATGGGCATCATATCAACTATATTACTCATGCTTAACCTTTCAGTCCGTGTTCCGAGGCCATGTCTGTAGATGCTAGGCTCGCCAAGTAAGAACCTTAGTATTCGCGTGTGTAAAACTGTCTTACACCTGTTCCTATGAAAGCGTAGATTCGAGTACACCCGATCATCACGTGTTGTCTCAAAACACAATCCATAGAACGGTGCATACTCAAGGAAGAACACATTTTATCTTGATATCTAAATGAGGGATCATCTTATAATGCTACCAAAAGAGCCAAACTAGCAGTATAAGATGCAAACATCTAATGTGAAAAGTGAGATGATATGGTCCATGCATTTGATCTCTATCACTTGCATCGTGGTATGATCTCTATCATTCCTTTGTGTGTAAGGCCAAGGTCTATGGAACTTACACGTTGAGTGTGTTGTAAGAGTATCTATCATACATCTACTTACAACAATACCATATCAATACACTATCCCAACAACGATCTAAACTAGACGCCTCTAATTTATCAATTGCAAGTTTTACGTGGCTTAGGGCTTTCGGAGATAGAACCGTTCTTACCTACGAACATGAACCACAACGAGGATAACTAAGTTATTAGCAACTCATTGTAAATCAGATATTGACTATAGTAGGAGAGACAGACACCCGCCAGCCACTTATGCAAAACAAGTTGCATGTCAGTCGTGGAACCGGTCTCATGTACGATGACATGTAAGGTTGGTCCGGGCCGCTTCATCCCACTATGCCACCAATATCCAAAATACATAGAAGATGCAATAACATGATCATCATCGCCCACATATAAACATATGTGTACTACCCGTGCAAAGCACCTACGCATAGATCAGGCTCTGATACCACTGTTGGGTCCGCAGCATAGAAAACAAAAAAATTCCTATGGTGTGAACTACACGCCAGGATCTATCTACTAGGTACAAAGCAACGGGTGGACATACATCCAACAAGAACTTACCCTCAAAGACAACGAGTTTTGTTAACGAGTAGGAACTCGTGGTTGATGTAGTCGTACACTTGCCGATCTCAAGATCGTGAGGAAGTCCGAGCGCCGCAACTCAGCAGCGCATCCACACTCGCACACACGTTCAAGCCACCGGACAACCTCCACCTCCTCGCTCCAGCGATCCAGCCGAAGCAGCAACTCCTTGCAGACGAAATGCCACCGGGAACATGTATCTCGCTAATCCGAGACCATGGGGGAATAATTCAAGAGGGGGAGAGAGATCCTTCACAAGGAGGTGTGAGGATGAAGGAGGGAATGGGTGGCCTTTTATAGGAGGAGGGGGGGTGCCCCCTCTCTCCATGGCCGGCGCATGGGGGGTGACCCCTCACCTCCCCCATTCATGTGGTGGTAACCCCTCCACATTAAAATGCCTCTTCACATTCCCTTTTAAAGTCTCCACTTTAAATGCATTAAATTTCTCCAAATTTAGTGCTCTCTCATTTAATAAAACTCTTTTTATTAAATTTATTCAGAATTTTGTTAATTACTTTAATTAACAAACATTCACATATAGCCCCTTGCAATATTTCAATATCACATGCAGAACCACTTTCTGCAATTTCACCCGAAACAATTTCCGGTTTCTATTGAAACAATTCCCGCGCTTTGCAATTCTTTTGTCTGAAACATATGTGCTCCAAAATGGTGTCTCGTAACTCTTAAGTGTGCCACCCTACGGTTCACGAATAATGCAGACATGATCGAGGCCCTTCTCCGATCAATAATCAGCAGCGGGACCTGGAGATCCGTACTGACTCCTACACATTCAACGATGACTTCTGTGATCGTGAGAACCTTTAACGCTTGTAACTAAATCCCTTTGTCTCTCGATATATTACATGTCCGAGATTCGATCATCGGTATCTCCATACATAGTTTGATCTCGTTACCGACATGCACTCTTTTCTCGTTCCCGTGATATAACATTCTAGTGATCACATCACTTGCTTGCAAGCTATCTTAATGTGATATCACCGAGAGGGCCCAGAGTATATCTATCTGTCATCTAGATTGAAAAATTCCACTCTTGATCCATGAGCCTCAACATAACACCTTCGTAGTACTGAACCCATCTTTATAGTCACCCTGTTACGGTGTGACGTTTGATCTTATCAAGATACTCTTCCGGTGTTAGCAATTAACATGATCTCATGGTCTAAGGATAAAGATTACTTCGTATGATGTTATAGCAATATAAACATAATGACTTGATCGTAATGCTATACTTCGGATGAATGTTCATCACATCATTCCACCAATGGTGTGACCTTGTTATTAACAACATCCAATGTCCATGATCAGGAAACCTTGATCATCTTCTTAATCAACAAGCTAGTCTATAAGAGAGGCATAACTAGGAACCCCTTTTGTTTATTAAACACACATGTATTGATGTTTCCGATCAATACAATTCTAGCATGTAAAATAAACATCTATCATATATTAGGAATATATAATAACAACTTTATTATTGCCTCTCAAGGCATATTTCCTTCATAAAGTAAACAATACGATTGTTCTATGAACAAAGGATTGTTGTTTTCTCCCTAGTAGCAACAACACATCTAGTACTTTAGAGATTTCTGTCACTTCCCCAGATTACTAGAGGCATGAACCCACTATCGAGCATAAATACTCCCTCTTGGAGTTGCTAGCATCTACTTGGCCAAGATATCTACTAACAACGGAGAGCATGCAAGATCACAAATAACAAAGACATGATAGAATCAATAATCAATATGAAATAGCATCTCAATATCCATTGGATCCCCGCAAACACAACATGTATGATTACAAATAGATGATCTTGATCATGAACGCAGCTCACAAGATCTATACATGGTAGCACAAAGGAGAAGAACCAACCATCTAGCTACTACATGGACCCATAGTCCAAGGATGAACTACTCACGCATCACACCGGAGGCTTGCATGGTGATGAAAAAGGCCTCCAGGGTGAATTCTCCCCTCCAGCAGGGTGCCGAGAAGAGCTTCAGATCCCTCCCGATCTAGGGATGGAGATGACGACGGCTATAGACTCTTTCATGGAATTTTGATCGGGTCCTTAGGGTTTCTGTATCGAAGGCATCTTATAGGCAAAAGGGGAGGCCGAGGGGGTGCCCTAGGTGGCCACACCACCCCCTGGCGTGGACCAGGCCTGGCCGCGTGGCCAGGTGGTGTGGGTGGCCCCTGGCCCCTCTCCGTCTCATATTCTGGCTCTGTGTCCCTCTCGGTGAAATATTGACTTTGGCTTTTGTCCCGTCCAATTCCGAGAATATTCATTTTCTGACTTTCCTGGAACCAAAAACAACAGAAAATAGGCAGCTGGCACTGTGGCATCTTGTTAATAGGTTAGTCCAAGAAAGTGTATAAAAAGTACTCCAAAGTGTGGACAAAACATAAGAAAGTAGATATAAACCAAGCATGGAACATCAAAAATTATAGATACATTTGCAACGTATCAGCTGCCTGGCCACATTTGGGATCCTCTCCACCGCGCGGTTCACACATTTTCCTCACCATCTCGCTCGCTGCATCACTCCTTCTAGACCACCACCCATCTCCTCCAAAAACCCCAAATAGTTCTATATAGATCCACCCTCACCCCCAATGCTCCTGGACGTGATGGTGGATCATCTATACAAAATCTAGAGAGGTTCGATTGAGAGTCGGTGGTGCAACAACTTTAGCAAGGTCGGCGATGACGTCGCCAGCAAAATCGTTGAGCGTATGGATGCTAAAAGCACTCTTTGGCTGGGCGCATGCTCCAAGGAGCTACACCACCAAGTCGCTGACAGAGAAGGTTACAACTGCCCAAACTATAAATGCTCAAAAGTGGTCTCCTTCAACAAACTCTATGCCACATGATCTCCTGCATCCACGGCTCGTTTATCTACATGGAGCCAGGATGCAAGTGGGTCGGCGATAAATTAACGTTGTATCTGCACCTCAAATCCACGCACTCGATCGAGGTGCCCACAGTCCTCTATAGCATCAAACAATGGGACCTGTCTAAGACAGTACCTGCAGGGGGCTCACGGAGAACAAATGTCATCGGCATCAGGAAGACGGGCACGCTGTTCATCTGCCTGATTGATGGGCACATCACGGAGATTGTCCTATCCGTCAACCGCGTAAGGTCGGCGGTGTGGTATTTGGAGGAGTACGAGGTGAGGGTGTCGTCATTGGTCACTTTTCATGGGTTCTATTAGCTTGAGTTTTATTCTGAGCCAAAGATTGTGGAGCCGCCAACCGAAGCCATGGTGGATGCGCTCAACCATTACCTGTTGGTGTCGCGGACTTATTGTCAAGCTCCTCAATCCTTGGTCGGAGTTCCTTGTGGAGTTCCAATATTGGATTGACAATGACATCAACCCATTGTGAGATATCACATCTAAATATTCTCCTGATGATCCTAATATGAATGTACTATTGTATGTAATTTTCTAGTCCCTCTGTTCTAATATTAATTACTTTATTTATGTTAGTTGAAGATTCCCTTCATAATCGGAGTGGTTGAAATTGCTGGAAAGATTCATGAATTTTACATCTATCTTGCTGAGGGTGAACAGGCGAAATCATATTACGAGGATCCATAGACGACAGTAAAACGAGAGAAGCATGCCAGGATGGAAATAAAGCGCTACCCGACCAGGACTTGGACATGCTGGATCGTTGGCATACAGATCTTGTCGTGATTCTGACCTCTCTCTTTTCTCTCATTCATGTTTGGAGTATATGGGACATTTAATCGTTCCTAGCTAGCTTAAGGTACTACTACGAGTAGTTTTATACTTCTACCGAGTATTTTGTATGGAGTTCTGCAACTGCTAATATATTTTGTAATAATTCATATGTACTGGGAATTTTTTAGATCAAGCGCAGAATATGGCATGTACTGCTTAATCTTTCAAAAGCTGCTGAATCTCTCAAATGTTCCGAGGTTGCTATTATCAAAGTATTTTGTAGAACTAATACTATTGTAATGGTACTTGTTTTGATCAATGGCAGTAGATTGTTTTGCTTTTCTTTTGAAACATGGCCTTTGTCACAATCTAGATGAGGCATGGGCTTGTTGGGTTGCATATATGTTGGTCACACTTGCATTGATGTAAGAACGAAGTATGCACACAAATGCAGACTTGATCATCAATTTTGCTTGCTCCAATGATGGAGTGTGCTCTGCGAAAAAGGGCAAACATATCCTATGCCAATTTTTATAGAGCTGAAACAAGAACCGATTCTCCTTGTACTGCTGTTGAATTTCAGTGTCTGTATTGCTGAATCGGTCCCATTGAAATGCTAATGAATCTGTCAAGTGCTGCTGAATATGAATCAGTGATATTTTCCTGTCTTATTATGTACTGACGAATCTTTCAAATTTTAACTACAAGTAAATCGTAGGTTTCTTTGAAAGTTTTACAAAAAAGCTTTTGGAGGTACCCATCGAGGGTCAATTAATATATTGGAAACCACCGAGAGTTTGCACAACAGATTTAACTTCTTGCTAAGATTTTGCATTTTGATAATTTAACAAAATTTGGTCAAACTTGAGGTACACAAGAGACCAAGAGGGGGGCAGCGCGAGACTTTCAAAAAAAGAGGCAACACGAGAGTAGCGCAGATGAGGAGTTAAAGGCGGTGCGATATCAGAGCAAAGCTATGATGGGCTGCTGACATGAGGGACATGGTACACTTCACTAGTAGTAAATGTATGGACCTACTACTAGTATATGCATGCAAAACAAGTTGTGTTTCCTCTCGATATCTTCTCTGCAGCCACGGGTGCAAAGTCCAACTTGTCTCTTCCTCGTCCATAGCGTGGTGCTACGCACATGTGCCTTGGTACGACACACCGATCTACTTCTAGCAACCATTTTTCTGTTCCGAAATTCAAAATAATCATCAAAACCAGTACAAAAAGGCTCAAAGGTAACATTAATTACAAAAAGGACCTTGGACCACCTTGCGACAAGAACAAACCCTAGCGTGATAATAGAAGCGTCTCACTCCTCCATGACCTCTAGTTCCAAAAAATAAATAAAGAATGCCACCACCGCAATTTTCAGACAAAGTGTACCATGCTTTCTTATAATTCCTAAGTTTTAGGATTTTCCAAGCAGACATAGAAATATTTTTCATTTTATTCATGTTCAATCTTCTTGCTTTTTGACGAGGTTGTTGCATCATAATGCTAGATGTTGTATAGTGTAATTGCTAGGTATTGTATATGCTGGTCTAAGGCCGGTAGTAAACAACGTGTCACTTTGTTATACCTAAGACTCGGTTATACTATTGAACTTGCTCTCACGCACTTCTTGTAGATTATTAAATTAGACCTAATTCGACAAATCCATGAAAAGTCTTCTAAGTGGGTTAAATTAGGTAGAAAATTAAGCCTGAAAAATATAACATGTAATTTATGCAACCACTTTATGTACTAGTAAATAAATGGCACATGCTATGAACTCCAATTTAGCCATATTAACCGTACTTCATTCTGAAAAAAACTTTTACTTCTTTACCATGCTGACATGCACCGACCTATACCAAAATATGGACACACCGTCATTATAGATATATAGAGCATGTCCATGACCTTGGTCATTTGCCTTTAAACCCAAGAAAGTTCACCCGGAGTACATGGTATAGTAGGCCATACCGTGAAGTGATTTTTTCAAATATTTTACTGGTAGAATAAATTAAAGAACAAAGAATGCCCCCAACAAACTTTTGTACAAAGCG
Organism: Avena eriantha; assembly: GCA_910589775.1. NCBI lineage: Eukaryota > Viridiplantae > Streptophyta > Magnoliopsida > Poales > Poaceae > Avena > Avena eriantha. Next base: position 318,442,518 of record OU342743.1, on the reverse strand, counting down.
GACAATTCTTTCTTATAGTTTCCCAAGTTTAAGGATTTTCAAACTTCCAAGCCAAAGATCCACGCACTTAAATGACTCTATGCCGATAAAACGAAATTAGGTCAAACTTGAACACATGTGAGCACGATAGACTATTACTCTTGAAAATTTCCCAAATTCTTCTGAAGGAACCCGGGCAGCGAATATATCATGGGCCAACAATAGTTTTGAAAAATGCCAGCACTAATTAGTAGTTGCATAACGACAAATTGGCTTGAGCAACCAATCAAGGTCATGGCCATATCCACAACATAGTTTAGGACACACGAGTCTAGCGCGGTTGGGAAGGGGGTACAAGGCATGAGTGTCTAAGGGAATCTGTAATGTAGGACCCACCCGGCTTATATGGAAATTACCACAATGTATAAGGTCAACATTTTCTACAATATAGGACCCACATAGATTTCCATATGCTCCTTGAAAGAGAGAGGAGAGAGGGGAAATGATGTTTCTATTCTCTATGGTAACCCACAAGCTTGAGGCAACTTTATTTTCTCCACAATCTATAAGGTGAACCTTAGCGGATGCCATATAGGCCTTAAGGTGTTTTTTTACACATTGCGGATGCCCTAAGGAAAAAAGGCAAATAATGGTCCCACTTGGCAGTGTATGACCAAGCTATGAAACTCCTATGCAAAAGTTAGCATCTTTAGTTTCGTAGGTGCCACATATCATCTTGTTTAGACATTGTCTAAATTGTGGAGCTTACTCGTAGTACAGTAAGTAGAACTCCCTAAGTTTCAATATATAAGATGTTTTAGGTTTGTGAAGGTTATGTATCTAGTCATCCTTTAGTGTGTATATTCAGAGTGAACCTCTATGAACCTATACATTAAAGGTGTCTTGATATATTATCTTCACAAAGCTAAAACATCTTATATTATGAAATGGCGGGAGTATTTCTTAGCTTAGACATATGCTCACCTCTGTCCACACGCTGTACATGTTGAGAGAATAAAACGTAGGTAGGGGAAGAGGCAACAACAAAGAGAGAATAATAGGAGTTGAAGGCAGTTGGATGTCAGAGCAAAGTTATGAGGCAGTTCCATTTAGCTTATCTTTCTCTTAGATGGTTCTCAAAGAAAAATTGGAAATCTGAGGGAGACTTCTAGGTGCCATTGATCTACAACAGAAAAATATGCAAAACACTTAAGACATGTATCGGTAAAAGAGCAAGCATATTAAACATTTTAAATACTTATGCTCCCACTAGAACCAACACCCCTCTGATGGTTACTTAGTGATTCAGGATCCTAAATAAGCAAGCCAACTAGTGAGCTTTAGCACCATCGCAGGCCGTCAAGTGATCTAGGTAGACAACTCCTTGTCAATCGCATCACATACGACTCCTGTTGGATGAGTGGCATCACATTCCCCGGCTCCTGTCCAACTTTTCTTCGAGTTTGACAACCGTTGTGATAGACCCGTCTAGATTACCAAGTACTTCTGCTGTAAGAGTCTGACTCGAACCCACCTAGTCAGAAAGATTTGATAGCACCTCAATTTTATGAGCTCACTACCAAAAATGTCCGACTTGTGAAGGTGCAGCACTAGCGGGGAAACCAACTAAACCTTCTTTGAGGGGTTACTTTCTACCAACTATCTAATAGAGGTAAAAATAGACACACAATAATAACACAAAATAAAGCAATTATAATGTGAAATGCTATGGCTCTCTTCATGACGATCTCCATCTCCACAAAGGATGTAATTCGAATCATGTCAACTCTTGTCACGTGCCGCCTTACACCATGTAGCCGAATTGCACATCGACTTGCATGCCATCCGGGTTCTCCAAATAGCTACACTAGCTAGTTAAAGTAAATTACATAGAGAATCTGACACGCATGTCGTTATACAATAAAATGACAGCACCTAGGCTCCAGCCGGCTGACAAAACCGTGATACGCAGATCACGTATGGATTACACATATCACATGCACATAAGCCATACCATTCACAACATCATCCTGCAAAAAACAAGTTATGCATAGATACGATAACTATCAGTGTTGTGAAACTCGCAATGACATCTATGGCGCTACGATAGGGCGAAGTGGGCGGGGATTGAAGGGGAAGCGCCCCTCATGGGTGCGGGGAGCACCCGACGATTTTTCCAAAAAACGCATATCTCATCTACATTCTGAATATGGATTGCTTCATCGGATAAAATAATATTACCCAAATCTGACCCGTACTCCGATTCGACCAAACTCTTTGATCTTCGATCACCGCATTCGGATTTATGTGTCACAGTCTACCCCGATGGTGGAAGCCGACCGATAGGGGTATGGCGTTCCACAACCTCAACAGTATGATCATGGAAACTAGATCATCCAATTCCCCGAGTACAGTTGATCCAATCAACTTCGTACAAAACCGATCTATCTCATAGATCGACCTCCAAAAATGCAATTAGATCCAATCTAACGCCAACCGCATATCACATATGCATGATATCGAGCCTAAAACCAGAAGCTAACGCTCTGATACCACTGTTGGGCCATGTAGAGATAAACAAAAAACTTTTCCCCTATGAAGTGATCTCAAGAACTAGCTGAGGTAGTAGGCCACGAGAATTACCACTCGACGTGCAGTTGTGGAATAGATGAAGCACGTCGCTTGATGCAGTGCAATCCTCATGATCCGATCATCGAAGTGTTGAATGTACAACACCTCCGTCAGTATCCATATGTACGAGGAGGAGTGTCGGCGGTGGACTGCTAGGTCCGGTACGACGGCTAGACTGAACTGAAGCTAGGATTTCCAACGCATGGAATGACCTAACCGTGTCCTCTAAGCACCTACACCCCATCTTATATAGGGAGTGAAAGTGGGCTCTACTCAGTTGTGGCCCATTCACTAAAAGGCCTATATTAGTCACTACGAGTCCAACTCACTAACTCGCGTGGTCCATGTCTGATTCAGGTCCAACCCAAATAGATTTTCGGTTCGGGTCTAACCCAAACTTTCTCCCGCTCTTAAGTGTGTGACCCGACAGGCTCATGGAGACTAGGACATGATCTGAGTCTCACTTGTGATCGATCAGTCGATAGTGGCTCCTAGAAGAACGTGCCAACTCCCAAGTACCAAAGAGTCATGACAACATACCTTCCAATATGACTTTTGTCCAAGTCCCTTTTTCCGCACAATATGCGTTGTCGAACTATAGGCGAATAATCGTCATCCCTTAAATAGTTCGACTCTCTTTCTTGATCCGAGATAAGTGATTCATCCGACTAACTCTTATTCGATCACCTTAGTGAACATTTAATCGAGTCACGCATGGCCATGCTTTCCAAATCATATCTTCCATGAGGGCCCAGAGAATATATCTCCAGTTGGAGGGGCAAAATCCCATCTTGGTTATCCACATTACGCATCTTGATTCTCAGTTGACCCGAACTCTACCTTTATAATTACCCTTTGATGGAACAATGTTTGACAAATTGTGCAATAACCTCAGGTCTAAGGATTACATTGATTAAGACATACAATTGACGACTTGTTTGTTGTACCTCAATATGGGTCAGTCCGACTCGCTAAACTATTTAGCTGGATCCGTATAAGTCGGAATAGCATCTCCATGCCCATGACAAGTGGAACCGAGTCATCAACCGACTTTCACATTAGTCTAAGTTGTGTGTCCAGCACAACCTAAATGACCAAGGACAACTAGTATGAACAACATGAATATATAGTTCCACAATCGAATCACATATTGAATTATACATATAAGTAGTTCATACTAGGACAATAACTTTACAAATACATTGGGAATAACATCATACATGATTGCCTCTAGGGCATATTCCCAACATATGTAACTTGTACTTCCACTCACCGTGTTAACTGAAGCACCTCGCTCCTACGGGACCTACCACAGTTAGAAGAAAATGCAACAGAGCCCCAATTATCACACAAAGTGGACCGCGGTTTCTTATAATTCAATTTTTCAAGCTTCCTAGCTAACTTCACACACTTAACTGACTTCTTGCCGATTTAACAAAATTAGGTCAAACTTGAGCTACAAGCAAACATGATAGATTGCTCCTGAATTAAATGTCTTTTTAGAGGTAGATGGGTGCATCTTCTTGTAGTAAACAATGTTGTTGGTGTAAGTTTCCAACTATCACGAAAGAACAATCTCAGTTTCCAACCATCGAGGGGTCATTTAATATATCACAAACCACCACCGAGAGTTTTGACAATAGGTTCAACTTCTTGCTAAGATTTTGCATCTTGACAACTTAACAAAATTATGTCAAACTTGAGCTACAAGTAAGCGCGATAGATTGCTCTTGAATTAAATGTCTTCTTGAAGGTAGATGGGTGCATCTGCTTCTTGTAGTAAACAATGCCATCGATGTGAGTTTCCAACTATCATAAAAGAACATTATCAGGTTCCAACCATCATGGGATCATTTAATATATCACAAACCACCACGAAGAGTTTTCACAATAGGTTCGAACTTCTTGGTAAGATTTTGCATCTTGACAACCTAACAAAATTAGGTCACACTTGAGCTATAGGTAAGCGTGATAGATTGCTCTTGAATTAATTGTCTTTTCGAAGGTACACATGTCCATCTTATTTTATTAAACGATGCTGTTAGTGTGAGTTTCCTGCTATCAAGAAAGAACATTCTCAATTTTTCCATGTTTTGTGAATTTTAAAACTTCCTAGCTAACTCTGCCGACTATAATGAGACTTTGTGCCATTTATCGAAATTAGGTCAAGTTTGAACTACAAGTAAACTATAGGTTGCTTTGAATGTTTTACGAAATAACTTTTCTGTGGTTTTTGATGTACTGAATTCTTGGTTAGCTTTAAAAGTTTTTTGGAAAATTCTCCTCTTTACTGCTCTCGCGCTTCCTCCTACGTGCTCTCAGTCTCTTCTTTCTCCCAGATTTTTTTTCAACATGAGGGAAACTCCTAGTGGCAATATTGTTCATCATGCGAGGAATCTCCTATGTACTCCTACCAAATACGGGAACACCACCACGCCAAGTTCTTGCATACTCCCTCCATCCATAAATAAGTGTACTTCTACTAGCTCTTAGTCTAAGTCAATTTTTTTTAAAAGTTGACTACTTTTTAAAACTAATATAGCAATATATATAACATGAAATCTACATATTATGAAAGTACATTTCAAAACGAATAAACTTATACTAGTTTTGTGTCATAAATATTGCTACATTTATGTAGCACCCCGATAAAACCACTACTAGAAAATCGCTTGTTATTTCTGTTTTGTGCATCATCATGACCGTATGCTCACGTCATCATGCCAATTGCATTTGAGCATCGTCATGACATCATGCATCTTTGTGCCTAAAACTATTTTCTAAAAGCCTACCTTTGATTTCTAAATACCCCCTCTTTATACCAAATCAAAACCCCGGTCTTTTCCAGATCTTTTATTTTTCTAAAAACTATTTATAAAATATTTTAAAAGTTCAATGAAAATAAAATATTTTTAGTGGGAGAGGCAGCCACCGGTCAGGCCCAAAAGGCCCAATTGGCAGCCACCTACCACCCCACCTCTAAAACTAAACCCTAATCTCCCTGACCTGACCCTAACCCTAGACCACATCCCACCCCACCGCCAGGAGCTAACCCAATAACCACCACACCCAACACCGCCCGCACACCCCGTGCGTCGCATCCCTCCTTTGCCGCGAACCCAGCTCCGCACTGCCTCGCATGCGGCGGCCCCACCCGGAACAACCCCGCCGACTCTGCCTTGACCCGTTCCGTGCAAGGGAACCCCACGACCTCCCCATCCCTGCTCCACCCGGCCCCACCCTTGCAGAGACTGCATCCACCCCGCGTCGCCACCTACCGACGCACTCGATCCACCACTCGCCTCCCTGTCGCTCATGATCAAGCCCTGTTCGCCTCCCCGACCGATAGCACCATCCTGTGCAGCCCCTGTTGTCATCAACCCCCTCCCCGCATTGCCCTCTCCTTGTTTTCCTCTTGCCACCAGCGCTCCTCCTTGCTCTGTCGTCGCCTCTCTCGTGCCCGAGCTCCCGTAATGCTACTCGCGGCCCTTGCTCGTCCCCACCATCGCGGTTCTCCCTCACCGCCCACCTCGTCTGCCCCGATCTGGCCCCGTAGAGGCCGCATGGACACCACTGCCCTTTGTCTCTTCCTCCTCTCCACCGCACTGTCACGAGCTCTTCTCGTACCACCACCGCCTTGCCCTCTGGCCACGAGCCCCTGCCCCATTGGCCCCTTCCTCCCTCTACAGCGGGCACGTTCTGTGAGCTCTTCACCGCGCCATGGCGCAGCTCCGGTTCCTCGTCGCCGCACGCGCCTACCTCCCCTAAAACAACCGCCACTGGTAGACTCTCCCTACAGGTCTTCCCTAGTGCCGGCCGCTTGTCCGCGACCCTGCCTCCTCGATGACCGGCCTCGCCGCTGTCTGCCTCTCTCAAGCATCGTTGTGCCTCGACATCACGTGCAGGCCCCGCGTTGTCCTCCTAGTTGCAGCACGCTGCTGCCGTTCTTCCGCCATTGCTAAGGGTCCCATAACCTCAGGCTCCACCCAACCTCGGTGGCTCCTGCTCCTGCCAGGCACCGCCGCCTTCCAGCTGCTCAAGTCCAGGGCTCAACAATCAGGTGTTCCTCTTGTGGCATACTTCCACGGTTGCACGCACATTCATTGCCATGATCCCTTCTTGTCAATTTTTATGTGTGTGTCCGCGTGACCAAGATCTTCTGAAGACCCAAGTAACCAACTCTAGGTGAAGTGTTGGCACCGGTGAACAAAAGCAGACCCGATGAACCACTGACGAATAACCAAGTTCGCCACCGACAAGATCTCCATCACGAAACATCAAGACCTTCACGGACCCGAAGACCAAATCCTAAAGACCCCGTCCCCGAACCTGAAGACCGATCCCACCGAGACCCTGAAGGCCTTGGGCACTCCTTCCTGGATCCGAAGCCATCGATCACGAGGATCCGAAGATCGAACCCGAACCCCCCGAGCCCCCAAGATCTCTGGGCCTTGATGTGTGACCCCGATCCTATAGCCCTATTTTATAAATTGCTATATATATCTCGATGCATATTAAATCATTCATGCTTGCATCGTATACATGTTTATTTGTTTAGGGCACTTTGTCGATTCACCTAATAATTAAATATGGAGACCATATGCAGGCTTTTCTAGTCTTATATTGGCTCCATTTAAATTTGTGTAGCGAACTGATGCCATGTTTTGCCTTGTTAATACAACATCTAAATTGTGGGGTACCTAAACAACATAAACCACCTAATTAATTCTCGGGACCCTGGTTCCGCTTAATATTGCCTAGTTGAATCGTATCTTTGCCATGACATGCATCATACATGTATCATGCCCAATCTTATGTCGTAGTATTAAATAGTGCATCCGGTGTTTCTTTTAGTGTTTTACTTCTTCACGGATTAGGCTGTTGAGTGGATGTGAGTGTCGACAAGTTCTTCGGATAATTACCTTCGGCAGTGTTTCCCAGGCGAGCATTCTCCCACTTTCTACCTATTTTTTGTTTATAGTTTTTACTTCCCCTGTTGATCTATTGCTATCCTTGTTGCGATGCTCTAGTTTCCGTGCACCATTTATATTCTCTGCAGCCTCTATATTGCATTGGACACATCCTATTGCCTGTTGTTTGATAGACAGTTGGCCTTGCGAGGCGTAGTTGCTTGCTCAGGTGCTACTTTGCGTTATTGATGTCCCACCATTGTTGGGAGGTTGGCACATGTTTAATGTTGGAGATGATCATGACTTTAATTTCAACTTGATAGTTAAGATGCTGGGAATAGATATAACTAATGTAGAGGCACCAGTGGGCAATAGCTAATATTTGGTTTTTAACCGCTCACTTGTGTCCCGTAGGCCCCGAGAACTTGATACCTATTCCTTGACTATCACACTATCCGCATGTGGGACCATGAATCCCCTTAGCTAGAGCTTGATTCATTTCTTATTTCGTGGGGCCACAAACTAGTTTGGGGCTTTATTACTATCATGTACTTATGCCATGCTTTACTGCTTTATTTACGATTGCGCGTGGAGCGCCTGTACTGTTTAGGAACCCCATGCCACATTTGTGCTGTATTGAGTATCGACAAGCCTAGTCACACTTTTGGGTTCCTAGTTGTTTACAGCCGTTGCCACACACCCAAGGTCCGTCACGGAGCTAGCCAATTTCGTAGAGGGTAGCTTAGAGGGGTGGGCCCCTGAAATAATTTTTGAATCCTGTAAATGCTTTGTCGTGATGCCTTGTTGGGTTTTATTTTGTTTTTCCAAGGTTGATCATGCATGTGTTGCTATTTGTGCACCCCTGTGATGTCTACGCACTTCTGTTCTTATACACAGTTGCTGGGCCTCCAAGTGCAGAGGTTTGTAGAACATCAACAAGTTTTCCCTTAAGTGGATCACCCAAGGTTTATCGAACTCAGGGAGGAAGTGGTCAAAGGTATCCCCTCTCAAGCAACCCTGCAATCAAGATACAAGAAGTCTCTTGTGTCCCCAACACACCCAATACACTTGTCAGGTGTATAGGTGCACTAGTTCGGCGAAGAGATAGTGAAATACATGTGGTATGAATAATTATCAGTGGTAACGATGATCGAAAATAGCTTGATGGCATGGAAAAGACTAAAGGCAAACTGAAATAAAGATGGAAACAAGCAAACATGTAACAGATCTAGTAGCAAACAGTGTTTTAATGCTTAGAAACAAGGCCTAGGGATCATACTTTCGCTAGTGAACACTCTCATTTAAATATCTTCTCTTTATGATACTACTCTTAACTACTCTCCGGTTGGACACTCTAATCAACGGTAGGGCTATAACAGCACACCTCAAAGTTCATCTTTCGCATCTAGAAAACCCCACACTGTAACCTTGAGTACTAGATGAGTCCAACAAACACCACAATTTCATAAAGACATCCAACTCCAAATATAACTCATAACAAGTATTTGTAATCTCTAGCCTAAGTGCCACCATGGTGAGCACGCTGTCACTTTCACACACATGGGGAGAGAAGAGATCTATTAAGCACTTGAGTAGCAAGGTAGATCTATAGATTACAAGCTCATGACCACAACAAGATCATGCATAGATAGAGAGATGAACACATAGCTACCGGTAGAACCCTTAGCCTCGAGAGAGAACTACTCCCTCCTCATCATGGGAATCAACAATGGTGATGGAGATGGTGGTGGAGATCGATGGAGATGGCTCCGGGGGCAGTTCCCCGTCCCGGCAGGGTGCCGGAACAGAGACTTTCTGTCCCCCGAATCTCCCCTTTGGTGGCGGCGGTGCTGCGGAACTTTTTGTGGCTGGAGGCTTGACGATTTAGGGTTTTGGCTTCGGGAGGCTTCTTATAGGACAGAGGGCAAGGTCGGTGGGCGGCCAGGGGCCCACACCATGCCCTGGCGCGGCCTAGGTGGACCCGCGCCTAGGGGTGGTGTGGCCACCCTATGGCCCCTCTCCGTCTCTCCTTCTGGCTCCGTGAGTCTTCCGGGAAAATAATAACTTTGGCTTTTGTCCCATCCAATTCCGAGAATATTCATTTTCTGACTTCCTGGATCCAAAAACAGCAGAAAACAGGCAACTGGCACTGTGGCATCTTGTTAATAGGTTAGTCCAAGAAATCATATGAAAAGTACTCCAAAGTTGGAACAAAACACAAGAAAGTAGATAAAACCAAGCATGGAACATCAAAAATTATAGATACATTTGCAATGTATCACCCTGTAGGGTAAATCTTTCTGAAAGCCGTGTCCGCGGTTATGGACAACTTGGAGCACAGTATCTTGATCATAGACAAATATAACTAAAGTAGTGTTATAAATTGGACTTTGACATGTCTAGTAATATGTTTTACTACAACGGAATGAGTAAATAAAAGTGCCAACAACTACTGGATTTGGGATGTCTTATGCTAATCGTATCTGACTAGTAAGTATTATAACTACAACAGAATGGTTAACTAAAACTGCCGACTACTTATGATATAAGGATGACTCATGATTTCTATATCTGACTAGTAAGTGCTGCAACTATAATGGAATGAATAAAACTGCCAGTGATGTGAGTTCCTTGTTTTGACTTCCTCGTTTGGTCTCGAGGAGGAATTACCTAGATGGATATGTTTTGGTGTTATTATCAGGTTGGATCTGAATAGGTCTTTCTTATCCATCTCTCATAGCCGACAGTTGTATTGAGTGTCTATAGGTTGTTTAGTGCATGTTGCATTGTTGTTTCAGTCCACCATACCTATGTAGGTGAGAGCTGCCGAATTCTATACTCGTCGTGTACTGGCCTCAGTACTGACCGCTCTCTTTTTCCTTTGCCCTTTGTCGGCACCCCTTTGTTTTAGCAGGTTTGAGATCGACATCATTAGCAGGGTTACCATTTTGGCTTGGCCTGGGCAGGGTTATGTACTCCATTGGTTATTCTTTGGGGCTCTTTGCCCCATTTGCATCTTGTCCTTACTTGGATGTTGTATCGTTTTCAAGGTGATTTGGATCTTTGTGCTGTATATATGTATTCTTGATTCATGTAGTCATTGTTGTCTATATATGTTCTGTGGGTACCATCATGGACTATTGTGTAATGGTATTACTTCATTTTCCACCTGCATGCAAGTGCCTGGTGGGCATCTTTGAATCGTTCCTATCCGAGTTTGGCGGGAATTGCTAATATCTGCATAGGGCCGATTCGAGGGTGTTACAATTTATAAATTAAAGTTGGTCAGAAATATTTGAGTTTGATTTAGAACAAATGCTAGAAGTACACTTATTTGAGGACAGTGGAAGTAGCTAAATGCACAAGATACAACACAGCCAATGTTCATGATTTATCTCATACTTTCTGAGAACTTGAAAGTGCGACAAATAAAAAGGGGTGCGTGCACAACTACTTTGTGGAATATACTTGAGAGATTGCAATGAGGTTGTGCAATATACTTGATAAATCCGAGACATCTATTTTGAGATGGAGGGAGTATTATTTGGGCGCTAGCCAAATTCAAAATCTCTGTCAAGAGGCAAAATTTAGCGTCTAGGATGTGTGATCCAATGTTGCGTGCAAAAATATGGATGTGGAAGATCAGTTGATGTGACTCTTGGCCTTGAATTCCTGGACAAATAACTTACGGTCTACCACCTTTTTTATTACTAGATGGATGCTAGCCAAATTCAAAATCTGAAATGAGCGGCAAAATCACCCACCAATGTTGAAGAATTTATGGCCCCACCGATTCAAAACCTTTGAGCCAAAATCTCCCACCGGATAGTACCATTTTTGTATTATTATTAGCTGGACGCTAGCCAAATTCAAATCTTTATCGAGCGGCAATATCACACACCGACTTTGAAGCATTTCACACCTCTCTATTTCAAAAAAATTTGTCTTTAAATTTCCCGTTCTACCCATTGTTCAGACGATAAATGGGCATGCTAAAGTCAGTAGCTCAGGGGTACGATCGTAATTATATTTCTATTCACCTTTATGTTCCCAATTCTATGCAGTTTTTCTGCTAGCCCTCCCAAAAATCCCAAGCTCATTTGTCCCCTCCATGGCCACCACGCGCACTAGCTTGATCTGCGGTCTCGTGCACCACCGCGGAGCCGCTTCACCGATGCTCACCCACCGGATCTAGTTCACTGGGTTGCTCTACCACTACACCGGAGCTGTGGTGTTGTTCACCACGCTGATGGCGTCATCGACCGCCCAAGTTCTGCTTCCTCGCAACCGAAAGCTACCCAACCGTACCGGATCCGCTTCACCGGTGTCCACCGGACGTGATGTAGTTCAAGGAGTTCCATGTCTACCGCTCCAGACCAGCTGCACGGCCGTCACCGTTCACTGCATTGGATCTGCCTCAACGATGCTCTCGTCTACAACGCTCAAGCCGGCATCGACCACCCATGATCTGCTTCCCCGATGCCAACAGCCACCGCAACCGCAGCACCCTCGGTGACCTAGATGTCACCCGCATGGTACTGACGATGCTTAGACGCCTCTCCTACCAAGCTAACCAAATCTCCAACCCGTTTTTGTTTTGTCAGCAGTATAGCAGGTTCAAGCCTGCCGCAGTGAACTGCATTTTTGTAATCATGCTCCACACCAAGTCAATACGCACGCCTGTTGTACACACTACATACAAGGTCACTATACATGTTTGTTTGCATTCGCTGCTCTACAAATTTTAAAGTCATGCACATGTTCTTAGGTACTCCATACAACAGTAATTGCCTGCTACCATGTAATTCTTGCAAAATCTAAAGTCAGTGGAAAATATTAGTGTGGATCCCCTGCTCTACAGTTAGTGAATCTATCTGGTTCGTCCTAAGTTTAGTTCCTGTTATTATTTCTCTTTGGCATCATTCTGCTATTCTATATTAGCCATTTAAACTCTTCGTTCAAATTGCAATCTAGTTCTTCAAAATCTGCATCACTAACTATTTTGTTTTTCTTGCATAGATCTCAAAATGGAACAATGAACATGTTGGTTTGCATAGCCTATTCTACATGCTCACAAGCGACACCATTATTTCCTTATCTGGTGCTGGTTCGTCCTGAGCAGCGGCATAACTGTCCTCTACTATGTAGTTCACTCGTGGTTTGCATTTCTTCTCTAGAAGTTCTGTTATGATGCCATTATAATTTCTATCACGTTGATTCTTAGCTATGACAGTGACAAGGGGTAACCTCGGCAATGTTCATGGTGATGGACTTGGGGTTTTTTGAAAAATAGAATGTTGGGGATTTCATCAGATGTCAGGCAAACAAGAGAATCGAAGTCACCTGATAACTTGATGAACAACACTATTACAAATTGCTTGGGTTTTTTTGTACCTCCTCATAGGCTTCTCCCGTCCTATATATAATAGGCCGGGTCTCAAAGTTGTATGTAGATAGGTTACATATGTATGATTACAACTCCAACACTATGTCGGTTCATGTTTCCTTTCCTAATATAACCAAGGATTCTTCTTTGGACCATCATCTTGAATCTTCATGGGTTGTGAGTCTTTATGCAACCAGGGTAGCGAATCATAAGCACCCGAGTAATCGTAGCTATGTCAGTATCCCCGGAGACTCTACCTAAACCGCAAATTCTGGTTGAGTCTCAAAGATATTTTTAGTTCTGTCCTTTGTTTGCATTGTTTCTATTATTTTTAGTTTTTATAGGGATTTCGTACAACAAGCCTGATGCTTCTGACGGATCAAGAATCAGTTAATTTCTCATGGTCAAAAACAATGTTGACCTACATAAAATTCAAGTCCCTAGGCCTGAACTCAGAATTATTTCTAGTGTAATTCAGTTTGAGCCACTGAAGTCTTATAGAATACTGAATTCTATTTCTATTTTGCCGGGTACCCAACGCGTCTATCAGGATTTTTCGTCTTATCATCGATACGAATATTTTACTAGCAGAGCGCATTCTTGTGCGGTTACCAGGCCATACTAGACGAATCTCGAGGTCTTACCTTCATGTCTTGGACACTACATTCGGAGTTTTATCGCGTTGGGTGCAATCCGAGATTTTTGTATTGACTTTTGTCGGCTGCCGTGTTTGGCTGCTAGAATTTCTGAATTTTATTAGACTTTTTGTTTTAATAATTTATCAAATCTCCCGATGGGAGTAACCTTTTGAGGATACATTAAAGTAAAACTCATAAGTTTAGGTATCGATTGTCTTGATTTTGTAATAACTTTGTATCGGGTGCGTGCCAGCACTCCTGCTGGGAGTAGCCCCCGAGGCTATGTTCGGATGCCTGTATCTGGACATAGGTTCATAATCGTTGTTAGTTTTATCAAAAAATGTTTATATAGAAATTGAGATCCCTGTTTTGATGGAAAAAGGGTATATAATAAGACTCAGAGTATGAAGAACTTATCTTTTATTCATATGCCAAAGCCGACGATACATTATTTGGTGGATTGCCGCTTGGTCGTTGCCCGAAATATTCTGGCTAAGAAGCCGGGACATAAGCCCTATTGTAATTACTATTTGTGAGAAAAACATAAATTCTTAAGGGTAAAAGCATCGTAGTTGTGCGATGTTCCACGGATTGGAGTATTTGACTCCTATCTTCTTGACTTGTAGACAATATGCTCTTCCTGGAATAACTTATGTAACAATGTAACGCCTTCCCAAGGTGACTCCAATTTACGGTGACCGTCTTGTTTTAGGCGAAGAACTAGGTTCCCTACAACGAAGGACCTAGGACGCAGCCATTGACTGGGGTAGTTGTGCAAGTTTTGCCGATATATAGTAGCTCTTTGTAGGGCGATGTCTCGGGCTTCATCAAGTGCGTCAACATCGTCTTCAAGTGCTTCTCTTGATGCCTCTTTGTCATACGCAGCTACTCGTGGAGATTCGTGTGATACTTCGACTGTAAGGACGGCTTTCGCACCGTGGACCAGAAAGAAAGGTGTTTCTTGTGTCGAGCTATTTGGAGTAGTATGCAAACTCCACAAAACGGATGGTAACTCATCAACCCATGCTACTTTTCCCTCTCGAGTGGTGCTAGTAATCTCTTCTTGAGGCCAGCAGTTACTAGGCCATTGGCTTTCTCCACTTGCCCATTGGTTTGCGGGTGGGCTACTAAGGCGTATCTTACTTTGATACCCATCTCCTCACAATATGCCTTAAAATCATTGGTAGTAAAATTAGTTCCATTATCCGTGATGATGCTGTTTGGCACACCAAACTGGAATACTATGGACTTGATAAAATTCACAGCCAAAGTTCCGTCCTGACTGGTAACAAGCATTGGTTCAATCCATTTAGTAAATTTGTCGACTGCTACTAGCAGAAAGACGTGGCCTCATGGAGATGATTTGTGATGTTTACGCACCATATCGAGTCCCCACTGAGCAAAAGTTCAAGCGAGAGGTACGGGGTTTAACTCAACGACGGGTGCACCAGGCTTTATGGCAAATCGCTGACATGTCTCGCATGTTCTGACTATATCCTTTGCGTCTTGTACTGCTATGAACCAATAGAATCCTGCCCTGAACGCTTTGGCTGTGATTGCTCGACTACTAGCATGATGGCCGCATACTCCTTCATGTATATCTTTGAGTATATTTTTTCCTTCATCAGGTGTGACACATCGTTGTAGCACACCTGAAATACTTCTTTTGTACAACTCTCCTTTGATGATTCTGAAGGCTTTTGATCTTCGAGTGATTCACCGGGCTTCTGTTATATCTTCGGGTAGCTCTCCTTGAGTCATATATTCCCTGTATGGCCGCATCCATGTAGGTTCTATTATCATGACCTCGTCAACTTCCATATCTTCTTCGATGACTTCCTCTGTATTTGTGCTAGCCGGTGGAGCCCCCGAGTCCCTTCGCGGCTTAATCTTTTTTCCTTCCTTTGGCGCTATGACCTTAGAAACTCTCTTGGCCTTGATTGAACTCTCAATTATCTCCTCCTAAAAAAACCCGGGTGGCACTTGGGGGCATAAGGACCCGATGTTTGCTAGATTGTTGGCTTCTTTATTGCTTGCTCTTCCTATGTGCGATACCTCGCATCCATCATACCAAGCCTCCATAATGCTATACAGATCACAGTAGGAAACCATGTTATCACCGATAGCATTGCACTTGTTCATTGCTTGCTGTGCTACAAGCTTGGAGTCAGCAAATATTTTGAGGCGTGTTGCACCGCAATATGTAGCCATACGCATACCATGCAACAAGGCCTCATACTTAGCTTCGTTATTGGACACATTGGCGAATCTCATCTGAAGTATATATCACATTTTATCGCCTTGTGGTGATACCAGTATAACTCCTGCCCCTACTCCTAGCATTCTTTTCGATCCATCAAATCACATTGTCCATGCACTAGAAAGGTCAGGTGGGCCCACGAATAGTAATTCAGTCCATTCAGTAATAAAATTAGGCAGAATTTGTGATTTAATTGCTTTACGCTTCTCGTACGTGATATCTCGAGGATAAAGCTCAGTGCCCCATAGAGAGACACGTCCAGTTGCCTCTAGATTATTGAGGATATTGGACAAAGGTGCTTCGTTGACCACTATGATCGAGTGTTCCAAAATATGTCGTAACTTTCGTGCTGTCATAAACACTCCATATGCTAGTTTCTGATAATGCGGGTACCTTTGGTTGGATGGCGAGAGGACCTCTCTCAAGAAATAAACTAGCATTTGAACACCATGGGTTTTCCGTTCCTCGGTTCATTCCACGACCAGAACCGTGCTGACCACTTGATTTGTGGCGGCGATGTAAAGAAGTAATGGCTCTTTCTCACGCGGAGACACGACGACGGGCGATGTCGAAAGTGTCCTTTTGAGAACTTCAAAAGCGTGTTGAGCTCCTTCTGTCCACTCGAATTTATCTGATATCCTCATGAGGGCGTAGAATGGTAGTGATTTTCCTCCTAACCAAGCAATAAAGCGGCTAAGTGTTGCGACTCGTCCAGCCAGCTGTTGCACGCCCCAAAGATTCATTGGCTTTTTCATTGTTAGAATCGCCTGTATTCTCTCGGGGTTGGCTTCAATTCCTCTTGTTGATACGAGGTATCCGAGGAGTTGCCCTGCTAGGACTCCAAAGGAGCATTTTGCCGGGTTGAGTTTGATGCAAATTTTGTCGAGGTTCTCAAATGTTTATTGGAGATCTTTGATAAGCAAAGACCCTTGCTTTGTTGTAACTATAACATCATCAATATATACTTGTACGTTTGTGCCGATTTGGTTTCCTATGAAATTTTGCATCATCCATTGATGTGTTGCCCTAGCGTTTTTTAGGCCAAAGGGCATCATTGTATAGCAGAATACGCCATAGGGCATGATAAATGTTGTTTTCTCTTGATCTTCCTCCTTCATCCGAATTTGGTGGTATCCTGAATATGCGTCTAGGAAGGAAAGACGTTCGCACCCTGCGGTTGGATCAATTATTTGATCAATTCGTGGCAGTGGGAAGTGATCCTTTGGACAATGTTTGTTCAGCACAGTGAAGTCAATGCACATCCACAACTCTTTTGTATTTCATTGGGACACATACTAGGTTTGCAACCCACTCTGCTTTCTTTAGCTCCTTAATGAATTTGGCGTTAGTGAGGCGATGGAGCTCCTTTCCAATGGCCTTACATTTTGGCTCTGCGAAGCGACTGTTTTACTGGCTTTGCCTTTGGATCCAAGTTTAATGCATGCTTAGTGAGTTCCCTGGGAATTCCTGGCATGTCAGAAGGTACCCATGTGAAGATCTCCCAATGCTCATGGAGGAACTCGATGAGCATGCTTTTCTATGCGGGACCAAGATTGGAGGCTATTAATGTTGTCTTCTTTGGGTCGGTAGGGTGGATTTGTACTTCCTTTGTATCTTTCGCAGTGTCAAAAGCCTGATCGGGATTGACACGCGCTATTTCTAGAGGTTATGTGGTTGCTGATGTTTTTAGCTGCTCAAACTCGATTGCCATCCCAAAATATTTAGAGTTTTGTTGAACTCTCGATCGCAATTGTCGGATCATGTGAAGCTTCCCTTTACTGTTATGATTCCCTTCGGTGCTGGCATTTTCATAACTACATATGCATAATGCGGGATTGCCATGAATCGTGCAAAAGCTGGGCATCCCAGGATCGCATGATATTGTGATGGCGAGTCCGTGACTTCGAACTCGAGCTTTTCTCGCCTGAAATTTTCTTTGGATCCAAAAACAATGTCAAGAAATTGTTTTACCTAAGGGAATTTCAGCTTTACCTAGTACTATGTCTTGGAAAGATGTTTCTATTGGTGCTAGATTTGTCAAAGAGTAGTTCATTGCTCTCAGTGTTTTGGCGTAGATCAAATTTATGCTACTTCTTGCATCCATAAAAACTTTGCTCATGTCGAACCCTCCTACTTGTGCTTCAACTATCAAGGATGAAGGATCCAGTCATGGTACTCGGAGTGGGTGATTAGCTCTACTGAAGGTGATTTCTTGTTCTGACTAGTGAAGATACTCTGGTGTGGCTGGTGGTCCATCTCGGACATGTTGACTTGTCTTGTAATTAGCTTCTGGATCTTGTTGGATGGGCGCCCTTCCTAAATCATTGACATTGCTCCCTTTGACCTAGGGTATTCACCACCTTGATCTATTATGTTTTGTGGTTGTCCTACTAGCCGGTGTCTTGGCGGCGGTGGTGTGCTAATGGCTAACATGCCAGGCATAATGGCATATCCTCGGTTTGCTGCTTCGGTTGCCTATGTGTTGCATAGCTCTTGCATCTTCAAGAATGTTCGACCCTCTTTCATGAGATAATTTGATCGTCGTTTGCCCACTGAGTCGATGTAAAAGTGCATATTACAAGGTCCTTCCAGCATTTTCATTGCGGACATGGGTGAATCCCGAGCTCTTGGATGATACCGCTGCATTGATTGGCCTCCTCCGACATCGTCTCTACTATTGCGGTGCCCGCTGTTGTAATCATCATTCCTGTGATTTCCCTCTCCCAAGAAACTAGCTACAACATAACTTGGCCTCGCATGTCCGTCGTTGTTCCTCTGTCTTCTTTCATTGCTGTGTTTATCCCTGTCTTCATAGGGCGAACATGTTCGTTTGTTATGTAGTGTGTCCTCTCCATCAGCCCATGATTTGCTATGTCCATTAGCTGTGAGATTGTTTTCGGTTTGACCCGTCCTAGTTCTTCTATGAACTCTCGATGCCGGAGGCCATCATTGAAGGCGTCAATGGCCCTTTCATCGGATATGGCTTTGATTGAGTTCTTGATAATGTTCCATTGCTGAATGAAGGCTCTTATTGATTCTCCATGCTTCTGTTTGCGAGCCCGTAATTGCTCCACAGATGCGGGTTGTTTGAATGTGGAGTGGAAGTGTCGGATGAACTTATCTTCAAGATTGTTCCAGCTACTGATTGAATCTTAGAGTAGTTGTCTGAGCCATGACTGTGCGGCACCGGTTAAGTGCAGACGGAAGCTTTGCATCATGGTGGCTATGGAGCTGCCCTGTAATTTGACGGTGGCCAAGTAATCTGTTAGCCAAGTTTTGGGTTCTTGTAGTCCATCGTACTTTTGGCGGTCATGCGGGAGTTTGAAGTCCTTGGGTACTTAAGTTTTACGAATCCTTTGGGTAAAACAACTAGCTTCGCATAACTCGTGGTCATCTTATGATATCTTTGGATGCGGCTCTCATCCGTTAATTCATCATGATATCTTCGGTTGCGGCTCTCATCCCTTAGTTCGTCATTCTTGTACAGCATGTTATCGTTTCTTGTGTTGTTTCGCGGTTCGGATCATGAGAAGTGCACCCGATGTGGTGACCGCGACCTTTGGGTGTACCCCACCTGCCAAGGGCTGCTGCGACGGCGTGGGGATCTGTCGGGTTGGTGTGTGATCCCCTGTTCTGCCTGTGTCAGAGACGCTCCTACCATGCTAAGGTTCATTAAATCCGAGCGATGAAGAGCCTCACGGGGATCATTGGCTGCGGGTTGAGTTGTGAGCAAGTATGTTTGTGCGGCTACAATTGATGCCTATGATGTTTTTGCTTTGATATTCCCTGCTTGATCACCTGACATAAACGATAGATCGAGGTCTCGAATCAGTTCATTTCTTTCGGCTTCGGGGATGTTCTGCAATCGAGATGTTCCCCTTCTTGGCGGTGCTCCCCTAGTTACACTTCCTGATGCTCTGGTAGAACTTAGTTGTGCCCATCTTAGGCTGGATTCGTCAGCTAGTATTTTTCTTTCATCGAGTTTCCTTTGCATCCTTAGCAGGTCTCTCTTCTTGTGATGAAGCAGGTATTGACATGCTAGTAAATCATCATGTGTGGTGTCAGCTGTCATTGGAACTGCACCCGAAATTGCTGCTCTTGCTTTTTGCCATGCTTCGGCTGGTAGCCGGAGAGTTTGCCTCTCGCCTCTACGTGGTTCTCCTCCTCCTTGGATTATGCGGTTATCCGTCGGGTCTCCTTCGTTTCCGCGGTTCCCTTCGTTGTTGTGATTTCCTGCATTGTCATCTGATAGGATATCATCGGGGTTAAGAATAGGGTTACAGTTAGAGTTGTGTTGTGTCGAAGGGTCCCCGATGATTACACACACTTGGTGACGTGTTATGTATGGCTTAGTGACATTGTTGTTAGATCTGATAGAGACACTGTCCAGGGGACTAGTGAAGTCCAGTGGTTTATGTTCTGGGTAGATCTCGGCTTTTCTAATTCCAAAGTTGATGCTTTCTCTACTTTCTTCGGGTTCCGTGTTTTCCAAGCTTGGTCCTCATGGCGTGGTTGAGTGGTGGCTTGACCTAGAGGAGAGATCGTCGTAGATACCATCAAGATCCCCTAGATCTGATGTGATTTCCTTGTTTTCTATGGCTGCCTCGATTTGCATCGTGACTTCTGCAAAAGATCCGATGGATGACGCAGCTATCGCCATAGGCACAATTTTCCCGACCGACGGTCCTGATGCGATTAGAGCCGAGGGGTGGGATTCTTCGGGATCCTCCACTTGCAAGTGGAAACTTCCAATGATGAGATCGGATCAGCCGTTGAAATCGGTGCGTACTGAAATAGGGGTGGACGGGCATGGTTCCGCTTCTGTTGAACTATTGCTTGATGAAAAGGGTTCCACTGAATCCATGGTTCTAGCGTTCAGGATTCCCACAGACGGTGCCAATTGACGAGGGGTAACCTCGGCAATGTCCATGGTGATGGACTTAGGGTTTTGTGGAAAACATAACGCTGGGGATTTCTTCGGATGTTAGGCAAACAAGAGAATCGAAGTCCCCTGATTACTTGATGAACATCACTATTATAGATTGCTTGGGGGTTTTCGGTACCTCCTCATAGGCTTCCCCCGTCCTATATAATAGGTCGGGTCTCAAAGTTGTATGTGGATAGGTTACATATGTATGATTACTACTCCAACACTATGTCGGTTCATGTTTCCTTTCCAAATACAACCAAGGATTCTTGTTTGGGCCATCATCTTGAATCTTGATAGGCCTTGAGTCTTTATGCAGCCAGGGTAGCGAATCATCAACATCCGAGTAATCATACCTATGTCAAATAGTAACTACATGCCATTGTGTAGCTCACCGCAAATTCTGAGTCACCCAACGACTCTTACATTCCAGGAGATACCACTGCTTCCATATATATTTGCTAAAATGACCTGACTAGTTTATATTTGCTAAAATTCTAAGAAACACTTTGTTTGATTGCTCATTTCACTCTAGGCACACTTGTCTAATGCTTGTTTGTCCTGTTCTGCAGGTTCACGAGAGCTGCCATTATATCTCGCATCTGGTTTTGGTTCGTCCTAAGCAACATCATAACTATCCTCTACTATATATAGTTCATCCGTGGTTTGCATTCCTGCTCTACAAGTTCTCGTATGATGCGGTTATAATTCCTATCTGGTTCATTCTTCGCTACAACAATAACTACATGCCATTTTGTGG
Source organism: Avena eriantha (assembly GCA_910589775.1). Classification (NCBI taxonomy): domain Eukaryota; kingdom Viridiplantae; phylum Streptophyta; class Magnoliopsida; order Poales; family Poaceae; genus Avena; species Avena eriantha. The sequence goes on along the minus strand of OU342743.1, from coordinate 318,421,027 downwards.
CTCGGCGCAAATTCCGAGTCACCCAACGTCTCTTGCATTTTAGGGTATACAACTGCTTCCATATATATTTGTTGAAATGACCTGGCAAGTTTATATTTGCTAAAATTCTAAGCCACACACACACACACATTTTTTTTGATTGATTGTTTCACGGTAGTCACACTTGTTTAATATGTGCTTGCTTGTCCTGTTTGTTTGACGTGTTGGTCAATAATTGAACCATTGACCAGTTGTAAACTCCAGTTTATAGCTCCTATCATATCGGTCACATGAGTAGTTTGTCTTGTTTGATGTATTAACTTATTATTACTTAGTTTCATACTGCAATTATTGCTATCACCACAAAAGAGGGGGCTGCAAGATCATGTCTCCTCCAATGTAGCTGTCACACTCAAAGGAAGATGTAGGTGATCGATTGAGAAAGCAAATTGAGGACTCTGCTATCAACTTGATTGTCAACTGAAATGCTGAATTTTCTTTCCCCTGAGTTGATAATTTGTAATAATTTTAAGAAGTTTGCAGCTGATGTAATATCTAGATAACTTGCATAGGCCATGTAGGCATTTAGTTGACGCTGTCCACACATGGAAGTAGTCCTTACCGTAACTACGCCAGCTAGGTTGATTAGGGAACAATATCGTGCTTTGTTATTGGCCCGTCTTGTATTCGGCCGACGATGAACAGTAACAGATGTTCGCTAATTATACACCTTTTATGATATTAGCATGGGCTTCAGAAAGTTCGAAACTACAAAAGACCATAAACATAATGGGCCAACCCACATGTGGGAACAAGTAAGAATAGCAGGCCGTAACAGTAATAGGCCAGAACGGTAGCAGGCCAGAACAGAAACATGCCATAACATTAACATGCCACAATAGTAAAAGGCAAGAAATTGTAATAGGATAGAACAGTAACATGCCAGAGGATTATTGGGCCAGAACAGTAGCAGGCCACAATAGTAAAGGGCTGCAACAGTAAAGGGCCAAATATTTAAAGGCCAGAACAGTAACAAGCCAGAATAGTAACGGACCGTGAAAATTCCAGATGAGAACATTAACAAGTCAACAGAATTACCAGGACAAAACAGTAACATGCCACCTGTGGGGCTGAACAGTTGATGGCCGGAATAGTAATAGACCATCTCAAAGAAGGGTCGGTAGTAGGTGGCCCACGATGGGCTGTATAACATCACAACATTAGAGATTAGAAATAAGATAGGATAAGGTGTGTGCATTGCATTCATGCATAGAAAATCCATATAATTTTCGCGCTTTTCAATAAAACTTGTCAAAGTGATTGAAGCTTCTCTTAACTTGGTGGAACTGAAGTAGATCATCAAGTTGATTGCGATAGGTTTCAATATGACTTTGCTAAAACCTTATCTTTGGGTAATATAATTTGATCTATGGGTAGATAAAATGGAATCAAGCTAAACCCACAACACATTATTTAATGAATAATAAAGGATCTTATAGAGATCATATCATGGTATTCATTACAATAACTCTTGAATACTCAATCAAGTATATAACTCCAAGTAAAGAAACCTCCTAACTAAATCTTGATATACTTGCTTGCCGTAAGTTATTCCTACCATGGGTATCATGGTAGTTCTTAAACTTTAACTCCTATCACAAATAGAGTGGAACAGGAAGACAAGTCAAGACCATTCATCACATATCCTTATTGTCATATAAAATAGATGAACTTTCTATTTAACCAAGTCCTAGTGTCAATTGATCATCAATGTTGAGTAATCAATTCTTGACCTAGCACTTATTGATTCTCAGCTTTGACCTATTATATTGACATTACAAAGACCCAAAGTTAATTACTAAGAAGAATGAACTAGATATGGTAGAGTGTGCCATCATCAATGGAATGTGATCCTTAGTGGATATCAAACCATCTGATGTTGGAGGAGTTAACTCACTCATCAGTTAACTAGAAGAGGTATCTAAACCTTTAAGTTAAGGTAGTGATTATGAAGCTATGAGGAAGCTAGTAGTCTTAGAGAGTCAAATGATGATTTAGTTAAGCCAAGTAGGTACAAACCTAAAGTAAGTTTCCTTAACAAGATAAGCCTATAGAGAGACTAGTAAAAGTCTACAACCTAGTGATAATAGATCTTGATCAGACAAATAGAAGCCTAAGCTTTGTATGATTAAAGGATGGTGGTCATTATTCTCAAGTCACTTTCGAATAGATGACTAGATGATGAAGAAGTGTTGTGAGAATACCAAATTATGCAAAACCTTCGTAAGCTGAATCATCTAGCTTGATCATGAGAAGTCAAGCTAGAGTATGATGAAGTATATAATATGAGTTGAATGGAGTAGTTGAAGGCATAATAGTTTGACCAAGCTAATACAAGAACAAACTTGTATTATGGGAGTAGTACCATATCTCTTCTAGAAGATTAATATCCCATTTGTTATAGAGGATATTGTAATCTTGCATGCGTTGGCAGTAAATGCAAGGTGAATATTCATAGCTGTGAGATTCGACATATAATTGATGGTTTTTATTGACGGTTTTCTTCTGGATTTGATCGTTTTGTAGCTTTACCTAACGCTAATACTTCGGTGGCGAAGAAAACTCGGTTTTTAATGTGTGTTTCAGGTTCTGAACATCAACATAAGGTTTTAACAAGAGAAACACAATATTCAGGCGAAAACAAGCAAGTATCTTTTTGTAAGTAATCAAGGGAGGCGCACAGAAGCTTTGACGAGCAACTATACGATGGGAATATTTTTCTGGCCATATAGTTTCCGCCGTATAGTTGCCACCGCCTCTGTCTTGTCAAAAGGGAAAACTTTCGTGAAGAGGCTAGACGCAAAATCATAACACATCAGTCGCCATCCCATCCAGAAAGGAGAAAGAAGAGATCCGGAGAAGAAGGGGAAGACGTTCTTCATCTCGCTCCACGATCTTAGACCTCCTAGCCATCACACCCTTATAGCCATTACTTGTACTTGAGAGAGAGAGATCTTAACTTTGCAAGATTAGGGTTTGAGATTATTTCTTCCTATCTTGAATTGTGTTGGATTGCTTTTCTATTCTTATTGTGGATCTCCACGGTAATATCGAGAAGAACTCCCTTTATTTAATTATATCGATGATGCTTTCTTATCTCATGTGTGAGTAAGTTCCTTGGGCATGGAGATGTAAGGGATTGGTGAGATGTGATGTGCCTCCATATGTTTTCCATTAGTTTGTGATTGATTTTAATTATTATATTATGTGTGCTTGACTATCTGTGGGATGCGTAATTCTTCTTATCCAATTAAGGGCCCAAACAACACGATGCTTTGTTCTACAAAGATAGGATCTTGTTCGCTAGCAGACCGGCGACCCCCGAGTGACATGGGATATCAATGGGAAACTAGTTTGACTTGAGGATCATGAGGAACCACTATGCTTATTGCATTAGTCCGATCCAATGAGCTTAATTGCTAAGAACCTAGAGAATCTTAATCGTCTAGTGACTGACCATGGTTTTCGTAACAGGCTAGTAGGATTATTGAAGTTGGGATGAAATCTACTAAGAGGAGTTCCGGCTAATTATGGGTTGCTCGCCTACACATATGCTTATAAGATTATAAGTGTTACATTCATCATTCGTCCACCTAGCCCAATCACTATCACCATGAACTGTATCTCCCCGCGCCTTCTTTGTCATCTGCAGAAAACCACAAACAATCGAAACGTTCTTTACTTTTATGCTTTTTATTACTGAAGTTTACATTTTAGTTTTATTTAAATACATCCAGTTTAATCCAAATTTCATTCTTATTTCCACACTTGCAGTCAATTCACTTGAAGACCTGTGACAACTTTGAGTGTGATAGAGACTTCATTCATAAACACTTACCTTTGGGATCCCTGTCAGATCAATATCTATACTTCAAAACTAGCTACAAACGATCTGTGCACTTGCAGACATCAAGCTATTTTCTGGCACCGTTGTTGGGGAGCTAAGTGCTAAGTGTTTGTCTCTTGACATTTCAGGTGTTACTACTACAAAATGGTCTCCCTAGGAGACAAAGGGTCTACACGCTCTGGTAGGACCTATTTACTAGATTATATTGAGCGCGTGCCTATTCAAACGCACGAGGAAATTATTGAAAAACTTTTAAGATCAAATAAGGTTGAAGTTGAAAACCTGAGTGATTTTATGGAAATCATTTCCATTTATAGGACAACTCCCAAGAAACCTGAGAAAACTCTCAAAGAATACAGTGCTCCAAATTCTGCTTTTGTTAAACAACCAATAGAATTTCCTAATCCTAGAGTTAGGGAATACTGATTTGATGGTGGAATTATTGAAATTTTGCAGGAAAAAGCTTTCAGTGGAAGGGAAGATGAAGACCCAGGAAGACATCTTAGAGAGTACGATGATGTGATAACATCACTTGGACCAAAAGGTTTGCCAAGAGACTTCCCTTGTCTAAAATTATTTCGTTGGTCTCTTAAAGGTAAGGCTCTAGACTGGTTATATTCTCTCCCTCGTCATTACATTAAATGTTGGGACAACTGTATTGTTAAATTCATAAATAGGTTTAATCCTTTTAAAAAGGTAACTAAAATTAGAAATAATATAGGCAACTTTAGTCAGAACATGGGAGAAAACTACCCGCAAGCTTGGAATAGATTCTTTGGAATGATCGATAGTATTCCTAATCATCGCTATTCTGAATCAACTATTTTCCATTTATTTTACCATGGTCTTAATACTCAATGCAGAGAGTTGCTTGACTTATCAGCAGGAGGATGGATAAATACTTTAACTTATAAAGCATGTTTTGAATTGATGTCTACTAGGGCTAAGAATGATTCTTTATATAATCCTGATTTTGGCACTAAGCTGGAAAAAGGGATACTTCATATAACTCCTGATCTTATGCCTGAAGTATGCAAAACAATGAAAGAAAAAGGTATAGCTTCTGAACTTTTTAAGGAAAACAAAGTAGACTTGTTACAAGTTTTTACTGAAGAAGATGAAACTAGAAAAGTTTTTCAAGAATTAAAACACACAAGCAAAATCTCATAATAACCTGCATAAGCATTTTCAAAGACATAAAAAGATTCTGGCCGAACTCATGGGAAAATATGATGAGATTGGCCAAGAAATAAAATTATTTCACAAGTATCTTAGTATGATTGAAACCCAATGTGAACAAATAGCATCTGGTTATCAAATTTTTCTCCAAGATGATATAGATACTCCTGTTTCTACTAATGCTGTTACAAGGAGGAGGTGCAGTTGTTACAGGACCATTAGGACCACCAGAATATGAAGATAAAAAGATCGAAAGGAAAAATCCTTGCTCAAAGCAAGACAAGAAGATGATACGCTAGTGGATCCTCAAGATAAAATAGCTCAAGAAACACAAGATCAAACCATGGAGGATCAAAATAATGCAACAGATGACCTATGACTCTGATGCAGAGACAGTTGATCCAAGAAAAGAAAAAAGAGACAAGCAATGAAGATGAAGTTGTTGTAGTAGAAAATAAGAAGAGCGATAAGTAGCAACAAAAGAAAGCAACAAAAGAGCCTGATCCCCCCACAAAAGGTAAAATACAAGAATAAGAAAGGTGAGAAAAAACTTCCTTATCCATATCAAAAAAAGAAAGCACCAGATCAGGTAATCTATGATTCTTTCAAAAAGGCACATGGTGATCTTCGTCTAGAAATTCCATTTGCGAATGTAATAAAAGTTCCTACCTATTCTAAATTCCTTTGTGTTATTCATAGTAGAAATAAATAAATAACTGAAGCCGTTGCCATGGTGACTAGTTAGCCTGCTAATGGGAAGCTATTGTCTAAATCGAGAGATCCCGGAATACCAACTATTTCATGCTCAATTGGCAAAACATATATTCATAACGCCTTGTGTGATTTAGGTGCAGGAGTTAGTGTAATGCCATATTCCCTCTGTAAAAGGTTAGGATTATGGGAGTATTCCCCTACTACTATCACTTTACAGATGGCTGGCAAGTCCACTAAATAACCCATTGGTATGATTGAGGATGTTCTACTTAGAATAGATGAGCATGTTATTCCCACTGATTTTATTATTCTTGAAATGCCAGAGGATGAAAAATTATCCATAATACTTGGAAGACCTTTCCTTAGTACTGCAAGAGCGTTAGTTGATTGTGCTGAGGGAAAAATAATCCTTAATGTTTATGATGCTGAAATCATTCGGTATTTTCCGAAGAAGCTGGAAGCAGGAGAAAGATATATTCCACCGGCAAAACGAGTTCATGTAGTAAGTGCCTTGGAAAAAGGGCAACCCAAGGTAAGAATTCGAGAACAGAGAAGGGGTTGAGTTATTCAACCATTCTTAATAAAATGCTTAATGGGAGCCAACCCATCACATTAATAAAATAAACTAAAGAATAAAATGTCCATCTCATTCCCACAACTGTTTCACAGAAATTCTTGCGAAAGCGTGCCCGTGAAGATGCAACTGTCAAAAAGTAGTAGAAATATAGATTAAACAAGCGTAGAATAAGTATAAAAATAAAAGTTTGAGGTTTATCTACAAAAACTAGCTTAATCATTTTGTCCAGATTAAAAATTGAATATGCAGTTGAGGAGAAGAAGTTTGGTAGTACTAAAAATACTGCTCTATACATGCTGATGTTGGTCGACAATTTTTACTATCATTTTTCTGTCAAAAAACAAGGTGTTTCACTAAGTTTCAGGATAATAAAGAATTCTCCAAGAAATAGAAATTTGTTGATGTCTACGGATGGTTTAATGACCAACTATACAATGGAATAAAAATTCTGGCCGTATAGTTCTGGTGGTATAGATATCTTTGCCATCAACAAATTTTCTTTCGTAGGTACAGAAGATTTGACGATCAACTATACGGCAGGAATAAAAATTCCGGCCGTATAGTTTCGGCCGTATAGATATCGATGCCTTTGTCAAATTTCTTCTCCAGGATACTGAAGGTTTAACGACCAACTATACGGCGGGACCATTTTGATCCGGCCGTATAGTTGCACCCGTATAGCTCTGATCTGGCATAAAGAAACCCTAATTTTCGACGCCGCTGCAACTATATGGTGGGAACTACTTATCCCGCCTGTATAGTTGTAGCCGTATAGTTCGACGCGACCACTTAATCGTGCCAGGGCGGCTAGGGTTCTTCCTCCTCCTCACTTTTTCGCTCATATTCTCTCTCCAAACCCCTCAAAACCAACCTAGAATTCTTGATTCTTTGTGGATTTCGTTCGTTTGAGTTGGGGAATCAACAATTCGGTATGTTTCTCTCCCTATCCATGCTTTATTTTCAGAATTCCATGGTTGAAACTCTCACATTGATCTAGTGGATGAACTCAAGCTTATTTTGTTTTTCCTTTTGATTTCTCATGTTAGGATTAAATTTTTCCATGTAGAATTGTTCGTATATCATGTAGAAACTATATGCCTAAGGTTTCATGGTGAAAATTTTGAGTGCATCAAGATGAAACAAATTGGAAGCAATTTTCACAAGAGCAAGAACCAATGTGGCGAGAGCTCGGGGCTCTAGGACGAGCTCAAGAGCAAGTTGGCCATGGTTTCATCAAGGAGGGTGATGCCCACACGTTGGGCCGATGACAGTTTTCTCACCGTGGTAGGGTTGAGGGAGAACTTTGACCTCATGTGTGAAGCAGGGCTATCACTACTCGCCTACACAGGGCACAATACTTACACCGAGCTCACCTATGAGTTCCTTGCCTCTTTCTACGATAACCACAAGGAGAAAGGTAATGCGTGCACAGTAAGCTTCACCATAAACTAGCAGCCATATGAAATAACTTTCCAACAGTTTTGTGATGCTTTTGGTCTCCCTCATAATGGGGAATCAACTGATACAAATTTATATAGCATCTCAAGTGGAGAAACTTGGGAGGTTATTTGTGTTAACGGTGGCAGGGACTTCTACCAGAAGAAGATGTCCACCATTCAGAACCCAACAATTTGCTACTACGCCTTGTTCCTCGCCAATACACTATTGAGAAGAGGAGATACCGGTTCCATGGCCCATACGGACATGGCCATGATCACCAAGACACTCCTCCCCAATGCACCGCAAAGCCCAATCATGTGGCTCTACTCCTCCAGCACCTTCGCCCCTAGAGCAACAAAAAGAGAGGTGACATTCGCATTGGTGGATTGGTAACCCACCTTGCCCTAGCATTGAACATTACGTTACCTATGATGCAACCCGTTGACGGCTCCAAACTTATGGATGTCAAATATTTAACTACTTGTGGTTTCTTTGGTGTTTACCGAGCTGACAAGAGGCTCCGAGCATATCAGTTTGGTTATCTTGGTGATGCACAGGTTGAGCAGGTTCCGTTGCCCTGTCCACAAGCCTTCACGATTGTGGATAAGGACATTGGATCCACACCAAGGATCAAGTGGTGGATATCATGGCTGAATTCCAGCCTAATCAAGAAGAAGATGAACAAGGAGAGCAGAAAGATGAGGATGAGCAGGAGAAGGAGCAGGAATATAAGCCTGCTTGGGAGGGACAGTAGTAGCAATAGGGGGAATCCTGAGACCCATGGCCCAATCAGCAGCAGCAGTGGTCCAACAACGTCCCCTATCAAGAGTTTCTGCAGCTGAACCAGCGTGTTGGGGAGATTGACCACACTCTACAAGGAGTGAATGAGGATGTGAGTGCCTTAACTCACAACTTCAGTCTCTTCATGACCCACTTCCCCGACTACTACCAGCAGTATCCGGACCAACCGCCGAACGACGGCAACAACTAAGCCTTGCAATAGCCTAATCTTGGGGGAGGTTGGAAAAACCTCCAAACCTTGCTTTCATATTTTTATTTCTTCTTTGGATTTATATTACTTCTTCAAAATTGCATGTTTACCTTCAGTTCGCATTCCTAAACCAAAAACACACACAAAAATAGTTGTAACTTTTATTGCAAATTTGTTTCTTTGTTTCTCTCGGAGATTGCTCAATTTCAAGTGACTTGGCAAGAGGGAAATATAGAGGGGGTTTGACTCAAGTACGAGAAAGAAGCAAGCAAAAGGAGGTATCACATTCCTTTCATCACCTTTTCTGCCACTTTAAATTGATCCTACAATTATTTACTCGCTTGCACTTGAGCCACTCCCCACTTAGCTTGCTATCCTATAAATTATATTCCTTTGCTAGTGTCTCCTTTTTAGCTTTGAAATAATGGGCAATGAACTTGGTTAAAAATATTTCCGACAATTTTACAACAAGAAAAAGCATCCAAAAGATGACTTGAGTCCATGTTTAGCCCAAAGGATTTGATTTTGGAACTAATCAGCCCCATTTGATCTTAATGTAAATAGACTCGATGGCACCCTTGAATGAAATTGTCTGATAAAATGGATGCTTCGAAGTAGTAGATTTATGCCACTGCTTTTTCTAATAATTACCGTAAGATATTGCTTTACGCGTGTCATTACAACACTATCGTACTCCATGGGGAACTATTAACTCTGCTGGCCAACGAATGATCTAAATGTGGGAGACCACTTGATTTCGGCTATTGAGTTATGTAAGCGTCTGTAGCTGCAATGCTATGACGGGTAAAATTTTAGTCTCCTCGTGGTTTCACGTTCCAAGTGAAGTTGTAGTACTCCTCTGACCCACTATTTCTCAACAGTTATCTATTGGCATGGTCACGAGTGCACAACACAGTCCCAATTAACATGTTAAAACAGTGGCATGATTTCTCTATGAAAGGGCTGAAGTTTTTGAAAAACAAGGAAAGGAAAAAGGTTCTTTGAGAGTCTTAAAATTTTGACATGGGAATAGATGAGTTGTTCTTAAATTGAATGTTTTCGGTGCCAACTTGAGTACTCTTAATTGATTAAAGAAACAAGAGCAAAAAGTTTTCATCTCTCAACAAAGAGAGATGCCAAAAGAATTTGTTTCACTTTCTTAGCTAAACTTTTGACACTTGCTCGGGCATATGATTTATTTGCTAGCAAGATATACGTGGTTAGGAAGTGGACTCAGTGCAATCTTGTGAAAACTTGTATAATCATGTTTAAGATTGCAGGAACTGTGAAGAAAAGAATTTGACACCAATTCGAGCTTGTAAGTTCTATTATTTTAGTCTCGAATCTCCGCTATTCTTCCTTATTTTCTTGTCACACTCGAGGGCGAGCAACAAATAAGCTTGGGGGGGTTGATAGCTGTGAGATTCGACATTTTTTTTGATGGTTTTCTTCTGGATTTGATAATTTTCTAGCTTTACCTAACGCTAATACTTCGGTAGCAAAGAAAACTTGGTTTTTAATGTGTGTTTCAGGTTCTGAACATCAACAGAAGGTTTTAACAAGGGAAACACAATATTCAGGCGAAAACAAGCAAGTCTCTTTTTGGAAGCAATCTAGGGAGGCGTACAGAAGCTTTGACGAGCAACTATACGATGGGAATATTTTTCTGGCCATATAGTTTCCGCCGTATAGTTGCCACCGCCTCTGTCTTGTCAAAAGGGAAAACTTTCGTGAAGAGGCTAGACGCAAAATCATAACACATCAGTCGCCATCCCATCCAGAAAGGAGAAAGAAGAGATCCGGAGAAGAAGGGGAAGACATTCTTCATCTCGCTCCACGATCTTAGACCTCCTAGCCATCACACCCTTATAGCCATTACTTGTACTTGAGAGAGAGAGATCTTAACTTTGCAAGATTAGGGTTTGAGATTATTTCTTCCTATCTTGAATTGTGTTGGATTGCTTTTCTATTCTTATTGTGGATCTCCACGGTAATATCGAGAAGAACTCCCTTTATTTAATTATATCGATGATGCTTTCTTCTCTCATGTGTGAGTAAGTTCCTTGGGCTTGGGAGATGTAAATGATTGGTGAGATGTGATGTGCCTCCATATATTTTCCATTAGTTTGTGATTGATTTTAATTATTATATTATGTGTGTTTGACTATCGGTGGGATGCCTAATGCTTATTGTCCAATTAAGGGCCCAGACAACATAATGCTTTGTTCTACATAGATAGGATCTTGTTCGCTAGCAGACTGGCGACCCTGAGTGACACGAGGATATCAATGGGAAACTAGTTTGACTCGAGGATCACGAGGAACCACTGTGCTTATTGCATTAGTCCGATCCAAGGAGCTTAATTGCTAAGCAACCTAAAGGATCTTAATCGTCTAGTGACTGGCCATGGTTTTGGTAATAGGCTAGTAGGATTATTCTAGTTGGGATGAAATATCCCAAGAGGAGTTCCGGCTAACTATGGGTTGCTCGCCTACACATATGCTTATAAGATTATAATTGTTACATTCATCATTCGTCCACCTGGCATAGTCACTATCACCATGAACTGTATCTCCTTGCGTCTTCTTCGTCATCTGCAGAAAACCACAAACAATCGAATCATTCTTTACTTTTATGCTTTTTATTACTGAAGTTTACATTTTAGTTTTATTTAAATACATCCAATTTAATCCAAATTTCATTCTTATTTCCACACTTGCAGTCAATTCACTCGAAGACCTGTAATAACTTTGAGTGTGATAGAGACTTCATTCATAAATGCTGATGACTGCAAGTGCACACATCGTTTGTATCTAGTTTCGAAATAAAGATATCGATCCCATAGGGAGCAGGAGTCTAAAGTCTAGTAACTCTTTGAACTAAATAATAAAATAGTAATGCAAAATAATGTTCTAAGTAACAAGATAAAATGCGAGTTTTGTATAAAAGATATCTTGGGGTTTTCAAATAAGAGAACAATAAGTAAACTAAAGCTGTAAGTAAACAAGAGCATGCAAGTATGATTACAAAAGTCCGCAAGATGATGGAAAGAGTTCTCAGGGAGTAGTGGATCCACCGCTAGTAATTAGAAAGAGTGATCAAAATTATTATAATGAATAAGACCATTTATGATATGTGTGGGAGGAGCTCCATATATGGACGATTAGTCAGCAACCTCTGCACACATCATTCTCATAACCACAGCAGTCAATAACCGACAACCATCGTGTTACCGTGCTATTAAGGGATTTCTCCCATGGCATGGACATGGCTTGATGAGTTCTCCTTGATTCCCCAAGTTAGTATGTAAAGAATGACAACTACTTTATAGTCACAATAAGTGATGTCATCCTTCCGTCTACCAACAAGTAATCTCCTTCATCAAGTCCCCGCAAGAGGCAAATATTAAGGAGGTGCACAACTCCCAATATCAAGATGAAGACAATTAACATAGACACATAATGAACAATATCACATAATAATCTTTATATCAATTCAATCTCATATTAGGGTTTCTCCATCTACCCAAGAACAAAGGAAAATACTCACACATGAAGGCAATAAACATCATGGATAGCATATGGATGAAGTATGATGATATAATTGAAGACAAGTGCAATTCCAAGATTCAATCTAGAATCACAATAAGTAACCAAAGGGGATCGGTGATGGAGATGTTGTTGATGAAGATGATGATAAAGATCAATGTGGAGGCCTTCAAGATCCTAGTCCCTTCTCCTCTTGTGTGATGGTGATGGTGTGGATATGTTTGGAGGCAGCTATGGCGGAGGCACGGCGGTAGGGCTCCGCTGTGGTGGAGGATATGGCTTGGTGTCTCTCTCTTGGGTCCTTCCTCCTTTATATAGGCCTTGGGGTGCCCTAGGGTTCCCCAATACCATCATATGAATTAGGGAAGGTTCTGAAGTTTTTTGGGGGTCAAATTCCGTTGTTTGTGACCTTTTTAGCAACTATACGGACGAGCTATATGACCAAAAAATAGCTCCGGCCGTATAGTTGCTCGTTAAACTATATGTCTCCTTTAGTATTTTAGCCGCCATTTCTTCATACAAACTCCGTTTTGGGTGTTCTTGGGCTCGTTGAGTTCATATCATCGAGGGCTGCAACCCTGTGGTCTTGGATATTTATTTTGAGAAGTTGGTAAATTTCACTTTTTCAACCTCTCAAATGGCAAAGTCTGGTCCTTGCAGCTCCTCCATACTATGCTCTCTTTGATCCTTTTGCCTTTGTTTTATCCATAATCATCATCAACACCTACACACATATCATAGACAAGGAAAAGTGATAAAATTCTACCTAAACTACTAAATGTGCAAAGCCCATATGAAAGTAAATGAGAAATAGAAATCATGCATATAAGGCATAGCTATAGCTGGAAGAAACATGATATGAGAGATAAATGGCCAATTTATATGGCTAAAAGATGTGGTATTTCACAGCCATCAACTTCCCCAAGCTAGACCTTGCTCGTCCTTGAGCAGGAAGGGTCAGTAATAAATTAATGGTTGTGAAATATCTTATCATTGGAAATCAAAGCCTTGCATCCTTATTTCTTCTACAATCTTGAAGAGAGAAGACATGTATTCATACAAGGCAACACAAGCTCAGTTATAAAGACCACTAAAGATTCATCAAAACTTATATGCTCCATGTCAATAGTGAATCTACTTGAAGACAAACTTGTGATCCTCTTATTGCACCTTTTGTATAACTTTTCATATCATTTTTATGAGGAAAAACATAGTCACAAATAGATGTCAAGCATAAATAGGAATAAAGCTACCCAATCATGTCATCTAGTTGAGGCTCTCAAGTGCAAACATCAGTTATTGAGCTTTCAAAAAGTTCATCTCTTAGTAACGAGGTTTATGCCAAAAGGAAATGCGAGAACATGGAAAAAGAAGCATAGCATTAGAGTGTCCCATTTGGTCATCCACATCAATGAATCATGGCTATCAAACACTCATTTTCTATTCTTTGTTTTTCTAAAACTTCAGTTCATCAGTAATGAGATCATGTCAAAACTTAGTGTGTTTAATCAGACTGTGCAGGCTAAGAATGTATACTCATGACCATTACCAAGGTTTCCCTTTTCGATAAAATGATTTCTCATAATGGTCAGAGGAGTATTCCCTCTTTCGCTTTGAACGCAGGCCCATGAGAATACCAATGCATACCCAAATATAGCATTTATGCTACATATGTTGGCAACTCATAGCCAAACTCCAAGAGTTTCCTCTTTTTGGACTGTTCAAAGGCCAGTGGGGTTATTAGCATCCCATGTTTTGTGACAGTGGTGCAGACACGCATAACGCAGTATCATACTTTAATCAACAGGTCAAGATTTGGCATGCATCTCAATTACCGCTAAATATTAGTTTCTTCGAACAAATCCTTTCAAAGAGTACTATCAAGTCGATCATCACATCTATGGTGTTGAGTATCTTTAAGACTAAACTCTTAAGACAATTAATCAACACCTTATTTAGCATAGAACTCAAAACTTCGAAATATCATTTCCAATTGACAACTCCTTCCGTAAGCAAGGATATTTAGTGACAACCAACGAATTTCAAAAGATATTGATCAAGTATTCATTCTTTCCAAGTGTAGAGATTGTGGCAATGTTTTCTAGAGGATCACACGTAGTGTGACGATCTTTGGCAAGATGCATACAAGCTCTAAGTCAACTCCTATGGTGCCTATCATGAGCAAGTGTATCCCCATATGAATAAAGAACTAGACTCACTTAAACAAGCATTAAAAACAACGGGATACATGATTGCATTAAACCTTCATCGAAGATGAACATTGCACAAGACTCTACACATGCAGAAGTAACCTCCCCAAGATTAGAACTTTGAAAGAACCAAACTTGAGTATATCACCAAAAGAATAGAGAAAATACAGTTTCCAAAAGAGAGTGTGATAAGTGGTTACCTCCGCGAGCTTAGTTGAAAACAAGGGTGACACACTTTACCGTTAGGTACAAGTAACCTCTCTTTTGATGGACAAAGAACCTTTGCTTCAACATGTATTTGCTGATATGGCCCGATGTGCCTTCCTTGAGGACCTGCTTAAAAACTAAAAAGAAAACAAAATATTTTTGTGTTTCTGAAGACACGGGTTTAGCTCACAAGTGATAAAAATAAAAGTCCCACTGAGTCGGTTCATCAACCTAAGCACCACGCTTAAGTCAACAAACTAGTTCTAGAAGATGCCTCTCCTAGATTGTGATGAGGTGCAAGTGAAACAAAATATGAAACATGAGTGTGCAGCCCCTATGTGCTTAATAAAAGAGGTTCGAGTTGGAAGGTTTTACTAGACACTGATTGTCGAAGCATTGAATTGAAGCAACCAAGTGACTCATGCGAGTGTTTGCACGGTTGGCACTACCGTACACGTTGTCACACAAGGTTCAAGTCCGTGCGAAAATAACACACAACATAAAGTGCATCAGTTTGGTATACAAACATAGTTCGTTTACCCCACCGATAAAAGCAAAGTAAAAAAGAAAACATGAACTTCTATAGAGAATTACAGTGTAGGAGGTTTCTGAGGTATAAATTTATTGCTTACATATGCTCGGCTTCTCTAGATCATGGGAGAAGCTCCCAGGTGGTGTTTCAAGGTTTTGGCCGGAACAATGCGTTCCTGCCATATAGTTGGCCTTCTATCAAAATTTTAGGGTTTCCCCCTGGCGGTGCAGCTATACGGCTAGAACTATACGGCCGGAACAATATAATCCCGCTGTATAGTTGGTCGTTAAACTGTCTATCCCTGTGAAAGAAAATATACAAAAGCATCGATATCTATATGACCGGAGCTATATGGAGAGAATTTTTATTCCCGCCAAATAGTTGGTCGTTAAACTCTCAGTCATATGAAAGAAAAATGTTGATGGCAAAGATATCTATACCACCGGAGCTATACGACCGGAATTTTTATTCCCGCCGTATAGTTAGTCGTTAAACTCTCTGTACATATGAAAGAAAAATTGTCGATGACAAAGATATCTATATGACCGGAGCTATACGACCAGAATTTTTATTCCCGCTCTATAGTTGGTCGTTAAACTCTCTGTACATATGAAAGGAAAAATTTCGATGGCAAAGATATCTATACGACCGGAGGTGTACGGCCAGAATCTTTATTCCCGCCATATAGTTGGTCGTTAAACTCTCTGTACATATGAAAGAAAAATTGTCGATGGCAAAGATATCTATACGACCAGAGCTATATGGCCAAAAATTTTATTCGCGCTGTATAGTTGGTCGTTAAACTCTCTGTATGCATAAAAAAATGTTTCTTTGAAAATTATTTCTTATCCTGTAACTTAGTGATATACCTTGTTTTGACAGTAAAATAACAACTTTAATTTTTTGACCAACAACAGCATGTAGTAATAATAAATTCTACCTTTTGAAAACTACAACAAGATAACTCTAATAGCAAACATGCAAAGAATAAAAATGCCAATGCAACACGAATGCATCAAGACTCAAGACTCAAAACTAAGAAAGACACCTAATGACTTCCGGGTTGCTTCCCGGGAGGCGCTTTCTTATAACCAAGTAGCCATGCTTTTCTCCAATATGATTTCAATAGATAGGAGCTAGAGAATTATTTATTCTTACCTCCAAAAGAGGTTTGGAGCACTTACTATTATAGCCTGGTCGAAGTCTCACCCGCTTGTGGTGCATCGGAGTCTTTGTCATGGTGGTGTCACGGCAGATGCCATGGATAGGCTAAAGGTGGGGACTAATACACGCTACGGGAATCCAGGGAGGGATAGTGAAGTGATTCTCCACACAGAAGTTCGTATTGATTTCCTTCCGAGGTTACAAGTGCTCCTAGAGCTGTATTGGCGAGAGGAGGGAGAAGGAGCTCTCTTACTCTCACCCACAGGTCACACCTGAAACCCTAGCTCAAACTGAATAGCAGACCGATCAACCCCTTGTACAGAAGCCCTAGCCTCCCTTTTATAGGGGAGGCTCGGTTCCTGCCTAGGGCATACGTGGAGGCATATTCCTAAGAATATGCCTCCTCCTAAAGTGGTAAGCCGACCGGGGTGCTTTTTCCCCCGCGTCTTACATGCTTTAGCTACGTGAGCCTCTGCGGCGCCCTCGTCAGCCGACACGGGCGTCGTCACCCTTGTCGGCCATGCCCCGATGGTCCTGTCCTTGCTTGCTTCGCTCAGGCAGTGCGTACTGGACCTTCCTTTTGACCACCAAGATTCCTTCCTTCTCCTAGAAGTTTGTTGTGACCCGGATGATGGTTCATCCGGCCACACCCGTTCCTGCATACAAGTAAACATTTACTTCCGACTCACTGCTTAAGTCGGATGAGACCTAGTTAGGTGAATGCCCCCAGGTCCGGATTACTGCGTGGTTCGGCCTGCCTTGAGGTGACCCAGCCAGCATCTACTTTGGCCTTGCCGAACCTCGGCTAACTCGGCCTTTATACCCCGGCGTGACCCGACCCGGGGTTATCCCCCCAACATTAGTCCGCGAAGATGATGCGGTCTTAGATGCCTTGGCCGCTAAGGCCACATCAGGTTCAATTTTGAGCTCTGGTCGTTATTGCCGAGTTACCTCTTTACCTCGGATTATATGGATTTACGTTCCCTTCGCACATTCCAAGTTTTCACTTGCAGGCCGGGTCACCACTTTAACCCGGACCTCATGGTTTTACTTTCCCTCTGCATATTCCAAGTTTTCACTTGCCAGCCGGGTTACCATAGTTCCATCCGGGTCTCGCTTCCTTCTCTCGTACGCTAACCCATGTGAAGGGTGATCATTATGTAATCTTATTTTAAGGGCCTGCACAGAAACCGCCGCAGTAATTGTCAGTTATCACTGTGCGCGGGTCACGTCACGCCTGCCTCCTCGTTTCTCGCATCACAGTGTCACGTCACAGGATTCTCTTCACCCTGTGGCCCTCCGTGTGGCTCCTCACTGATTGGTCCGGACGGGCGATACACGGCCACTGCGTGTGGCCTGTCCACAGGGCGCGATCCCACTCACCCCTGATGGGAGTGGTTAAATAGCGGAGGGGTGCGTCCCTTAGGATTTTTCCCCCGCCGCACCCCTCTGCCCGCTGCTATTCCTCTTCGTCTTCCTCGCGACCGTGCCGCCGCCAGCACTGCCAAAAAGCAGCGTCGCCGCCGCACTTCTCTGTTGTGCCTCTGCGTCGCCGTCACCGCGACGCAAATCTCTCGCTACAGGTCCTCACCAATCCAGGCCACTATCCCCCGTCGCCTCTAGCGCCAGCGAGGGCTTCGAGGAGCAGATGACGGAAGAAGAACTCGCCATTGCTGAACAAGAGATGGAGGAGGACGCCGCTGCAGCGGACCGCGGTACGTGGGCCGGCTCCTGGGTCTGCCAGGACGACCTGGACTGGCTCTACCGGACCAGACGCATCCCCGCCGGCGTCGCCGCTCGCCTCGCCTCCGCCGAGCTAGCTCCTTCGCCCAATCCCGGGGAGTTCGTTGTGTTCCTGTCTCACTTTCAACGGGGCTTCGGACTGCCGGTGAGCGATTTATTCCACGATTGGCTCAGTACCTACCATCTCCAGCCGCACCATCTTCCAGCCAATGCCATTACTTCTCTCTCTGCCTTTGCTTCTACGATCGAAGGCTACGCCGGATTATGGCCCACGAAGGAGCTGTGGATCCGGTTTTTCGCCCTTCGTCGCAACGTTATCCCCGACATCCACACTGATCCGGAGGACAAGCGGCTCACTCAGTTCGGAGCGGCCTCCATCTCACCCCGGAGGTTTTCTGTTTTCCCCCGGGTCACCGGGCTAGAATCCTGCAAAGGGTGTGCCCGGACGTTCTTTTACGTCCGGAACATAGGAACCAAAGATTTGATCCGGTTGCTCCCCTATACACCGGGTCCTCCGAACCCGGATCTGTGGGACGCCGTTCCCAGGAAACCTACGGCCCTGGCCAACCAAGTGAACAAAAGGTTCACGGAGCTGAAGGAGCTCGGGTTGCGCAACGAGGATGCAATGATCACTTTCGTGCGCAACCGAATCTCCCCTCTCTAGAAGCGCACCCACAAGGTGTGCCATATGAGCTACGGCCGCGATCCCAACCGGACTTCATCCTTCTAACTGAACAACACGGAGATTTATCGCCGGGTTAAGGCTCTCTTCACCACTCATAAGGACTTCTCCTCTGAGTGGACTTGGGGGATTGAGCATTTCTGCCGTGACCGGCTTCCTCCCGTGGTAAGTTTCATGCTGCAAACTTACCCCGGACTAATTACGTGTCTGTTATTGTTGCATTTTTGACTCATTTATTTACTCTTTTCCTCAGCTATTCCTTCAGCAGACGCTCGAGGACGGCACCGATCCGACCCTTAAGTGGGCACCGGACCGGGTGACTTCGGACGAGGAGGAGCCGGACCAAGAGATGTTTCTCCCCATGGCCGACGCCACGAAACGACCCACGGGTAACTTCTCTTCTGCTAGAGATTGGCCCGATGATGAAGATTACTCGGATATCGAGATAATTGAACCCTTTGAGGCTGTCCCCCTTTCTTTTGCTTTTCCGCCATCAGCTCACCCCGGTGGTCATATCCACGAGGATCCTCCCCTCACTACGAACGAGACAGTTCTGGTGGGGTCGAAGAAAAAGCGCGGGGCTTCCTCAAGCTCTTCCTCCGGACCTTCCCAGCCCGTTAAAAGGCGAAATAAGGCCCCAGCACGAAGGGCTGGGAAACCCAAAGCAGCCGAAACCTCGGATGCATAAGTCATTCTTTCTTTTGTAACTTGTTCTTTCTTCCTTCGTCGTAATTTTTCCTCTGACGTTATTCGATTTTGCAGGGCTCCGGTGGAGGTCCCTCAAAGTGGATCCAGCATTTCTTCACCTCTCCGACCTAGCCCTTCTCCCCATCATGACGACGAGTCACGCCCGCTGAGCCCTATTCCAGAGGGTTCTGCGGCCGCTTCGGGTTCAGCTCTACCTCGGCAAGAGGGGGGAACCTTGGAGTGGGGGAGACCAGCCTAGCCGGAGCAACGGCATCCGCTGCCTCGACAACACCTCAACCAGCAACCACTGAGGCTACCTCGGCCCCAGCACCAATTCCAGTACCAGCAAGCAGACCAGCAACCAGACCAGCACCAACTCTAACCTCGGCATCAGCACCAACTCCGGCAGCGAAAGCTTCAGCGCCGGCACCAACTCCAGCTGCGAGAGTACCAGCACCTAGTTCCTCTGCATCTTCCGAGTCTTCTCAACCTCGGCAAGGAACTACCCCGGCAATTTCTAAGGGGAAAACCGCTGCTACAGCTTCCTCTACCCAGCAAGCCAAAGGCAAGAAAGCTTCAGACGCTACCAAGCCCACTGCCACCGAGTCTGGGCAGCACACCCTTGTGTCAATGCTCCCCAAGAAGACATCAGCAGCAAAGGATCTGCCTGCCGAGCCAACCGAAGCCCAGCAGTTGGTTCTGCACACCAGCCCCGCCCTTGCCTTGGTGGAGAGGAAGGAAGCACATGCAAAGGGTTTGGTGACGCCTCATATGCCCACGGGTGAACGGTACCCCCCGAGCCTGATGGAGTTTGTCATGAACTAGAATAAGGCAGAGGTAGTTCTGGAATCCGATCTCACGGAGAAGTTCGGCCCTGCCAAGTTTTCTTCTCAGATGAACACGGCCGCAAAGGCCATTAACCTCGCTGGGCGAATGATGGAGGTACGTTGCTTCTCCTTGACAAGTTGTAGATAATAACCATTAGTCCCCGAGCCTCCGGGGGAGTAACTTGTTACTTGGCCGGATGCTCTTTTATAGAACTAACGTAGCTCCATGAGAACTTCGAATATGCACACACCTAGAGCCGGGTTAAGTTCCACTTGGCCCGGATTTTAGTACACTTCAAATATGCACACACCTAGAGCCGGGTTAAGTTCCACTTGGCCCGGATATTAGTACACCTCGAATATGCACACACCTAGAGCCGGGTTAAGTTCCACTTGGCCCGGATTTTAGTACACTTCGAATCTGCACACACCTAGAGCCGGGTTAAGTTCCACTTGGCCTGGATTTGAGTACACTTCGAATATGCACACACCTAGAGCCGGGTTAAGTTCCACTTGGCCCGGATTTTAGTATACTTCGAATATGCACACACCTAGAGCCGGGTTAAGTTCCACTTGGCCCGGATTTTAGTACACTTCGAATATGCACACACCTAGAGCCGGGTTAAGTTCCACTTGGCCCGGATTTTAGTACACTTCGAATATGCACACACCTAGAGCCGGGTTAAGTTCCACTTGGCCCGGATTTTAGTACACTTCGAATATGCACACACCTAGAGCCGGGTTAAGTTCCACTTCGCCCGGATTTTAGTACACTTCGAATATGCACCAAGTTGACTTAAGTTTCTGTATCTCTCTTAGGTGACCACCAACCGCCGGAGTGCGGAGTTCCAATGCTTGCTGGATACGCACAAGAATCTTCGCGCAAAACAGGCTGCACTCATCGCGGAGTACGAGAAGAGGGGTAAATTTCTTCCTTAACGCTCCTTCGTTTTCCTTCCACTTCCTTTGCTGAACTAATCTGATTGTTCGGTTTCCACAGTTGGGGTGGAAGCCGAAAACAAGATAATGCGGAAGAACTTGGAGCAGATCAAGGGTACGTCCTTCTTGTCTGTTTTTACTGTGCTTTTCATCAGCTTTCCTCCTTGGCTCGGCAAACATTCATACTTCGGCATTGCCGGGCCAACACACTATTTCAGCATCGCTTGAAGATAGTGTGCCCGTGCCTGACGTGATGCTGCATTTTCTCGAACAAGCAGGACAGCACCAAGCCGAGCTGAAGAAGAAAGATGATGAGCTTGCCCTTCTCTGAACCAAAGACGATGAGATTGCTAGGCTGAAAGCTGAGATGGCGAAGATGAAGGCGCAGCATCACACCGACCTAAAAAAGGCTGGCCAGGACTACACCGAAGAGCGCGAGCGCCTTAAGCTCCAAAATGCTAAGGACCGTGAACTTCTTCAGGAAGCCGAGGTCAAACTTGAGTCGGCGAATGCTGAGCTTGAGCAGCTTCGGAAGAGGCGAGATGCTTGCACCAAGGAACTGACCCGGATTCACAGCCACATCTCATGTAATTTATTTTCCTTTATCTGCCTTATTTCTCCGGGTTACTTCATACTTCTTGTTTTCTCAACTCCGTTCTTTGCCTTGCTCCCCAGGCCACTTTCCCGAGGGTACTGCCATTGCCAGTGCTGCTGTTGCCAATTTCCGCCGAGAAAGGGGTACTCCGGTCGCTCCTGAGGGTGAGAGCATTCCCTTTGACATGGAGGACCTGTTGGTCAGCCTGTCGTCTCGCGTGGAAATCATTAAGAACTACGAAAAAGACCTCCTTGATGTTGCAGTCCGAGTCTTCAGCGCTTTCTGGCCTGCTGATGACGCTCCGGAGAGAGTCACACAGCTCGCTGAAAAGCTTTCGAAAATCAAGACCCAGCTCGACCTCTGGAGAGAATCCGCTGGACGTGCTGCAGCCGATACCATCCTTCACCACATGCTGACATGGTATGAAAAGATAGATCTCAGCCTCCTCACACGCCTGTGCACCGGATCCAAATGGACGGACGACCCGGAGTGGGTGGCTCGGCGCCAGGCTTGCGCCCACAGCCTCATTGAATATGCCCCATCCACGAATGGACTGAGGGTCCGAGCTTCCTGGAAGTCGCCGGCGAAGAAGAAGTTGAGAACATTGAAGATGATTCGGGTGAGGACGAGGAGGACACTACCTCGGATAACGAAGAGGGCGAAGATGACGCCGAACTTCCTCCTGCTGCTCCTAAGTAAAAAACACTTGGAAACCTATGAAATCCCCGGTATGCCGGGTGGAGTTGTATTTCAAACATATGTGATATTTTGCTACTAAACGCTTATGCCGGATTAGCTTGGGCGTAGTCCCCGAGTTTCTTTTTCTTGTTCGTTCAATCTTTTGGCTCGGATTGTGTCCACCTTGATTCGGTTTTACAACTTACGAATCCGAGCTTCAAAATTGTTTTAACAATACTGGGAAACTTTTAGACTTAGCTCAAAAAATAAAACTATATAACAATTTGAAAATAAACACATGGTTAGTCCGAAAAACAAACGTCGTCTTGGATAAATTCTTTTTCTTAGTCGTTTTTCATGTGCTACGCAATTCCAAACTTGTTCTCTTGCTTGCCATGAAGCCAATTCTCGTTGGACAGCAGCAAGTCGAAGAGTTGGGTTTTTGGTGCTCACACACTACTAATCCGAGTTAAGTAGAATAACTTATTCCAGCTGACGCGCAAAAAACAACAAATATTATTAAGGCAGTCCCCGAGTTACTGCTCGAGGTGCCAACATCTCATTGATAAACTCACTGCCGACATACATACCGACATATGAGATAACTCGGATACATACACTCTTTAGTTAAGTGTAGAAAGGACGAAGTAGAGCTACATTCCATGGTCGCTTAGATTCCTCTTCGGACCTGTCCGCCTTGTTCTTTTCCTGTGGCTTTGCATCTATAAGATAGTAAGAATCGTTGTGCAATGCTTTGCTTACGATGAATGGCCCTTCCCATGGGGGGATAATTTATGCATTCCGGTAGTACGTTGTACCAACCGGAGCACCAGATCGCCTTCCCGAAAGACTCCGGGGCACACTTTCCGGCTATGATAGCGTCGGAGATTTTGCTGATATATGGCGGATCTGGACAGTGCCAGTTCTCTCGATTCTTCCAGCTGATCAACATCATTTTGCCGGGCTTCTTGCACTTCGGCTTCTGTGTATTGGGTGACCCTAGGCGAATCATGCTCTATGTCGGCTGGTAATAAATCTTCTGCCCCATATACCAGAAAAAATGGCGTATAGCCTGTTGATCGATTCGGAGTTGTTCTTAAGCTCCACAGTACCGCTGGTAGTTCTTCTATCCAGCACCCCGCTGATCTTTGCAGAGGCTCAATGAGCCGAGGTTTTATCCCGGATAATACTAATCCATTGGATCTTTCCACTTGTCCGTTCGATGCGGGGTGGGCTACCGAGGCTACGTCCAGCCGGATCCTCTTATCCCGGCAGAAACGAGCAAATGCTCCTTCGGCAAAATTTGTGCCATTACCAGTTATGATACTGTGAGGATAACCGTACCTCAAGATGATATCTTTGAGAAACGTTACGGCCGTAGCTCCATCACACTTTCTTATAGGCTTTACCTCAATCCACTTCGTAAACTTGTCCACCATCACCAGAATGTGAGTCATATTTCCCCTTGCTGGTTTGAACGGGCCAACCATATCCAAGCACCATATGGCAAATGGCCAAGTGATTGGGATGGTCTTGAGTTCCGACATTGGCATATGTGTCTTGGTAGCGTACCTCTGACAACCATTACATTTTCTCACCAGATCTTCAGCTTGCTCTAAGGCATTTGGCCAGTAGAATCCGTGTCGGAAAGCTTTTCCCATCAGGGCTCGGGATGAGGCGTGATGCCCGCATTCCCCCTGATGTATATCTCGGATGATTTCAAGCCCTTCTTCCGGGTCAACACACCGCTGGAGGACATTGGTCACACTTCTTTTGTATAACTCAGAATTAATGATCATGTAGGCCTTTGCCCTCCTCTGTGTTTGCCTGGACAGCACCTCTTCAGTGGGTAACGTTCCATCCTTCAGGAATTGAAATATAGGTAGTGCCCAAGCCGGTATTGGCCGCATGGGGAACACATCCTCGTCTATCTCCATCTGATCCACTGGCATAACTTCAACCGGACCACGCTGAGCAGTCCCCGAGTCTTGCGAAGCAGTCCTTGGGTCTTGCGAAGCAGTCCCCGGGTTTGCCGAGGCAGTCCCCGGGTTTTGCGCACCACTTCCCGTGTCAACGTCCATGGGCACTGCTCAGGATTATGTGTCCTCCGGGACATATATTGACTCAGATTCTGGGGATGGCCTTATGGATGGTTTCCTGAGGTGCTCCAATGCTACACCCAGTGGAATTGCTTGTCTGGTTGACCCGAGCTTTGACAGCATGTCGGCAACCTCATTTTCCACCCGAGGTACATGATGAAATTCGCATCCCTCAAAATAACCGGATATCTTCTGCACATGAAATATGTATAGTGCCATGTTTGGATCAAGGGCGTCCCATACTTCGGACACTTGCTGCACCACCAAATCCGAGTCACCAAAGCATATGATCTGGCGTATGCCAATTTCCTTTGCTAGCTTGAGCCCATGCACAAGAGCTTCATACTCAGCGACATTGTTCGATGCCGTGAAATGGATCTGCAGCACATATTTCAACTGGTCCTTTTTTGGCGACGTGAATAACACTCCGGCCCCTAGCCCGGTTTTGACTTTTGATCCGTCAAAGTGCATTCGCCAATAGTTCGGATCAGGAACGGTGGTTCGTACTGCACCTCGGCCCAGTCCACGAAAAAGTCCACCACAGCTGGAGATTTGATGGCTTCTCGTCTGTCTTGCGGAGCATAAGGAGCTAGCTCAATTGCCCATTTTGCAATTCTGCTGCTCGCATCCTTGTTACTCATTATCTCGGATATGGGGGCCTCACATATGACCCGGATGGGATGCTCCTCAAAGTAGTGCTTCAGTTTCTTGGCGGCCATGTACACGCCATATGCCACTTTCTGATAATGTGGGTAGTTCTGCTTTGAGGCTGACAACACTTCACTCAAATAATACACCGGCCTCTGCACCGACTTACCTTCCTCATCGCGCTCCACCACTATCACTGCACTTACAACTCGGTTGGTTGCTGCTATATAGAGCAACATTGGCTCCTTTGATAGTGGTGAGGCTAGCACTGGTGCCGTAGCTAACATCTTCTTTAGGCGGGTAAAGGCTTCATTGGCCTGTGGCGTCCAAATGAACTTATCCGACTTTTTCATGAGTTGGTAAAGGGGCAAAGCCTTCTCTCCCAATCGGCATACAAACCGACTTAACGAGGCTAGGCAACCTGTGAACTTCTGGACATCGTTAAGACACTTCGGCAGTTCCATTCGTTCGATGGCCCGGATTTTGGTGGGATTAACCTCGATACCTCGGCTGGAAACAAGGAAAGCGAGCAATTTTCCAGCCGGGACACCAAAGGTGCATTTTTCCGGGTTAAGTTTCATCCGGAACCTTCTTAGGTTTGCAAATGTTTTCCTGATATCGTCAAGGAGCGTTTTTCTTTCCTTGGTCTTGATAACCACATCATCCACGTACACTTGTACATTTTGACCTATTTGGTCGTGCAAACATTTTTGCATACATCTCTGGTACGTTGCCCCTGCATTACGTAAACCAAACGGCATGGTGCGATAGCAATAAGCCCCATACGGGGTAATAAACGCAATCTTTATTTGATCATCCGGGTTCAGAGGTATCTGGTGGAAACCAGAATAAGCATCAATGAATGACAACAGTTCACATCCAGCAGTCGAGTCTATGACCTGATCTATTCTTGGCAGTGGAAATGGAACTTCCGGGCACGCCTTGTTCAGGTTTGTGTAATCAATACACATGCGCCAAACCACTGCCACGTTCGGGTCATCCTTCTTATTTTCCACCAGCACCGGATTAGACAGCCAATCCGGGTAAAGAACCTCCATGATAAATCCCGCAGCTAGCAACCGAGCTATTTCATCCCCAATGACTTTCCTCCTATCTTCGGCAAAGCAGCGGAGTGGTTGCTTTACCGGCTTAGCTCCGGGTCTTACATTCAGAGAGTGCTCGGCCAACTCCCTCGGAACACCTTGCAAGTCCTGTGTGGACCAAGCAAAAATATCCCGATTCTCACGGAGGAAGCTGATGAGCTCGCTTTCCTATTTATCACTTAGCCCAGCACCAATTGTTACGGTGCGCTCTGGGAACATGTCATCAACAGGAACCTTCTTGGTATCTTTCGTGGCCTGGAAGGAAACAGATCCATGCGGGTTACTCAGTGCCGGCATATACTGCTGCGCGGACTGGGCCAAAGCTGCCACCTCTTGAATTTTTCTCTTTTCTTGCACAATCACAAGTGACTCGGCTAAGTTTGACCCGGCCGACGCACACTCCATCGAACGTCGGAAATCCCCTGCAATGGTTACCACTCCGTTTGGTCCGGGCAACTTCATCTTCAAGTAGCTAATATGACAACTTGCCATGAACTTGTTCAGCGCTGGCCTTCCGAGCAACGCATGATACGCGCTTTCTAAGTTCACCACTTCGAACTCTAGATTTTCAGTTCGGCGATTGTCCCTCGTGTCGAACAATACATCGACCCGGACCTTGCCTATGGGCTCACAAGAAATGCCGGGCACAATGCCATGGAAAGTTGTCCTCGTGGCCTGGAGCATGTTCTCCGAGATACCCAACTTGCGCATTGTGTCCGCATACATGATATTTATGCTACTGCCATTGTCGATCAACACCTTTGAGAACCTTACGTTAATTCTAGGTCCAATGAACGTAGGATCCAGCACCAACGCATATGAACCATGGCTTGGCATGAGCTTGGGATGATCCCTGATGCTCCAGGTGATTTCCTGATCGGACCAAGGCATGTACCTCGTCACTGCAGGCATTACTGCATTCACCTCCATATGCCTACGCTGCAAGCTTTTTCTATCAGTTTCTTCTGTGGTGAATACGTAGTCGCTCTGGTGATGCTCCCTGTACTCATTTCTCCCCTCATTTCCGGGGTGCCTCTAATCCGGTTGATGTTGGTTTTCTACCTGATGCACTGCATCCCTCCTTTCATTGTTATCATACCTCGGCGGAGGGGGAGGCAACATTAGCTGTTGCGTGTTCGCTCTAGAGAGCAACTGCTGCCGGGGTAACTCCTGCCGAGGCTGATCATTCCGGGGTGCCTGGGCATTCCCCGAACCACCTTGCTCGATCTTGCGCATCCACTCACATTGCCTCGTCGTATGACCCGCTGGGTTGTTCGGATTTGGCATGTGAAACTTACATGGCTGGTCCAACATCGACTCGTAAGTATACCTCGGACGGTCCTTCCTTTCTTGCCACTGCTTCTTTTGCTCCGGTGTCCAAGTTTTCTTGCCATCGTTTCTTGGAGTCCACTGCCCTCCAGTTTTCTGGCACTGGCTACCCCCTGCTCCGGGTTGATCTTGATTCACAGCTGCAACTTGGTGCGAACCGTACCGGTGGTCCGGTCTATCATCTCTCATTTTTCCTCTGTAGTCCTTTCTCCAGGCTGATCCGGACCCATCCCTCTGATAGTACTCATCGCTTGACTCGTTTGACGCGAGCCTTGGTTGGGTCGGATCACCCAACGCATACGTATCTGCAATCCAGATTATTTCTGCCAACGTAGCTGGCATTTTCCTTTGCAACTTCATCCACAGCTCGCTTCCATACCTGCACCCCTATGCAAACCACGCTATGGCCTGTGATTCTATCACGCCCTCACATGAGTTTCTCACGGTACACCACCGGGTCAAGAACTCCCGGTCTGTCTCATTAGGCCTTTGCTTGCACATAGCTAGGGTCTGTGGTCTATTAGGCCTCTGATATGTACTCGAGAAATTGCCGATGAACATTTCCTCAAAGTCTATCCAGCAGTTGATGCTCCCTGGTGGCAAATTGTTCAGCCATACCCTTGCCGGGCCTTCCAACATCTGGGGTACGTATCGTACTGCCCATCTCAAGTTGCCAGTGGTAATCTTCACGGCAGTAGCATAATTTATCAGCCAATCCTCCGGCTTGGTACTACTGTCATAGGTCTTTGTGCCCCTGGGCAGCTGAAAGTTCGTTTACCGGTGGCTCTTTCATGATCCGGGTCCAAAACACGCTGGACCCGGTGGACCCTGGTATTCAATCTGTTCCGACCTATACAGCCGATCTAGTTTCAACCTTGCATCATCCGGCATCAAATCTCTGCTTCCCAATCTCGACCCTATCACGTGATAGTCCGGTCTTGGGTATCCCGCGTTAGCCATCTCCGAATCACCGTCGTTGTATCGGTTTTGCTCTTGTGGCGCACCTTTCTGTTGCATACCTCGGCCGGCATCGTGCTCTTGCCTTGGTAGGTTCCGCTGCTGCCGTTGTCCTGCTCCAGCCGAATTTCGCTGTCCGGCATTGCCGTTGACAACGTTCCCTTGACCGGCATTGCCTTGGTCGCGGTTACCTCGGCCAGCTTCGCCTCGGCTCACACTCCGTCTATCATCATTTTTCTGTGCTTCTTTTTCTTTCCCTGCCTGTGTCGGGTCATACAGGACAATCTGTTTGTTCCGTCTGGCGGAGGTTACCACCTCTTCTCTCCTTGGACCACCATGAGGGGACGATGTGGCTCCAGCGGATTTCTCCGGGTTACCCACCGCCGAATGGACGATCTTGGAGGCCCCGGCTCTCTCCGGGTTTTCCTTGAGTAGTTCCTCGTTTTGCCTATTTGCAATCCGAACCAACTCGTTAACCCGATCTTGCTACCTTTGCCGGGCTTCACCTGTCAGTCCCTCTAACTGGGATGCAGCTGCGTCCGCTGCTCTGAGGTTCTTGGCCGGGGTACTACCTCGGCAGCCCCACGGACAAACAGTTTTCTGATTCCTCAATTCCAGCATCACCTTCTCTGTTCATCTCGCTCATGAGATTTCTCCCTTTCACTTTTACATTATCAACTTTGTTCGCCTTTGCGTACTCACGCAGCGTCATGTTTAACGACTGCTGGGCCGCGGCTATTTTCTTTGCGCCCTCTAGTATTTTCTGCCTAGTTTCTTCCAGCTCGGCCTGTGCACGAGCCGGATCTACCGCGGCTACTACAGGGTTTGCCAAGCTGTCCATTGCCTCTCTCAACACATTTTCCGGCCTCTCTAGCGGAGGACCTCTACCTTTCCTCGGTGCTTTGGGCGTTACCTCCGGATCTGGCACCGGATCCTTGCTCGCACCCGCACCAGGCGCTGTCATCATCACCTCCGCGTGGTCCGGGGAACGAGCGATACGCTCCCCGCGAGCCAAAGTGAGGGGTGGTTCGCCTGCCTCGACGACGTGGTGCGGATGAACGCAAGACACGTCCACCGCAACGTAGACCTTGTGCGTGCCGAGCTTGACGAAGATGCTGTTGCGCGGGAGAGGGCACGTGCCGAAGCAGCCTGCGTTGTCGCTGACGAAGTCCCGCGCTCCAAAGCGCTGAACGAGCCCGGAGACGATGCGTTCGCCGGTGGCGATGAGGTTTCCCGTCCGGATCTTGACCCCTGCTAGCGCCGCTAGCCCCACGGTGGGCGCCAACTGTCGTGGTGGTGTCACGGCAGATGCCATGGATACGCTAAAGGTGGGGACTAATACACGCTAGGGGAATCCAGGGAGGGATAGTGAAGTGATTCTCCACACAGAAGTTTGTATTGATTTGCTTCCAAGGTTACAAGTGCTCCTAGAGCTGTATTGGCGAGAGGAGGAAGAAGGAGCTCTCTTACTGTCACCCACAGGTCACACCTGAAACCCTAGCTCAAACAGAATAGCAGACCGATCCACCCCTTGTACAGAAGCCCTAACCTCCCTTTTATAGGGGAGGCTCGGTTCCTGCCTAGGGCATACGTGGAGGCATATTCCTAAGAATATGCCTCCTCCTAAAGTGGTAAGCTGACCGGGGTGCTTTTTCCCCCGTGTCATACATGCTTTAGCTACGTGAGCCTCTGCGGCGCCCTCGTCAGCCGACACGGGCGTCGTCACCCTTGTCGGCCATGCCCTGATGGTCCTGTCCTTGCTTGCTTTGCTCAGGCAGTGCGTACTGGACCTTCCTTTTGACCAGCAAGATTCCTTCCTTCTCCTAGAAGTTTGTTGTGACCCGGATGATGGTTCATCCGGCCACACCCGTTCCTGCATACAAGTAAACATTTACTTCCGACTCACTGCTTAAGTCGGATGAGACTTAGTTAGGTGAATGCCCCCAGGTCCGGATTACCCCGTGGTTCGGCCTGCCTTGAGGTGACCCGGCCAACATCTGCTTTGGCCTTGCCGAACCTCGGCTAACTCGGCCTTTATACCCCGGCATGACCCTACCCGGGGTTATCCCCCCAACAGTCTTGTAGATAAATGTGTTATTGCTCACAAATGATGATTGATGCGCCATGTGTGGTGAGCATACCTCCCTAGATAGCTTCAACAAAATGATTAGATATTTACATGCAAAGTCAAACATTTTACCTTTGATAGCATCATTGGGATACAATTCATAGGACTCTTGTTGGGTTACACTATCACGAGGAAACACTTCATAATACTCATCTTTAGCAGCAGGAAAAAATTCAAAAGTGTCTATATTCTCTAGTTCATAACCCTTGCTAACAAGTTCATCAGTTCTAGAGTTATCAATCCAATCACAAAAAGAAGCATCATCAACAAATATGTCATCAAAGATGTGCTCTCCCAAAACCTGCTCATTAATACTACAATGATTTATCTCTAGTTCATCATTGTTAGTGTTCACCAAATGAGTATCTAGGCATAAAGCCTCTGCAGATAAATTATCTTTAGTTTCAACACAATAAGAATCATTACTAGAGACCGAGGCATCATAAACAAACTTATTACTAGTAGAATGATGTTTGTCTTCAACCTCGTCTTTTTGGTGTTCCTCCATGTTATCCATTGGTTCCTACAAAATGTTAGTTTTGGGAACTATTGTTTTACATAGCTCCTCGCTCTTCATCACAAGTGCATTCCCACTAAAAAGTTCTTGACAATAATTGACAATATAATCCATAATATTATGATACCTTGCTAAATCCTCATTTTGCTACTTTTGATAATAATACCAATTTTCCTAAGCAGCTCATGAGACCCTTCATAAACTATGTATTCCAAGAGTTTTACATTATTACCGTCTATGTGAGTATTGATTGATTAAAAAAATTTAAAGAGAGGAATGCATTCATAATCATAAAGCTTGTTAGGCTTACCATTATATTGCCTCATCCCTTCAAATAATTTTAATAAATTACCAGAACAGTAATCCACCTGCTTCCACATGTCCAGTAGTTGCATATCCTCAAGGATTAGTAGTTCTTCTTCGTGTTCATCCTCTTCTTGGGAAGGAAATTTGTCCTTCTCCAATGATATTTCCTGTCCCATGTTAATAGCATCACAATATTCATAGAAAGATTCATTTTCTAGTTCCTCCTCAGAACAATCATCGTAAGTTTGGGACTTATAGAAATCCTTACTAGTTAATTACATATCGTTTGCATGCATACTATTTGTGTGTGGAAAGTTATTTTCAGAAGTAGGAGATTCAAGTGGTTGATCAAGTTGCTCCTCTTCATTCTTACTAAGATAATCCGCGACTAGCTCAGTGATAGTCTTACCTTCGGGCTTACCTTCCACTAGTTGAGAGGATGCAACATCAAGTGCAACCTCTTTATTAGCAATGTGTTCAGGCGATTTCGGTGGAGGTTCTTCATATGATGTTGCCTTCTCTTTAGCTTTTTGATCCTGCAAAAGGCTAGGCTTTTCCATGCAGGCTGAAACCCTCTCACAAATAGTGCAAGCTAAAACATTATCCATAAAGTACTCACAACAACATTAATATAAGTGATAAACTTCTTCAATTATTTCATCAACCTCCTGGCATCTTTCTCGAATATTATTTTTTATAGAAGAAAACAATTCTGAACAACCAGTATAAAGCGCAAATTCTAGAACTTCCATATCAACTAAGCTTTTAAACTCATTTCTATTATAGGATTCTAATGCGGGATCAATGTTATACTTACATTGGTAGGCGATATGATCTTTGGATCCACAGAATCTACAAGAAAACCGGTATGAGGCACATAGCATGGATGTATAATCATTCACCAGAGCTAGCCATTGATTCAGTATTCTCACAACTTCTCCTCCCTTGCAAGGTTCTCCTGTTCAAGAGTAGTCTTCTTGGAAGACATGATTAGTAACAAATATTTTTATGGGTTTTTTGGTTTGTAAACAAAAGAAAAAATACAAATGCAGAAAATAAAGCAAGCTTAAAACAAAATCTAGCAAAACTAAAATAAATAAACAAAAGCTAAAAGAGCTACAACGCTTAGCTCCCCGGCAACGGCGCCATAAATAGCTTGATGACTGCAAGTGCACATATCGTTTGTAGCTAGTTTCGAAATAAAGATATCGATCCCACAGGGAGTAGGAGTCTGAAATCAAATAACTCTTTGAACTAAATACTAAAATAATAATGCTAAATAATGTTCTAAGTAACAAGATAAAATGCGAGTTTTGTATAAAAGATATTCTTGGGTTTTCAAATAAGAGAACAATAAGTAAACTAAAGCTGTAAGGAAACAAGAGCATGCAAGTATGATTACGAAAGTCTGCAAGATAATGGAAAGAGTTCTCAGGGAGTACTAGATCCACCGCTAGTAATTAGAAAGAGTGATCAAAATTATTATAATGAATAAGACCATTTATGATATGTGTGAGAGGAGCTCCATATATGGATGATTAGCCAGCAACTACTGCACACATCATCCTCATAACCACAACAGTCAATAACTAAAAACCATCGCGTTACCACGCTATTAAGGGATTTCTCCCGTGGCATGGACATGGCTTGATGAGTTCTCCTTGATTCCCCAAGTTAGTACGTAAAGAATGACAACTACTTTATAGTCACAATAAGTGTTGTCATCCTTCCGTCTACCAACAAGTAATCCCTTCATCAAGTCCCTACAAGAGGCAAATATTGAGGAGGTGGACAACTCCCAACATCAAGATGAAGACAATTAACATAGACACATAATGAAAAATATCACATAATAATCTTTATCTCAATTCAATCTCATACTAGGGTTTCTCCATCTCCCTAAGAACAAAGGAAACTACTCACACATGAAGGAAATCAACATCATGGATAGCATATGGATGAAGTATGATGATACAATTGAAGACAAGTGCAATTCCAAGATTCAATCTAGAATTACAACAAGTAACCAAAGGGGATCGATGATGGAGACGTTGTTGATGAAGATGATGATGTAGATGAATGTGGAGGCCTTCAAGATCCTAGTCCCTTCTCCACTTGTGTGATGGTGATGGTGTAGATCTGTTTGGAGGCGGCTATGGCGGAGGCACGGCGTCACGGCTCCGCCTTGGTGGAGGATATGGCTTGGTGGCTCTCTCTTGGGTCCTTCCTCCTTTATATAGGTCTTGGGGTGCCCTAGGGTTCCCCAATGCCGTCATATGACTTAGGGAAGGTTTTGGAGCTTTTCTAGGGTCAAATCCCGTCGTTTGCGACCTTTTTGGCAACTATACGGGCAGAGCTATACGACCAAAAAAATAGCTCCGGTCGTATAGTTGCTCGTTAAACTTTTGTCCCCTTTAGTATTTTGGTCGTCATTTCTTCATACGAACTATGTTTTGGGTGTTCTTGGGCTCATTGGGTTCATATCATCGAGGGCTACAACCCTGTGGTCTTGGATCTTTATTTTGGGAAGTTGGAAAAATTCACTTTTTCAACCTCCCAAATGGCCAAGTCAGGTCCCTACAGCTCCTCCATACTATGCTATATGTGTTCCTTTTGCCTTTGTTTTATACATAATCATCATAAAGACCTACACACATGTCATAGGCAAGGAAAAGTGATAAAATTCTACCTAAACTACTAAATGTGCAAAGCTCATATGAAAGTAAATGAGAAATAGAAATCATGCATATAAGGCATAGCTATAGCTGGCATAAACATGATATGAGAGATAAATGCCACAATTTATATGGCTAAAAGAGGTGGTATTTCACATCCATAAAACACTTACCTTTGGATCCCTGTGGGATCAATATCAATACTTCGAAACTAGCTACAAACGATCTGTGCACTTGCAGACATCAAATATAAAGGAGTTTATGGATGGAGTTAGAAAGAGCTAAATTGATAGATTTAGTAGACATAGCTAAGAAATAGAAGTTATATATTATAGTAAGAATGGAGAATGAGTATTGTTGAAGTGGCATGACCATGTCATCATATGATGATGGATATGGTGGAGTCAGATGACTAGTTCATTTGGGCAGAAGAGATCTTAGAGAATCAGATGAGAGATTTGAGTAGAGTATATTTAGGAAAGTAATTCCTTAACTAAAGACAAGCTTAGTGAAAAATTGAAGTCGGGATTCTTGAGAAACCTTTAACTAACATTATAGCAATCCATGACAATTCTCATGTCTACCTCTTGTCCAAAACCCTAGAATTAATTTAGGAGTGGAACCAATTCCTATTTTTAGGCAGTCAAAGAATAGTAGGTCATAGTCAAGTTAAGTTTCTAAGGGATAATTAGAATACCAGATGAGTGTGTCGATGAAAGCCTTACCTACCTTATTATCTTAAACCCTAATACAAATTTAGAAGAGTAGAGCCATCAAGATCACGTTAAGAGGCAATATTAATATCTCACTGTGAGTTGAGACATCAACTATAATTACCAAGTTAGACATAAACCCTTAACTTTTGATCCTTAGGAATTATAATGTTTTTAGCTGAATAATTTGAATTCATATTTCAAATTTGAATCATTTGAAAAATATTTGGAAGTTATAAGTAATCAGTGTTTTCCAAAAGGATTTAGTTAATATTATTTGAGTATTTAATAGTTATAAAACAATTAAGAGAATTGAAACAATACAAAAAGTATAACTCAAATAATACGTCTTAATTCTTTCCTTTATTCCACAAGTATTAAATAAATACAAATTCATATGAAGGAAGAACATTACAGAGGCAATTTCAAGGAAATACAAGCTTTATTAATAATGAACCCATATTACATTGTTCTTACAAAAGAGGAAAAAAGATTACAAATAAAGAACTAATAGACTAGTCCTAATTTAATCCTAGTATAATCTTTCTATTCGTCACTTGTCTTGTACCTGCAAATAAGACAGAAACTAAAATAAACAGAGAGGGGTTAGTGTTAGTTGTGCTCTCAGTTTGGAAATGAAATGCATTGCTAGCACATCATAGAGCTCAAATCAAATCAGGGGCAGATTAGTAATTTGTTCTTATCAGCTTGTATGCCTCAGTACAACATCACAAGCAGGGGCAAGTTTCACCATCAAATAAACAATTGGCAGCACAGAAATAAAGATTAAGCCAAGATAATATCAATCTAGCCCAAGTACATCTATAGAAACAGATCTTTCAAGCTGAGCTTATCCATAGGCACAAGTTCCAAGGAATGGGAACTTGCACCATGTGGATTCCAACTACAAGCACCTTACTCATCCTATGCATCTATGTGTTGTCACCTCCACAACAAAAGAAGAAAGAAAAACAGGAATTCACTTATCAACTTGATCTCATCCATAACAGATATTTCCACACTCGTTGGAACTTGAACCTGTAGGTCCCACTTGTAAGTAGCTCACACAACACATGCAGATGGTGTGTTGTCACCACCACATGCACTTCCCAGTGAGTGTATAGGGAGAGAGTAGTTGTATCAGCACAGAACAACCCAATCTCCACCACCCTTCCTATAGCAAACAGATTTTAAGGGGTTTTTGATAATGCAGATAAATAAAGTATGAGTAAATAAAAGACAATAATAATAAATGCAGTAAGTGGCCCAATCCTTTCTTTAGCAAATGACAAGCCGGTTGAATTACTTAAGATGACCAAACATTCTCGAGGACACACGGGAATATCGTCAAGTGCTTTCGCTTCATATAGTTGATTAATCTTCTTTAGTTTGACAAGTGTTGTGTGGGTGAACCTGTGCTAATGTACCGACCTTCCTAGGACTAATACATACTTTTGATTATACCCCTTGCAAGCATCCGCAAGTACAAGAAAATAATTAACGTAGAAACCTAACCACAACTTTAAACTCTAAGACCCTGACATCCCTTGTGCAAAGGTTTCCTAACGGGGGTTCATGTTTCTGTCACTCTGGCAACCCCTACGATTAGTAGCCAAATACACAATGAATTCCCCTAGGCCCATATAGGTGAAGTGTCATGTAGTCGACGTTCATATGACACCACTAGAAGAAATACACCACAACATAAATATCAAACCATTGAAACTTTCTCAACACAATTCCACTACTAACAACATGACTTCTACCATGTCCTCAAGAACTAAACGAACTACTCACAAGACATCATATGGATCAAGATCAGAGATGATATAATGATAAGCAACAATCTGAACATAACAATAATTCAATGGTTCCACTCAATAGCATCAACTACAACGAGTAATCAACACCAAGAAAGTTTCCCCTAAGTATTATGCAAGATTCAACCCAATTTTTACAGTAGTATGGAGTGGTGATGATGGTGCTGGCGGAGATGATGGTGGTGATGATGATTGATGTCTACGCACTTCTATTCTTGTAAACAGTTGTTGGGCCTCCAAGTGTAGAGGTTTGTAGAACAGCAGTAAGTTTTCCCTTAAGTGGATCACCCAAGGTTTATCGAACTCAGGGAGGAAGTGGTCAAAGGTATTCCCTCTCAAGCAACCCTGCAATCAAGATACAAGAAGTCTCTTGTGTCCCCAACACACCCAATACACTTTTCAGGTGTATAGGTGCACTAGTTTGGCAAAGAGATAGTGAAATACAAGTGGTAACGGTGCTAGAAAATAGCTTGTTGGCGTGAAAGAGACTAAAGGCAAACTGAAATAAAGATGGAAGCAAGAAAACATGTAACAGATCTAATTGCAAACGGTATTTCAATGCTTAGAAACAAGGCCTAGGGGTCATACTTTCACTAGTGAACACTCTCATATAAATATCTTCTCTTTATGATACTACTCTTAACTACTCTCCGGTTGAACACTCTAATCAATGGTAGGGCTATAACAGCACACCTCAAAGTTCGCTTTCCGCATCTAGATAACCCCACACTGTCACCTTGAGCACTAGATGGTTCAAACAAACACCACAATTTCAAAGAAACATCCAACTCCAAATATAACTCATAACAAGTATTTGTAATCTCTAGCCTAAGTGCCACCATGGTGTGCACGCTGTCACTTTCACACGCATGGGGAGAGCAGAGATCTATTAAAGCACTTGAGTAGCAAGGTAGATCTATAGATTACAAGCTCATGATCTCAATAAGATCATGCATAGAGAGATAGATGAACACATAGCTACCGGTAGAACCTTTAGCCTCGAGGAAGAACTACTCCCTCCTCATCATGGGAATCAGTAATTGTGATGGAGATGGTGGTGGAGACCGATGGAGATAGCTCCGGGGGCAATTCCCTGTCCCGACAAGGTGCCGGAACAGAGACTTTCTATCCGCCGAATCTCCCCTTCGGTGGAGGCGGCGCTGCGGAACTTTTCGTGGCTAGAGGCTTGACGATCTAGGGTTTCTGCCTCGGGAGGATTATATAGGCGAAGGAGGCAAGGTCGGTGGCCAGCCAGGGGGCCCACACCATGCCCTGGCGCGGCCTAGGGGTACCCGCGCCTGGGGTGGTGTGGCCAGGCCCTGTCCCTCCTCCGTCTCGTATTCTGGATCCATGAGTCTTCCGGTAAAATAGGAACTTTGGCTTTTGTCCCGTCCAATTCTAAGAATATTCATTTTCTGACTTTCCTGGGACCAAAAACAGCAGAAAACAGGCAACTGGCACTGTGGCATCTTTTTAATAGGTCAGTCCAAGAAATCATATAAAAAGTACTCCACAGTGTGGCCAAACATAAGAAAGTAGATAAAACCAAGCATGGAACATCCAAAATTATAGATACATTTGCAATGTATCAACATCCAAAAGCTTAACTCCTGCTCGTCCTCGAGTAGGTAAGTGATAAAAAGAAAGAATAATATTTGAGGTGACATGCACCATCATAGACTTGATCAAAGTATTTGTAAAACATTCAAAGCTGGGATCATAGTACTTCAACATAGCATGAAAGATAAAGTTCTAACAATAAGACATAGCTACTATGTTGTAACATGAAAAGGCACAAACAAAAGACATGAATAACAATGCTTTGCAAGACGTTTGTTTGTTTCACATAAAGAAAACATAGCATAGTGGCATTCAGCTTGTCCCTCATAGAGTAGCAAAACATAAATGCATAGGACACCTTCAAGGTTCATAAGAGTGACTAGATACAAATAGTTTAAAACAAGTAATATCAAATTATGCATCAATCAACAAGTCTTGGGACAATGCACATAGAACTAAGAATGGCCACTATGCTCTCAAAGTAGGTGCATAAAGATAGAAGGTGGGGACTCAACATAAAAGTAAAAGAAAGGCCGTCATAGAAGGAAGTAGGAATTCAAGTCTCATAAAGAGCTTCCAAAAATTATGGTACTTATTAGCTTTCAGCTCTCATTGCCCCTATCATAAGCATCTTGAAGGTGATTAAGGTTAAAGTGACACAACTAAGAGGATATGCTTGACAAGTTATAAGCCGAAATCTCATGCCCCTTACTTACGAAGACCGAACCTCATGCTACTCAACTTTAGTCACAAGTAAGCTCTTGTCATTGTAAGTACATATGTATCATAAAGAACCGCCAACGGGGTACCCCTTGCACATGATACAGCAGCTATCCCATAATCAAAATGACAAGGCAAGCAGGCAATGAGCATCTCAGCGATCTTTTTATTTGCTATTTGCATAGGTTTTTATTGAGGATGCTTCATAGAGTGCTCATTATGGTTATGCTGCAAGTTTCTACCATGATTAGGCATGGCTTAGGCTAGCGGCCCAGGCGTTTCTCTAACACACATACAAACTCCATGATCTTACAAGTTCCACTTTTATTTCACACCGTCGGGATCCATAAGCAAAAGAACATGATATCAACGGGGTACAAAGTACAAGTGCAATGTTGAAAGCGTTCCCCATGATACATGGTTCTGCTAATTTCAACTTATAAAGCGCAAGCATATACGCAACAAAGAAGGACCCAATGATTCAAGTTTATTAAATGCAAGAAAAGTAAAGTGTGCCATCAAGTTTGTGAGAGCTTTAATCACTAATTTTCTCATAACAAGTTTAATTTGGAAGGTAGACAAAAACATGAATATACTTGGAATAGCATAAGCTAGTAGGTAGGTATGGTGGACTCTTTGGAATAACTTGGTTTAAGGAGTTAGATGCATGAGTGGAACTCATACTTGGTTACGGAGGCTGGCAAAAGACTGGGAGAGACAAACTAAGAGAGCAATAATGGCCATAATCATGCAGAGCGACAAAACATCATTGATCAAAGCATAAAGTGATACTACAAGTTGAAAACTAAAGGATCATAAAGGCTATGGTGACTTGAGATAGTTAGAACATGGTGTGAGCATGCGCCAAGTCAACCGAAAACAATATCGAGCATAAAGAATATGAAGCATAAAGCCCAAACAATATCAAGCATGGCATGACAAAGCATATGCCGCAGTCAAAAACAATCTCACTTTACCACTTAAGCATGAGCTTTCCTACTCTTTTCCAAACCAAACTATTTGAAAACCAATGTATGAAAGAGGGGGTCCAACCAATTTATTCAGAAAACTTAGAAAACCAAGCAAACGAAAAACCAAAACGAAAACAAAAAAGAAGACGCTCCAAGAACAACACAACTCTGCATGAAACAATAAAAATGAAGCGTTTGGAAGAAACCTGGGATTTTTATCGATGAAGAAGGCGATGCCTTGGGCATCCCCAAGCTTTGATGCTTGTACTTCTTGGATATTTCTTGGGGTGACACGCGTGGCATCCCCAAGCTTGACCTTTAGTCCATCCTTCATCTCATTACTCATTCCTTCCATACACCTGGAATTTTTCTTCATACAAAACTTGACACAATCTTTATTAGCAACATTAGTGCACTCAAGATAATAGGTCTTAAGGTCCAGTTCCAACACCAAATAAACTTCCATTAGAACACTAGCTACTATAGTACTTCCCTAAAAAATCTCAATTCCCCAAAAGAACTCAAAAAGGAACCAACAAGAAGAAAATACAGAAAATGGCAGAAATCTGTCAAAACAGACTAGCCGATAAAGATGAATTTTTTAGAAGACCTTCTGTTGCTCAAATAAAAAAGTATTGAACTAACAAAAGTTAGATAACAACCTGGGTCAGAAGAACAAAAATTCGCGCCTCAAAAGGACGTAAAGAGATTTTACACGAATGTTTACGGTGAAGCACAGAAATCTGTTTCGGGACAACAACTTTCCCAATCAGTACTTATCTCTCATTAGAGGTTACTCTTGGTATAAAAAGCAAATAAAAAGGATAATGAGATGTTATTACATAGGTAATAACTTCCAAGACTCATCTAAAACTTTTGGGTTATCTCCCAATAAGTACTTTTCTTTAACGCCTTTAAGTTAGGCATGATAGTTTGAGAAGATGCTCACATAAGAAATATGAATTGAAGTAAAAGAGAGCATCAAGAAGCAAATTCAAAGAACATATAAGTCTAACCCACTTCCTATGCATAGGAATGTTGTAAAAAAACAAGTCATGAAAGCACAAAGCAACAAGCATAGTAAATCAAAACAAGTGCAACTTCAAGACTTTCAACATAAAGAGGGGAAACTTAATATTATTGAGACACATAAAACCATGTTTCCCTCTCATAATAACTTTCAGTAGCATCATGAATAAAATTAACAATATAAATATCACATAAAACATTCTTATCATGAGACACATGCATAAAAGAATTAATACTCTCGACATAAGCATAGTCATTCTTATTAATTGTAGTGGGAGCAAATTCAACAAAATAGCTAACATTATTATTCTCATCACCATAATCATCAAATATAGGAGCCATATTGTAATCATAATCAATTTTCTCCTCAATAGTAGCTGGACTGAAAATATCATATTCATCATTATAATCATCATAGATTGGAGGCATAGTATCATAAAAGTAAACTTCCTCCTCCATGCTTGGGGGACTAAACATATGATTTTCATAAAGACTAGCTTCCCTAAGCTTAGACTTTTCCATAGCATTAGCAATAATGGTGTCCAAAGAATTCATACTAAGAACATTGCTATTAGCATGCAAATAAAGTTCCATAGGTTTTTTAATTTTCTCTTCAAACACTTCATGTCCTAACTCAAGATAAATACTATAAAGCTCTCTAATTTTTTTATTGTTTTCCATTAAGCCTAACTAGTGAAAACGAGAAACAAAAAGACAAAATTGCAGAATTTAAAGGAAATAACTTCGAGCACTCATACCGGAAGATGTGAGTACCTTTTACCTTACCTCCCCGGCAACGGCGCCAGAAAATAGCTTGATGTCTACGCACTTCTATCCTTGTAGACAGTTGTTGGGTCTCCAAGTGCAGAGATTTGTAGAATAGCAACAAGTTTTCCCTTAAGTGGATCACCCAAGGTTTATCGAACTTAGGGAGGAAGTGGTCAAAGGTATTCCCTCTCAAGCAACCCTGCAATCAAGATACAAGAAGTGTCTTGTGTCCCCAACACACCCAATACACTTGTCAGGTGTATAGGTGCACTAGTTCGGCGAAGAGATAGTGAAATACAAGTGGTATGGATAATTATAAGTGGTAACGGTGCTAGAAAATAGCTTGATGGCGTGAAAGATACTAAAGGCAAGCTGAAATAAAGATGGAAGCAAGCAAAAATGTAACAGATCTAATTGCAAACGGTGTTTCAATGCTTAGAAACAAGGCCTAGGGATCATACTTTCACTAGTGAACACTCTCATATAAATATCTTCTCTTTATGATACTACTCTTAACTACTCTCCAGTTGAACACTCTAATCGATGGTAGGGCTATAACAGCACACCTCAAAGTTCGCTTTCTGCATCTAGATAACCCCACGAGCACTAGATGGTTCAAAAAAACACCACAATTTCATAGAAACATCCAACTCCAAATATAACTCATAACAAGTATTT
Source organism: Avena eriantha (assembly GCA_910589775.1). Classification (NCBI taxonomy): domain Eukaryota; kingdom Viridiplantae; phylum Streptophyta; class Magnoliopsida; order Poales; family Poaceae; genus Avena; species Avena eriantha. The sequence continues at coordinate 318,378,407 of OU342743.1, read as the reverse complement.
GTAATCTCTAGCCCAAGTGCCACCATGGTGTGCACACTGTCACTTTCACACACATGGGGAGACCAGAGATGTATTAAAGCACTTGAGTAGCAAGGTAGATCTATAGATTACAAGCTCATGGTCTCAATAAGATCATGCATAGAGAGAGAGATGGACACATAGCTACCGGTAGAACCCTTAGCCTCAAGGAAGAACTACTCCCTCCTCATCATGGGAATCAGCAATTGTGATGGAGATGGTGGTGGAGATCGATGGAGATGGCTCCGGGGGCAATTCGCCGTCCCGGCAGGGTGCCGAAACAGAGACTTTATGTCCCCCGAATCTCCCCTTCGGTGGCGGCGGCGCTGCAGAACTTTTCGTGGCTAGAGACTTGATGATCTAGGGTTTCTGCCTCGGGAGGAACATATAGGCGAAGGAGGCAAGGTCGGTGGCCAGCCAGGGGGCCCACACCATGCCCTGGTGTGGCCTGGGGGTACCCGCGCCTAGGGGTGGTGTGGCCAGGCCCTGGCCCTCCTCCGTCTCGTATTCTGGCTTCGTGAGTCTTCTGGTAAAATAGGAACTTTGGTTTTTGTCCCGTCCAATTCTAAGAATATTCATTTTTTGACTTTCTTGGAACCAAAAACAGCAGAAAACAGGCAACTGGCACTGTTGCATCTTGTTAATAGGTTAGTCCAAGAAATCATATAAAAAGTACTCCAAAGTGTGGACAAAACATAAGAAAGTAGGTAAAACCAAGCATGGAACATCAAAAATTATAGATACATTTGCAATGTATCAATGATGATGATCCCAATGAAGTCTAGCTTGATAGTGGTGTTGATGGCGACGATCTCCCCTCTCCAGGAAGGAATTCCCTCGATAGAATTCTGTCTGTCGGAGAGATCTTTCTCTCTCTGTAGTTTTCTGCCTCGTAGAGGAGGCGGAATCTTTCTGTGGTCGCTCCCCCCGTATTAGGGTTCCGTGGGGATAATATACACCAGAGGGGAGAGCCTGGAGTGGGCCAGGGTGGCCACACCAACTGGTGGCGCGGCCTAGGGCTGCCCGCGCCAGGGGGTGGTGTGGGCCCCCTGTGGCCCATCTCCACTCCCCTTCTGGCAATCTTCATCTTCTGGAAAAATAGAATTTTCCATGTATTTTCTCGAATTTTCTGATCTTCGCGAATTTCGCCTCCAAACAGCACCTTTTCCATCAGAATCCTGACTGCAGCGGTCCATACTCCAAAAGTCATCAACCATGCAAAAACCGATGAAATAACATAAGTATCATCTCTTAATATGAAATATATCAATGAACAACAGTAAATTATGATTCGGAATAGTGATGCAAATTGGACGTATCAACTCCCCCCAAGCTTAGACTTCGCTTGTCCCAAAGCGAAAAGTGAGCTCAATAAACATGACCTCGGGTTTATGGAGTGAAGAGTCGATAAAAGAATACGGACAAGAAGCATCACATTCATCAATACACAAATCATAATAGAAGACAACACACTATTATATAACTTAACTTGCAATAAGTAAAGGAAACACAATAAAGATACATAAAGTAAATCACAATTGGTAATGGCAAACTTAGCTCTTGGTTGAATAATAGTTGACAATTTGCAGGAGTTCACACATAAAGGGTTTTTAATGATAGCTTTCAAAGTAGTATTCACTAAGATAAGAACAATGTGCAAAACAAGGAACATAAGAAACATGATTGAATAAATCATTATATGAATGAATGGAACACAAAAACTCAAAATACTTGCTTGAGATAGAAGGGAATAGGTTTACTGACTCAAATAAAAAGGAAAAGATAGGCCCTTCACAGAGGGAAGCAGGGATTCCAAGTTTCATAAAGAGCTTCCAAAAATTATGGTACTTATTAGCTTTCAGCTCTCATTCCCCCTATCATAGGCATCTTTAGGTGTTTAAGGTTAAAGTGATCAAATATGAGGATATGCTTGACAAGTTGTAAGTTGAAAATCTCATGTCCCTTGAGTACGAGGGCCGCTCCTCATGCTACTCAAGTTTAGTTACCGGTAAATTATTTTCATAGTAAGTATATGTGTATCATAGAGAACCACCAACGGGGTACCCCTTGCCCGATGATACAGAAGAATCCCCATATCAAAATGATAAGGCAAGCAGACAACAAGCATCTCAGCAATCTTCTTATTTACCATGGGAAATGGTGTTTTTTATCTCTTTCCTCTTTTCTCATCTCTCTTTTCTTTTTCTTTTCAATCTCAATCTCTTTTTTTATAAGAAGAATGCTTCATAGATTGCTCATTATGGTTACGCTGCAGGTTTGCACCATGATTAGGCATGGATTAGACCAAAGGCACAGATGTTTCTCTAACACACATACTTAACTCCATGGACTTATAAGCTCCCCTTTCATTTCACACCGACGACATTCGTAAACAAAAGAGCATGATATCAACTAGGTACAATGTACAAGTGCAATGTTGAAAGCGTTCCCCTTGACAACATGGATCTGCTAATTCACAACTTACAAAGCGCAAGCATATACGCAACATAGATGGGCACAATGGTTCAAGTTTATTAAGTGTAAGAAAGTAAAGTGTGCCTTCAAGTTCGTGAGAGCTTTAATCACTAATTTTCACATAACAAGTTTAATTCAGAAGGTATATGAAACATGAATTTACTTGGAATAGCAATAGTGCTAGTAGGTAGGATGGTGGACACAAATGGCATAGGTTTTGGTTTAGGGATTGGATGCACGAGAAGCATTCCCTCTCAGTACAGGTTTTTGGCTGGCAAGGCTGGGTAGCAAGCATAAGAGTTGAAGGAAACAAACAAACATACAAGTGATAAAAACAAACATGCAATCTTCCTTGGAAGCACAAAAGATCTTAACTAGAGAATACTAAGCTTATGAGCAAATCAAGAAAGATGATGATGAAATTATATTCTTTAAGAATACTTTTATCTTTTTCATTTAATTCTCAAAATGGTGTTGCTACCGACCAAGCCAGGTTTTCCAAAACTAACTAAATTTACTCAATGATCCCAAAGTGATACCAATACTAATAACAAGATCAATCATCTAACATGAATTGAAAACTAATATAAGATATGCAAAAGAGTAAATGATAGAACTTCTCATTAATATTCCATAAAGGCAACTCACACCAAGGGATACATAGATATCTAACGAGAGGGGGACACTTCCATAATACAAAACATCCTACATGATAACTTCTCTATTCATGATATGACTCTACTAAAAAGGTAAAAAGATAGAAGATAGTGATATGATACCGCGGCACTCCCCCAAGCTTGGAACAAACCAAGGAGATGCCAAAACCTGATGACAAATTACTCCTTCGGTGGTGGTGGTGTTCTCTCGATGAGCTTTTCGATCAATTTCCTCAAGTCCTCAATCTCGAAGGTGAGAGTACGAATCAACTCCGATTTGTGCTTGATGTGGTGCATGATCATGTTGGGTTGTGAATCCCAGCTCGTATGATTCTTTCCCCACTCTTCCTCCTTGAAGTCTTATTTTCCTGCATGGTTAGAACGAGGCATATCCCAATTGGAGGGTAGTCACTCCTTGGGCAAATTATGAAGTTGATGCTCATGGATAAGGGTATGGAAGGGATTATTAGTGCGTGGAGAAGGTGATCGTGGAGCCAAGCAATGACGCGGAGGCTTCCCTCCAGTTGACATCCGTGCAGTCCTTTTGATCCTGGCAGGGTTTGCCAACACTCCAATGCTTGTAATGGTAGTGCCGGTGTGCGGATGCTGGCTTTTCTTTGCCTCCTCTTCATCTTTACTCTTGATCTCCTTCGCCTGCCCAGGGTCTTGGGAATCCTCCTCCGTAGGCTCCTTTCCCTTATCCTTGGCGGAGACCATTGTGCTTCTAATCTTTAAGAATAGTTCCTGGCAGAAACAGATCGAAATGAAAACATGACGAGAACACGATATACGAACCTCGGGGGATTCGGGGGATTATATATTACGGATTTTTACAACAAAAGGAAGGTACTTGGAGAAAACGGGTCGGAGATGGGCTCCAGGGTGGCCACACCACCTGGTGGCGTGGCCAGGTGGGCCCGCACCACGGGGAGGTGTGAGCTACCCTGGCTCCGTTTTCGTCCCTCTTTCGCTTCGTTGCTTTCCTTGTTGGATAAAAACTGCAAAAATATAGCTGGACGGATTTTTCGTGGAACTTTTCTTACCAGAACTGTTACCTATTCGAAAACAGACTCTGCAGGTCTCTAAACTTGGTGTTTAATAAATTATTCCGGAGTCACTGCTTGAATAACATCAATATCTTCATCTTTATACACATATTGTTTGAGTCAATTAACCATTCACCATCTTATTACACCATTTTCTCGTATAACCTGGAAATTTCTTTCACACAAAACTTCACACAATTCTCATTAGCAACATTAGTGCAAACGAGGTAATAAACCTTTTAAGTTAAATTTCAACTGAAATACATCAAAACATAAGCTACTGAAACAACTCCTTCGGAAATCCCAAAAGGAATTCAAAAAGGAAATCGATTTAAGAGGCAAATGCAAGAGTGGCAAAAATCTGTCAAAACAGACCAACAGGTAAAGATCAATTTTCCAAAATCTTCTGTTGCTCAAATCAAAAAGTGCAAAACTAATGAAAGTTAAATAATAACCTGGGGCATGCGCACAAAAAATCACATCTCAATCCGACATACAGAGATATCTCACAAATTTTTACGGTGAAGCACAAAAATCTGTTTCGGGACAGCAACTTCCCCAAATCTTACTTCTCTCTCATTAGAGGTTGATATTGACAAAAAAACCAAACAAAAAGGATAAGGAGAGGTTATTACCGTAGTAATAACTTCCAAGACTCAAAGAAACAAAAACAAATTGAAAGCACAAATAAATTGGGTTGTCTCCCAAAAAACTCTTTCTTTATAGCCATTAAGATGGGCATGATAATTTCAATGATGCTCACATAAGAATATGAATTGAAGTAAAAGAGAGTATCAAGGGGAAAAATACACATGTTTAAGTCTAACCCACTTCCTATGCAAGGGAATTTTGTAAGCAAACAAATTTTTGAAACCAGGGACTGCTAGCATAGGAAGGTAAAACAAGTGCAACATAAAGACTTTCAGCATAAAGCGAGGAAACTTGATATTATTGAGATGCATTAGAACCGTCTTCCCTCTCTCATAATAACTTTCAGTATCATGCATAACTTTAATGATATAACTATCACAAGAACCATTGTAGCAATGATCACTTATCCTAACAGAAAACACAGGGACACTAGCTCTCATATCACTACTTTGTGAAACAATATTAGAAGTATCCTTAAAGAGGATAGTGTGTCCATGTTCTACATATTTAGTGACAAAGTCTTTCACATTTGCTATTATAGGTTCAACAGCTACTTGTTCATCAGGTTCAACAGCTTTATTTGTACTTTCATTAACCATACTAGCTATCATAGAATGTTCCTTTACTTTAACTAGGAACGGTATTTTCTCAATGTAAGGTTTAGGTAAAACATGGTTAGCAGTATAAACTTCAGTATTTCTTGTAGAAACACTATTAACAATGTCTTTATAAGGTGCATGATACTTATTCCACTTCTTTTTAGGAACTTCAATATAGGAAGCAAAAGCCTTAAAATAAGTTGCAATAGCTTGAGAGTCTAAACGATAAGCATTTTTAATATTTTGAAAGTCATCAGTTCCCATAAAAGATCCAATGCATTCATAATCATAATTACCTGACTTTCTTCCTTTGACATTCTCCCATGCTTCAGCATTTCTTGAATAGATCCCATTTAGCTTCTTCTTCCATGCGTGTAAATGATCCAGCACAAGAGGCATCCAATAAATCCTTATCATGAAGAGAAAGCCTTGCACAAAAGTTATTGATAATAATATTGTGAGGGAGCTCATGAATAGGACATTTGAGCATTAGTAACTTCAATCTCCCCAGAGCTGTACTTTCTCCATCAAGAGGCCAAAAGTTGTATATTTGATTTCGATCTTTATGAATCTCACTACGAGGATAAAATTTTGAATAAAAGAGAGGCACTATTTCCTGCCATTCAAGAGCTTGAACTTTCTTCAGCAGCTTATACCATTCTTCAGCTCTTCCTTTCAGTGACATATGAGAATAACTTCTTCTTGACTTGATCTATTGTAATACCTGCATACTTGAACAACCCGCATAATTCGTGTATAAAGAGCAAATGATCACCGGGATGGATAGTTCCATCTCCAACATAATAGTTATCCATAACACGATCAGTAATTCTTGTAGGTATTTTAAAAGTATCATTCTCAGCAGGTGGTGGTTCATCTACTACCTTAGTAGTGGTAGTAGCATTACGAAATAAGAAACTCAGTGAATTATCCATATTGAAATAACGTAACTAACAGAAGTAAACAATACTCACAGTAGAAGTTTCCTTTACCAGTTCCACTCTCCAATAGCGCTTCACTCCCCGCCAGCGGCGCCAGAAAATAGTCTTGATGACCCACACGTATAGGGGGTGTATCGTAGTATTTTCGATAAGTAAGAGTGTCGAACCCAACGAGGAGCAGAAGGTGTTGACTAGTGGCTTGGAGCACGAATTCTCTATAAATACTTAGCAAACGGATTTTTAGGGGTTTTTAATAATGCAGATAAATAAAGTACGAGTAAATAAAAGACAATAATAATAAATGCAGCAAGTGGCCCAATCCTTCCTTTAGCAAAGGACAATATGGTTGTATTACTTAAGATGACCAAACGTTCTCGAGGACACACGGGAATATTGTCAAGTGCTTTCGCTTCATATAGTTGATTAATCTTCTTTAGTTTGATAAGTGTTGTGTGGGTGAACCTGTGCTAATGTACCGGCCTTCCTAGGACTAATACATACTTGTGATTATACCCCTTGCAAGCATCCGCAAGTACAAGAAAGTAATTAAGGTAGAAACCTAACCATAGCTTTAAACTCTAAGACCCTGACATCCCTTGTGCAAAGGTTTCCTAACAAGGGTTTAGGTTTCTGTCACTCCGGCAACCCCTACGATTAGTAGCCAAATACACAATGCATTCCCCTAGGCCCATATAGGTGAAGTGACATGTAGTCGACGTTCACATGAAACCACTAGAAGAAATGCACCACAACTTAAATATCAAAATATTGAATCTTTCTCAACACAATTCCACTACTAACAACATGACTTCTCCCATGTCCTCAAGAACTAAACGAACTACTCACAAGACATCATATGGATCAAGATCAGAGATGATATAATGATAAGCAACAATCTGAACATAACAATAATTCAATGGTTCCACTCAATAGCATCAACTACAAGGAGTAATCAACACCGAGAAAGTTTCCCCTAAGAACTATGCAAGATTTAACCCAATTGTTACAGTGGTATGGAGTGGTGATGATGGTGCTGGTGGAGATGATGGTGATGATGATGATTATGATGATCCCAATGAAGTCCAGCTTGATGGTGGTGTTGATGGCGACAATGTCCCCTCTCCGGGAAGGAATTCCCCCAGTAGAATTCTGTCTGCCGGTGAGATCTTTCTCTCTCTGTAGTTTTCCGCCCCGCAGAGGCGGTGAAATATTTATGTGGTCGCTCCCCCCGTATTAGGGTTCTATGGGGATAATATACGCCAGAGGGGAGAGCCTGGAGTGGGCCAAGGTGGCCACACCACCCGGTGGCGTGGCCTAGGGCTGCCCGCGCCAGGGCGTGGTGTGGGCCCCCTGTGGCCCATCTCCTCTCCCCCTTCTGGCAATCTTCGTCTTCTGGAAAAATAGAATTTTTCATGTATTTTCCAGGATTTTTTGATCTTCGCGAACTTCGCCTCTAAACAGCACCTTTTCCAACAGAATCCTGACTGCAGCGGTCCATGCTCCAAAAGTCATCAACCATGCAAAAACAGATGAAATAACATAAGTGTCATCTCTTAATATGAAATATATCAATGAATAACAGTAAATTATGATATAGAATAGTGATGCAAAATGGACGTATCAAAGGTCGGCGGTGATGTGGAGCTCGACGGCGCGGGAAGCACTCCTAGAGGGGTTGCAACCCGCACCAGGCCACAATAGAGGCAACCATCGGAGGAGAGCAGCATCGTAGACACCAGTGCATCGCCAGGTGGTCGCGGAGCAGCAAAGCCACAACGGAACCCCAAACCCTAGCCACTAGGAGGGGTCGCCGCAGCCAGCTGCGGCGCGTGCACTGAATCGAACAGGACAAGCATGTGCGATGTCATCGTCTGCATTGGTGAGAACCGCGGCGGAGGTCACGGTGGCATGGAGTGGCCGGATTTAGGCGCGACGACAGCAGCGACATCGGTCGCCTCGGAGGGGGAGCGTCATGAGATAGAAAGGGAGAGAGTGGGGGTACAGGGTCGGGTAAGGCCAGCCCAGTACGACCCAAAGGCATTTTACTAGCCCAACTGGGCCGGGACGGGCTAGGCCAGCCTAGTGGGCCCGGCCCGTGTTTCATAAGAGGGCTTATTTAAAATTATTTAATTACAAATATACCCCTAAAAATAACCAAGCTCTTGAAAAATAAATAATACTCCTAAAAATACAAATAATATATTTATGAACTCACAGAAATATCATCTACCCAATAAAAAAATACTAGATAGTAATTTTAGGTAATTAAATTTAGATCTATTATTAAAATTGTAGATATTCCTTTTTGGAATTTTATAAAAAATTAAAATACTGAAAATTTAATAAAATTCACTTTTAAGATCCTAAATGGGTATACTAAGTTATAAAAATACTAACTTGTATATTAGTTAAGTAAAGTAAGTTTGCATAAAATAAAATCTTATTTCCTTCATAGAATTTTAAGAAAATATTAACAAGAGTTAAAATTATTTTTGAACTCTTAGAATATTATTTGTTATCAAAAAAATAATAAATATGATAATTGTGTGATCTTAAGAAGTCTTTAGATACCATTTCACACTTGAGTTCTTTATATTGTATGCTACTTGTTGTATTTACATATTGTTTCACACACTCTCACAAGCCTTAATAAGAAGCACTAGTGTGAAACATATATACAAGTGCAACACATTTCAAAAAATCATCCTAAGCTTCAAACCCTAGATCATAGATTCTTATTCCGAGATTCGAGTTTATCAAACTTGCATTACATTACTTATGCATAATGGCATCTTGCTTCTTTAAACATTAGTCCTTACTAGACCAATGATGCTATTTAGAGATTCTAGATATTCTATTGTATTGAAGACCGTGAGTGCATAATCTTGCAATCACAAAAGGCAAGTTCACACTCATGTCCTTTGGTTATTTTCTATAAAATACTTACAACTCAAACATTATCATCACCTGCATTTCAAAAAGGTCGAAAACACTATTTTCATGATAATATGATTATGGACTATTTACCAAATGGTAATAATCTACTGATACAGTTCCAGTGGTAAAGGAACATATTATCTAGGACTTTAACAACCAATGTTGCTAGTGATTATTGCGCCGTAAATTACACGTTAACCATAAGATCTACAATAGCTCTAGGGAAGTCAGCTGGATCTTCTCCCTCTCATATGTCAACAGACAACCTAGCCGTGGATGTAATTCTAGGAAAGGATTGACAACAGGGTGGGATCTCTCAATGTCCCACGACATCTGGTGTCTATGAGGGTTGTGTGTTTCATGCCATAATTGGAAACAAGATATATCCTGGGTCTGGCGTGCAATCTAACTGACATATGGGGTTCGAGGAGAGGGGCAGCGATTGGCTTGGATCCTTATACCGGGCCTCATATCAAGGAAGTGTGAATAGGTTAGCCGCTCGGATGTGCAACAAGGTTAACGATCTCTTCTGGTTAAAGCAACGCACCCCTGCAGAGTGTATAAAAGTGTGACATGTTACTCCTTGTTCCGGGAAGGAGCTGCGAACGCTGCAGAAAAGGAACTCCACAAATTTCTAATCAACCTGTGAAGGCAGACGGACATAGTTTTTCAGAATAAAAGGAACCTTTGAAGAAATGTTTTCAAAAACCTGTATAGCCTACGACCTTTAGTCTAGGGTTGTAGTTAGTGCATCAAACACTCCTTTTTACGGAACGTGCTGAGTACGCTCGTACTCAACCGTACCTTCTTAACCCTTGATAGATTCTAAGACGTTGAAGACATCGTCAACACCAACTCATTCTCAACAAATCGTCATCAAAAGCTCAAGTTCTTCAATGAAGCCAAGGAAGTCAGCATATACACCAATTGAAGTGAAGATGAAGTTGTTGATTAGATAGGAACATAGTATCTAGCCATATAACCTATTTCTGTAGAGCATTGCTATAGCAGCAAATGCAAGCCAGATAGTTAGATGCTAGTCTTTTAGCAAGATAGTTATAAGTTATTATTTCTGGTTCTTCTTTGTAAGAAGTTGTTTTCTTCCTCTTTAACCTAGAGTGTCCTCTAGATCTTTTGTAAAGAGTCCAGTTGTAATCTATAGTCATGTCTTGGACCTATTGTGTTTCTGTTATACCACTCTGAGGGATGTAATACTAGTGGATGGTGTTTCATTGGTGCTATGTCAACGACTATAGTGTACTACATCATGCAGTGGTATGTTGGGTCACCGAAAATGGTATCAGAGCATATGCTTTGACCTTAAGATTAAAACCCTTTTAGGAGATCTGTAGGTTGGATAGTGACTATAGGAGCCATCTTATCTAAACCAAATGTTCATATGACTCGTGATGGGTATCCACTTGAGGATATCTTTGTCACACTTAAGTTGGATACTTTTGCCATCTTTCTTAAGGATTAGTATCTATCTTCTCCAGGGAAATGTCATTTAAGTGTATCTCTAAATAGGTATAACACCACTAAGATATCTTTAGTAAGTTAAAATATCAAAGAAGAATACGACTAAGATTAGGATATCATGTGGAGTAGTATTAGTGATGCAGTCTATATTTAGAATCCCTATGAAGTAGCAGAATCTCACCACTAGTTGATACCACTATACCACTTAAGGTAGACCATTAGAGAATGTATAGATGTGAGGGGAAGTAAATCATGTGGCATCCACTTGAGAATTCCATGTGATGGAGTTGAATGTTGTTAAGAATCAACCATATTAAGATAAGAAGAAGAATCATCATGGTGAGATTATCTTTTCAATCATGGTGAATAGGTAAGTCTTAATAAGATCATGGTGAGATTATCTCCGAGACCATGATAAGTTTGTAATTAGTACAAGTACTCAGTAACAAATCTTGTAATAACAGTATGTAAAGAATAGTGTAGGTCTATGATAGAAGTCATAGGTTTCATAACATTATGATAATTTTTGGATTAAGGTAGTAACTACAATTTATTTGTAGTTTTGAGATATTATGTGAGGATAGTTTATGATAGAATGGAAAATTGGTAGTATTTAGTAGTCCCTAAAGAAAGGTAAGAGGTTAGTCAGAACCAAAGTGAGACCACTTTGCTCAAAATTATCCTTTTGTAACTGAGCAATTTGGGTAGTTATTGAGATAAAGAAAAGTTTAACCCCTAAGTGCTAAGTTTCACGATGTAAACCTTTACTAGGAGGTGTCATGTACTACACACTAAGCCTGAATTCTAGAGATGTTTTACTCAACTACTATATTCCGGGCTTAGAATAATGTGTGTTATATGTACCACATTTGGATTTCTTGGTTTTTCTTGGATCTTCTTGATTGACTAGATCTGTGCATGAAGTTTGACTGGATGTGCAAATGCATGTTGCATCATCAAGTTATTACTTGATGTTATAGACCTAGATAGAAAAGGGAATTCGTGTAAGGGAGCGACAAGTTCCGAAGATCAAGATGAAGACTTAAAGGAAGAGTGAAGCCAAATATAAGGAGTATCAACACTATTTTGAAGGATGGATCAATCCCAACTCATTATTAGTCGGCAATAAGAAGGAATATTAGTGTAGAAAAGGTGTGGAGCAACATGAAGGAATGAACTTAAGTTCACTCAAAATAGGTGATGTTGCTAAGAATCTAATGAAGTAGTTGTACCAAGTTCATGGAAGTATCATGAATAAGTGCAAAGAAGAAGTTTTGGAACACAAGTGGTATTCAAGCTCTAACAACTCAGAGACAATGCCAACAGTAAGAAGTAGAAAATCCGTAGGGTAATCCATACACCTAGGAGGATCCACAGCTGGCATACGCAGTTGGTATCCTAGCAGTTTAGCTAATTAGGTCATCTTTGTATGATTTAAATAGAATAAAACTTGGCCTAAGTTAAGCTAAAGAAGTATGAAATTAATGCGATCGTTTTTCGAGACACTTCGTGAAATCGGGTTTACCAAAGGAATAATTTCTAAGAAGATAAAAGTAAGACAAGTAATGTCGGAAAAATCATTTTGGAGATCCACAATTGTGTGGATGTACCTCAGATTCTTTCGTGAGACCTTCCAGAGGTAAAGCATAAGTTGGACAGAGACCAATATCCTTACTATTGAGTTAATGGGTGACATGGGTATACCCTACAGGTACTCGAGCTTGGTATATACGGCATGCATACATAGAGGCCCACGGTGTCGCCAGGGCCCAAACGAAGGACTCGAGTAACCTACGGACTCTCGATTTCTTGAAGAACAAGAAGAAGCTAAAGATAGAAAGTTAAAAGGGGAAAACCCTAACATGTAACCGACTCGACATGCTACCCGAGACCTAGCCTATCTATATAAAGGCTAGGAGGGGGCGGCGAGGAACACACACGCAACCCTAGTTTCCACAACCCTCGCTAGATTGCATCTGTGCACCATTGTAATCTTCGATTCCTTCGATAATTCCACGAGCAGACAAGCAGGAGTAGGGACCTCTACGAGGCCTGAAACCTGGGTAAACCTTGCGTCCCCTGTGTGCTTGTTTGCTAGCCAATAGATGTCTCAAGCGCTCCCTCCTTCTCCAAAACCCAAGTCCATAACAATGGGCATTGATGAGTTAAACCCTCGTCAATTAGCGTCGTCTGTGGGAATTGGGAGTGATGATGTTGCAGCTTCTTCGGCCCCATTAACCGCGATCTACAACTCCGCAACAGCGGAGATCCACCAGCTCTTCGGCGCATTCGACTTCACCGTCCACACGCCAGCCACTCGCCCAGCTTTCGAGTCTGTAGGCGACGGAATCAGCTTGGTGATCGGGAGCTTCCGCTTCCAAGTTGGTCAGATGGGCATGCTTCGCATGCCTGATCAGCCGACGGTGCCATCGATTACCCCAGCATCGGGGTTCCCTCCATCGATCGACACCCTTAGTGAGCTCAATGCCTCGACGACAGTCGAGAACACAGTCAGTGACAGCAGTCGCGACTCCGATCTGAGCGATCTGGCAATAGAAGATGGAGCCTACGGTTCCGGATCTGAAAGTTGAGGGAGCAGCAGCTTCCCCAACCACTTCATGTGCGCCATCATCAACGCGGGCGACACCTCCGCCAATCGTGACAACACGGGAAACCGTGGCAACGAAACCAACCCACCTAACGGCAGCATACCTAATGGTGGACCACCGCCCAACGGCGGCAACGGCGGCAACGGCGCCCCCGTCAACAATGGAGGAGAAATCAAACCTCCAACCATAATAAACGAGCAAACCGGCGAACGCGTCGTGATTAGGCTCAACGAACAAGAGTGGGCTCGCTTCCACGAGGCCCTACGAGGCAATCCTCTACCCTTTGGATCTCCACAAGAACTGCTAATGGGCTACCATTGGCTCCTGAAGGAAGAATTCAAGCGCCAAGTGCAAACAATCGCGCAACTCGAGGCGCACAAAAAGGCGGCAGACGAGTCGAGTCTTCGACGCGCTGGGCTCTCCTCCCACGGAGGATCCTCCTCAAAGGGCAATGAGCACCTCGCAAACAAGAGGAGATCTCGGATGGCCCACCTCACCGAGTAAGAACGCATAGAAGCTGCAAAGGTCCTCGACTTCAGCTCTATGACAGTCGATACACGGGGCAACGTAGTCCCCAAGACGCCGCAGGCCGCGGTGACAGCAGCCACCATGTACCTCCTCAACAACCAGCCGCCAGCTGGAGATCCCTGAGCCACCATGCACCGATCTACGATCGCGGGCTTGGGACTAATCGAGGCTGCCCTCGACAAGGAGCCAACACCAAAGCCAAAAAAGGTCAAAGCGCTACTCCTCGCCCTCATCCAGCAACGACAGTCACGACCTGTCTCGACGCCACCGCTCACGGCGACACGACCGTGACTATGATGCGTGCGACGACCTCACGCAGCGCAAGATTGACAAATCAAGGGCTCGGTGTGCTCGGTCGACTGACTCGGAAGAGGAAGATGTGGAGCTCTGCGACGCCAGATGCTTCAGCAGGTCCATGAGGCAGGAGCGAATGCCCAAGGGATTCAAAATCCGGTCGGAGAACCCGAAGTTTGACGGCCTACATGACCCAAAGATCTGGCTGGAGGACCACATCTCCTCTGTCAGGCTCCACGGCGGCAGTCGAAGCACGGCCATGCAATGTCTACAGCTACAGCTGCAAGGCGCCGCTCGAGCATGGCTCAACAACCTCCCACGCGGATCCATTCGCAACTGGGATGAGCTGGTTTACAGCTTCGTGCGCAACTTCAAGGGCACATACAAGCGACATGAATCAATCGAAGAGTTGAGATGCTGCCAGCAAAGATCGGGCGAATGGCTACGCTCCTACATCCAAAGGTGGTCCATCATCAAGAACTCCGCAGAGAACATCTCGGAGGATCACGCGATTGACGCGTTCAACGGCGGCGTCCGCCGCCTAGAGCTCAAGGAGGAGCTGGGCCGCTCAAAGCCCAAGACCATCGACCACCTGATGGAAATCACGAATCGGTGGGCCGATGGAGAAGATTCAGTGAAGAATCACATACGTTCCGATGAGGAGGCAGAACTCGAGCAAAGATGTGACCGCCGAGGCAATCGCCGCATGCGCATCTACGATGACCGCGACGATGTCAACATGGTCGCAACTGGCTAGGCCGACAGACACGATGATAACCGCAACAGCGGATACCACAGCGGCGGATAGCGCGACTCCGGGAAAACCACGCAAGTGTGGCAACGCCGCAATTGTGATGAGGCACCCGCGACATCCATTGAAGACAAGCTGTCCGGGCCATGTACGGTGCACTTCTACATTGACAAGCATGATGGAAAGAAGAAGTCCAGCCACCTCCTGAAGGACTGCCACGAGTTCCTCAAGCTACACGAGGGATTGGTTCGGATGAATCGGAACGCAGTCGAAAGAGGCTACGGAGTCGCTCCAGGTGCCGTGGCACATGGCGCTCTGCCACCACCACCTGGACCACCCCCAAACGCAGCTGCGCCAGACCAGCACCACGGAGGCGAACCATACCCACGAGCCATGGGTACCATGATTATCCAAAAGGGACGCCCCTCGAATCGGGTGCAGAAGGCCATCACTCACCAAGTCAACTTGGCCACACACTCGCCACCATCTACTACTGAGTACCTCAGCGGAAGTGAGTCCTGCATCACCTTCGACAAACGCGATCATCCGCCTCAAGTACCTCGTCCAGGCCATTGTCCCCTCGTACTCGAGGCGCAAATCGGAGGCTACGACATGAGCCGCGTCTTCATGGACGGCGGAAGCGGCATCAACCTTATATTCGCGAGTACCTTGCGAGTAATGAGGATCCCTCTAACCTGCCTAGAGGCCTCGGACACAACATTCCACGGCATCGTCCCAGGAAAAGGCGTATATCCCCTGGGCAAAATCAACCTCGACGTCATCTTCGGCACGCCAAAAAACTTCCGGCGCGAGCGCATCGACTTTCAGGTTGTCGACTGGCCCTCACAGTACCACTGCATCCTCGGGCGCATCGCGTTCGCTAGGTTCATGGCAGTGCCACATTACGCCTACCTGTAGATGAAAATGCCAGGTACCAATGGCGTCATCACGATCAACGGAAGCTTCGAAAGATCCGACAGTTGCGACAGGGAATTCAATAGAATTTCCCAGTCCTTCGGCATGCAGGAAGAACTCGCAAGGCTAAAGGAGTCGACATACAATAGTCTGCCTCCCCTAAGCCGGCCAAGCTCGCCCGATCTATCCTTCGACTCATCGGTGCACACAAAGAAAGTACAGGTCCACCCATCGGATCCCGCCAAGACGGCCCTCATCGCCAACAACTTGAGTCCCGCATAGGAACTCGCGCTCGTCAAATTCCTCCGTGAGCACTAGGAAATTTCTGCCTGGTGTCCAGCGGACATGCCAGGAGTTCCCAGGGAATTCGCCGAGCACACACTCAACGTCAACCCAGACGCAAGGCTAGTCAAGCAAACAATACGGCGATTATCTAAGCCAAGAGCAAAGGCAGTCGGAATGGAGATAAACAGACTCCTCGACACCAAATTCAAACGTGAGATCAAGGAGAGCACTTGGCTCGCCAACACGGTGCTGGTACCAAAAAAGGACACGGATATCCTGCGGATGTG
Source organism: Avena eriantha (assembly GCA_910589775.1). NCBI lineage: Eukaryota > Viridiplantae > Streptophyta > Magnoliopsida > Poales > Poaceae > Avena > Avena eriantha. Next base: position 318,361,936 of record OU342743.1, on the reverse strand, counting down.
CGTGGACTTCACCTCTTTAAATAAGCATTGTCCAAAGGATCACTTCCCGCTACCGCGAATCGACCAGATCATTGACTCCACCGTAGGATGCAAGCGCCTCTGCTTCCTCGACGCCTACTTAGGCTATAACTAGATTCAAATGAAGGAGGAAGATCAAGAAAAAACAGCGTTTACAATGCCCTTTGGTGTGTTCTGCTACAACACAATGCCTTTCGGGCTAAAAACGTAGGAGCCACCTACCAGCGGTGCATGCAGGCATGCCTCAAGGATCAACTTGCTCGCAATATCCAAGTCTATGTCGACAACATAGTAATCAAGACCAAGGAGGAAGCCTCCCTAATCGACGATTTACGCGAAACCTTCGCCAACCTTGACCGCTACCGGATCAAGCTCAATCCAGACAAGTGCGCCTTCGGCGTACCATCTGGGCAACTACTCGGGTATCTCATCTCCGCGAGGGGAATTGAGGCAAACCCGAAGAAAATAAAAGCCATACTGGCCATAGAGAGGCCGAAAAACATAAGCGGCGTCCAGCAGCTGGCCGGACGAATCGCGACCCTCAGTCAATTCATTAGTCGGATGGGAGAAAAGGCACTGCCCTTCTACCAACTCCTCCGCAAAGCTGAAAAGTTCGAGTGGGCCAATGAAGCGCAAGAAGCATTCGAAGACCTCAAGCGCCTGCTATTCACTTCACCAGTACTGGTGACCCCACGAGAAAGGTAACCACTGTTGCTGTATATCTCCGCCACCAACCAAGTGGTCAGCACAGTAATTGTGGAAACGAGTGGAAAATAAGGTCCACGGGGTACAGCGCCCAGTATACTACCTCAGTGAGGTCCTCACGCCAACAAAACAGCGGTACCCGCACTACCAGAAGCTGGCGTACGGTGTCTTCATGACCGCCCGACGACTGCGCCATTACTTCCAGGAACACCCAATCGTGGTGGTCAACGACGCCCCGTTAGGGCATATCCTCAATAACCCCGACGCCACGGGACGAGTCGCGCTCTAGGGAATAGAATTGTCTCCACGGGACATTACATACGAAAAGCGCGAGGCAATCAAGTCGCAAGTTCTTCCTGACTTCCTCGTGCACTGGATGGAGAACCAGCTCTCTGACAAACCAGATATGTCCTACCTCTGGACAATGCACTTCGATGGATCCAAGTGGAAGGATGGAGCAGGTGCAGGTGTCATACTGACATCACCTCAAGGTGACAAACTGAAATATATCCTGTGAATGTAGTTCACCGTCTCCAACAATGAAGCTGAATACGAGGCCCTGCTACACGGGATGAGGATGGCAAAAGCCTGTGGCGCCAAGAGGCTCATTATATATGGCAACTCCAAGTTGGTCATCAACCAAACAATGCATGACTGCGATGCACTGAACGACAATATGATCATGTACCGTGACCTCTATGACACACTCGAAGGGGACTTCGACGGCTGCGAACTGTGACACATAGGTCGCGAAAGCAATGAAGAGGCTCTACCTACGCCCCCATACCACCTGGGGTATTTCTCGAGCGCATCTGTGAACGCTCCATCAAGCCAAAGGCCACAGGGAAGAAAACAAGCGCAGGAACGGACTCGGGGGCTACGCCGCCCAACGAGCCAATGGCACTCGATGACTTGGAGTTGGACATAGGACTCGAGGGAGCAATGAGCATCATGATGATTGAGCAATCCCGGACGCAACCGTACATCACGTACCTCCTCAGCAAAAGGCTACCAGACGATCCGACTGATGCACGGCACATCACGCGGCGATCCAAGGCATTCGCTGTTATCAACGACGAACTGTATAAACGCAGAATCACAGGAGTACTCCAACGATGCGTCTCCACATCCGATGGAAGAGCTGTTCTCCTCGACATCCATGAGGGGACCTACGGGCACCACGCCGGTAGTCGCGCCCTCGTCGCCAAAGCTCTACGAGCTGGATTCTACTGGCCTACGGCCATGCACGATGCCAAGGACATCGTCCAAAAATGCAACGCTTGCCAGCGATTCGTGGACAAGCTGCACGCACCTGGCACAGAGCTACGGCCAATTCCATTGGCATGGCCCTTCGTGCAATGGGGACTCGACATGGTTGGCAAACTCCCAAGGTCCTCACGAGGAGGCTATGTCTACCTCTTGGTCGTAGTCGACAAATTCACCAAGTGGATTGAGGCCATGCCAGTGACCAACCAATCAGGGCACAACGCAGTCAAGTTCTTCGAGTCCATCGTCTACCGCTTCGGAGTACCGCACAGCATCATCACCGACAATGGGACGAAGTTCACATCCAAGGAGTTCCAAGAATTCTGCAAGAATCTGGGGATCAACATCAGCTACGCCTCGGTAGCGCATCCACAGACCAACGGTCAGGTGGAAAAGGCAAACGGGCTCGTCTGCGGAGGCATCAAGAAGCGACTCCTCCGGCCACTCGAACAAGCCGCGGGATGCTGGCCAGACGAACTGCAATCAGTACTCTGGATCCTACGCACAACTCCAAACAGTGCTACGGGCAACACCCCATTCTTTATGGTGCACGGGTCCGAAGCAGTGCTACCCGCCGAGGTACGGTACAAGGCGTCGCGCGTGGTCGCTTACAGCAAACAAGAGTCATCCCTCGCACTCGAAGACTCCATCGACCTCCTCGACGAGGCAAGGGAAATCGCCGCGGAAATATCAATGATCTACCAGCAGAACCTGCGCAACTACCACAGTAGGAGGCTATGCCCCAGATCCTTCATCGAAGGTGACCTGGTCCTGCGACTGAAGCAGCAGGGACATCTCAAGCTTGAGTCCCCCTGGGAAGGACCATACATGATTACAGAAGTAATCCCAGGTGGCGCCTATCGCCTTCAAGATTTAGAGACAGGAGTCACATACTCCAACCCCTGGAACGTCGCACAACTACGACGCTTCTACCCTTAGCCGTTTTTCTTTTACATTACAAATAAGGCACTCAGCCAAGGCTACTTAGCCACACATTGTACTTCGTACTGTCCCTCGAATAAATAAAGCTAAGTGCCCCAAAACTCTGTGTTCTCCTTTATTTTTCCATAATTTATCTACTCAGGGGTTGTGCCACCTTATACACATCTGTTCTACGAACTACAATGCGATATCCTGAGTAACTGGCACATCAATCGAAACCCTTGACGCAACATCAACCCAGTTGCAACGCACCTGACAGGTTGACAAGGGACTGAGATAAAGCACATGGCAACGCACTCACACGCTATCAAGCTCGTTATACATAATCGATAGTCAGTTATACACCGTATATACGAACTTTACAACATTGGTACACTTATGTGCAGGATACAAATTAAGCTACTACTACAACAAAAAACGTTGGTCTGCTCCTCGAAGAAATCAACGATCTCCTCTGCTGGGCGGTCCACTGCCTGATAGTGTGGCACCATATTCCAAGATGAACCTGCTGGTGGCGCAGGTGGCCCCACCGCAATTGTCGCAACGTCTACGTTAGGCCTATGCAGTCGCACCAGCGATAGACCGGCCTTGGCATCAGCCACCAACTGTTGCCTTACACACTCGCGAACCGCAGCCAGGTCTTGGAACTTGGCAAGAAGGGCCAATAGGCTTGATGGAGCAACATCTAGCGGAAACATCGTCCGATAAATGTTCTTCAAGCACGATTGTGACTTCTTCAGAAAGTGCAGCACTCACGATGCACGATCCTGCAGGGTCGCCAGCGCAATCGCATGATCATGATCCACCCAGAAGTATCCACTCTCCTGAAGTTGCTCTTGGGTCAGATCATGCATGCGAATAGCAATCCTATCCTTCTCATACTGCGGACGGCGCGTGCTGACAACTATACAAAGCAATGACAGAAGCATAAGGACAGCACACCACTGCGAGTGACTACAAGGAAAAGATAAGAGCAAGCAAACTAGCATTTAAATTGGTCGCCCAGCTGCGTCATCTCCCCCAGCAGATACTGCTCTCGGGCGGTGGCCTTCTCCGCTTTTTACTTCCATACATCCGCGTTACCGCGGAGCACGGGATATTCATGCTCCAACTGCTTCACGCGATCACGCAGTCGTGACAGCAGCAACAGCTCATCCACCCTGGAACGCGGTGGTGCCAAAGTATCATCAAAGGGCGGCGAATCCTGAGGTTCCCTCAAAGGATCACTTGATGTACCATACCACAAACCAAGCAAGAAGCAATAAGAAGACCAAATCGACACACAGACAAAAGACTCGAGTGCATTCAAGATTGGCAAAAGTATCAACAGATACACTAGCCACAGGCATGTTCTTGACAAAAGACATAAACTAATCAACTATTACAAAGCTACTGAGGAGCGATTGGCTTCTTCGACTTAGACGGCTTCGGGGGCCTCATCGAGTCCGTAGAAGTATCAGATGCCACTAACTTTCCGCCAGCCCCTGATGTCGCAGCCTTTGCTGCCTTCTTGGCTCGCTGCAGCTCCTCAGAGTACTTCGCAACTGTGTTAATCAGCTGCAGCCCATATTTGCCACAGGCAGTCGCGAAGGGAGCAAAGACTACCTGCTGGCCGTCCGTGCTAACAAGCATCGCCTTCGAAACCGCCGCAGGATCAACCTCGACTCTGTGGGCTTGCACCATGGCGAGTGACATCGACGCGCCAACTGCGCGGAGCGAATTCTTGAAGTTTGCAGGGATGCCACTAGCAAAGGACTCCAATAGCTCGTCCATATTTTCGATATGTTCAGCCTTGGGGGCCAACTCCTCCCGGAGGCGACTGAGTACGCCCTTGGCCTTGGAGAGCGTCTCTCGCATGGCAGAGCTGCGATCCTCGACTGTTGCAACAGCACCCGCTAGAGAATCGTCACGGCGGAGGGCCTGAGGATCAAAGCTCAAATCATTGGCATCTGCAGCCATGCAGAGGTTCAAAGAGTTAGCACCAGTAACAAATTCGAAAAGCAGAAGAAAGCACCACAAATCCACACAAGGGATTACCTGAGAGAGCCTTGGCGATTGAGAAAAGTTGTTCCTCGAACAACTTCTCCCTAGGTGTGGTGGAAGCACGCAGGTCCTCCTCGCGCCTTTGCGCCTCTTCACGCGCCACGATTGCCTCATCATGACTCCTCACAGCCGCGGCGAGCGTCTTTTCCATGGCGGCGGCGTCGCGAAGAAGGGCATTGTGTTCAGCTGCAAAAATAGCGCAAAAGGGATTGACTATCAGTTGACTACAGGACAACGATGTAGAAAAATAAGAAGAAAAAGGCACTTACTTTCCACCACGCGATATCGCGTATCTAGCATCGCATGCTGGCGACCCATCGCAAGCACCTGGTCCGCCAGATGAGCGACTTCTTTCACAAGGAGCTATCGCAAACAAGAAAACAACAACGTCAACAGATGCCATAGGCAAAATCGACTATAGCACGAGAAGAAGAAAGGCTACACTCACATGAGCCTCCATTGACTCCGAAGTCGCCTGGTGTGCAGTCACCCGGGCAACCATCCGATGCTCTCCATCGTGTGGAGAGCTTGATGAATTGTGCCCGGAGTGGGCCGCCAATGGAGGAGAGGGAGCACGCTCAACCTCTTTCTTGGCACTGGAGGTTGCGACTCTAGGTTCTTTCAAAAATTGGACATCGCCAGAAGATGACGACGCCTGTTGACTGCAATATAAAATCAACATCAAGAAAAGGTAACTGCAAAGAAGAACCAAAAAAGGAAGATTCGAATACTTACCAGTCAAAATTATCAAAGTCAAAGGTTGGCTCCCCCGACTCTGACGAGGACTCCTTTGGCAGTCGCATCTTCTTGTGAGAAGAGGGCGCCACGACACTCACAGGAATGGCAGGGATCGGCGACTCCGCACCAACACCTGCACCTTCCGGAGTTGAAGGAGACGACGCATCGGAATCCTCGTTGCGCGAACGCTTGCGAGTATCCAGACTATCGGACTCGAGGGCTTCCTCCTCCACATCAGATGGGACGGTCGACTCCGACTCGTCCTCTTCCAAGGCTTCGCGATGGATAACCCCCTCAGGAAGAGGGGGCATACAGGGTGACACCGCCCAATCCTGCATACAGACAACAATTTAGCAAAAAGATAAGAAAAAGCAAACAAGCAATCAACAAACTAAGCTACTGCGTAGCACAACTATACCTCAGGAGGGAGGGTTAGTAGCATCAAACAGAGGAACAACTGGTTCACTGGGGAGCATGTCCCTGACGGTGTACCTAGTAACCAGTCGAACCCTTTTATCTACCTCACTCGCGGACATGCCATCAGCAGACACGCGAGTGACATCGTCAACGCCAGCCCACTGAAACATGGGGTGGACTCTGGTCTACAGGGGCTGGACGCGACGGTGCAGCCACGTGCGAATGAGGGCGCAGCCTCCTTCCTCTTTGCCTATGTGACTCTTGAGGTCGTAGACGCGCTCGTACAACACATATGTCTCCGCGAACTCACCGGGCATCACCACATTCTTCCAGGAGCGCCTCCTCTTGCATTGCGTCAAGGGGTCGAAGGGCGCGAGTCCGAAGTGGTCACTGTTGGCCTTCTGGTCGCGAACGTAGAACCACTTGTCCCTCCACCCTTGGACGGACATCATCAGCTTGATGTTGAAGTATGTGGCGGATGGATCGACATGGATTTCGCAGCCGCCTACATCGTAGACTATGAAACCAGATGCCGATTGGCATTTCAATTTGAAGAGGCGCTTGAAGAGGCCGAAATGCGGCTCGATCCCGAGCCAGCACTCGCAGAGGGTGATGTAGCAAGCTACATGGAGAATGGAGTTGGGGGACAGCTGATGGAGCTAGAGCCCGTAGAAACAAAGAAGGCCCCTGAAGAAAGGATGCAGGGGCAAAGAGAGGCCACGAATGATGAACGCTAGGAACATCACTCGAAAACCGGTAGGTGGAGAGGGGATTACCTCGCCACCGGGGACGCGCGCGTCGGCGACTGCAGCGGACAACACTCCATCTTGGCGAAGAAGATGAAGATCAGAGGACTTGATGACGGATGGACGCCACGCGCCATTCGTGACGCGGGTGCCTGTGCCCTTCTTCTTCCTACCGGCGGCGGCGCTGATGCCCGCAGTGGTGGCGCCGCCCTTCTTCTTCGCCGCAGCAGTGGTAGCCGCGGAATCAACCGCAGCACCTCCTTTCTTTTTCCCCATTGTGCGGCGGCGATGCGACCGGAGGAAGTAGCTGGGATATGTGCGGAGCTGGTCCAGCGCCGCAGAGGACAAGAGCGCAGAGAGAGCAGAGGAGCAGCGGCAATGGCAATAGAGGCACAGGATGAACGAAAGCAGATGTGAAATTTTACCGTCGCAACGTCACTACATAACCCCTGGAAGATGCAATCCAACGGCTCAGAAAAACCCTACCAGACGCGTGGCGTTCATCGCGCTCGACACGTGGAAGAGCTGAAACACGAACCGTCCCCCCACTACTCCTGTTACGCGCAGAAATCGAGGAGGCACAGTTAAAATAAAGATTACGCACGCCCGGTCAAATCAAAGTCAGGTAGTAGGACCCACCGCTCGTCACGTCTCGTCAAACTCGCACACGTGGGCAACTGAGGTCATGAAATCGTCAGCACTGACGTCATCAATACTACGCAGTAGAAGACTTCGACTACTTTAGTCCTTGCTCGAGTCTTCGACTCCACCAAGCAATCGGGGGCTACTCCCATAGGGAGCGCTGGTCGCGCACCCTACGATTTTTTTCTCTCTTCTTTTATAGGAAGATGGACAATCAAGGCAAACCCAACCACTCAAAACACGGTTCGACTATGGACATGGGTTACTCCCATAGGGAGCGCCGAAAACAAATTCGACTAAAATGAGCAAACAAAAGACGACAGCAGTTGCGAAAGTTCTTTAGTCCTTGCTTGAGTCTCCGACTCAACCAGGCACTCGGGGGCTACTCCCATAGGGTGCGCTGGTCGCGCACCCTATCGTTATTTGTACAAAGTGATGTGTGTTGATAACATCCACACTCGAAGTTTATGGCGACACCGCCTCATAATTTTTCCCTACAAAGAGACTACGTCTCCTGGGTCACCCGAATCGTCTCCGTGATGATAAAATTCGGATGTCGCGCTCACAGCATGAAGATAAGACCAGAATAAAGCCTGGCAACGCATCTTCTGTGCACTACCAGAAATATATTCGTGCCTACAGGTACGATGAACATGCCTCGACGGACGTGTCGAGTGCTCACACCCATATAACTAGAATTCGACTCATGTAAGACCTCCGTGGCTTGAGTCGAATTACACTAGCACTTTTTCGGATCCGAGTCCGGGGACTCGAATTTGAGTAGATGGCGTTGTTTTACCCTAAGGTAGTTAACTGATACCGGTACATCGGTTAAATCAGGCGCGCACATCAACAATCCCTATGACATAATCAGAGCAGTCGAAAAACATACTCAGTCATGCACTCGAAAGGCTTCATAAAGTCTCGAGTCAAATCTGCGATTCCACTGGACACTCGGGGGCTACTGACATGGGTATACCCTACAGGTACTCGGGCTTGGTATATACGGCCTGCATACGTAGAGGCCCATGGTGTTTCCAGGGCCCAAGCGAAGGACTCGAGTAACCTACGGACTCTCGATTGCTTGAAGAACAAGAAGAAGCTAAAGATAGAAAGTTAAAAGGGGAAAACCCTAACATGTAACCGACTCGACCTGCTACCCGAGACCTAGCCTATCTATATAAAGGCTAGGAGGGGCGGTGAGGAACACACACGCAACCCTAGTTTCCACAACCCTCGCCAGATTGCATCTGCGCACCATTGTAATCTTCGATTCCTTTTGATAATTCCACGAGCAGACAAGCAGGAGTAGGGACCTCTATGAGGCCTGAACCTGGGTAAATCTTGCGTCCCCTGTGTGCTTGTTTGCTAGCCGATAGATATCTCCAGCGCTCCCTCCTTCTCCAAAACCCAAGTCCATGACAATGGGCATTGATGAGCTAAACCCTCGTCAATGGGTATTATACATGTAGTTTAGAGACCATTAGGAAACACCAAGGGGGAGAGTAAACAATAAACACTAAAGTGTTGTTACCTGACTTTCAGACTAAAGGTTGGAGAAGAAGTACTAAGTTTTGACGAGATTAAACCTTACTCTCATAAGGTTATAAGAAGATATTATTATAAAAATAATCTCGAGAGTATGTCGGGATAAAAGATCGAAGGATATAAGATAGACTAACCCTAATACACTAGTTCCTTAGGGAACAACTCTTAAGTTGTCCTTAAGAAGGAAGAGAGTATCCCATAATAGACATGTGAAGAGTAATAGGACACTCTGATTGGATTGGGTTAAAGGTATACAAAACCAATCCTAAGTAGGACTGTAAAGACATAACCCAAGGGATTATAGTAAAAGGAGTTATCCTACAAATTGGAAACGATAGTTGGAAGTTGCCAAGTGATGTCTACGCACTTCTATTCTTGTAGACAGTTGTTGGGCCTCCAAGTGCAGAGGTTTGCAGAACAGCAGCAAGTTTTCCCTTAAGTGGATCACCCAAGGATTATCGAACTCAGGGAGGAAGTGGTCAAAGGTATCCCCTCTCAAGCAACCCTGCAATCAATATACAAGAAGTATCTTGTGTCCCCAACACACCCAATACACTTGTCAGGTGTATAGGTGCACTAGTTCGGTGAAGAGATAGTGAAATACAAGTGGTATAGATAAAAGACAACGGTGCTAGAAAATAGCTTGATGGCGTGGAAGAGACTAAAGGCAATCTGAAATAAAGATGGCAGCAAGCAAACATGTAACAGATATAGTTGCAAATGGTGTTTCAATGCTTAGAAACAAGGCCTAGGGATCATACTTTCACTAGTGAACACTCACATATAAATATCTTCTCTTTATGATACTACTCTTAACTACTCTCCGGTTGGACACTCTAATCCATTGTAGGGCTATAACAGCACTCCTCAAAGTCCGCTTTCCCCATCTAGATAACCCCTAACTATCACCTTGAGCACTAGATGGTTCGAACAAACACCACAATTTCATAGAAACATCCAAGTCCAAATATAACTCATAACAAGTATTTGTAATCTCTATCCTAAGTGCCACCATGGTGTGCACACTGTCAACTTCACACACATGGGGAGAGAAGAGATCTATTAAAGCACTTGAGTAGCAAGGTAGATCTACTTGATTACAAAGCTCATGATCACAGTATGATCATGCATAGAGAGAGAGATGAACACATAGCTACCGGTAGAACCCTTAGCCTCGAGGAAGAACTGCTCCCTCATCATCATGGGAATCAGCAATGGCGATGGAGATGGTGGTGGAGATTGATGGAGATGGCTTCGGGGGCACTTCCCCATCCCGGCAGGGTGCCGGAACAGAGATTTTCTGTCCCCCGAATCTCCCCTTCGATGGCGGCAGCGCTGCGGAACTTTTTGTGGCTGGAGGCTGGATGATCTAGGGTTTTAGCATCGGGGGGCATCTTATAGGCGAAGAGGCAAGGTCGATGGGCGGCCAGGGGGCCCACACCACCTGGTGGCGCGGCCAGGGCTAGCCTGCACCTAGGGGTGGTGTGGCCACACTGTGGCCCCCTTCGTCTCTCCTTCTGGCTCCATGAGTCTTCCGAGAAAATAATAACTTTGGCTTGTGTCCCGTCCAATTCTGAGAATATTCATTTTCTGACTTTCCTAGAACCAAAAACAGCAGAAAACAGGCAACTGGCAATGTGGCATCTTGTTAATAGGTTATTCCAAGAAAGTGTATAAAAATACTCCAAAGTGTGGACAAAACATAAGAAACTAGATATAAAACAAGCATGGAACATCAAAAATTATAGATACGTTTGCAACGTATCAACATCCCCAAGCTTAACTCCTGCTCATCCTCGAGTAGGTAAATGATAAAAAGAAAGGATAATTTTTGACGTGACATGCACCATCATAAACTTGATCAAAGTATTTGTAAACATTGATAGCTGGAATCATAGTACTTCAATCATAACATGAAAGATAAAGTTCTAACAATAAGGCAAAGCAACTATGTTGCAACAAGAAAAGGCACAAACAAAAGATTCATGAATAACAATGCTTTGCAAGACGTTTGTTTGTTTCAGATAAAGAAAACATAGCATAGTGGCATTCATCTTGTCCCTCATAGAGTACCAAACATAAATGCATAGGACACCTTCAAAGTTCATAAGAGTGACTAGATACAAATAGTTTAAAACAAGCAATATCAAAGCTATGCATCAATCAACAAGTCTTGGGACAATGCACATAGAACTAAGAATGGCCAATATGCACTCAAAGTAGGTGCATAAAGATAGAAGGTGGAGACTCAACATAAAAGTAAAAGAAAGGCCTTCATAGAAGGAAGTAGGGATTCAAGTCTCATAAAGAGCTTCCAAAAATTATGGTACTTCTTAGCTTTCAGCTCTCATTGCCCCTATCATAAGCATCTTGAAGTGATTAAGGTTAAAGTGAACAAACTATGGTTTATATGCTTGACGAAGTGTAAGTTGGAAATCTCATGTCCCTTGAATACGAGGGTCGCTCCTCATGCTACTCAAATTTAGTTAACGGTAAGTTCTTGTCATAGTAAGTACATGTGTATCATGGAGAACCGCCAACGAGGTACCCCTTGCCCGATGATATGGAAGAATCCCCATATCAAAATGACAAGGCAAGCAGACAACGAGCATCTCAGCAATCTTCTTATTTACCATGGGAAAATGGTGCTTTCTTCTCTCTTTCCTCTTTTATCATATCTCTTCTTTTCTCCTTTTTCTCAATATCTTACTCTTTTTTATAAGAAGAATGCTTCATAGACAGGTCATTATGGTTACGCTGCAGGTTTCCACCATGATAGCATGGATTAGACCGGCAGCCCAGGCGTTTCTCTAACACATATACATAACTCCATGGACTTACAAGCTCCCCTTTCATTTCACACCGACGACATCCACAGACAAAAGAGCATGATATCAACTAGGTACAAAGTACAAGTGCAATGTTGAGAGCGTTCCCCCTGGCAGCATGGTTCTGCTAATCCCCAACATATAAGTGCAAGCATATACAACATAGATGACACAATGGTTCAATTTTATTAAGGGCAAGAAAAGTAAAGTGTGCCATCAAATTCGTGAGAGCTTTAATCACTAATTTTCACATAACAAGTTTAATTCAGAAGGTAGATAAAAACATGAATATACTTGGAATAGCCAATGCTAATAGGTAGGTATGGTGGACTCTTTGGAATAACTTGGTTTTATTTGGAGTTGGATGCATGAGTGGAACTCATACTTGGTATGGAGGCTAGCAAAAGACTGGGAGCGACCAACTAAGAGAGCAATAATGGCCATAATCATGCAGAGCGACAAAACATTATTAATCAAAGCATAAAGTGATATTACAAGTTGAAACTAAAGGATCAAAAAGGCTTATGGTGACTTGGGATAGTCATAACATGGTGTGAGCATGTGCCAAGTCAACCCAAATAAAGCATCAAAGGAGAATACCACAATACTATGCTTTAATATGCTAAAACAACGCATGATTCTTCAAAGGCAGATTAAGCAATCTCAATTTTTTATAACATGTCATGCTACAGCAAAAATAACTAAGCATAAAGCCAAAACAATATCAAGCATGGCATGAAAAAGCATAGGCCACAGTCAAAAACAAACTTCTTTTACCACTTAAGCATGAACTTTCGTACTCTTTTCCAATCCAAACCAAACTATTTGAAAACCAATGCATGAAAGAGGGGGTCCAACCAATTTATTCAGAAAACTAAGAAACCCAAGCAAACGGAAAAGAAAAATGAAAACGAAAAAGAAGATGCTCCAAGAACAACACAATTGTGCATGAAACAATAAAAATGAAGTGTTTGGAAGAAACCTGAGATTTTTATTGATGAAGAAGGGGATGCCTTGGGCATCCCCAAGCTTTGACACTTGTACTTCTTGGATATTTATTGGGATGACACGGGTGGCATTCCCAAGCTTGAGTTTTACTCCATTCTTCATATCATTACATCATTCTCTCTATACACCTGAAATTTTTCCTTCATACAAAACTTCACACAATCTTTATTAGCAACATTAGTGCACTCAAGATAATAAGTCTTTAGGTTTAGTTCAAACACCAATAAAACTTCCATTAAAACACAAGCTACTATAGTACTTCCCTCAAAAATCTCAATTTTCCAAAAGAACTAAAAAAGGATCAACAAGAAGCAAATGCAAATAATGGCAGATATCTATCAAAACAGGCCAGCAGGTAAAAACCAATTTTTTCGAAGACCTTGTGTTGCTCAAATCGAAAAGTGTTGAACTAACTAAAGTTAGATAACAACCTGGGGAAGAAGTACAAAAATTCACGCCTCAAAAGGACGTACACAGATTTTACACGATTTTTTACAGTGAAGCACAGAAATCTGTTTCGGGACAGTAACTTTCCCAAGCATTACTTCTCTCTCATTAGAGGTTACTCTTGGCACAAAAAAGCAAAATAAAAAGGATAAGGAGAGGTCATTACAGAGGTAATAACTTCCAAGACTCAAGAAAACTATTGGGTTATCTTCCAAGAAGTACTTTTCTTTAACGCCTTTAAGTTAGGCATGATAGTTTGAGAAGATGCTCACATAAGAAATATGAATTGAAGTAAAAAGAGAGCATCAAGAAGGAAATTCAAAGAACATTTAAGTCTAACCCACTTCCTATGCATAGGAATCTTGTAAAGAAACAAGTCATGAAATCACAAAGCAACAAGCATAGTAAAGTAAAACAAGTGCAACTTCAAGACTTTCAACATAAAGAGGGGAAACTTAATATTATTGAGATGCATAAAACCATGTTTCCCTCTCTCATAATAACTTTCATTAGCGTCATGAATAAAATTAACAATATAACTATCATATAAAACATTCTTATCATGAGCCACATGCATAAAAGAAATAATACTCCCCATAGAAACATAGTCATTCTTATTAATTGTGGTGGGAGAAAATTCAACAAAATAGCTATCATTATTATTCTCATCACCATAATCATCAAATATAGGAGGCATATTGTAATCATAATTAATTTTCTCCTGAATAGTAGGTGGACTAAAAATATCATCCTCATCATTGTAATCATCATATATTGGAGGCATAGTATCATCAAAGTAAATTTTCTCCTCCATGCTTGGGGGACTAAAAAGATCATTCTCATCAAAATCAGCTTCCCCAAGCTTAGAATTTTCCATAGCATTAGCAATAATGGTGTCCAAAGAATTCATACTAACAAAATTGCTATTAGCATGCAAATAAAGTTCCATAGGGTTTTTAATTTTCTCTTCAAACACTTCATGTCCTAACTCAAGATAAATACTATAAAGCTCTCTAATTTTGTTGTTGATTTCCATTAGGCCTAACTAGTGAAAACAAGAAACAAAAAGACAAAATTGTAGAATCTAAAGGAAATAACTTCGAGCACTCACACCGGAGGATGTGAGTACCTTTTACCTTACCTCCCCGGCAACGGCGCTAGAAAATAGCTTGATGTCTACGCACTTCTATTCTTGTAGACAGTTGTTGGGCCTCCAAGTGCAGAGGTTTATAGAATAGCAGCAAGTTTTCCCTTAAGTGGATCACCCAAGGTTTATCGAACTCAGGGAGGAAGTGGTCAAAGGTATCCCCTCTCAAGCAACCCTGCAATCAATATACAAGAAGTCTCTTGTGTCCCCAACACACCCAATACACTTGTCAGGTGTATAGGTGCACTAGTTTGGCGAAGAGATAGTGAAATACAAGTGGTATGGATAAAAGACAACGGTGCTAGAAAATAGTTTGATGGCGTGGAAGAGACTAAAGGCAATCTGAAATACAGATGGCAGCAATTAAACATGTAACAAATCTAGTTGCAAATGGTGTTTCAATGCTTAGAAACAAGGCCTAGGGATCATACTTTCACTAGTGAACACTCTCATTAAATATCTTCTCTTTATGATACTACTCTTACCTACTCTCCGGTTGGACACTCTAATCCATGGTAGGGCTATAACAACACTCCTCAAAGTCCGCTTTCTCCATCTAGATAACCCCACACTGTCACCTTGAGCACTAGATGGTTCGAACAAACACCACAATTTCATAGAAACATCCAACTCCAAATATAACTCATAACAAGTATTTGTAATCTCTAGCCTAAGTGCCACCATGGTGTGCACACTGTCAACTTCACACACATGGGAAGAGCAGAGATCTATTAAAGCACTTGAGTAGCAAGGTAGATCTACTTGATTACAAAGCTCATGTTCATAGTATGATCATGCGTAGAGAGAGAGAGATGAACATATAGCTACTGGTAGAACCCTTAGCCTCGAGGAAGAACTACTCCCTCATCATCATGGGAATCAGCAATGGCGATGGAGATGGTGGTGGAGATCGATGGAGGTGGCTCCGGGGGCACTTCCCCGTCCTGGCAGGGTACCGGAACAGAGAGTTTCTGTCCCCCAAATCTCCCCTTCGGAGACGGCAGCGCTACAGAACTTTTCGTGGCTAGAGGCTGGATGATCTAGGGTTTTTGCATCGGGAGGCATCTTATAGGCGAAGAGGCAAGGTCGGTGGGCGGCCAGGGGGCCCACACCACCTGGTGGCGCGGCCAGGGCTAGCCCGCGCCTAGGGGTGGTGTGGCCACCCTGTGGCCCCCCTTCGTCTCTCCTTCTGGCTCCGTGAGTCTTCCTGGAAAATAATAACTTTGACTTTTGTCCCGTCCAATTCTGATAATATTCATTTTCTAACTTTCCTGAAACCAAAAACAGCTGAAAATAGGCAACTGGCACGGTGGCATCTTGTTAATAGGTTAGTCCAAGAAAGTGTATAAAAATACTCCAAAGTGTGGAAAAAACATAAGAAAGTAGATATAAAACAAGCATGGAATATCAAAAATTATAGATACGTTTGCAACATATAACCAAGTATAAAGAAAATTGAAGATAAAAGATCTGGATACGGGATACCAGAATTATCCCCAAATGTGATCACAATGGATTTGAATAATGTTGTGATCAATACAAGACAATACCTCATTCCAAAACATAAGAGAGTATGAACTTTGGGGACGAAGTTTATTTTAAGGGGGAGATACTATAACATCCTAGCATTAGAGCTTAGAAATAAGCTGAGATAAGGTGTGTGTGCATTGCATTCATGCATAGAAAATTTGGATAATTTTTGCACTTTTAAATAAAACTTGTCAAAGTGATTGAAGCTTCTCTTAACTTGGTGGAACTGAAGTAGATCATCAAGTTGATTTCGATAAGTTTCAATATGACCTTTGCTAAAACCTTATCTTTGGGTAATATAATTTGAGTAGATCAAATGGAATCAAGCTAAACCCACAACACATTATTTAATGAATAATAAAGGATCTTATAGATATCATATCATGTGTTCATTACAACAACTCTTGAATACTCAAGCAAGTATATAACTCCAAGTAAAGAAACCTCATAACTAAATCTTGATACACTTGCTTGCCATAAGTTATTCCTACCATGGGTATCATGGTAGTTCTTAAACTTTAACTCTTATCACAAATAGAGTGGAACAGGAAGACAAGCTAAGACCATTCATCACATATCCTTATTTTCATATTAATAGATCACCTTTCTATTTAACCAAGTCCTAATGTCAATTGATCATCAATGTTGAGTAATAAATTCTTAACCTAGCATTTATTGATTCTCAGCTTTGACCTATTATATTGACCTTCCAAAGACCAAAAGTAAATTAGTAAGAAGGAACTAGATATGGTAGAGTGTGTCATCATCAATGGAATGTGATCCTTAGTGGAGATCAAACCATCTCATGTTGGAGGAGTTAACTCACTCATGAGTTAACTAGAAGAGGTATTGATACATTGCAAATGTATCTATAATTTTTGATGTTCCATGCTTGGTTTTATCCACTTTCTTGTGTTTTGTCCACAATTTGGAGTACTTTTCATATGATTTCTTGGACTAACCTATTAACAAGAGCCACAGTGCCAGTTGCCTGTCTCTGATGTTTTTGGTTCTAGGAAAGTCAGAAAATGAATATTCTCGGAATTGGATGGGACAAAAGCCAAAGTGCCTATTTTCCGGAAGTCATCAGATGCCAGAATACGAGACGGAGAAGGGTTGGGGGCCGGCCACACCACCTGGCCATGCGGCTAGGCCTGGCCCACGCCAGGGGGTGGTCTGGCTGACCCCAGCACCCCCTCGGCTCTCCTTCCGCCTAGATGCCCTCGAGACGAAAACCCTAAGTACCCGATCAAAAATCCACGAAAGAGTCTATAGCTGCCGTCATCTCCATCCCTACATTGGGAGGGATCTGATGCTCTTCCCGGCACCCTGCCGGAGAGGGGATTTCACCCTGGAGGCCTTCTTCATCACCATGCAAGCCTCCGGTGTGATGCGTGAGTAGTTCATCCTTGGACTACGGATCCATGTAGTAGCTAGATGGTTGGTTCTCCTCCTTTGTGCTTTCATGTCTAGATCTTATGAGCTCCGTTCATGATCAAGATCATCTATTTGTAATTCTGCTTGTTGTGTTTGCGGGGATCCGATGGATATTGAGATGCTATTTCAGATTGATTATTGATTCTATCATGTCTTTGTTATTTGTGATCTTGCATGCTTTCCGTTGTTAGTAGCTATCATGGCCAAATAGATGCTAGCAACTCCAAGAGTTAGTATTTATGCTCGATAGTGGGTTCATGCCTCTGGTAATCTGGGGAAGTGACACAAATCTCTAAGGTACTAGATGTGATGTTGCTACTAGGGAGAAAACAACAATTCTTTGTTCATAGAACAATCGTATTGTTTACATTACACGCAATTTGTAAAGCAATAATCTGTTGCTTGCAACTTAATACTGGAGGGGGTTCGGATGATAACCTGAAGGTGGATTATTAGTCATAGATGCAGTTGGATGGCGGTCTATGTATAATGTTGTAATGCCCAATTGAATCTCAAAGGAGTCAAGATGATTAGTATATGCATGTATTGCTTTCTCGATATTTGTCAATTGCCCTGCTGTAATTTGTTCACCCGCATGTTATCTATCTTAAGGAGAGCCACCTCTAGTGAACTATGGATCCCGGTCCTTTCTTTTACATACAATTTATAAACTTTTTACTGCGTTGTGTTTACTTTCTGCAAACTATTACTTCCTTCCATTCGATACGTTTAATCCTTTGTTTTCAGCAAAACCGGTGAGATTGACAACCTCATCGCAAGTTGCGGACAGAGTTTTGTGGTTGTGTTGTGTAGGTCTCCACGTTGCTGCTGGCACCGGTAGTGCGCCCTGCCATCGTTCAGCTAGCTACACCTTTGGGGTGTTTCCTTGCTCCTACTGGATTGATAACCTTGGTATCGTACTGAGGGAAAACTTGATGATGTGCTCATCATACCTTCCTCTTGGGGTTTCCCAACGAGCTCGATATATTTTGGGCCATCAAGCATACTTTCTGGCGCCGTTGCCGGGGAGTCAAGGACATCTTCACAAGGGGAGTCCCTCATAACCAATCTCTTGACTTTGTTATTTTTGTTTTGCTTAGTTTCTTTTTGCTTTGTTTGCTTGTTTCTTTATCAAAAACACACACAAAATAGTTTTACTAGTTTGCTTTCTTGTTTGAAAACACACAAAAATGACTACTCTTGAAACCACTAAGTTGTGTGACTTCTCTAGCACCAACAACAATGATTTTATGAGCACACCTATTGCTCCACCTGTGCACGAAGATACTTTCTTTGAGATAAAACCTGCTTTACTCAATCTTGTTATGAGAGAACAATTTTCTAGTATTGGTAATGAAGATGCTGCTGCCCATCTAAATAACTTTGTTGAACTTTGTGAGATGCAAAAGCATAGGGATGTAGATGGTGATATTATTAAGCTGAAATTGTTTCCTTTCTCTTTAAGAGGAAAAGATAAAGAATGGTTGAATTCCTTAACTAGGAATAGTATTGATTCTTGGACTAAGTGCAAAGATGCTTTCATTGGAAAATACTATCCTCCTGCTAAGATTATATCTATGAGAAGTGAAATAATGAAGTTTAAACAATCTGATAATGAGCATGTTGCTCAATCTTGGGAAAGAATGAAATCTTTGGTTAAGAATTGTCCCACTCATGGACTGACTGCTTGGATGATCATCCAAACTTTGTATGCAGGATTGAACGATTCTTCAAGGAACCTATTGGACTCTGCTGCTAGAGGTACCTTTATGACCATTACTTTGGGTGCTGCAATGAAACTTCTGGACAATATGATGGTTAATTATTCTGAATGGCATACGGAGAGAGCTCCACAAGGTAGGAAGGTAAATTCTATTGAGGAAACCTCCTCCTTGAGTGATAAGATTGATGTTATTATGTCTATGCTTGTTAATGGGAAAGCCCATATTGATCCAAATAATGTTCCTTTAGCCTCTTTGGTTGCTCAAGAAGAGCAAGTTGATGTGAACTTCATAAGAAATAACAATTTTGGCAATAATGCTTATAGGGATAATTTTGGTAACAACAATTATAAGAAATATCCTCCCAACAATGGTAATGCTTATGGAAATTCTTACAACAATAATAGGAGTGCTCCCTCTGAACTTGAAGTTATGCTTAAATACTTTAGTAGTAAACAAACTGCTTTCAATAAAACTATTGAGGAAAAACTCTCTAATGCTGAAAGAAATATAGCATCTTTGGCTGAAGCTCAATCTTCTTTGAATAAAATGGCTGCTAAACCTGAAACTAATGATAATCCCTTTGCAGCCACTAATGCTATACAAGTAAGAATTGATGAAAATGTTAGACTATTAGCTGAATTACATGCTAAGTGGGAAAGAGAAGATGAAATTGCTAGAAACATTAGTGTTTCTACTATCACCACCACTAGTGTTGAGGCTAGTAATAGTTCTACTACTCTAGATGATAAATTTGATTTTGATCTTGATGGTTGCAATATCTCTGAAGTTCTTAAGTTCCTACAAAAGCTTGCTAAAAGTCCTAATGCCAGTGCTATGAACATGGCCTTTACAAAACACATTACTGATGCTCTCATAAATATTAAAGAAGAAAAGATGAAACATAAAGCTTCTATTCCTATAAAACAAGAAGACGGTTGGGAACCCATTATTAATATGAAAGTGAATGACTTTGATTTCAAAGCTTGATGTGATCTTGATAGTAGTGTTTCTATTATGCCTAGAAGGATTTATGATATGCTTGATATGCGTCCTCTTGAAGATTGTTATTTGAATGTCCCACTTGATGATAATGCTAAAAGTAAACTCATGGGGCGTCCTAATGATATTCTTATTATGGTTAACAATGCCTATGTCCCCATTGATTTCTATGTTTTGGATGTTGAATGCAATGCTTCTTGTCCTATTACTTTGGGAAGACCTTTTCTTAGAACTGTTGGTGCCATTATTGACATGAAAGAAGGCACCATTAAATATCAACTCCTACTCAAGAAAGGTATAGAACACTTCCCTAAGAAGAGAGAGAAGATTTATTTTGCTCCTCCTATGAAAACAAAATTTTGTCTTAATGCTTCTTCATTTGAGAACACTTGATTCTTCTTTTTGCTTTTTATGCCTAACTTAAAGGCGTTAAAAAAGTATTTATTGGGAGATAACCCAAAAGTTTTAGATGAGTCTTGGAAGTTATTACTTCCATAATAACCGCTCCTTATCCTTTTTATTTGCTTGTTGTGCCAAAAGTAACCTCTAATGAGAGAGAAGTAATGATTGGGAAAGTTGCTGTCCCGAAACAGATTTATGTGCTTCACCGTAAAAATTCGTGTAAAATCTCTGAACGTCTTTTTGAGGCGTGAATTTTTGTTCTTCTGACCTAGGTTGTTATCTAACTTTAGTTAGTTCAACACTTTTTGATTTGAGCAACAGAAGGTCTTCGAAAAAATTCTTCTTTACCTGCTGGTCTGTTTTGACAGATTTCTGCCATTTTCTGCATTTGCTTCTTGTTGGTTCTTTTTTGAGTTCTTTTGGGGAATTGAGTGCACTAGTGTTGCTAATAAAGATTGTGTGAAGTTTTGTATGATGAAAAATTTCAGGTGTATGGAAGGAATGAGTAATAAGATGAAGGATGGACTAAAGCTCAAGCTTGGGGATGCCACACGTGTTACCCCAAGAAATATCCAAGAAGTACAAGCATCAAAGCTTGGGGATGCCCAAGGCATCCCCTTCTTCATCGATAAAAATCCGAGGTTTCTTCCAAACGCTTCATTTTTATTGTTTCATGCACAGTTGTGTTGTTCTTGGAGCATCTTCTTTTTCATTTTTGTTTTGGTTTTTCGTTTGCTTAGTTTTCTGAATAAATTGGTTGGACCCCCTCTTTCATACATTGGTTTGCAAATAGTTTGGTTTGGATTGGAAAAGAGTAGGAAGGTTCATACTTATGTGGTAAAAAGAGCTTATTTTTGACTGTGGCCTATGTTTTTTCATGCCATGCTTGATATTGTTTTGGCTTTATGCTTAGTATTCTTTGTTGTAGCATGACTTGTTATAAACAATTGAGATTGCTTAATGTGCCTTGGATGAATCATGCGTTGTTTTAGCATATTAAAGCATAGTATAGTGGTATTCTCCTTTGATGCTTTATTTGGGTTGACTTGGCACATGCTCACACCATGTTATGACTATCTCAAGTCACCATAGCCTTTATGATCCTTTAGTTTTAAATTTGTAGTATCACTTTATTCTTTGATCAATGATGTTTTGTCGCTCTACATGATTATGGACATTATTGCTCTCTTAGTTTGTCGCTCCCAGTCTTTTGCTAGCCTCCACAACCAAGTATGAGTTCCACTCATGCATCCAACTCCTTAAACCAAGTTATTCCAAAGAGTCCACCATATCTACCTACTAGCTTATGTTATTCCAAGTATATTCATGCTTTTGTTTACCTTCCAAATTAAACTTGTTATGAGAAAACTAGTGATTAAAGCTCTCACGAACTTGATGGCACGCTTTACTTTTCTTGCCCTTAATAAACTTGAACCATTGTGTCGTCTATGTTGTATATGCTTGCACTTATTTGTTGGGAATTAGCAAAACCATGTTGTCATAGGGAACGCTTTCAACATTTAACTTGGTACTTGTACCTAGTTGATATCATGCTCTTTTGTATATGGATCTCGTCGGTGTGAAATGAAAGGGGAGCTTGTAAGTCCATGGAGTTATGTATATGTGTTAGAGAAACGCCTAGGCCGCTGGTCTAATCCATGCTGACATGGTGGAAACCTGCAACGGAACCATAATGAGCTGTCTATGAAGCATTCTTCTTATAAAAAAAGAGTCATATATTGAAAAAAAGAGAAAAAAAGAGATATCATGAAAAGAGGAAAGAGAGAAAAAAGCACCATATTCCCATGGTAAATAAGAAGATTGTTGAGATGCTCGTTGTCTGCTTGCCTTGTCATTTTGATATGGGGATTCTTCCATATCATCGGGCAAGGGGTACCCCGTTGGCGGTTCTCTATGATACACATGAACTTACGATGACAAGAACTTACCGGTGACTAAACTTGAGTAGCATGAGGAGCGGCCCTCATATACAAGGGACGTGAGATTTCTAACTTATACTTCGTCAAGCATGTACACCATAGTTTGTTCATTTTAACCTTAATCACTTCAAGATGCTTATGATAGGGGCAATGAGAGCTGAAAGCTATAAGTACCAGAATTTTTGGAAGCTCTTTATGAGACTTGAATCCCTACTTCCTTTTATGAAGGCCTTTCTTCCACCATTATATTGAGTCTCCACCGTCTACCTTTATGCACCTACTTTGAGAGCATAGTGGCCATTATTAGTTCTATGTGCATTGTCCCAAGACTAGTTGATTGATGCATACCTTGATATTGCTTGTTTTAAACTATTTGTATCTAGTCACTCTTATGAACTTTGAAGGTTTCCTATGCATTTTATATTTGCTACTCTATGAGGGACAACCTGAATACTATTATGCTATGTTTTCTTTATGTGAAACAAACAAATGTCTTGCAAAGCATTGTTATTCATGAATCTTTTGTTTGTGCCTTTTCATGTTTCAACATAGTTTCTTTGTCTTATTGCTAGAACTTTGTCTTTCATGTTATGATTGAAGTACTATGATCCCAGCTTTGAATGTTTTACAAATACTTTGATCAAGTCTTTGATGGTGCATGTCACCTCAAAAATTATTCTTTCTTTTTATCACTTACCTACTCGAGGACGAGCAGGAGTTAAGCTTGGGCATGTTGATACATTGCAAATGTATCTATAATTTTTGATGTTCCATGCTTGGTTTTATCCACTTTCTTGTGTTTTGTGCACACTTTGGAGTACTTTTCATATGATTTCTTGGACTAACCTATTAACAAGAGCCACACTGCCAGTTGCCTGTTTTTTGCTATTTTTGGTTCCAGGAAAGTCAGAAAATGAATATTATCGGAATTGGATGGGACAAAAGCCAAAGTGCCTATTTTTCCGGAAGTCATAGATGCTAGAATATGAGACGGAGAAGGGCTGGGGGCCGGCCCCACCACCTGGCCGCGCGGCCAAGCCTGGCCTGCGCCAGGGGGTGGTCTGGCCGACCCCAACACCCCTCAGCCTCTCCTTCCGCCTATAAGATGCCCTCGGGACGAAAACCCTAAGTACCCGATCAAAAATCCACGAAAGAGTATATAGCCGCCGTCATCTCCATCCCTAGATTGGGAGGGATCTGAAGCTCTTCCCGGCACCCTGCCGGAGAGGGGATTTCACCCTGGAGGCCTTCTTCATCACCATGCAAGCCTCCGGTGTGATGCGTGAGTAGTTCATCCTTGGACTACGGATCCATGTAGTAGCTAGATGGCTAGTTCTCCTCCTTTGTGCTTTCATGTCTAGAACTTGTGAGCTCCGTTCATGATCAAGATCATCTATTTGTAATTTTGCATGTTGTGTTTGGGGGGATCCGATGGATATTGAGATGCTATTTCAAATTGATTATTGATTCTATCATGTCTTTGTTATTTGTGATCTTGCATGCTTTCCGTTGTTAGTAGCTATCTTGGCCAAGTAGATGCTAGCAACTCCAAGAGTTAGTATTTATGCTCGATAGTGGGTTCATGCCTCTGGTAATCTGGGGAAGTGACAGAAATCTCTAAGGTACTAGATGTGCTGTTGCTACTAGGGAGAAAACAACAATCCTTTGTTCATATAACAATCGTATTGTTTACATTACATGCAATTCGTAAAGCAATAATCTGTTGCTTGCAACTTAATACTAGAGGGGGTTCGGATGATAACCCAAAGGTGGATTATTAGTCATAGATGTAGTTGGATGGCGGTCTATGTATAATGCTGTAATTGAAAAGGATACAGATGCCGCCTAGAGGGTGGGTGAATAGGCGGTTTAAAACTTTTACGAAATGGGCTTAACAAAGGCGGAATAAAACTAGCATTTACTTTTTCAAGCACAAATCTTATATAAACTACGGTTCACCTATGTGCACCAACAACTTATGCTAAGCAATACAAGAAACTAAGTGATAGCTAGATATAAGACTTCAAGCACGAAGGCTATCACAAAATGAAGTTCATAAGTAATAGCTCGGGTATAGAGATAACCGAGGCACGTGGAGACGATGATTTATTACCGAGTTCCTCCCATAAAGGGAGTACGTCTCGTTGGAGGGGTGAGCGGTACTAGGACCACCATGCCACAAAAGGCCTCACCCTATTCTCCTGTGAACCTCGCCACAAGAGGCCCAGTTCACTTCTTCACTATCGGTGCACTTGTCGGTGGCAATCTGTAACCTCTCACAAAGATTGGGGCACTTCTCCACAACTCAATTGGAGGCTCCCAACAAACAAGCTCGGGGAAAGCTCCACAACTTAATTGGAGGCCCCAAGTAATCCACAAACCTACAAAACAACTAAACCGTCTAGGGTTCCAAGAACCCAAGAGTAAAAAGCTTCTCACCTTTCACCCAATCAAATCCTCACCGAGAACTCAAACCTATGCACCAAATGCAATGGCAAGAACACAAGAAGTGCCCAAGTCCTTCTTTCCCAAATCCCACCAAAGCTACAAAAGCTAGTGGGAGAATAAGAGAGGAAGAACACAAGAGGAAATCCACAAAAGAAACCCAAAGATCTAGATCCCAATATGTTCCTCTCACATAGAGGAGAGATGGATTGGTGGAGTTGTAGATCTAGACCACCCCTTTCAAATCCCCCAAAAAGATTCAAGAAATATGGGAGGGATTGGGAGAATTTGCAAGCTCTTGAAGGTCAAAACAATGGAGGAGAGAGAGAATGCAAGCCGCCAGCCTAAGGAGGAAGAAGGGGTCTATTTATACCCCTCCCCAACAAAATATGACCGTTTGGGACCTCCCAGGCCAGATAATCCGCCCCTCCCCCGGATATTCCGTGTTCCCCGGGCCAAAATATGGTTAAGGACTTCGCGGCGCGACCCTCAGTATAGGGGGCGGATATTTGGGCCGGATAATCCGCCCCAGAGGCCCGGATAATCCGCCCCTGTTACCGGGAGCCACGCCTCAAAGTCCTTAGCCGTTTTCCAAAAATTGGGCCGGATAATCCGCCCCCATGGTCGGATAATCCGCCCCCCTGAAAACTGGCAGAAACAGCGAAACTGAAACAATCATAACTTTTGCATCCAGACTTTGTTTTTGATGATCTTGGGATCGTTTTAAAGAGGACAATGAGATCGACAAGATCATCCATAGAAACATCATAGTCCAGAAAGGTAGTATAGAACCAAGCATGTAAGGAGTTTGTAGAGCTAGAAGTGTTAAAGTCCAAAGATAGATCATTGCAAGTAGATAGAGAGGAGGGATTACAAATAGTAAGCACACTATCCATATTGCAATTTCTATCACCACTTACCATATCATTACCTTGTGAAAAATCAAATGTTGGTGAAGTGGTAGAAGATGAGAACTCATCTCGACCGGAAGTGGAAGCAACACAATCATTCTCAAAAATATTGGACACAACATATTTATCTTGAAGTTTTGTCCATAACTCATGAGCGCTCCAAAAAGGAATGACTGAAGAAGTAACTACATGGCTCAAAGCATTAACAAGCACATTAGAAGCTTGAGCATCGAGATATAAGTTTTTCTCATCCTCACGAGATAGATTAAGGAAATCCATTCGAGGAGAAAAACCTATATCTACGATTCGCTCCAAATTTGGGTCCATGGCCCAAAAATGATTAAGCATACAAATTTTCCAAATCTCATAACATGTGCCATCGAATATGAAAATGTCATCATGCACTAATCCCCTGGCTGACATCTTTACTATCAAGGCGGTGAAGCCCAAAAAGAGAGACCAGGCTCTGATACCAATTGAAAAGGATACAGATGCCGCCTAGAGGGTGGGTGAATAGGCGGTTTAAAACTTTTACGAAATGGTCTTAACAAAGGCGGAATAAAACTAGCATTTACTTTGTCAAGCACAAATCTTATATAAACTACGGTTCACCTATGTGCACCAACAACTTATGCTAAGCAATACAAGCAACTATGTGATAGCTAGATATAAGACTTCAAGCACGAAGGCTATCACAAAATGAAGTGCATAAGTAATAGCTCGGGTATAGAGATAACCGAGGCACGTGGAGACGATGATTTATTACCGAGTTCCTCCCATAAAGGGAGTACGTCTCGTTGGAGGGGTGGGCGGTACTAGGACCACCACGCCACAAAAGGCCTCACCCTATTCTCCTATGAACCTCGCCACAAGAGGCCCGGTTCACTTCTTCACTATCGGTGCACTTGTCGGTGGCAATCCGTAACCTCTCAAAAGATTGGGGCACTTCTCCACAACTCAATTGGAGGCTCCCAACAAACAAGCTCGGGGAAAGCTCCACAACTTAATTGGAGGCCCCAAGTAATCCACAAACCTGCAAAACAACTAAACCTTCTAGGGTTCCAAGAACCCAAGAGTAAAAAGATTCTCACCTTTCACCCAATCAAATCCTCACCGAGAACTCAAACCTATGCACCAAATGCAATGGCAAGAACACAAGAAGTGCCCAAGTCCTTCTTTCCCAAATCCCACCAAAGCTACAAAAGCTAGTGGGAGAATAAGAGAGGAAGAACACAAGAGGAAATCCACAAAAGAAACCCGAAGATCTAGATCCCAATATGTACCTCTCACATAGAGGAGAGATGGATTGGTGGAGTTGTAGATCTAGACCACCCCTTTCAAATCCCCCAAAAAGATTCAAGAAATATGGGAGGGATTGGGAGAATTTGCAAGCTCTTGAAGGTCAAAACAATGGAGGAGAGAGACAATGCAAGCCGCCAGCCTAAGGAGGAAGAAGGGGTCTATTTATACCCCTCCCCAACAAAATATGACCGTTTGGGACCTCCCAGGCCGGATAATCCGCCCCTCCCCCGGATATTCCGTGTTCCCTGGGTCAAAATATGGTTAAGGACTTCGCGGCGCGACCCTCAGTATAGGGGGCGGATATTTGGGCCGGATAATCCGCCCCCAGAGGCCCGGATAATCCGCCCCTGTTACCGGGAGCCACGCCTCAAAGTCCTTAGCCGTTTTCCAAAAATTGGGCCGGATAATCCGTCCCCATGGTCGGATAATCCGCCCCCCTGAAAACTGGCAGAAAGAGCGAAACTGAAACAATCATAACTTTTGCATCCAGACTCTGTTTTTGATGATCTTGCGATCGTTTTAAAGAGGACAATGAGATCTACAAGATCATCCATAGAAACATCATAGTCCAGAAAGGTAGTATAGAACCAAATGACGAAATGTTTGACCTCTCCCAAAGAGACGAACCGATAAAACCTCCAACATCGAAAACGCAATAGAGAAAGCATATGAAATTCGTTTTCGATGAAATTGAGCTTATCATGGAGATTAACACAAGATCTAAATACTCACATGAGTAATACCAAATAAGAACCAAGAAAGATGATGCCAAGTATGCAAAGGTTTGAGCTCTCACCGAGGGATATGATCAAGTTACTCACTCGAGAGCCCCTCTTGATAGTACGGTTATCTATCCTATAAACTGGTCTCCCCAACTAACACCACGAGACCGGTAAGAAAGAAACCCTATCAAGATCAAACAATTGACTTGTGTATATTCCACCTGATGTTGATGGTGACGATCTTCTACACCTCAAGATGGAACACCTTTCTTGATTGCGCTAGCTTGGTGAAGACTTGGAATTTGCTCCCCCATACTCCACTATGGAAGAGCCTCTCTTTTAGGCATATATTCACATATCCATGATCACCATAAGGATGGAAAGCTACACTTGAGATCATCTTATTATTCAAGACACACTTGCCATAGGCTCAACTGCTACTTGACCAATCTCCGGATCATTCCTTGAAACCTTGATCAACACTTGATCTTCTTCACTTTCTTCTTCTTCCAACCTTGAAGCCAACATATGGTTCAAGCATTGCCTATGGACAAATCCTACAAGTAGAACTCAATGCAAACATAAGTCCATAAAGATTGTCATTAATTACCAGAACCACACATGGGGCACACATGTTCTTTCAATCTCCCCCATTTTGGTAATTGATGACAATCCCTTTTAGAGGGTTTATATCTATATATTCAACATGCAAAGGAACAACAAGGATGAAAAATCATGAGACGCAAATGCATAAGAACAAAATCAAAGCATGAAACCAACTTCCCTTAAACCCTCCAAAACTTCTCCCCCATTGGCATCGATTGCCAAAATGGGTGAAAAGCTCTACACGGCCAATAGAGTGATAATTCCTCCAAAATGTGTACATTTCTCATAGTGTGAGTGGAATAAAATGCACGTATCCAATGACAATACTTAGGAGGAGGTTAAACAATATTGAGGATCAAAAAATTGCAAAACAAAACAAGGTGAAGAAGCATCAACAAATGAAGCAAGCAATCAAAAGATCCAAAGAACCACTTGACAAAAAGAACATACCAAATGAAAGATAGATATTATGATAAGATTGAAAAGAGAGTGTTCTATATAATAAGAGAAGGCTCCCCAAGGTTTGTGCAAAAAAATTGCATTTGAATACAATATGGACAAACATGGCATCCTCACTCCCTCGATATTATTTAAAACCCAACTATGTACGAAAGAGCATATACCAAGGCATAAAACTTGCAATAAATAAATGGTTGAGCAACGAGTAAGAGACAACATAATAGCAGGCTCAACCACAAGGATGTGTGAGAGGCATGACAAAGCATAGTATAAGACTAATGCAAGGATGATCATTGAGCATCAACATAGTATTCAATGGATGATATTGCTTAGTATGACCATACAACACACACGAAACAAAGAAGATGTCAAAAAAGGAGAAGTAACATCTCTCATGTGTTTAAGTTTCTAAGTAGACAATCTCACAAAGATATTGATCCACAAAGAAACATGTACACACAAAATAGATACTAAAATAAATAGAGCAAGATATCCAAAATGAAGTCATGACAATACACCACTAAGATCTTTGCTTGATAGCATGGCCAAAAGGCTCAATTTTATCTTATTGTATATTCATGAACTTTAACCACAAACATATCAAATACATCACAACTACCACTAAGGGAAGTAGAGATAGTTGGAATGTATTGCAAGAGGAATCAAGTATCACAAAGAAAGAATCAACTTTGCAAATTCATCAATATTGCACATGAGAGTACTTTGAGGAAACAATAGGCAATATAATTGCTAGATTGACATATTTGGGATTGGTGA
This sequence comes from Avena eriantha, assembly GCA_910589775.1. Classification (NCBI taxonomy): domain Eukaryota; kingdom Viridiplantae; phylum Streptophyta; class Magnoliopsida; order Poales; family Poaceae; genus Avena; species Avena eriantha. The sequence goes on along the minus strand of OU342743.1, from coordinate 318,332,187 downwards.
ATCATGAGCATGATTTTGTATAGTCCCAATTATATGCACTCATCTCAAATTACTCACATATGCATTAGAGAGCGTTCTTTAAGGCTAAAGAAAGAACCACAACAACTACAAATACAAAAAAATCATGGCAATATGCAACCTACCATAGGTTGGAAGACGATATGTACGCATGAGTAAGAGATACTTGTTACCGAGATATCATTGTTGTGATGAAGTAGATAGGAGTTTCTTGATCATCCTTGCTTGTCTCTAATTATCATTGAGTCGTCACTTATTCCTTATGAAAGAGACAAACATCCAAGGCACCTCGAAGGTACCTAAAACAAAATTCAAGTACAATATGGTCCCCAAACTTATTGGGTCCAAATTAGTTAGAGCAACTACAATACATAGGAGATACTCCACATAAATATGTGCATATTGATATGAATTGAATTTCATGCACATCTTAGCCAATTAGGATTTTGTGGAGTTTCCCTTATATATTGGATCAAGTAAAGCAAGCATGCCATAATATATACATTTATTGAATATGCATGCACACTACTTTCAAGAACCAAAGGAGATACAATTTGAACAAAATACAAAGTAAACCAAGAAGAAACACCAAAGTGTGACACGATAAAAGGTTGTTCAAATTATATCAAATAACCAAATCAACTCATGAAAGACCACATGTTTAACAAATGAACTAGGCAAAAAACAAAGAGAAAGAGATAGACAAAAACACAAATGCTCAAGGATTTATCTCATTCTAAAATGTCAAAAAAGTTAGAAAGGAATGAGATAAAGCCAACTCTCAAAAAGAGAAAGTTTAAAAAAAACCACACCAAACTCTCAACACTTTTCAAGATGACACAAATCACCAAAGGAATATTTATCTTCCAAAGACATAAAAACGATATGGAGCAAAACATGTTGTGAAGAAGCATAAAAGGAGTGTTCTACATAATATAGGAAAACTCCCCCATGATTAGTGCATTATTTAAGATTTTTCATTTGAATACACAATGTACCCACATGGGATCATCATCTCTACCTACATCAAATAGAGCACCAAATGATTTCAAGTCAAAGAAATATCCAAAAATGAGATAACATGTAGAATTCAATAAAGGCTCAACACAAAAAAACAAGTACATGGTGTGTAAGCCAACATACACAAATAAACTTGATAACTCAAGATAAGTACGTGGTTAAGCACAACATATAAAAACACATGCAAGGTACAAACCAACACATGCACAAGGGGTGAGTAATTTTAAATGTAAATGAGTTGAGAACATGTTACCACAAAGAGGAACAATGGATATATGATAGAGATAATATAATATAAATCACTTGGCTTGATACAATATAATTGATGAAGTTCCCTTAATTCTTCATGATTTAGCCAAGTCTCCAAAGCCCTCCACCAACACCTATTGATCAAGTTTTAGCTTGTTGGTCCCCAACTAAGTTGGGTCCTAAGAAGTTAGTCACAATAGGCTTGGCAACCCAAATGGTTCTTTTCTTGACACCATGTTGGGCACCAACATATTTGGCAAACACATTTCCAACCTCATCCTTACGAAGAGAATAAAAATCATCAATAATAATAGGGTTGGATGAGGAGTTACTAATAGTGCATGAAGAAGAGAGGTGACCTTTCTCATGACATATGTAGCAAGTTCTTTTCTTCCATTTCTTCACACTTGATTTATCCACAATGGGAGTATTATCTTGATTCTTTTTGCGAAGTGGCCTTTCTTAAACTTGAGGTACACCATGACCTTGAACTTGAGGCCTCTTCCCTTTTTGCTTCTCACTGAGAGTCTTATTCTTCAATGGGCAAGATCTAACATGGTGCCCTTCAATTTTGCACTTGAAGCAAACAATCTTGGCCAAATTCTTGACATGTTCTTGGCCCTTCTTCTTGTCTCTCTTAAACTTATTATTGTTAGTGGACTTGTTCTTGATACTGGATTTGAATCCAAGCCCACTCTTGTCATTGGGAAATTTTTGCACACTCAAGATCTTGTTGAGTGTGGCCCTCCCTTCCTAACCCTTTTTCAAGTCCCTCTTCAAAGATGAGACTTGGGCCTTGAGCTCTTTGATTTCCTCTACATGGTTGGTATAAACACAAATACTAGAGGAAGTAGAATCTTCATTGTTAGAGCAACAAGGCAAGGAATGTAATTCATTACAAGATGTAGCAATAATATGAGATGATGAATTACGAGGACTAGCACATGGGAGTACGACATTTGTAGTGGATGTAGTGCTAATGTCCACATGAGGCTCATTAGATGTTACCTTTGACACAATAGCCTCATGAGCTAACTTTAGACTATCATGGGAGGCTAGAAGATCCCCATGAGCGCTTGATAGCATAACATGACTTTCTTCCAATTTCCCATAATTGCTAGTTAGCAAAGCAAGTTGAGCCTTTAGCTCAACATTCTCCTTAAAAATAGATACTTCAAAAGAAGTAGAGTTAGTAGCACAAGCATCATTATAATGAGCAATAATAGAAGACAACTTGGAAATCTCATTATATTTTCTTTTGAGATCAATTGCCACCTCAAGAGCTTTATCACGGGTTTCCTTTACTTTAGACACTTCTAGAGTAAATGTCTCCTCAAGAGATTCTTTGGTTGCTGGTGCTTCTTCAAGAGCTTCATTTAGATTTGCAATATCATTAGCATACTCACGCTCAAGGCTACTCATTTTGTCAATTGTGTTCTCATGCTCCTCAACTTGAGCTTATAACTTATCAATACGTTCTTTGCTCTCAATAGCAAAACCCAAGATTTCAACAAAGTTAGAGGAAGCAATATTATTCTTAACAAGAGCATGATAAACAATCTCACCCTTTTCATGTAACAAATCAACATCAATCTCTTCTTCCATTACACTCATCCTCATCATCACAAGAGGTATTGGATTCCAAACTAGGAGATACCTTTGAATCCCTAGCCATAAGGCATAGATGGGAACCGTGAGATGATGATAATGAAGAATTACTTGAGGCTTCATTCAAGATGTTGTCTTGCCCCATAGAATCTTCAGTTTCCTCTACATTGTTAGAAACACAACAACTAGAGGAAATAAAAGCATTTATATCATGGCAATAAGGAATGTCAAGCATATCATCATGAGATTTACTCAAACAACTTACACATGATATGCAAGGACTATCAACACAAGCATGTAAGGAGTTTGTAGTGCTAGAAGTGTTAAAGTCCAAAGATAGATCATTGCAACTAGATAGAGAGGAGGGATTACAAATAGTAAGCACACTATCCATATTCCAATTTCTATCACCACTTACCATATCATTACCTTGTGAAAAATCACATGTTGGTGAAGTGGTAGAAGATGAGAACTCATCTCGACCGGAAGTGGAAGCAACACAATCATTCTCAAAAATATTGGACACAACATATTTATCTTGAAGTTTTGTCCATAACTCATGAGCGCTCCAAAAAGGAATGACTGAAGAAGTAACTACATGGCTCAAAGCATTAACAAGCACATTAGAAGCTTGAGCATCGAGATATAAGTTTTTCTCATCCTCACAAGATAGATTAAGGAAATCCATTCGAGGAGAAAAAATTATATCTACGATTCGCTCCAAATTTGGGTCCATGGCCCGAAAATGATTAAGCATACAAATTTTCCAAATCTCATAACATGTGCCATCGAATATGAAAATGTCATCATGCCCTAATCCCCTAGCCGACATCTTTACTCTCAAGGCGGTGAAGCCCAAAAAGAGAGACCAGGCTCTGATACCAATTGAAAAGGATACAGATGCCGCCTAGAGGGTGGGTGAATAGGCGGTTTAAAACTTTTACGAAATGGGCTTAACAAAGGCGGAATAAAACTAGCATTTACTTTGTCAAGCACAAATCTTATATAAACTACGGTTCACCTATGTGCACCAACAACTTATGCTAAGCAATACAAGCAACTATGTGATAGCTAGATATAAGACTTCAAGCACGAAGGCTATCACAAAATGAAGTGCATAAGTAATAGCTCGGGTATAGAGATAACCGAGGCACGTGGAGACGATGATTTATTACCGAGTTCCTCCCATAAAGGGAGTACGTCTCGTTGGAGGGGTGGGCGGTACTAGGACCACCACGCCACAAAAGGCCTCACCCTATTCTCCTATGAACCTCGCCACAAGAGGCCCGGTTCACTTCTTCACTATCGGTGCACTTGTCGGTGGCAATCCGTAACCTCTCAAAAGATTGGGGCACTTCTCCACAACTCAATTGGAGGCTCCCAACAAACAAGCTCGGGGAAAGCTCCACAACTTAATTGGAGGCCCCAAGTAATCCACAAACCTGCAAAACAACTAAACCTTCTAGGGTTCCAAGAACCCAAGAGTAAAAAGATTCTCACCTTTCACCCAATCAAATCCTCACCGAGAACTCAAACCTATGCACCAAATGCAATGGCAAGAACACAAGAAGTGCCCAAGTCCTTCTTTCCCAAATCCCACCAAAGCTACAAAAGCTAGTGGGAGAATAAGAGAGGAAGAACACAAGAGGAAATCCACAAAAGAAACCCGAAGATCTAGATCCCAATATGTACCTCTCACATAGAGGAGAGATGGATTGGTGGAGTTGTAGATCTAGACCACCCCTTTCAAATCCCCCAAAAAGATTCAAGAAATATGGGAGGGATTGGGAGAATTTGCAAGCTCTTGAAGGTCAAAACAATGGAGGAGAGAGACAATGCAAGCCGCCAGCCTAAGGAGGAAGAAGGGGTCTATTTATACCCCTCCCCAACAAAATATGACCGTTTGGGACCTCCCAGGCCGGATAATCCGCCCCTCCCCCGGATATTCCGTGTTCCCTGGGTCAAAATATGGTTAAGGACTTCGCGGCGCGACCCTCAGTATAGGGGGCGGATATTTGGGCCGGATAATCCGCCCCTAGAGGCTCGGATAATCCGCCCCTGTTACTGGGAGCCATGCCTCAAAGTCCTTAGCCGTTTTCCAAAAATTGGGCCGGATAATCCGCCCCCATGGTCGGATAATCCGCCCCCCTGAAAACTGGCAGAAAGAGCGAAACTGAAACAATCATAACTTTTGCATCCAGACTCTGTTTTTGATAATCTTGGGATCGTTTTAAAGAGGACAATGAGATCTACAAGATCATCCATAGAAACATCATAGTCCAGAAAGGTAGTATAGAACCAAATGACGAAATGTTTGACCTCTCCCAAAGAGACGAACCGAAAAACCTCCAACATCGAAAACGCAATAGAGAAAGCATATGAAATTCGTTTTCGATGAAATTGAGCTTGTCATGGAGATTAACACAAGATCTAAATACTCACATGAGTAAGACCCAAATAAGAACCAAGAAATATGATGCCAAGTATGCAAAGGTTTGAGCTCTCACCGAGGGATATGATCAAGTTACTCACTCGAGAGCCCCTCTTGATAGTACGGTTATCTATCCTATAAACTGGTCTCCTCAACTAACACCACGAGACCGGTAAGAAAGAAACCATATCAAGATCAAAAAATTGACTTGTGTATATTCCACATGATGTTGATGATGACGATCTTCTACACCTCAAGATGGAACACCTTTCTTGATTGCGCTAGCTTGGTGAAGACTTGGAATTTGCTCCCCCATACTCCACTATGGAAGAGCCTCTCTTTTAGGCATATCTTCACATATCCATGATCACCATAAGGATGGAAAGCTACACTTGAGATCATCTTATTATTCAAGACAGACTTTCATAGGCTCAACTTCTACTTGACCAATCTCCGGATCATTCCTTGAAACCTTGATCAACACTTGATCTTCTTCACTTTCTTCTTCTTCCAACCTTGAAGACAACATATGGTTCAAGCATTGCCTATGGACAAATCCTACAAGTAGAACTCAATGCAAACATAAGTCCATAAAGATTGTCATTAATTACCAAAACCACACATGGGGCACACATGTTCTTTCAGTAATTCCTAATCAAATCTCAAAGGAGTCAAGATGATTAGTATATGCATGTATTGCTTTCTCAATATTTGTCAATTGCCCCGTTGTAATTTGGTCACCCACCATGTTATCTATCTTAAGGAGAGCCACCTCTAGTGAACTATGGATCACGGTCCTTTCTTTTACATACAATCTATAAACTGTTTACTGCTTTGTGATTACTTTCTGCAAACTATTACTTCCTTCCATTTGATACATTTAATCCTTTGTTTTCAGCAAAACCAGTGAGATTGACAACCTCATCGCAAGTTGGGGACAGAGTTCTGTGGTTGTGTTGTGCAGGTCTCCAGGTTGCTGCTGGCACCAGTAGTGCGCCCTGCCATCGTTCAGCTAGCTACACCTTTGGGGTGTTTCCTTGCTCCTACTAGATTGATAACCTTTGTTTCGTACTGAGGGAAAACTTGTTGCTGTGCTCATCTGTAACATCCCAAAACTTTAATCCAAGCTTATCAAGATCAAAATCATCAAATTTAGGGTTAACAAAAAACTTTTCCAAATTAAAAATGAAAGCATTCATGTGTATGTGCATTTAATTTAGGGATTGATTTGAATTGCCATGGTTCTGTGATTCATTGCTTGTAAAATGTTTCTTAGGTGAAATAAACATCATCTATGTCTTTCCCAAACTTTTCCCAAAGAAAAACAACTCAAAATGAATAATTGAAGTAAATGGTCATTTTGGCCAAATTAACTATCATGCCTAATTTGAGTGTTCCTAGCACTCATTTCTCAACAGAAATAATTCTGGATCTTTGCACCCCTTGCTAGTACACATAATGAGGTACCAAGGCCCACTTTGTGATCTGCTAAAAACATTCAAATACTAATTTTAATGGACAGTTTAAAATTGAATCTTTTGCATATGGGAAGATCCCACTATTTCAAAAACCACTCAAACAAGATCAACTTTCAAAACCCAAGCACCCACAGAGTCTCAAGCTTATGCCTAGCAAACCCACCAAAAATCTTTTAAAATTCAAAAATAAATCTCATGCGGCCATTTCATCAAACACTTGGCATGCATGATTTACACCCTAATCCTAGCTCACTGTTTTGAACAAGGTTTTGCCCCCATTTGATCTCCATTTAATCCTTTGGTCCCCTCATGATCTAACCATACCAGTAGCACCCATCCCCCTTGTCCCTAGTCACAGTGCCGAGCCACCCCGAGCACTAGCTCGCCGGCCGACCATGCACTCGCCCTAGCAGACCACCTCCCTCTCTCTCGCCATGTCTAGGAGGTAGCCAGGACCTCACCGCCACCCTCTGTCCCCTCCCCGAGCCAAGCCTAGCAGTGGACCACCGAGGAGAGCCCGCGCCCAGTGCCACCGTGCCATGCCGAGCACACGCCAGAGCGCCGCACCCGGCACGCGTGCACAAGTCGCCGCTCGACCTCATCCCGCACCCACCGCTCCGCCACGACCCAGGGAACACGCCGGACATGCCCGTTTGCCGCCCAACGCACCACAGCCACCGCTCGCCATGCACACTGCCACCTCTGCCGCTCAGAGCGCCAGCTGCCCCCGACCGCATACCACCGCCCCTACGCCCGCATTCACTTCCTAGAGCACCGCTAGGAGACCGCCTGTCGATCGCCACCCTTGGCCATGCCGCTAGCCGCCCGTAGCCATGTCGCCACCGTCGCAGGCCCATCCCTCTCGGTCTCGCTGTCGAGCCTATAAAAGGAGGGCACCCCTAGCCATTTGAAGCACACCACTCCACTCCCCTCACCTCACTCACCGTTCCCCACCTCTAGTCGGAGCAGCGCGAGCACTTGCTCGCCAGAATTTGGCCGGAGTAGCCCGCAGCAGAGGAGGAAAGGGCACCGCTGATTGCGACCACCCCCGGAGCTGCCTCGACCGTCCCTGAGCTCGCCGTCGGCCACCAGTTCGTTTGCCCGCCTCGCCGTCATCGTTGGAGCCCTAGTACGCCCCCTATGCACCCCCACCGAGCCGCTAGGGTTCGACCTCGCCGGCGACCTGTTCGTCGTCGATGACGATCCCTAGTTGTAGATCCCAATTCTAATCCAATGTCCCACCTTGCCCCATACCGCTTCGCGCGTTATGAGCTGCTGACCGGTGGACCCCCCTGTCAGCTGAGCCCCGCGCTGCGGAGTGACACTGGGTCAGCCCGTTAGAGTTTCCCGCGCGACCAGTTAGTTTGAATTAGGATTTTTCTTTTTAGTTTAAACCTAGTTCTGTCTCTGGTGGAAAAGAAACACAAAATCCAAGAAAGAAGTCAAGATCGAAACTGATAGCATTGACATTTCTTTGTTCAATATTCATGCCTATTTATGGTGGTGAGTGCTTCCACCTCTACCCCCCCTTCCTGTTGAGCCTGGAGGGAGGGCAGAGGACTTTGGTGTCCCTTTCAGTCAAGAATTGGGGCTTCACAATTACTAGCCAATATTTCTCTCATGCCTTTCTTCGTTCATGGTTCGATATTCTGGTGTCCTAGGCGTAGAGGAACCACACCAATCCATCCCGAATTTGGTGGTTAACTCTACTGCGGTGACGATACTGTAGGGGAGGTCGTTGCTAAGTGCTACAAGATCTAGTGCACTGGACCTCGTGGTTATGGACCCGAATCCTTTAGTATGGAACATTGTCTTTTCCAAGTAAAAACCCCTAGTATATGAAAGAATGAAAAGGTGCTTTCGTTCTTGTGGAATAAGAAGCCCTCGTACCTTAATGAAAGGAAAATCGTAATTTTTCGTTAGGTATTTGACCAAATAGGATCGTCCAGTTCCTATAGAACCTAGCACTAAAATACCCGATAGGGCTAAGCGGAACCAAAAGGGTTTTCCATGAGATGGTAAATGAAAACGATTAGTCCTTTCCCTCTCTTTGAAGTAGATTTCTCAGCTCCACGAGTCAAACGAAATAAGTCGAAAGGCCCACTACTTCTTCATTCATGGCTTATTGATTTATGAGAGAAAGAAGAGGAAGAATCGGTGGAACATCCTAGCCAAATTTGTGTCTCAATCCGATCAAAAAAAAAACATATTCTATTGTGTGTTGACCACCGGGTCTGCCATAATATCCAGGAAATGTTGGGAGCTGTGTGAGAAATAAAACATTGTTGAATTGGAAATGCTATTAAAGCATCTGCTCAACCGACAAGAACTGTTTATGATATTTTAAGGAAGGCAGAATTATTTAAAGAAAAAGAAAGAATTTTGAGTGAATTGGTAGGAACTACCCGTAATAACGAACTTGCAAAATGGATCTGTTTATCATAAAGAGAATCGTTGTTCCTGACCCTGCTTCACCTTAATTGTTATTTGAACAAAAAGATCACAATAAGGCACCCAGAGACGAGGAAGGGCGTAGCAAGCGACAAAATGCTTCGGGGAGTTGAAAATAAGCATAGATCCGGAGATTCCCAGGCCATACAAGGAGCTCTAGGAACTCTGAATAGTTGTTTGAATACCGAGTTACATTTCTGTACGATTCGTGCTAATATTGGTATTCTCGGGTCCATGGAATGGAAGAGAATTCTTGGAGTTAGCACGATACTGAGGTCTCTGGAGCGAGTGACGGATTATCTCTTTTGGAACATTAGAGGTTGTGGACTGCACTCATAGCTCCTCTATGCCAACTTTATCAGTCTATCCTTAATATACAAATCGAAAGGTTAAAATAAGAAAAAAGCCCCATTTTGGAAGCTTTTCTAGAATCGAAATTTGTATGATAGATCTACGGCGGAGCCGTTTACCAATGTGGAAGTAGTAAGTTTTGACTGACCCAATACAGCACCCTACCAATTTATCAACTTCAGTCTAGGTGTCAATTCCATAGAAGAAGATCCATTCGAGTTTATTTTCGATTCATCGAGCTGTGGTGATAACCAAACTCAAGCTAGGAAGGAGCCTTGGCCGCTATTACTTTTAGGCCTTCCCATTTTAGGCGAAGCTTGCTTTGGCACTGTGGATACACGACCTTTTTGAGGACAATGTCGAAGTACAAAATAATCCGGTTGATTACGAGACCTTCTGATATAATAGGAATCCAGATTCATAAAAGCGATCATCATTCGAACACGCCGCGTTTTACTGGGAAGGATCGAACCACTCTGAGTGAGCTACTTGTGAAAGAGCGAAGGAAAGTGCGCAGTCGAGACATCTAGCTTGCTTAAGTAAAGTGAGCAAGCGTAATGGCTCGAGAGTGGAGAGATGCCTCATCTCGGAGCGGCCAATCCAGCAGCAATAACAGAAGCAGCAGCAATTAATGGATTCATGGTGAGACGAAATAAAATACCCTTCTTCCCTGTTTTGCAAATTCACCTAGAGCTAGCGAAGCAAGTTGTCTCTGGAAATCTGGAATCTTTGGCGAGAGGAAAATGCACTCTATTTAGTTTAGTGTGAGCGCAGGCACAGAGCTATGTAAGCAGTTGACTTTCGAAATCAAATACCCTTCTTCCCTGTTTTGCAAATTCACCTAGAGCTAGCGAAGTGAGTCCGTTTCCTAAGGACGAGCGATGAAGAGCTTTTTATAATGAAATATTGGTCTACGCCCTCCTTTGATGCCCAGAGGAAGAAAAGCGAAGGCAAAGCAATGGCATGGGCATGAACTGCTGCGCCGCGGGAAATCCTTCTCTATACAAGTTCTCGTACGAGGTTTTTGAACAGAACTTCCATAGGCGAGAGTTGTAAGCACCGCGAGGTGTGAAGCGATCTCGTACTAAACGAATGGAAATTGACAACAATAAAAAAACATAACTTAGAAAGAGAGGTTCTGAAAGGTAAAAGGACTGGAAATCCTTGTTTAGCGCCCTGGACTCGAAATCCAATTTGTGCTACTGGTTCGAATCCCGGGGAATCACTCCCATCGAGAGGCCCTCTTGCTCCCTTTTTATGAATATAAAAATCAATTTAGAGAGTTTGACAAATCCAAATTGCTTGAAACCAATTTTGCTTGAAAGGTATTGAAATGATCTATCCAAGCCCGTTGGATTTAATTCAATTAGAGTTATAGATCTCTCCTAGTAAAAATAATAAAACAGAAGCATTTGCACCTTGCAACATTTTTCAAAATTCAACCATGATAGCTTTTGAGTTGATTCCAACTCTCAAAAATCACATTTCACTATAACTATCTGAATATGTAGTAATCTTAAGGTTTACATGCAGTGACTTTGGACTAGTACCAAAATAATGCTATATAGGCATTTCTAGTCACTTTAAATCATTAAATAATGAACTTAAACCAAACTAATTATGATCCAACCCTTAAAGCACATTCCCACATGATAGAATATGTGGTGATGACATGTGTCCACATGATCCCATATTTTAAGTGGTGAATATTAAATCTTTGTTATTTTTCAATGAGTAGAAATTACTTTTCTAAATTCAAAAGAGTGAAACTATTGAATTTAAACTTGTGATCCTTGTGATGATAATAGATCATCAAATGTGTGTTTTAGAATGCTACTTAGACTAGTTAAGTATTGTTTGGTGATTGTGTACTCCGTATGTATTTATAGACGATAGTACCAACCAAGCTTTCAAGGAGGAGGAGTTCTACCAAGAAGAAGAAGAAGAAAACTTCAACCACTGCACTGCACAAGGCAAGCCACCATTAACAATGCAAGCTGACCCTTGCAAGTATAATGCTTAGCAAGCTAGGATTAAACTAGATGGTTTAGCAAAGATGCTTTAGGCATGCTTTGATTACACTACTTGGCTAGTATTTACCCCAAGTCTTATGTATAAGCTTTACTTCCTTTACTTTACCCAAAGTTCTTTACTTGTTTTAAAGGTAGCATAAAAAGTATAAAACTTGACCTAGTTAGAACCCCTTTAGATGTCATTCTATGGCATGAGATTGAACCCATCTTTTCTACCTTAGTGAACACTCTTAACTTAGTAGTTTAGAGTAGATAAAAACTTGATTCACTTTAGATGGGAACACATGATGAAAATGAATTATGAAAACCTTAGAATGATGAGTCATTCTATTGAAATGTTTTGACATGTGTTGAGAAACACAAATGGTTTATGAGGATGAAAATGTTGAGGCATGAGCCTTAACCCTTTTATAAAACTGATGGTTGGATTCGGATGCGATACCATTCCAAATTTACCGTACAACCACACTACCTGAATTGGGTAAGGCTTAGCTGGAAATTTATATGCATTAGTATTAGTTCCCTCGCGGGAGAGGTTTGAGCTGAGGCTACCTCTCAATGTTGTCCACCTATGCAGTGCCCAAGATGACTGATGGTCATGGTTGGGAGGCCATGCTCATAGGAGAGGTGCTTATACTAGGGTGTGTAAAGGGAAAGTTATGTTTGATTATCTGCATACTAAGTATGATGATTCAGGGTTATCCCTGACAGATGTATCGAATCTTGTGGTGGAAGTGTACTACCTCTGCAGAGTGTCAAACTATTCGAATAGCCGCGTCCGCGGTTATGGACAGTTGGAATGGCCATACTGTTTCGTTGTCAGATGTTTTCCAAACAACTTATGAAATGCATGATGCATCTTGACTTGACCACAACAGGGTTGTGTTTATGACAATAGCTTTCCCACTAAGTGATTCTAGAACTTTATTTTATCTTTCTTTGCTTCAGAACTCAGCTTAGGTTTCAAACTTAACTTTATAGTTAAACTTAGACCTAGCACTTTAACTTAGAGCTATAGTACTTGTTAGTGGTAGTTTGCGAGTACTTAAAGAGTACTCATGTTTGTTGTCCCTGGCTATTCTCATGGCCAGACTATGAAGGAGACTATCAAGATGATGGCCAGCAGGACGACTATGATAACTAGGACTATCTGCCTTCGTCAGCATTGCCTGTGCCCCTGAAGACGGACCCCACCGCTACGCTTATCTGTTATTTCTGCTGCTTGTTGTATTAAGACTAGATCATGAGATCCTTATTTGTGTAAGACCTTATGTATGGTTTGTAATGGATGATGTACTGTGATATCCAATCCGTTATGTCTCGCAAAAATGGTAATCCTGAGATTGCGAGCTATGGCATAACAGGCATCTGGGATTAAAAATCCGGGTGTTGACAAGTTGGTATCAGAGCCATCCTGACCATAGGAGACCCTAGTTAGAATGGACGTCCGAAAAAAAACTGAGTTTCAAAACCAAAGTGAGTATTTACGAAAAACTATCTCCCCTCTTATCCTAGTGAACTCATTCATTCTCAAAAAATCATATGCCTCAAAACCATTACGTTACTACTTAAAATTTGACACACTTGATCACTTCACTAACTTCCTCATCCTAAATTCTTGTAGATGGAGTCTCAGTTCAGCAAGTTCTACCAGTTGGGAAACGGAGGTCAACTGATCTTCGAGAGGGATCTGGATTCACTGTCGGAGTTACTAGGATGCCCGCATCCGGAGTTTCTTGGAGCTCAACTTCCAGGACCCCCAGGAGGATACTTAAAGTGGCTAGTCACCGCGGACCTTAGAGGAAGCATCGAAGCACCAACTTCTAGGAGAATTCAGTTCTCCGTGAGAGAGAACAACTGGCTAGATGGATTAGCCAGGGCAATGCATGAAGCTCTCGCACGTCTATGTGCCCTCAGCGTCAACAAGATCCAAGGAACCCGTTTTGCCCACTATCCAAGACATGACTTCATGGGAATGCCGATGGAGATGCCAAGTCACCCAGAGTTGAGGCGCCAAGTGGAGAATCTTGACTTCTTGCTGCACAACAGACAACAGGAATTGGACAATGCTAGAGAGTTAGCCAACCAGAACCGTGCCATTGCCGACCAGAAGGCCCAGACTTTCGCACTGCTTGTCCAAGATCGCCAGTCTCTTCGCCGCCAGCGTGCAAAGAAGGATCGCACCATCGCCCGTCTTCGCAAGAAGGTGGCCGACCTCGAGAAGACAGTCAAGGAGCAGGAAGCCCAGCTTGTAGCAAAAGAAGAAGAAGAGGAGGGTGAAGACATCCAGGGAGACATGGACTCTTACCTCAGCAACGATGATGACTTTCTGGAGGAGGATGCCGTGGACTTCTACACTGATGATGAGGACTCCGACTTCATCAACGATGAGTAGATGCACTAGAGCACTGTCGTAGCATGAGATGTATCGGTCCCAATGTATCGTAGTTTGCAGAATGGTTCTTCAAACCATCTGCCTTCCTTTGTATGTTGTGGTGTGTTGTATTGTGTGCTTGTTTGCATGAATGAAAATGAAGTTAGTTGAAAAACCTGAGTCTAACTCAAAGTTTTAGCTTTGAAAACCCAAAACCATGAACCTTAGAATCTCCCTCTTACCCCTATATCTATCTCAATCTTCAGATGACTCGTGGAAACCAAGGAGGAAGCAGCTCGTCGCAAGACCCAATGCTGCTGATCTTGAAGAATCTCATCGCAGACCGTGAAGCAAGCAGGGCAGAGCGCAAGCTAACTTAGCAACACTCCAACAGATCACCCAAATGGTTCTCAACAACCAAGGGCATGGAAATCAGGATCACCAGGGATCCAAACTCAAAAAAATTCAGAATACCAATCCCCCAATCTTCAACCAATCTGAGAACCCACTAGATGCTGATGACTGGTTACAGACCATGGAAAACAACTTATAAGTAGCAAGAGTTGATGAGAATGAGAAAGTTCTCTTCGCCACCCACCTACCTGGCAGGAGATGCAAGAGCTTGGTGGAATAGTATCCGCAATATGAACCATGGTCAAGTGATGACATGGGAAGCATTCAAAGTCAAGTTCAGCCACACCCATGTGCCGCAAGGTCTAGTCATCAGAATGAGAGATGAGTTCCGCGAATTGAAGCAAGGAAGAATGACTGTGGTGGAGTACCGTGACAGATTCTTGTCACTTGCCTGATATGCACCTGATGAGATCAACACGGAGGCCAAGAAGAAGGAGAGATTCCTGAACAGACTGCATGATGAGATGCAGACTATCCTCGTCAACATCCGTTTCCAGGATCTTGAAGAGCTAGTCGACTCTGCCATTTAGATGGAAGGGAAGATTAACCAGGCAAACGACAACCACAAGCGTCGTATGATGCGGCAATCTGGATCCAGCAGTCACCAGAAGTACCATCCCAACCCCTCCCCAGGATATGCACCAAGGAACAACCGACCCCCAATGTCTCACCCAAGCTACCCCAACCGTAGCGGAGGCAATGTGAAATCCGGAGGAAACAATCACAACTCCGGCAATGCCAACAACTTCAACCGTGCACCTCCCAAGAACAACAACAAAAACAACACTGCACCCAGAACTGGCAGCAATGTTGTGCCTGTCGCAGTCAAGGACAAGTCCCAGATCACCTGTTTCGAGTGTGGAGTGAAGGGTCACTATTCTAATGAGTGTCCCAAGAAGACTGCAACCAATGCCAATGTGAATGCCCCAGCTCAGCAGCAGCGTCGTGTTCAACCAGGAAGAAGATTTGCCCCAGGGAACCCTCACAACCACAACGGCCGTCTCTTCCACATGAACGCAGAAGAAGCCCAGGAAGCGCCAGATGTAGTGTTGGGTATGTTTTCTGTCAACTCAGTTTTAGCAAGAGTATTGTTTGATTCGGGAGCATTGCATTCATTTGTCACCGAAGAATTTGCATGCACTAGTAAGATTCACCCAACCAACCTGAAGCATGTCATGATAGTTCAAATCCCCGGTTTAACAACCAAAGCTAGAAAAATTTGCAAAGTTGTGCCTATCAGAATACATGGGATAGATTTTTACGCCAACCTAATTGTACTTGGAACCAAAGGTTTGGAAGTAGTACTAGGTATGGACTGGATGTCAAGGCATAAAGGACTGATAGACTATGCAAAGAAAGCCATCACCATGACCAGTAGTTCTAGATTAACAGTAGAGCATATCTCTGAAACCTTACCTCGTCAATTCAAGTGCAACAAGAGTGTAGCCCTGCCCACCATTGACCAGGTCAGAGTAGTCTGTGAATACCCTGACGTATTCCCAGATGAATTGCCAGGTATGCCCCAGATAGGGATATTGAGTTCATTATTGAACTAATCCCTGGAACCAAACCCATAGCCCAGAGACCCTATAGCATGAACCCCTCAGAGTTAGTGGAACTAAAGAAGCAGTTGGATGCCATGTTAGAGAAAGGCTTGATTCAACCAAGCGCATCGCCATGGAGATCACCAGTATTATTCATCGACAAGAAAGATGGAGGCAACCGTCTGTGCACAGATTACATAAAGTTGAATGACGTCACCATCAAGAACAAGTACCCCTTGCCAAAGATAGAGGATCTATTTGATCCGTTGACTGGAGCCCAGGTATTCTCAAAGATTGATCTTAGGACTGGTTATCACCAACTTAAGATTCGTGCAACGGATATTCCGAAGACCGCCTTTGCTACTCGCTATGGTTTATACGAGTATACGGTTATGTCTTTTGGATTAACCAATGCCCCTGCTTATTTCATGAATCTCATGAATAAGATCTTTATGAATTTCCTAGATAAGTTTGTAGTTGTATTCATCGATGACATCCTTATCTACTCCAAGTCAGAAGAAGAGCATGAGCAACATCTGAGAATCATCCTAGAAACCCTGAGAGAGCATCAGTTATATGCCAAGTTTAGCAAGTGTGAGTTTTGGCTGAAGGAAGTAGGATTCCTAGGACATATTGTGTCTGCTGGAGGAGTCTCTGTTGACCCTGCAAAGATCAAAGATGTCGAATAATGGGAACCCCAACCACTCAAACCCAAGTCCGTGCATTTCTCGGATTAGCAGGATATTACCGCAAGTTCGTAGAAGGATTCTCAAGCATCGCCAGACCCATGACCCAATTGTTGAAGAAGGACAAAAAGTTTGAATGGACAGACAAGTGTGAAGCTAGTTTCCAGGAACTGAAGAAGAGATTGATTTCAGCCCCAATATTGGTCATGCCAGACATCAAGAAGCCGTTTGATGTGTATTGTGACGCATCCAAGATCGGTCTAGGATGTGTATTGATGCAAGAAGGCAAAGCCAATGTGGTAGCGGATGCTCTTAGCAGATTGCTGTGTAGGCTAAACACCATGAACAAGGAGAAGCAACCAAGTTTGTATGACGAGTTGGAGCAGTTCAGGATTAAAGTAGTTAGCAAAGGATTCTTAGCTAGCATTGAACTTCAACCCACTTTGATTAGCCAAATCAAGGAAGCCTAGAAGGGGAATGAAAGTATCGATGGAATCAAACGTCGTATTGGTACGGGAAAGGTACCTGGATTCACCGAAGACGAAGAAGGAGTACTGTGGTACAAGGGACGTATCTGTGTGCCAGCAGGTTCCGAGCTGAAGCAAGTTATCATGAAGGAAGCTCATGATACTCTTTATTCTATCCACCCCGGAGGAACAAAGATGTATCAGGATTTGAAGGAGCAATTTTGGTGGCACAAGATGAAGAGAGAAATCGAAAGCTACATCGCCAAGTGTGACATCTGTCAAAGAGTCAAAGCAGAGCATCAGAGACCTGCGGGACTGTTGCAACCATTGCAGATTCCGGAATGGAAATGGGATTCCGTAGGGATGGACTTTATCACTGGGTTGCCTACTTCTAGTAGGGGAAATGACTCAATCTGGGTCATAGTTGATAGATTGTCCAAGGTAGCACACTTTATACCTGTCAAGACTACCTACCAGAGTGCAAAGCTAGCAGAGCTGTATATTGCTAGGATTGTTAGTCTGCATGGAACCCCCAAGACCATCGTATCAGATCGAGGAACCCAGTTTACCTCAAGGTTTTGGCAGAAAGTTTAGGAAGGATTAGGAACCAAGTTGAACTTCAGCACCGTGTATCACCTGCAAACTGATGGACAGACTGAGAGAGTCAACCAGATCCTAGAGGATATGCTTAGAGCTTGTGTGTTGGAATACGGATCAAAATGGGAAGACTGCCTGCCTTTTGCAGAGTTCTCATATAACAACAGTTATCAAGCTAGTTTGCAGATGGCAGCATTTGAATTCCTATACGGAAGAAAGTGCCGTACCCCTATGAATTGGTCGCAAGTAGGAGAGAGTCAGATCTTTGGGCCCGACATTCTCCGAGAAGCTGAAGAGAAAGTTCATAAGGTCTGTGAGCACCTCAAGACCGCCCAATCTAGACAAAAGAGTTATGCTGACAAGAGAAGGAGAGACCTGACTTTCAATGTCAGAGATTTTGTATATCTCAAGGTTTCAGCATTGAAGGGAACTCAACGCTTTAGTCTGAAAGGAAAGTTAGCCCCCAGATATATCGGGCCCTTCAAGATTCTGAACCGTCGAGGAGAAGTATCGTATCAACTAGAACTGCCCGAAGAGATGTCAGCCATCCACAATGTGTTCCATATCTCGTTACTTCGCAAATGCTTGGAAGTGCCCGAGAAGACTGAAGTTTTCAAGAACATTGATCACCGAGCTATTGAGATCAACAATGACCTGACCTATCGGGAAGTGCCCATCCGTATCTTAGAAGAAGCCTATAGAACCACCAGGACCAGGAGCATCAAGTTTCTCAAGATTCAGTGGAGCAACCATACCGAGGAGGAAGCCACTTGGGAGCACGAAGATTACAATAGGACAGAGTTCCCAGATCTCTTTAGTTCCTAGTTTTCTTTGTAAATCTCGGGACGAGATTTTGTTTAAGGGGGGAAGGTTTGTAACATCCCAAAACTTTAATCCAAGCTTATCAAGATCCAAATCTTCAAATTTAGGGTTAACAAAAAACTTTTCCAAATTAAAAATGAAAGCATTCATCTGTATGTGCATTTAATTTAGGGATTGATTTGAATTGCCATGGTTCTGTGATTCATTGCTTGTGAAATGTTTCTTAGGTGAAATAAACATCATCTACGTCTTTCCCAAACTTTTCCCAAAGAAAAACAACTCAAAATGAATAATTGAAGTAAATGGTCATTTTGGCCTAATTAACTATCATGCCCACTTTGAGTGTTCCTAGCACTCATTTCTCAACAGAAATAATTCTGGATCTTTGCACCCCTTGCTAGTACACATAATGAGGTACCAAGGCCCACTTTGTGATCTGCTAAAAACATTCAAATACTAATTTTAATGGACAGTTTAAAATTGAATCTTTTGCATATGGGAAGATCCCACTATTTCAAAAACCACTCAAACAAGCTCGATTTTCAAAACCCAAGCACCCACAGAGTGTCAAGCTTATGCCTAGCAAACCCACCAAAAATCTTTTCAAAATAAAAAAATAAATCTCATGCGGCCATTTCATCAAACACTTGGCATGCATGATTTACACCCTAATCCTAGCTCACTGTTTTGAACAGGGTTTTGCCCCCATTTGATCTCCATTTAATCCTTTGGTCCCCTCATGATCTAACCATACCATTAGCACCCATCCCCCTTGTCCCTAGTCACAGTGCCGAGCCACCCCGAGCACTAGCTCGCTGGCCGACCATGCACTCGCCCCAGCAGACCACCTCCCTCTCTCTCGCCATGTCTAGGAGGTAGCCAGGACCTCACCGCCACCCTCTGTCCCCTCCCCGAGCCAAGCCCAGCAGTGGACCACCGAGGAGAGTCTGCGCCCAGTGCCACCGCGCCATGCCGAGCACGCGCCAGAGCGCCGCACCCGGCACACGTGCACAAGTCGCTGCTCGACCGCAGCCCGCGCCCACCGCTCCACCATGACCTAGGGAACACGCCGGACATGCCCGTTTGCCGCCCAACGCACCACAGCCAACTCGCCATGGACACCACCGCCTCTGCCGCTCAGAGCGCCAGCTGCCCCCGACCGCATACCGACGCCCCTACGCCTGCATTCACTTCCTAGAGCACCGCCAGGAGACCGCATGTCGATTGCCACCCCCAGCCATGCCGCTAGCCGCCCATAGCCATGTCGCCACCGTCGCCGGCCCATCCCTCTCGGTCTCGCCGTCGAGCCTATAAAAGGAGGGCACCCCCAGCCATTTGAAGCACACCACTCCACTCCCCTCACCTCACTGACCGTTCCCAACCTCTAGCCGGAGCAGCGCGAGCACTTGCTCGCCGAAATTTGGCTGGAGTAGCCCGCAGCAGAGGAGGAAAGGGGGCCGCTGATTGCGACCACCCCCGGAGCTGCCTCGACCGTCCTTGAGCTCGCCGTCGACCACCAGTTTGTTTGCCCGCCTCCCCGCCGTCGTTAGAGCCCTGGTACGCCCCCTATGCACCCCCACCGAGCCGCTAGGGTTCGACCTCGCCGGCGACCTGTTCGTCGTCGATGATGATCCCCAGCCGTAGATCCCAGTTCTAATCCAATGTCCCATGTTGCCCTGTACCGCTTCACGCGTTATGAGCCACTGACCGGTGGACCCCCTGTCAGCTGAGCCCCGCGCTGCAGAGTGACACTGGGCTGGCCCGTTAGAGTTTCCCGCGCGACCCATTTAGTTTGAAATAGGATTTTTCTTTTTAGTTTAAACCTAGTTCTGTCTCTGAGTTTGAAAATCAATTCAGAGAGTTTGACAAATCTAAATTGCTTGAAACCAATTTTGCCTGAAAGATATTGAAATGATCTATCCAAGCTCGTTGGATTTAATTCAATTAGAGTTATAGATCTCTCCTAGTAAAAATAATAAAATAGAAGCATTTGCACCTTGCAACATTTTTCAAAATTCAACCATGATAGCTTTTGAGTTGATTCCAACTCTCAAAAATCACATTTCACTATATCTATCTGAATATTTAATAATATTAAGGTTTACATGCAGTGACTTTGGACTAGTCCCAAAATAATGCTATATAGGCATTTCTAGTCACTTTAAATCATTAAATAATGAACTTAAACCAAACTAATTATGATCCAACCCTTAACGCACATTCCCACATGATAGAATATGTGGTGATGACATGTGTCCACATGATCCCATATTTTAAGTGGTGAATATTAAATCTTTGTTATTTTTCAATGAGTAGAAATTACTTTTCTAAATTCAAAAGAGTGAAACTATTGAATTTAAACTTGTGATGCTTGTGATGATAATAGATCATCAAATGTGTGTTTTAGAATGCTACTTAGACTAGTTAAGTATTGTTTGGTGATTGTGTACTCTGTATGTATTTATAGACGATAGTACCGACCAAGCTTTCGAGGAGGAGGAGTTCTACCAAGAAGAAGAAGAAGAAGAAGAAGAAGAAGAAGAAAACTTCAACCACTGCACTGCACAAGGCAAGCCACCATTAACAATGCAAGCTGACCCTTGCAAGTATAATGCTTAGCAAGCTAGGATTAAACTAGATGGTTTAGCAAAGATGCTTTAGGCATGCTTTGATTACACTACTTGGCTAGTATTTACCCCAAGTCTTATGTATAAGCTTTACTTCCTTTACTTTACCCAAAATTCTTTACTTGTTTTAAAGGTAGCATAAAAAGTATAAAACTTGACCTAGTTAGAACCCCTTTAGATGTCATTCTATGGCATGAGATTGAACCCATCTTTTCTACCTTAGTGAACACTCTTAACTTAGTAGTTTAGAGTAGATAAAAACTTGAGTCACTTTAGATGGGAACACATGATGAAAATGAATTATGAAAACCTTAGAATGATGAGTCATTCTATTGAAATGTTTTGACATGTGTTGAGAAACACAAATGGTTTATGAGGATGAAAATGTTGAGGCATGAGCCTTAACCCTTTTATAAAACTGATGGTTGGATTCGGATGCGATACCATTCCAAATTTACCGTACAACCACACTACCTGAATTGGGTAAGGCTTAGCTAGAAATTTATATGCATTAGTATTAGTTCCCTCGCGGGAGAGGTTTGAGCTGAGGCTACCTCTCAATGTTGTCCACCTATGCAGTGCCCAAGATGACTGATGGTCATGGTTGGGAGGCCATGCTCATAGGAGAGGTGCTTATACTAGGGTGTGTAAAGGGAAAGTTATGTTTGATTATCTGCATACTAAGTATGATGATTCAGGGTTATCCCTGATAGATGTATCGAATCTTGTGGAGAAAGTGTACTACCTCTGCAGAGTGTCAAACTATTTGAATAGCCGCGTCCGTGGTTATGGACAGTTGGAATGGCCATATTGTTTCGTTGTCAGATGTTTTCCAAACAACTTAGAAATGCATGATGCATCTTGACTTGACCACAACAGGGTTGTGTTTATGACAATAGCTTTCCCACTAAGTGATTCTAGAACTTTATTTTATCTTTCTTTGCTTCAGAACTCAGCTTCGGTTTCAAACTTAACTTTATATTTAAACTTAGACCTAGCACTTTAACTTAGAGCTATAGTACTTGTTAGTGGTAGTTTGCGAGTACTTAAAGAGTACTCATGGTTGTTGTCCCTGGCTATTCTCATGGCCAGACTATGAAGGAGACTATCAAGATGATGGCCAGCAGGACGGCTATATGATAACTAGGACTATCTGCCTTCGTCGGCATTGCCTGTGCCCTTGAAGACGGACCCCACCGCTACGCTTATCTATTATTTCCGCTGCTTGTTGTATTAAGACTGGATCATGAGATCCTTATTTGTGTAAGACCTTATGTATGGTTTGTAATGGATGTTGTAATGTGATATCCAATCCGTTATGTCTCGCAAAAATGGTAATCCTGGGATTGCGAGCTATGGCATAACGGGCATCTAGGATTAAAATTCCGGGTGTTGACATCATCATACCTTCCTCTTGGGGTTCCCCAACGAGCTCATATATTTTGGGCCATCAGGTATCTAAACCTAAAAGTTAAGATAGTGATTATGAAGCTATGATGAAGCTAGTAATCTTAGAGAGTCAAATGATGATTTAGTTAAGCCAAGTAGGTTCCAACCTAAAGTAAGTTTATTTAACAAGATAAGCCTATAGAGAGACTAGTACAAGTCTACTACCTAGTGATAATAGAACTTGATCAGACAAACAGAAGCCTAAGCTTTGTATGATTAAAGAATGGTGGTCATTATTCTCAAGTCACTTGAGAATAGATGACTAGATGATGAAGAAGTGTTGTGAGAATACCAAATTAGGAAAAACCTTAGTACGCTGAATCATCTAGCTTGATCATGAGAAGTCGAGCTAGGGTATTATGAAGTATATAATATGAGTTGAATGGAGTAGTTGAAGGCATAATAGTTTAACCAAGTTAATACAAGAACAAAATTGTACTATGGGAGTAGTACCATATCGCTTCTAGAATATTAATATCCCATTTGTTATAGAGGAGATTGTAATCTTGCAAGCCTTGGAAGTAAATGCAAGGTGAATATAAAGGAGTTTATGGATGGAGTTAGAAAGAGCTACATTGATAGATTCAGTAGAGATAGCTAAGAAATAGAAGTTATATATTAGAGTAAGAATGGAGAATGAGTATTGTTGAAGTGGCATGACCATGTCATCATATGATGATGGATATGGTGGAGTCAGATGACTAGTTCATTTAGGAAGAAGAGATCTTAGAGAATCCGATGAGAGATTTGAGTAGAGTATATTTAGGAAAGAAATTCCTTAACTAAAGACAAGCTCAGTGAAGAATTGAAGTTAGGATTCTTGAGAAACCTTTAACTAACATTATAGCAAGCCATGACAAGCCTAATGTCTACCACTTATCCAAAACCCTAGAATTAATTTAGGAGTGGAACCAATTCCTATTTTTAGGCAGTCAAATAATAGTAGCTCATAGTCAAGTTAAGTTTTTAAGGGATAATTAGAATACCAAATGAGTGTGTTGATGAAAGACTTGCCTACTTGTGGCGCCCCGCAATTACCACTACTAGAAAATCGCGTTGTTTTTGTGCATTGCATCATCATGACCGCATGCTCATGTTATCATGCCACATTGCATTTGAGCATCGTCATCATCATGTGGCTTGTTTGAAAACTATTTTTGAAAAGTCTGGATTTGTTTTCTAAACGCCCCATCTTTAATTCAAATTAAAACCCGGGCCTCCGGAATATTTTGTTTAGTCTACCAACTGTTTGCGAAAGCCTCGTTTTTATTAAATAAAATATTTAAATTATTTTGGGAAGCAGCCAGCCAGGCCCGAAAGCCCAGCCGGCCACCTCCAGATACAAATCCTACCTACCCCAGAAAAACACCCAAACCTTTTCTACCAAAAACCCTACCCTATTTCCCTACCCAGCCCCTCCACATCACCACAGCCACTCACGGCTTGCCACATCCCCCTGGCCCAAAATTCCACCCAATCAGCAGCCGCCACCTCACCCCACCAGCCCCCCAGCAGCCCCACGAGCGGACACACACGCCGCCATTTTTTCCCGCTCGTGCGTGGCCCCGCCGCCACCTGGGCGCCCGCCCCTGCGCGACCCCCCCCCCCACCTGGCCCCTTTTCCCAGGCCACCTCGCGCCAGCTCCCACCGCCCGCGCGCGCGCCCTGATCCACCACCACGCGCGTCCGTCCACTCCACCTGCCGCCTCTTGCCTGGCCCCACCCCGCACTGGACAGCCGCCCTGCACGCAAACCCCCACCTACTCGCACGCAGAACCCCACCTGCCCCGGTCCTAGCCTGTCCCCGTCCCACCTGACGCCCCGCACGCCATCTCCCTCTCCCGCCCCACGTTCCCCACTAACCCCCGACGCAGTCTCCCCCGCATACCGAGGCCGCCGCTCGAGCCCCGCCATCGCGACCCCGACCTCCTCTGCCAGTCCGGCGAGCCCTGGCCGCGGCCGCCCTGCAAACCGCGCTGGCCCCGGGCCCCGCTTCACCGTCAACCAACGCCGCACCGTCGTCCTCGGCCTCATGACCTTGCCGCCGGACCCCTCCTGCGCGTCCGCCGCCAAGGTCGGCCGGACCCTTCCTCCCCAGGCCGTGCCCCTGCAAGCCCTCCTTCGTGCCGCTAGGAGCCCTCTCCCGTCATCCCTCCTCCTCGCAAACAGGTGCCGCCGTGCCGCCGCGGGCGACCTCCACCCCGTCCTCCGCCACCGCTTCGGCCCCCGCTCCGGTCACCGCCTGCCGTCCCTGCCCCGGGTCCCGCCGCCAGCGAGCCGCCTCGACGCCTCCACCACCGGCCTGCTCCCTGCCGGCCATCGTCCCCTGCGCGTGGCCGTTGCCTCTGCTGCGTCGCCGTCTCGCTCCGGTCACCGCGCATCTGACCGCGCCCGAGCCCCCATTCGCCTTAGCCAGGGCCTCCTTGCTCGCTGGGCTGGGAGCCCACGACCCTACGACCTGCGCGACTCCCTCCTCGGCTCGAGCTCACCGTTCGCCTCGCCGACCTCTGCAACCAGTCGCCGCCGGCCAGCGACCTCGTCCACGTCTCCTGCGCGTTAAACCGCCCTGCGCGCCGGACTCGTCCCGCGAGCCTAACATCTTTTGGCCCTGTGTTTTGCACCGTAGTCTGTAGTGGCTCTTTGATGATGTATGTGGTGGGGTGAAGTGAAGATGGCCTTGTTGTGCTACCACGAGTCAAGGCCTTCCCGCGGACGAGAACAATATGTTGGACAAGTGCGTTAGTGACGTTGACAAGATCTTTCGAAGACCCGAGCACCGCAACCCAAGTCCGACATCGACAAACGAAGACGGAACCATCAAGACCTTCGTCACGGAACGCTGAGATCTGCTACCCGAACCCGAAGATCTTCTATGTGGAACATCAAGTACTCCACCGACACCCGACCCCGAACCCGAGTTCTTCGACGCGACGACAAGATCTCCTACATGGGAGCCCTGAGGACCCGTACCCGAAGACCGCGGATGCGACAAGATCGTCTCTCGGACGCCAAGGTCGTCCACACGAATACGCCAAGTACTTCCTCGAGGACACCAAGTTCTTCACCCCGAACGCCAAGACCGACCCGATACGCGGACCCGACAAGACCGTCCCCAACCCGCCAAGTTCGCCTGCCCGGACACCGTGCGACAAGATCTACTTCCTGGATCCGAAGACCCGGTACCCGATCCACTCAAGTTCGCCATCGACGACAAGATCGACATCGACCAGGGCGAATCCGATGCGCCCCCGACACCAAACCAAGTCCTTCTCCCCGGATGCGACAAGATCTACTTCCATTGTCCGAGACCGATCCCGCCGCGCCGTTTCTGACCCTGTCGAACCCCGAACCCCTCGGAGCCCAAGTTCGCCGAACCCTAATGTGATTCCCTATCCGAGACCCCCATTATTTTTATAATATGACATCACCGACTATCGCATATTAAATTGTTCATCTCACATGCATATCATAATCATGTCAGATCTTCTGCCGTAGTAATAAATATTGCATCCGGTGTTTCTTCTAGTGTTTGCTCCTTCGCGGATTAGGCCGATGAGTTGATGCGAGTATCGACAAGTTCTCCGAATATGATCCTTCGGCAGTGTTTTCCCAGGCGAGCACCTCTTCCCCTTCTACCTATTTTGCATTTATAGTTTTTATTTCCTCCTGTTGATCTATTGCTATCCGTGTCGTGATGCTTTAGTTTCCGTACCCCGGTTATATCCCGTGCAGCCTCTATATTGCCTTGGACACCTCCTACTACCCGTGTTTGGTAGATGCTGGCCTTGCGAGTCGTAGTTGCTTGCTCAGGTGTGATCTTGTGTTGCCAAGTACCACAGTTGTTGGAATGATGGCCGATGTTTATTGGTGGAGATGCTTATTGGTGGAGATGATCATGACTTTAATTACAACTATTAAAATGCTAGATATAACTAATGTAGAGGCATCGGTGGGCAATAGATGTCATTTGGTTCTTCCACGCTCACTTATGTCCCGTAGGACCCCGAGTACTTGATACCTGTTCCTTGATTTTTCGCACTATCCACATCCGGGAGGCCTTATGGACCCCCCCTGAGCCAGAGCTTGATTCATTTCTATTTCTTGGGGCCACAAAGTAGTTTGGGGCTTTATTACTATCCTGTACTTATGCCATGTTTACTGCCTTATTTAAGATTGTGCGTGGAGCACCTGTACTGTTTTGGATGCGGAGTGTTTTCGCGGTATCGACAAGCCCAGTCACACTTTCGGGTTCCCAGTCGTTTACAGCCATTGACGCAAACCCTGGGTCCGTTCCGGAGCCGGCCAACTTCGTTGCGGGTAGCTTAGCAGGGTGGCCCCCTGAAATATTTTATGAATCCTATGATCGCTTTGTTGTGAAGGCCTCATTGGGTTTTGAGTTGGTTTTTCCGAGGTTGATCGAGTGTCTGTTTCTATTTGTGCACCCCTGCAGGGTAAAACTTTCTGAAAGCCGTGTCCGCGGATTATGGACGACTTGGAGCACAATATCTCGATCATAGACAAGCATAACTAAAGTAGTGCTATAAATTTGACTTAATAGGTGACTAGTAATCAGAAGCAACTATAACGGAATGGATACTAAAAATGCCAACAACTGGTGGATCTAGGTTGTTTGGTGTCATACTATATCTGCCTAGTAAGTATTGCAACTCCAATGGAATGTGATAAAAGTGCCAACAACTGCTGGGTTTTGGGATTCCTCAGGACAATTATATCTGACTAGTAAATGTTCCAACTACAACGGAATGGTGATTAAAACTGCCCACTACTCATGTTATCAGGATGACTCATGCCACCTATATCTGATTAGTAATTGCTGCAACTATAATGGAATGAGTAAAATTGCCAACCGTGTGAGTTCCTCGGCCTGACTTCCTCGTTTGGTCTCGAGGGGGAAATACAAGGATGGGTATGTTTGGTGTTAGCTTCAGGTTGGATCCGAATAGGTCTTTCTTATCCCTCTCTGATAACTGCCAGTTGTATCGAGTCTCTATAGGTTGTTTAGTGCCGCTGCGCTGCCGCTTCAGCCCACCATACCTATGTAGGCGAGAGCCGCCAAATTCTAGCCTCGCCGTGTACTGGCCTCAATACTGACGCTCCTCTTTTTCCTTTGCCCTTTGTCAGCACCCCTTTTGTTTTAGCAGGTTTGAGATCGACGTCGTTAGCAGGGTTACCCTTCTGGCTTGGCCTAGGCAGGGTTATGGACGCCATTGGTTATTCTTCAGGGCTCTTAGCCCCATTTGCATCTTGTCCGTAGTCGGACGCTCTATTGATTTCAAGGTGATTTGGATCTTTGTATTGTATATCTGTATTCTTGACTCAGGGAGTCGCTGATGTATATATATATATCTGTTCTATGGGTCCCATCGAGGACTATTGTGTAATGTTATTACTTCGTTTTCCACCCGCACGAAAGTGCCTGGTGGGCGTCCTTGAATCGTTTCTGTGCGGGTTTGGCGGAAAGGGCTAAAACTTGCATAGGGCCGATTTGAGGGTGTTACACTACTTTATTATCTTGAACCCTAATAAAAATTTAGAAGAATAGATCCATCAAGATCACGCTAAGAGGCAGTATCAATATCTCACTCTGAGTTGAGACATCAACTATAATTACCAAGTAAGAAATAAACCCTTAACTTTTGATCCTTAGGAATTATCATGTTTTTAGGTGAATAATTTGAATTCATATTTAAAATTTGAATCACTTGAAAAAGATTTGGAAGTTAGAAGTACCTAGTATTTTATTGTTTTCTAAAAGGATTTAGTTAATATTATTTGAGTATTTAATAGTTATAAAACAATTAAGAGAATTGAAACAATACAAAAAGTATAACTCAAATAGTACTTCTTAATTCTTTCCTTTATTCCACAAGTATTAAATAAATACAAATATATATGAAGGAAGAACATTACAGAGACAATTCTCAAGGAATACAACATTTATTAATAATGAACACATATTACATTGTTCTTACAAAAGAGGAAAATAAAAGATTACAAATAAAAAATAACAGACTAGTCCTAATTTAATCCTAGTCTAATCTTTCTATTATTCACTTGTCTTGTACCTGCAAATAAGACAGAAACTGAAATAAACAGAGAGGGGTTAGTGTTAGTTGTGCTCTCAGTTTGGCAATGAAATGCATTGCTAGCACATCATAGAGCTTAAATCAAATTAGGGGAGATTAGTAATTTGTTCTTATCAGCTTGTATGCCTCAATACAACATCATAGGCAGGGGAAAGTTTCACCATCAAATAAACACTTGGCAGCACAGAAATAAAGATTAAGCCAAGATAATATCAATCTAGCCCAAGTACATCCATAGAAAAAGATCTTTCAAGCTAAGCTTATCCATAGGCACAAGTTCCAAGGAATAGGAACTTGCACCATGTGGAACCCAACTACAAGCACCTTACTCATCCTATGCATCTGTGTGTTGTCACCTCCACAACAAAATAAGAAAGAAAAATAGGAATTCACTTATCAACTTGAGCTCATCCATAACACATATTTCCACACTCATTGGAACTTGAACCTGTAGGTCCCACTGGTAAGTAGCTCACACAACACATGCAGATGGTGTGTTGTCACCACCACATGCACTTCCCAGGGAGTGTATAGGGAGAGAGTAGTTGTATCAACACAGAACAGCCCAATCTCCACCACACTTCCCTTTCATAGCCACATCCATCCTTTCTATTTCCATGCTAAGAGAATACACTGATCTTAGCTCCACCACCACATCACAATTCTGGTTGCTTAGTTAATCCCTCCAAGAGTTTATCAAGCAATCAGTATGGAAGATTAAGATTGGCAGCATCTTGAGGAGAAACAGGTTGTTAGCAGCAGAGAAGATTAGGTTCATCAAAGCAAGGCCAAGCCAAGGAGAAAACCAAGCCAGGAGGAGGAGGCTAGCAGATTAAGGAAGAGCAGCAACATCAGGAGGAGCAACACAAGGCTAAAGGGAAGGCAGAAACAGATCCAGGGCTACCACAAGCCAGGAGTAAAAGGCAACACCAACACAAGGCTATCAAGGTATATGTCAACACCTTTTGAATCCAATAGTGGATCATGAGCATATTCATATCTATAATCAGGAGTATATCATATCTATTCATGCAAGGGCATGATAAACACATGAGAAGTTAGGCAACAAGTAAAAACAAGTGGTTTTTGCTTTAGGAAGACCTTAGACCAACATCATAGGTCTATTTAAAAAAGCAACAGTAATTACATAGAACTCTAGGGAGTTTCTCAACTCTCATAAATCCCATCTATTTTCCAATAGTACAGTTCAGGAAGAACCTGGAACAAGATCAGATCTTGTGTACCACTCAGAGAGGGTGTCACAAGACCTAATCTAGCTAGGTAACCCAAACATGGAAGTTCACAGTCCAACCATATTAAAAGAAAAGAGTATTTAATCATCTTCCTAACATCATAGTTTAGGAATCATGTATATATATCCATAATATCTTCATTCAAGTTCATCAAGGTTCATTAGAGACATTTAAACAAGAAATCAACCATGAACTTTAACCCTAAAGCATATCCACCATAGCTAGAGGCTATACTTCTAATCTAATCATGGCCATAGTAGCATCGGACTAACACTGACAGTGAGAAAAGTGCAGATAATAGCCAACAATGATAGTAACCATTGTCAACAACTCCACAACAGATTAAGTAATCAATCCACAAAAACTAATCATAGAGGGTCAACATGCATCAGTTCATCATATTTAACTACACAGTAACGGGGGTTGAACCCTAGTACCAGGGAAGAACCCTAGTTCTTCTCTACAGGCACACAAAGGTGCACACAACGAGAGCACCTAGAGAGAGCACAGAGAGAGAAGAAGGGGGAAATTTACCTGTGGTCCTCGCGTTTATATCAAAGAGGAATCAGAGGAGAAGTCCGGCAGCGATGTGGAGCTCGACGGCACAGGGAGCACCCCCAGGGGGTGCTGCAACCTGCACCAGGCCGTAGCAGAGGCAGCCGTTGGAGGAGAGAAACGTCGCAGAAATCAGAGCATCGCCAGGTGGTCGCCAGAGCAGCAAAGCCACGACGAAACCCCAAACCCTAGCCATAGGGAGGGGTCGGCACGGCCAGTAGGGGCGTGTGCATCGAATCAAACAGGACCGGCATGTGCGGCGTTGTCTTCTACGTTGGTGTGCACCACAATGACGGTCAAGGTGGACGAGAGCGGCCGGATTTGGGCGCGATGATAGCGGCGGCATCAGTTGCCTCGGAGGGGAGAGCATCGCGAGAGAGAAAGGGAGAGAGTGGTGGTACTGGGCTGGGTAAGGCCAGACCAGTACAACCCAGGGGTGTTTGACCAGCCTAATTAGGCTGGGTCGGACCTGGCCAACCTAGTGGGCCAGACTCGTGTTTCATAAGAGGACTTATTTAAAATTATTTAATTACAAATATACCATGAAATTAACCAAGCTCTTGAAAAATAAATAATAATCCTCAAAATACAAATAATATATTTATGAACTCACAAAAATATCCTCTACTCAATAAAAATACTAGATAGTAATTTTAAGTAATTAAATTTAGATCTATTATCAAAATTGTATATATTCCTTTTTGAAATTTATAAAAATAAATAAAATACTTATTGAATAAAAATCACTTTTTAGATCCTAAATGGGTATACTAAGTTATAAAAATACTAACTTGTATTTTAGTTAAGTAAAGTAAGTTTGCATAAAATAAAATCGTATTTCCTTCATAGAATTTTAAGAAAATATTAATAAGAGTTAAAATTAAATTAAATTAATTTTGAACTCTTAGAATATTATTTTTTATCAAAAAAATATATGATAGTTGTATGATCTTAAGAAGTCTTTAGATACCATTCCACACTTGAGTGCTTTAATGTTGTATGCTACTTGCTGTATTTATATATTGTTCCACACACTCTCACAAGTCTTAATAAGAAGCACCAGTGTAAAACATATATAAAAGTGCAGCACATTTCAAAAATATCATCCCAAGCTTCAAACCCTAGATCATAGATTCTTATTCCAGGGATTCGAGTTTATCAAACTTGCATTATATTACTTATGCATAATGGCATCTTACTTCTTTAAACATTATTCCTTACCAGACCAATGATGCTATTTATAGATTCTGGATCTTCTATTATATTGAAGACCGTGAGTGCATAACATTGCAATCATAAAAGGCAAGTTCACACTTGCTCATGTCCTTTGGTTATTTTTTATCAAATACTTGTAACTCAAATATTGTCATCACCTGCATTTCAAAAAGGTCAGAAAACACTATTTTCATGATAATATGATTATAAATTATTTACCAAATGGTAATAATCTACTGAAACAGTTCCAGTGGTAAAGGAACATATTATCTAGGACTTTAACAACCAATGTTGCCAGTGATTCTTGTGCCATAAATTATGCGTTAACCATAAGATCTACAATGGCTCTGGGGAAGTCACCTGGATCTTCTCCCTCTCATATGTCAGCGGACAACCGGACCGTGGTTGTAGTTCTAGGAAAGGATTGGCAGCAGGGTGGGTTCCCTCAATGTCCCATGACATCTGGTGTCTATGAGGGTTGTGTGTTTCAGGCCATAATTGGAAATAAGATCTATCTCGGGTCTAGCGTGCAATTCGACTGGCATATAGGGTTCGAGGTGGGGGCGGCGATTGGCTTGGATTCTTATACCGGGCCTCATACCAAGGAAGTGTGAACGGGCTGGCCGCTCGGATGTGCAACAAGGTTAAGGATCTCTTATGGGTAAAGCAACGCACCTCTGCAGAGTGTATAAAAGTGTGACATGTTACTCCATGTTCTGGGAAGGAGATGCAAACGCTGCCGGAAAGGAACTCCACAAAGTTCTAATCAACATGTAAAGGCTGACGGACATAGTTTTTCAGAATAAAAGCAACCTTTGAAGAAATGTTTTCAAAAACCTATATAGCCTACGACCTTTGGTCTAGGGCTGTAGTTAGTGCATCAAACACTCCTTTTTAGTGAACTTGCTGAGTATGCTCGTACTCAACCGTACCTTCTTAACCTTCTTAACCCTTGATAGATTCTAAGCCATTGAAGACATCATCAACACCAACTCATCCTCAACAAATTATCACCAAAAGCTCAAGTTCTTCAATGAAGCCAAGGAAGTCAACATATACACCAATTGAAGTGAAGACGAAGTTTTTGAATAGATAGGATCATAGTATGTGGCCATAGAACCTATTTCTATAGAGCATTGCTATAGCAGCAAATTCAAGCCAGATAGTTAGATGCTAGTCTTTTAGCAAGATAGTTATAAGTTGTTATTTCTGGTTCTTCTTTGTAAGAAGTTGTTTTCTTCCTCTTTAACCTAGAGTGTTCTCTCGATCTTTTGTAAAGAGTCGAGTTGTAATCTATAGTCATGTCTTGGACCTGCTGTGTTTCTGTTGTACCACTCTGAGAGATGTAATACTAGTGGACGATGTTTCATTGGTGTTATGTAAACGACTATAGTGTACTACATCATGCAGTGGTGTGCTGGGTCACCGCAGGCTGCGTGAATAGTGATGGGCTGGCAGTAGGCCTTAACTGTACAGGAGCGACTTGGCGCAGACTGCTAATGGGCTGCACAGTGTTGGACCCACGTGGACCTCTTGTAGGCCGAAACAGTATCAGGCCTATAAGTTCGCGGGCTGAAGCTGGCTGCGTTAATGGGCCCACTTCAAACAGTGTAGGACGAAACAGTAACGGGTCATCTACTTATTAGGCTCTCCTCATGGGCTGGTCCACTTAATAATTAGCAGGCCTTAGCTGGGCCAGGCTTCTACCACGGTTTGTCTGACCGTTAATGGAGGCAACCGGCCGTTAACGGTGGCTACCACGTGGCAGTTTGCATGACGTAAGCAGTCAACGCGGCTTGCGAGCAGATCTATGATGGAACAAGTTTTTGTGGCCGAAGGGTGTGATCCGCCACGGTCGAAAAAAATCGTGGTTGATTCATTTGTGACGGGGCTTTTACCACGAAGGTCATCTGTCGTGGAAGAATTTTTAGCCACGAAAAACGGGCCTTCAACCACGAAAATCGTCCGTTATAAAAGCCAACTTTTCTTGTAGTGATTGGAAGGTCGAAGGGATGATGCCCTCTTTACTCGGGACACCCTTGAGGGTGCAGAGCTATACGAGTCGGACTCCACTGTCCCTGCTGCTTAGTCACAAGAATCCCCTGAGTCGAGCAATGAAGGTACTTACAAGCGAGGCCAGAGTGAAGATTCAGATGCTTCGACTCTGGAGATGTCGAATGGTCCATCGTCTGATGCATGTGCTACTGGGCCGATTCCAGCAGTACCCCTCTAGACTACGCCACCTGCACCTCCAGCCAAAAAGCAAAAGAAAGAGGTGTTTGACCTTGACAACTTCAACACGTGAGTGTTTTCGACTTATACCATGCCCTTATAAGTATGTTGGTTGGGTATTTGAAGGATGGTTTTATTTGGTGAATCATTAGGGGGTCCTCCTCAGAAGAGTCCGTCAATGCCGATGGGGAGGAGGGAGTCGTAGACTCTAAGGCTGTGGGCGCGGGTGGGATTGCTCCTTCTCCGAAGACGGTGGCCACCGATGATGATAGCTTCTCAAGCTCCTCCAAGCTAGGTGGGCACAAGGTTGTAGTCGCTCAGAGTGTGGAGCAAGATCTGTTGGAGTCTTTGGGTGCACATGTAAGTTCTCATTTTTGTGTCCTCTTGGAAGCCCCCGAGTTCTTTGCATTGACTCGAATACTTGCACGGTGCAGATGGGCCAGCAGTACGTACGGCTGGAATCTGACTTCATGCATCTCCAAGGTGAGTTTTTCTCCTTTGTGTATTAGTTAATTGCTATGTTCACTGTTTGATGGATGGTGTTGTGTTGTATGCTAGATGAGAACAACCAGGTTCTGCGGGAGACCAGGCCGGAGTCTCAGGGAAACCACATCGGATTCTCCGGGCTTAGGACACATTCATCAAAACTTTAAAAGAGATATCCTCCAAGCTTTACAAAGAGCAACCCCTCTTGATACTTCTTCGATCTATTCACTTGTGAGGGGCTGAACACCTTCTTGTGATTTTCACCATACGATCTGAAAAATACCTAGCACACGGTTAAGACTCACTTATGTTGTTAACAAACACCAAAACACATTTAGGGAAATGCCCTTTCAACTAGCACACATGAAAAACTCTGTGCCCGATTGATCAGAAAAATACATCACCTCCTTCACCTTGTAAAGATTGTTGTACCAAAACCGCACAACGTCCACACCCGGAGGCAACCTCACATCCTTTATCTTCGTCGGCCTACTAGCTTGGTCCGAGCAAGAAAAACTCATAGCCGGTAAGGAAATTGGGGAAGAAAAAGAGCAGTGGAGAAGGTTGCTTCGATGAAGAAAGAAGATGAGATATATATAGGATCAGATGAGAAATATCGGCAAGAAACATAGGACAGGAAGAATCAGCGGGAAGATATGGCGGGAAAAATAAGGCGGGTAGGTGACTAGGAGTTGTCCAGGAAATAGGATGGGAATAAGGTTGTGGCAAAAATTAGTGAATGGAACTTATTATCTATGGCATAAACAATAATTCACTAATCGTCTTTACCATGGATAAAAGGTCCAATCCTCGATCTGATCACGTGGCACCGGTGAGCAGGGGCGGATGCAAGGCAAGCCAAGGGGGTGCATAGGACACCCCCTAGGAAAAACATTCTTTGTAAAATAGAATTTTTCACCTCATGTGCACCCTCTTGCACCCTCTAGAAATATGTTTTATATGTTATGGCATCCTCAGTGCACTCTGATCTCAAACGCTCTAGCTCCGCCAGCACGTACTTATTGTCTTTGGTAGAGACAATTAGTTCTCTCGTCGCATAATTTTTTTAAATAGTCCAATTCGAATATTGTCCTGAAATTTGTAATAAAATCACATGAAAGCACAACAAATCATGTTAAGATGACCTTACTAAGGTCAAGTTACTAAAGCTTTGGCTATTACCTATATTTCTACTATACAGGAACTCAATGATAGTGCGAAAAAAAAAACTCAAGCACTAACACTTGTTGATATTTTTTTTGGTTTTGTTAGAAATCATGTACCTGATTTTTAGTTATGTCTCAGTCGTCTCCCTCGCTATTGGATATACCTTGCGATTCGTGCAACACATTGGTTGCAGGTAGGTTGTAACTAAGAATTTAATGAGAACTAGTTTGCAACTAAGAATTAGTACAAATTTTATAAATTACAACTGAAAATTAATATAAAATAGTACGATAACTTCAGCGACTTAGACGCCTAAGATCTAAAAGCTCCCATATTGTTTTATATAAAAACTTCCGAAGCACACATGACGAGTCAGACTCAAGGGAGTCTGCCTGCGATCTCGCACAGCTAGCCACCCGAGCGAGGTTGCGTTCACAAAGTGTCCATAGGTGTTACAGTGCAATCCGATTGAAAATGAGCATTTTAAAAACAGATGATCCGGTTAAACTTGTAAGAGCATCTTCCAAGCCGAAATCCGGTGCTATTTAGCGCTGGACGGATGTAACTTTCGGTCTAAGAATGACCGTTTTCCCACTCGTGTTTCCAGGCGTGGCAAAATCGACGAGTTTTTGCTCAAATTCGGCTCAAATTCAGACAGTTCAGCATAAATATGAATAGAGAGTAATGTTCGACATAAAATTAAACATAGTTCGACATAGTTGTGCATAGTTCGCCATAGACGAGACATCGACGAGCTTGGTGATGAGATGACGGTGAGCTTGGCGACAAGATGAGGACGATCCGCGCTGGCCAAGCCCGCTCCAAGCTCCACGGGCCAGGCCCGCGCCGCCGGTCAGCCGGCCAAGCCCACGCCGAGCTCTGTCGGCCAGACCCGCGCCGAGCTCCGCCGGCCAGGCCCGCGTGTGGGGGAAGGGAGAGAGAAGATGGGCGTGTGAGAGGAGAAAGAACGTTTTCCCCATTGGCGTGTGGCCACACGGCGAGATTTGCTACATCCGGCGTTCCCAAGCGATTCCCGGCCCCCTGGGATCGGCCTGGGAACACCGGATAAAAAAGACCTTAATCCGGATAAAATCGGCGTCCTGGGAACACGAGTGAGGCGAATTTCGCCCATCCGGATGTAAAACCCACCGAAGAGTGGTTTCCTGGGAACGCGAGTGGAGATGCTCTAGGTGTATAATTTTGAAGTTTTAGACGATTTTGTTTTTCTAGGTGTATAATTTTTTGAGAAAAAATTGAGCAGAAATTCAGAAAAAAAATAAAAGGAGGGGAAAGGCAAAGAAAACGTGCCTCAACCTCCACGCCTTCTGCAAGGTGCACGTATTCTCCTCCCAACTAGTTTCTGTTGCTCGTTGCAGCTAGCACGCCGCGGGCAGTCGCATGGCACCAACATCAGAAAAAGTACGCCTAAAAAAAAATCAGAAATAGTAACAGGCGAGTACGCCTACATTTTTTTCCTTTCCGAAAAGACAGATTTGCCCATACCTTCACCTGCATCGTCACAACCAAATCAATTTTCCATGAACGCGAATTGAAGGGCAGCACCCTTTTCCTCCTTTCCTTTTCCCCCTCCTCGAGGGAGGTTGGCATCTTTCTTACGGCAAGGGCAAAATCGTAAATCTCCATCCTACTTTCCTTTCCTTTTCATCTCCTCGTCTCGCGGCTGAGTTCCGAAACCCAAACCCCCTCCCTCCCCTGGGCTTAACGACCTGGAAAAGGAGTAAAGCGAGAGCGAAAGCTACACCCCACCGAATCCAACAACCTAGAAGAAGAAGAAGAAGAAGAAGAAGAAGAAGAACCGAGGGAGCGAGCAAGAGCAGCGGCGATGCAGCAGGCCATGTCCATGCCCCCGGGGGTGGCCGGTGCGGTACCCCCGCCGGGCGGCATCACCACCGAGCAGATCCAAAAGGTTCGATCCGCCCCGCTCTTCCTTCCTTCCTGCTAGGGTTAGGAATATGCTTCCTTCAGCGATTGATTCGACCACATACCTGAATTTTTTCGGAGAGATATATGCCTTCTCTTGCGGTTAGGTGATCACAGGGGAGTAGATTCCTCCCTTGGAATCCTATGATTAATGTACCAGTGATTATCTATGCAACAAGACATTAGAGGAACAGAAAGAATATTTGTATATGGGCAAGGGTATTGGAATTAGATATATCACATAGTATTGATAAGAGGATTGGAGATAGAGATATCGTGATAGGAGAGTTGTGGTGGCCTTCTAGTTTCGAATATCATTATCTGGCAAAGGCCGCCGGCTGATGGCTTGACGGCATGTGGACTGTGATCCCATACCGCACGACACAGCTCACCAGCCGTGCTCTATGGTGCTACCGCAGACTGGTCTTTAGCCATTGACTGCCTGGGAGCATCGTTTGTCAGACCACCGTGGTGTTCACCATTGTCGCACAGTCGATCATCATCCAGCGATGTGTGGCCAGCAGCCATGCAACACCACTGTTGGACCATGACCCGTCTACCACAGAATGTGGCTTACTTGCAGGTTGTTCAGTCGGTGTTATTATCCACCGACAATCACCAACCACCACACGGTGGCTTCCTAGTCTTTCCCTCTGGAGGCTAGCTGCCTTATGATGCCACACATCAGCCATTGGTCCCTGCCATATGATCTCACTCATCCACAAGCATGTGAATGGAATTTTTCTTATCAAATACACTTTTTCTGAATGAATGATGCTCTCCAATGGTAATGTGTCGGTAGATATTTTTATCGTGAAATTGAAGATATACAGATTTCTTTAATAGTCCCCATCGAGTCAGTTACAACTAGACCTCATACCATATCATCTAAACGTATCTAGATCATGGACTCGTCAGTGTTACATAAGCACTAAATTTAAGGCCATATGGACTATGAAGTGGTCAGTATCCATTTATACACATTTCTGTACAAAGAACTGAAATTGAACCAAGCGTCCGTTTTGAGAATCCAACTATGTTGGAACGAAAAAAAGGAAGAATATATGGGGCAAGGCTCCTCTGGAAATACTATTTCTTGTATGATTGTTACACGAGGGTGAATCGGAAAAGATAAAATCAACGATTTAAGACTATACAGAAGCCTAGCGGTATAGTATTGGTCATAATCATTAAATATGGACTAGTAATTTACTAACACTGACTTACTTTTTGCAGTATTTGGATGAAAACAAGCAACTTATTTTGGCCATCCTGGAAAATCAGAACCTAGGAAAGTTGGCTGAATGTGCTCAGTAAGTAGCTTGTTAAATTCTCCTTTTAAGGTTGTACTGCTTGCCACTACTACATGAATTTTTTACTGTTGGTTCCATTTGTCTCACATGTAACTTCGTGATTGACCTTTTTATCTTGTTTTATGTAAAAGATAACCTTAAAATGCATAGCAGTAGTACTTCCTTGACAGATGAGTTTAATATGGATGGAGGCTGATCATGCTTTCGT
The DNA here is from genome assembly GCA_910589775.1 of Avena eriantha. Classification (NCBI taxonomy): domain Eukaryota; kingdom Viridiplantae; phylum Streptophyta; class Magnoliopsida; order Poales; family Poaceae; genus Avena; species Avena eriantha. The sequence goes on along the minus strand of OU342743.1, from coordinate 318,293,091 downwards.
GGCATTAAAGCATTCACTTTTGTCCATTTGATTATGCAAACCTGAACTTTTAGATGATGATGCCATCAGATTTTTATTGAAGTTGTGTGTATGACATTCCAATTTTCCTTCTCTTCTGTATTCAAGAAATGGGGCTTGGTCAGAAAATGGTTGACACTACAAAGATAGCAGTGGAGCACAAATGTAGTACATGATCTACCTTATATAATAGTCAGATTCGAGAACAATGTCTAAGGGTGTCTTTTAACAGCATCATTATTTGTAGTATTCTGATCATCTGAACCGCCTTCCCTTCTTTTGGCATGGTATTGATTAGTAGTATTTTCATTTACAAAGTTCCTGCCATTTATTGTTTACATTTTGACTCTTTTTTCTGTATTAGTACAAATTAGTTTTCAGTCTTCATGTGTTCGTGTCTTTATCTTTTCTGTATGTTAGTGAGGTTTTGACTGACATGCGACAGAATGCCATCAAGTCAAACTTTATGGGCCACTTGAATTCCTAAGCCTCAACATGTTTAGAGTGCCTTAAAAAGATGGGATCTGAAATTAAAGGCTTACATTATACAATGAAAATATTCTGATTACCTCCATCTATTTCCATCTGAAATAATGCTGTTCTGAGGATTATGATAAAGAACCCCAGAGGCACAGTCTTGATACTTGTGAAGTCAGACTACTGCCAGTGGTTCTACAATTTCCAATGTTAAAACTTCAGATAGGTAGATTAGTTTTAACTGTTGGGCTAAATACCTCGTATTGCCTTGCTAGTTTTGGTTGTCAGTTGAGAGGGATAAGTGACAAGCTTCTATTGTACTTTCTGGTGCACAAGAACCAGCCATTGTATTCATAATGTGATCTGCCTACATAAATGCTTCCTTTGTTGTATATGGATTTGTAATATTACTAATGCATTTAGAATAATAGTGTTTATGCTTTGGAAATTCAGGTATCAAGCTCAACTTCAAAAGAATCTCTTGTATCTTGCTGCTATCGCGGATGCCCAACCACCACAGAATCCTGCGAGTCGCCCCCAGGTTAGCATGTTTTCCAGATGCCACCATAAGCCCTTCTGCTACATTTGCTCAATTATCGTTTCTGCGTACAGATGGTTCAGCCTGGTGCTACGCCAGGTACTGGGCATTACATGTCACAAGTACCAATGTTCCCTCCAAGAACCCCTTTAACCCCACAACAGATGCAAGAGCAGCAGCACCAGCAGCTTCAGCAGCAGCAAGCACAGGCTCTTGCTTTCCCGGGCCAGATGGTCATGAGACAAGGCACCGTCAATGGCATGCAGCCTATGCAAGGTGACCCTGCCCGCACAGGTGACCTCCAGCCAGCAACACCTGGGCCGGCAGACAGCCGAGGAAGCAAGCAGGACGCAGCAGCTGCTAGGGCCAGCTCAGAACCTTCTGGCACCGAGAGCCACAAGAGCACGGGAGCAGATAGTGAGGCTGGTGGTGATGTAGCAGAACAATCATAAGCTGTTAGTGTTAGGCTAATAATGATGCCTTTATGTATACTGAGAAAGGAAGCCCATCTGCTACTGGATGACAACTGAATTTGCAGAAGACTCGTTTTATTGGTCGTTTAGAACAAGCTTTAGATTAATGATGTAATCTGTCTTGAGATTGTTCTCTCTAAATTGCTGTAGCCATTGTGCAAGAATAGTTCGGTGGCATATTGTTCCAGATGATTCTCCTGTTTTCCCACTAATATGATGCTTAGGACGATTGAGAGTGTGCTTGGACAAGTAAAATAGTTTGGCTTATATCATTGTAACCTGAATTTGCTGGAGTATCCAGTTTGAAGTTTTTTATTTGTTAGGATATGATGATGTTTTTTTGGAAGGATAGGATGATATGATGATGGTCAGTATAATGGTCTAAAGGAAATGCCTCCTGTTCAGTCATAAGATTTGTGAGTGACCCCGTTTTAAAAAAAGAAGATTTGTGAGTGATGCACTGGAGTACAAGATCTAGGCAGTATCAGGTTAGATTATGTACACTGCATGACTGGAACGCACCGATGTAAGCATGTGACCCTGCTTATGATCAAAACTGCAGCAAGATGCTAAACGAAAAGGTAGCATCCAAAATTATATTGTAAAACACATAGTTACATGGTTCATCTGAAAACAAAATACAGAGCAACAGGGCTTCCTCATTTTCTCTAGGATAGTGCAAAAGTTAACCCAAGGACACCGCACACACTTGTACGGTCGAAATGCACTTCTGGTCACCATATCTTGGAATAACCTTTGCTAGTACAGCCATATCCAATGGAGACCTTGTCTAGGATGATTAACGTTGACGCTTTCTTCTCCTTATGACTTCTGATGGGAACTCGAGGGGGGCTTGAAGAGTCACTACAGGTGGTTTAAAAGAAACTGTCACAGACTTGCATCCCAGCTGGTCATAATAGGGTTTAAGCATCTGGTGGGTCATTTTCAAGTCTGCACATATATCTGCCGGCTCAGATCTGAAGTCATCAGCAAAAAGTGTGAGCACTATAATGTAATTGATCAAAAGCTCATGCTTCTCTGATGACAAGGCAGAAGACCCTGGCTCAATGAACATCAGCATCAGCCTACGGTGCACAGCCTCTGGGATCATAGGTCCATGGCTAGCCTGGTCTTTCTCCTTTCTCTTGTGTTTGAACATGGAGCTGTTCCGGGCCAACAAAGATAGGAGATGTGTGATGTACGACAATATCCAAGCAAGCCTCTCTTGATCTTCACCCTACAAAAGAAGACAAAGCTACTGATTTTAGATCATATGTATAATGTTGGGCAGACAGTTGGTTTCGACCATTCTGGCTGCATAACACTGTAAATATCTGAAGGGAGGAACATGGAAAGTAGCAACACTGTACATGGCATCACAACAGTCTAGTAATATTTGCCATCCAACTAACAACAGCAAGAATGTGTCCCTCGCATCACATGTGCACAGCTTAAGGAGTAATGATCTATCCTTGATAGATCTATTGTAGAAAATCCTTATATATCTTAAATGAGCACAAGATCAGAGCCAAGTAACAACATCCACTATACATGACAAACATAACAAGATAAGATTTTGATCATTCCTTGTTAGTCTAGAATAAAAAATAAAAAATTGCTTGTTTCAAGAAGCTGGATACTACTATGAGCATTCTGTAGTTGAAACAAAATGAAGCTTTGCCAGCATCAGGTAACAAGAAAAAGCCTTGTGGAAAATCATCAGTATGTACCTGAAGCTCATGTAACTTATTCACACGATTTGAGACAAAACGCCCATAGCCTTTTGAAGCAAATTCTCCCGATTCAAAGTGTCCCACAATATCCAAAAGGTGTGCCCGTATATTCTTAGGAATGATCTCATCAAAAAGGTATGCCTTTTCAGATGTATCTGCAGCAGGATCATAAGGTGGAATGTTCCGAACAGTCATTGATGCCTGACTGTCAGTGGCATCTGAGGTGGTCTTGGACTCTCCAAGGTCAAGGTCTTGATAAGCAGAATGATCATCCCTCTGTTCTTTCAAGGACTGCCACTTGTTATCCTGCACAGAATGCATACATAACTTCAATTGAACTGAACCATGTCTGTATCCGAAACTGAAGTGCTAAGCATGTCAAATCATCACTCTTCAGATGGGAAAAAGGAAAACAAAACGTCGTCCTGCAACATCACGAAAATGACTAACCTATGTAAAATGTAGCAGTTCATGCATGTAACAAGTCTGTAGAAGCGTATTTTAATTTTAGACCACTGGTATGCAGGTACAAGGAAATATGTTCTTGTTACACTAAAAAAGAGAGGAGAATCCAAGTTTATCTAGTGCAAAACAGTTGTAGCAAAAAACATACTAGCTTTGTGACAGTTCATCTTAAACATTTCCTTGATTTCAACCAAAAAAGCATAAATATGCTCTTCATTCATGCACATTATGTTCTACTGCATTTACAAACTTCAAAGTCTGCTTACAAGATGAAATATTTTTTTTACAAAAAAGCCAAACATAATTGACAGCAAGATAGTAGAGCAAATAATACAAACACACCTTAGCTCTATCACTCTTGGTCCCAAAAACCTGGGTAAGATCTTGTCTGTTAAATTCAGTGTCTGCTATGGATGAACCTGCTTCTGCAGCTGACTGCTGCGAATGGGCTGGTTGCTGCACTTCAAAGTGTGGCTCTAGCCTTAGAATCTGTTTGAAAATAGAAACACTCAGCACAACAGTAACTACCATTCAATCACAAATGTTTAAATCCTATATCCGAACTAAATCAATCTCAGCTACTTTCAAATTGTCATACTGAGAAAGAAAAGTTCTCTCACAACAGTTCAGAGACCATCTGACCAACAAAACTAGGAGCTTGCACATCTGCTATGATAAAATCCTATACTATGCTAGTGATGTTAAAGCATTGGCCAGTTGCAGCATTATTTCTACTAAAGGGAAATGCTAATAACATAACCAAGTTTTGCACACTTCCAATGCCCCAAAGGGAAATGCTAATAACATAACATTTCTTGTTCCTTTGAGAAAGCATGTTCGTTGCTGAGCAAGAGTTGGTTCACAAAACGACTAGAATTGCGTAATTGCTATGTGACCATAACCATTTCACGACAACTAAGAACAATATGTAGAATTTGTTTAAACAATATGGGAACCTTCAACGAGACGCTCACCTTGTTGGAGGCTATGGGGAGGATCTTGAGGGTGCCGGACGCCTTGTCGAGGACGCCGAGGGCGTAGCCGCAGAGCTGCGGTGCCGCGGCCTCGCCGGCGTAGCTCCGGCCGACGAAATCGGGCCCTTTACCAGAGGCGCTGACCACGAGCTCGACGCGGTTATGGTGCTTCTCGTGGCGGAAGAGTCGCGCGCTTGGGGGCTGGTCGGCCGCGAGGGGGTCGTAGCCCGTGGGGAAGTATCCGACGACGGGGGCGGCGGTGACGGAGGCGTCTACAGTGACGTCGATGGCCCTGCGCTTCTTGGAGTGCTTCTTCTTCTTGGAGGAGGCGGCAGGGTACGCGTCTAGGGTTTGGTGGCTCGCCATTGGGGACGGCTCTAGGGTTTTTGGTGGTCGTCAATGGGCAATGGCCATGTCTCCTAGGGTTTTGTAGCTTAAGATGGATTGGGAATGTTACGCGCGAGTCCTCCACAATAATGTATTTCACATCTTTGATTAATTATTATAATTTCAGAGATGAATGATTTGGCGCTTTTTTCAGATGAGTTGCTTTGAGCAGTTGATTGCTCAGGATTGTTATTTTTTTCTTTTTTGGAGAAACATCAGGGTTGTAAACTCTTTTCTGAGTGCTCAGAAGTTCTCTTTTTTTTTTACAATAGTGCTCAGAAGTTCTCTATTTTTTTGACAATAGTGCTCAGAATCTCTTTTTCCACATAAAACCAGAATTTACACGAAAGGCACAGAACTCATAATAAATAAATAACAATATTTTAACTGCTGTTTTCTACATAAATTACATCTGTATACAGCCAATAAGGAAGGGGAAATGGACTCTCAAGAGACCTGGCATGACATGTAGAGTAGAGCAGCAACACTCTCCCAGATTGCCTCCAGACCTTTTCCATATGGTATAAGCTCTGATGGACTACAAACAGATTATGAACTAGTTACACAGAAATTCTGCTGCCACATTGGTCAGTACAGACTGTAAGCTGCCTATTACTGTAACCTATATACACTGTTGATGTTCCGAGATTATACCAGGAGCATTCGCGCATCACCAGCCAACAAACTTTTGGCCTGGGGAAACAGAAGGATGAAAAGTGAGCCAAAACGTGAGTCGTGCAAGAAACTAGCAGGGAAATAGTTATGTGGCAAATACCTCAGTGCGCCACCCCTCGCCATGTTTTGCCTTCTTATGAACATTGCTGTTACGCCCTAGAACTAGCACGCTCTTGTGCCCACAGTGCACTTGTACCTCAAATATCAGGCAGTGGCATCTTCCAGTAATTCCAGGTATTGAAGTCCTCCTAAAATAACCAAAGTTCTCACCATCAGGTCAAGGTACTTGGACTGATGGACAAACACTGCACACGGATTAGAGAACATGACAAACCTGCTCCGGTGGTGATGATATAGGAGGGAACATCCGATTGACAAGAGCATGCAGGGACATGTATGATTTGGTGGTATTAACCCGGCGATTCACTGCAACTTCACCCTGCACCATAGGAAAACATAAACACAGCTTTTCCTAAAGAAATGCCATTCCGGAGCAAGCATGCCTTCACTGGCTGTGGCTGGACTCCAATGCAACCATGCAGATAGACAAGCTTGTTGGACTGGAGTGAGGAGCGGATCAAAGACTATCGGTTTCCAAATCTTTATACCTTGGGGTTTATTATGAAGATCTTGCCCATGGGAATCCCAACCTTGAGGTAACTAAACTCATCTGTATCTCTATTCCCAAATCCAGCGTAGAAAGGATGCGAGTCGGGAGGGAACAGTGCTTTGATAGCCTGCATGGAACAGTTTATCAATACATACTTCTATTTCCCAGCAGTACTATAATAATTCAAAAAAAATCTTGATTTTGTGTGTGCACTACTAGTTACTCACCCCTAGGCATGCGATCTTAAATTCATGAGGGGCTCTTCTGATAACTGCAACACAATTTCAAAAAGCAACATCAGAGAGTTCTAAATTAGATCTAACATAAAGAAGTAAGCATTCATCATGGTGCTGGTAAGAAGGGATAGTGAGTTTCTTATCCAACACTTGGTCTCTTAACCATAGAACATTGGTTTTTTTTTGTCCTGAGATTGGAACCTTGGGTTTTAATACCAATTCATTTGGCACGGATAAAATTAAAGGGGCCAGCGTAGTAGTTCAGCCTCTAGACTCAGTCATTTTGGAGTCTCAAAGTTTGGATGTCGAAGTTAGTTGATCAAATGATTCATGTAAGCCTGTCAGCAGTTTGTTAAATTTCGTAATGGCCTCATCTCTGAGCATCATCACAGGTGGATATAGCCAATTTACCCACTTTTGGGCAATTAGGAGACGAGAAAAAACAGGGCTAAAGTAATTTAAAGGGCAGTGCTCACCTTCTCTGTACAGAGATGGAAACAGGCCATCAGGAGATATCACAACAGGGCCATCAGGAAGTGCTTTTCCATCCTGAAATACATATTAACATGTGGGTAGAATAAGATAACTGAACATCTGGCACTCTTTATAGATCATTTCCATATGAACGGCACTTGCACATCTGTGTTTTATATAGTTAATCTGGTATTCAGCATACATAATTTATCACCACTTGAATATACTTAGGGCACAAGCAGATGAACAAAGGATGAGACAACTTAATGAACTACTCCCTCCGTTTCAAATTATAAGATATAAGATGTTTTAGACTTTTTCTGAAACGCATCTATCTAAACGCCTTTTAGTGTGTAGGTTCGGAGCAAAATGAGTGAACCTACACACTAAAAGGCGTCTAGATACATGTGTTTCAGAAAAAGGCTAAAACATCTTATAGTTTGGAACAGAGGGAGTACACAGTACCTGCTTTAGGTTGAAAAGAAACTGCCTTGTCAGGTGGGCCTGTGAAATAGAGCGTGCACTTAGGAAAAGCAGTTGATATCCATTTTCCTGTGGAATGCCATAAGAACAAACACGATTGAAAAGATTTTAGGGACAGCTTGCTGCAAAACTCCACAGGGAGAAAAATGTGATTCTTCAGGCATTTGGAGAATTTTCTCTAGTTGGAGAGAAGATGATAATGAATCAACTGCCTCTGCCTTGAGCTAGATCTGGAAACGAAATTTAATATTTCTGTCTTGCTGTACAGTTGCATACCTTTATCGCAGAAAATAAATGAGCAACTCCATTTTGAGACCAATCAACACCAACCATTGGCATGAACTGGCCAAGAACATCAGACCTGTATTTACAGTAAAAGTTACATATGTTCGTAAATTTTAAGAAAAAAGAACTTTCATAGGAGGCATAGATGAAATGCCCCTAAATTCTAGTGATTATGAATTGTTTAGTATACAAAACGTTTATTTTGTTCGCTCCCTCTTATAAGTACATAGGTTAAGTTCCATCAACCAAAAAAAGGATGTTCCTTTTATCAAAATCTTCCACTTATCTACCATTTTTCATTAGAAATACATGTCATTTAAAATCTGAAAAACTAATTAAATGTTAATGGAATTAAATGGAGTATTTTAAAATCATTACAGAGCTGAACATCACTGGCTAACTGCTACTCTCGGTGATCAGGAACGGAATCTAAAATTTAAATAGAAGTACAAATGAAACTAGATTTCGCAACTTACTTGGTGATAGTTCCGTCAACATCTGATATGACAATGTGCGTATTCCATTTCCATAAATATATATTAGCATCTACCTGTTCAAAAGGGCAGGGAGGATGAGAAACTGCAGTCTGCATGAGCAAATTAAGTGCAATAATGGAAGAATGGAAACCAACCTGCTGTATCCCAAGCATAGCAGTTGAGAAGGTAAATGTCACCACGTTCCTGCCCTCTCTGAGATCAAGAGATGCGAGCTCCTCAGATGTTGGAGTGAGGGATTGCACCTTCCTCTCCACCCTCTTTACACTGGATTTATTTTCTTCTTTATCCAGCTCGGATACCGTACTGTCCATCCTCTTCACCCTGGTTTTATTTCTTTCTCCATCCAAGTCTTTAACAGGATTGGATAAGGTACTCTCCACAGTGCTTTCAGAAACTGTCTCACAAACTGGCTGGATAGCGTTCATAGTGCTTGTTCTCCTGAAACTAAATGGCCAGATTCTCCAGCTGCTAACTTGTGTTGTGCTGGGCTCAACTCGCTCCACCTTTATCATACCTTGGTGTTCAAAGACTTGTTCCTCACTAAAAGAAACCATCCCCAGTACGACAGGCGAAGCTACATCCCAGGGAAAGTAACGGCCAGCAATCCTAACAACTAGCTTGTTGTCGCTTATCAGTGACTGCTTCGTGGCACGGAACTTCTCCAAGGTTATCTTCTCAGCATCAAAGGCTCTGCATGCAGCATCTGCTCCCATGCCTTCCGATAACATGTGCCTGCATAGGGATAATTCTACAAAAATGACACAGCTAGAGATTATTACATTGACACAGACAATACTGCAGGTAACCAATAAAAGTAGAAATAAACTAGAAACGAATAACTAAATTTGATCTATGTCTACAAAATTCACTACACATACCGCACGAACTATTAATTAGATTTCAGAAATAAGCATCATTTAATCTGCAGAATCAATATTGTAAAAAGCCTTATAGTGCACAGAAGTAGTAGCTTATATTGGTAAACTCACCCACAAAAGGGCTGAATGAATCGACTCTCAGGTCATCAGGGTTCTTGTCGTCAGGCACTGGATTGTTGGTAAGCTCAGACGGACAAATATCTTGTTTTGACTCACCAGTGCCTTCTAGTTCCTGCTCTGGAAAGCTAGAAATCTTACTCTTGCCTGGATCAACCACACTACTCTCACTATTGCACAGCGAACAACTTGCTTGAAAACTATCAGATCTTTCAAGATCTTGTATGTGAGAACGGAGATTTGGTAGAGATTTAGCCTCTAGATTATTATCACCTAGATGCAACTCACTTCCAGGAATAGGAATAATGCTAGTCTCGGGCCTTGACAAATCAGAATAGTTTTCTGGTTTACTTTCAACATCAACGTCATCCCCTTCCTCTTCATCTGCATTACCATCAGCTTCATCATGTACAACTCCACCTGATGCTTTATTAGCTACTACATCATCCAGAGTATTTCCATCAGCAAAACTTCTAGTGTCACTAAATTGAAACTGAATTTCGTCTAAAAACTCACAGGATGACACAATTGTTTCTGCTTTGTCCCTTGGGTCATCAGGCACAGGCCCAACTTCAACTCCACTTCCGGAACCAGGTCTGTTCACATTATCTTCCAGTTTGGTGTGTTTTGCTTCGACTTTGCTCAAACTGGATAATTCAGAAACAATTGGAGAAATTTCAGTTTCTAATTTATTAGCGCAAACAGTTGTTTTCTCAACAAGCATTGATACTGAGACAACTGTTTCTGCTCTGTCCCTTGGGTCATCAGGCACAGGCCTGATTTCATCTCCACATGCAGAACTAGGTCTGTTCACATTACCTTCCAGTTTGGTATTTTCTGCTTCGGCTTCGCTCAAATTGGAAGAATCCGAAATAATTGGTGAAATTTCAACTTCTAATTTATTAGGACAAACAGTTGTTTTCTCAACAAGCCTAGATACTGAGACAACAGTTTCTGCTCTGTCTCTTGGGTCATCAGGGACAGGCCTGATTTCAACTCCACATGCAGAACTAGGTCTGTTCACATTATCTTCCAGTTTGGTGTTTTCTGCATCGGCTTCGCTCAAACTGGATAATTCAGAAACAATTGGAGAAATTTCAGTTTCTAATTTATTAGCACAAACAGTTGTTTTCTCAACAAGCTTTGATACTGAGACCACTGTTTCTGCTCTGTCCCTTGGGTCATCAGGCACACGCCTGATTTCAACTCCACATGCAGAACTAGGTCTGTTCACATTACCTTCCAGTTTGATATTTTCTGCTTCGGCTTCGCTCAAATTGGAAGAATCCAAAATAATTGGTGAAATTTCAACTTCTAATTTATTAGGGCAAACAGTTGTTTTCTCAACAAGCCTTGATATTGAGACAACTGTTTCTGCTCTGTCTCTTGGGTCATCAGGCACAGGCCTGATTTCAATTCCACATGCAGAACTAGGTCTGTTCACATTATCTTCCGGTTTGGTATTTTCTGCTTCGGCTTCGCTCAAATTGAAAGAATCTGAAATAATTGGTGAAATTTCAACTTCTAATTTATTAGGCCAAACAGTTGTTTTCTCAACAAGCCTTGATACTGAGACAACTGTTTCTGGTCTGTCTCTTGGGTCATCAGGCACAGGCCTGATTTCAACTCCACATGCAGAACTAGGTCTCTTCACATTATCTTCCAGTTTGGTGTTTTCTGCATCGGCTTCGCTCAAACTGGAAGAATCCGAAATAATTGGTGAAGTTTCAATTCCCAATTTATTAGGCAAAACAGTTGTATTCTCAACAAGCTTTGATAGCAACACAACTGCTTCTGCTTCGTCCCTTGGCTCCTCAGGCACAGGCCCAATTTCAACCCCACTTGCAGAACTAGATCTGTTCACATTATCTTCCAGTTCAGCATTTTTTGCTTCGACTTCGCTCAAACTGGAAGAATCCGAAATAATTGGTGAAGTCTCAATTCCCAATTTATCAGACAAAACAATTGTATTCTCAACAAGCTTTGATAGCGACACAACTGATTCTGCTTCGTCCCCTGGCTCCTCAGGCACAGGCCCAATTTCAACCCCACTTGCAGAACTAGATCTGTTCTCATCATAATCTAGTTTCGTATTTTCAGTGTTGACTTCACTCAAACTAGAACCAAAAATAATTGGTGAAACTTCAACTTCCACTTTACTAGGGAAATTATCAATTTGAGCAGGGCACTCTCTGCTCACAACTTCCATTTCTGATGTCAGAATGAACGAAACATCATGTTCACCATGGCATGTTTTAGTTTCCAAGGTCTGATCCTTTGGAGTACTATGAGCATTTGAAACAGTGTCAAGATCATTTTCATGCACATAACACAATATATCTATACCACTGGAAGAAGCATCAGGAAATACCAGAACATTCTGACAAGCTAAATTATTATCTGAGCGGGTACTATGATCATTTGAAAGTGTGTCCACAGAATTATCCATGTGGTCATTGACAAGAGTATCAATATGAATACCCTTATCAGAAAGATTAGTTTGAAAGGTTTGGTAATTAAGGTTCTCAAAAACAGAAACTTCTGGAACATCCAAGTTATATATGCCTTCTTTATTGCTGCAATCACCATGATATGACAGTGACCTTTCCTCAACATCCATCTCTTCTAATTTCTCGCTGGAGACTCTGGAACACTCTTCAGACTGTAGACCATCAGTCAATGAGATACCTTTAGCATCACGAACTTTATCAGCCAAAATACTAGACACATCATAGGAACTCTCCACAATCTCCGGGCTACTGATACTGACCACTTTCTCTTGACATGCATCATGACCACAATCAATCAATGAACCATCATGCCTTTCACTTGAAAAATATGTGGTGCTACAAGTTGGTGAATTTGTTTGAGTAAAATTTTGGCTGACCGCATCAGAACCAACAGCTACAAACTGTGCAACCACCTCACTCCTACCATTAGTAATGTTTGTTTCAATTGCACGAATTTCAAAAATGCCATGGGAAAGGACCTCCTCCACATGCATTTCCCTTATTGTACCATCTTCAAAGTTACCCTGCAACTCACCTTGAGTATCAACGGGATCTTTGGTACTTTTCCCTGTATCTGTATCATTTGCCAGAGATTCTGATCCTGCTTGGTCTATAGTTGAGATTATACCCTCAGTGAAGTCACCGGTATTATGTGTGCAAATCGCAACAACCTCCTCCTTGACACTAGTGGTTTGTGTACAGTGCTCCTTTTCATCTCCCGAACTCCTCCTTCCTGCATGTGGATTACCAATGGTGTTGTCCACATTGTCACAGTTAGGACCCACAGCTTTGTAGTGATCAAAGCTACAATCTGGAAATACCATGTTTGTGGTTTCGACCTGATTAGCCTTGCCAGCATCTGTGTGATGACTACTGGAAGGTTCATGGTTAGAACTACGAGCTTCTGAACCACGTGACGTCGACCAATTTGTATCAAGGAGTTCGGCAGCAATCTCCGCACGCTCTAATGAGCCCACCCTGTCCACAGCATGGGCACTGTCCTTGATTGATTTCCGTCCAAACATCCGCTCAAGTATGGTGCTCCGTCTTGCGAGTACCTTCCCGGCATCCCCAGAACTAGCTTCCATGGTTGAGATATCACAAGCAATACTCTTTGACTTCCGTAACTGAGTGTCCTGCGTCGGTTCCACCTGTCCATCTCCTGAAGATGAAGCAGACACAACAAAGTCCCCTTCTGCAATGTTTGGGTCTGCATCCCTGAGGAAGTGAGCCTCACCATTGCTATCCAAGTACATATTAAAGCCTGCTTCGACACCATTCACAGCAATTTTGACCACCTTCTCCTTTGCCTTGAGAACCCCCTGGAACTTGCCAAACCGCACGTACCACGGCGAGCTCTTGAAGCTTCCATCCTGCTGCTGCACAACAACTATGTCAACCGCGCCGCCAAATGGGTGGAATGGGGCGGCAACAGTATACAAGACCTTTCCAACGGCGTACATTTGGCCAACAGTCTATGATCTTTTGTGCGGCACAGTTCATCAACATGAAACTCTGAAACCTCTAGCATGGGATTTTCGGGCAACCTAAATCATCCATCTCAGAGATGAATCTTTCCATTATACCCCAGCTCATTCCCAATCATCGGAAACATTCAAGAATAAGCACTCCTAGCCCTTACTGCTTTCACCTCAAAACTCCAACCAATTCGAAGAATCAAGAACTTCCCAATCCCCCAATTTGGGATTATCCTCACCTTGTATTAATCTGAACTTTATGCCAATCGAGCAAGCGAATGGCGCAGGATAAAATGAAGAAACCACCGGGGCAGGATCAGGAACCGACACCGCCCAAAAATACCTCTGATATCCTCCCCAAATTCGACGAACACCGCCGGAAGAGATCAACACTCTCGGGCAATCTGAACCCAAGCAACAACGAATACCCAATAAATAACAAATCAAGCCCGCAAATCAGAGCTCGAAGAGAAAGGATCTGTGCACGATCCAAGCGAAAATTAAGAGACCGAGGAGGCCCGATACAACTCACTCGGATTTGCGTGTTTAGGGATGGCTGATTAGCGAGGTTCGCTGGAAGAAATTCGTGCGGGCGTAGGAGAGTATATTCCGGGATCAAATAATGCCGGGGAAGGGATAATTCCACCCTTCACCGGCATAGAATTGTGTATCCTGATGACGATACCAGTTATAACTTATTGCTTTTTGATTTGATCCTTCTCTCACTTACTTTTTACCCTTTGCTGTTTTGGCAATATGCACGGTCTTATTTGGCACATGTCGTGCAAAAGGCCAGAGTTAGTTTTTTTTAAACTATCACTATCATACTACTATACGATACCATCTATACGATGCAAAATATTACAGAAATTCTAGTTTCAGACCGATCGATATTTGGCAAAACCCGACAGGCTCCCGTCGATCGTTCGATTCGCATCGAAGGGAGGCAGACAAACCCGCGCGGTGGGTGGCGATTTAATGAGCGCACACATGATCCTTTCATCGCCCTCACCTGGGGCCCCACTCATCATCGTCTCCCACTCCGTCCACTTCTCTCGACCGTTTTCGCGTTGCGCTGCTCCATCCTCTTCTTCTCCGGCAGTTCCCGTCCGACTAGCTTCGAATCAGTTCGCCCATGCTGCCGCCGACGCGTCGACTCCTTCCAGGCGCGCTCGCAGGTCCGTTCCTCCTCCGATTTCTCTCCATGGCCGCTCCGACCCTTCTCCTCTATCCTACTCTGTTTCCGGCGGTTCTATTTCCGTCGGTTTAATCGTCGGCGTTTATTTCCGGTTGGTCCTATAGTTTAGGGTTGCTTGGAAGTTGTAATGCGTGTGTTTTGCCCCTGATTTCGCCGCGCTCCTTCATGCTTGAGTCCCCCGTTTTTGAAATGGGTTGAGCACTGCCCCTGATTCCGTTTGGTCCTATAGTTTTGAGTAATGTCCCCTAACCAGATCTATTGCGTGTGATGTAGTTATGATGTATCCATGTGGGTCGTTTCCCCCATGATCTAATCACTAATTTCCCCGTGCTGCCTCCTATTATTTGATCTATGATACATTCTATTTGAAGTGGGTTAGATTGTATAGGATTCCTTGATAGCAATAGCACTAGTCATAGATAACATTGCATAGGATTCCTTGATAACAACAGATCTATCCATGGGTAAAATTGAAGAGGATCCCTTGATAACAACATCACTAGCCATGCATGTGCTAACTTTTGTTTATGATCTGTTGGTAACTTTTGAGCAAAGTGCATGATAACATATGTGTAATGGTATGGGTAACTTGTGTACTGATGGCATGATAACATTAGACTATCTGGGGTGCCAGGGACAAATCATATATAAATCATGATGCACTGCTCTAGATGTTTTAGTCTTTTGAAATTAGGATTCCTTGATGACAATAGCACTAGCCATGGGTAACATTGGAGAGGATCCCTTGATAACAACAGCACTAGCCATGTATCTGTTAAATTTTGTTTATGATCTGTTGGTATCTTTTGAGAAAAGTGCATGATAACATATGTGTAATGGTATAGGTAACTTGTGTACTGATGGCATGATAACATTAGACTATCTAGGGTGCCAATAACAAATTATATATAAATCATGATGCACTGCTCTGAATGTTTTAGGCTTTTGAAATTAGGATTCCTTGATGACAATAGCACTAGCCATGGGTAACATTGGAGAGAATCCCTTGATAACAATAGCACTAGCCATGTATCTGTTAAATTTTGTTTATGATCTGTTGGTAACTTTTGAGCAAAGTGCATGATAACTTATGTGTGGTGGTATGGGTAACTTGTGTACTGATGGCATTATAACATTAGACTATCTGGGGTGCCAATAACAAATTCAGGAGTGTGATGTAGGTTATCCCCTATGTGTACCATTGTAATGAATTCCTTGATAACAATTGCACTAGCCATGGGTAACATTGGAGAGTATTCATTGATAACAACAGTATTAGCCATGTAGCTGATAACTTTTTGTTTATACTCTGTTGGTAACTTTTGAGAAAACTGCATGATAATATTGCTATATGATCATGAGTAACATTTTTGTTGGTGGTGCAATTGTTAACTGTTTGTTTATATCTGTTGATAAGTTTTTATCTTCTTGTATGATAATATTAGTTTATGATCATGGGTAACTTATGTACTGATGGATGGATAACATTATATTATATCTTTTTGTCTTTCTTATTATGTATGGTATTTTAACATTATTTCATCTATATGTTAGTTTTTGGTGTTGTTTTCCAATTTTCTATGAGTTTGTGTGTACCATTTGTGTTTTTTGTTGTTTAGTTTTGTATTTATGTTTTCATTTTAAATTGTTTGTAGTGAACACGATGCCGAGAAAACGGAAGGCTGATGCTGACATTGTCGATGGTGAAAAACAGCCTGCCCGTAAACGTAATAGGGCATTTCCTTGTGCTGTGATCAGTTTATTTGAATTTTTATTAGACACATAGAAGAAAGCAATTGAAAAAATGGAGCTTGACAGTTTTCTAGATATCAAGTGCTCATCACTGCACGACGCAGTTATGACCTGGTTTGCGAGTTTATATGACAAGCACACACGTGAATTTGTTGTGCCGGGTCGAGGAAGGATACTCCTTAATGAGGATACTGTATTCAGTTGTTTTGGGTTGCCGCTTGGGGAAGAGCCTGTACCGTATTATGTTGATCCAGACATCCAGGCTTCCCTTGCCCCTGTTCTTTTTCATGATGATGGCGGCACCCCTTTGAGAACTCGAGTTTTTGAAATATTGAAGGATATGATTTCATATGGCGATGAGTTCAAGCAAACATATGTCATGTACATTGTGTCGACTCTTCTGTCACCGACCACCCGGAACCATGTTAGCCATAGGTGCTACCCTATCATGGTTAGTTTCCTTTGTCATGTTTGTTCTTTTTAATATCTATCTTGGGTGGTAACTTATATGTTCTGATGTTGATAAATTTCTGTTTGTTGTGATGATAACCGTTGTGTTATAGGGGTGGTAATATTTTTGTAAGTTTTGATGTTATGTTGATAGCTTCTTTTTCCATTATATAATTTCAGCACAACATTGGAAATGTGTCCAAGTTTCATTGGTGCAAATTTGTCGCTGACCAGCTACACGAGGAGCTTTCTAAGGGTACTCATCCACAGGCTTGCCTTTTTCTCTTGCAGGTACACATTCATGTTTTTAATTTGTTTGAATATTAACCTTCTATATCCAAATTTGTTGTATTTTTTAGTTAGTGTATTGATTATATTCTTTTCTAGTATTTTAATTTTTTCGCAGCTGCTTTATGTTGACTCACTTGATGTTAGCGGGTTAGATATTATTTTGCCGAAAGGGCGGTATGATGTGAACATATGGTCCAGAGATCTAATTGATCAAGTGTTGAAGGCTGATCTGCAGAATGATGGAAAGGGTTATGGAAAGCTGGAGGTAGGTTATACATTTTTTGTAACATATGGGTTTTTATCTTGTGGATAACTTTTATGTTTAAGGTTGGTAACTTTGTATAAAACTGCTTGATCACATTTAGTATAAATTGTGGGTAACTTATGTGTTTAGTGGGTGGTAACATGTAGGTCAGAATGTGGGTAATGTGGGTAATATGTAGAAAACTGGTTGATCACATTTGCTAATTTTGTATTTTTTTTGATCGTGCAGTTAAAACCTCGGTATGGCATTAGCTTCGGACTATTTGGTGGTGCCCAAGGGTTTAATAAATGGTTTGACACTTGCGCAGACCCTGGTTGTTCAAATGAGATAACATTTTTAGTATATTGATAAAGTACCGATCTTTTTTTGTATTGTTACTTTGTGTTCTTTGTTTTTATTAATGTTCGTGTTGTTTTTTTGCTTTTTCTTTGTGCAGCAAAAAGCAGTGATAGCTAATCTGGTTGGCAGTTTTGCGTCTGTTTTTTTTGGGTTAATGGGTACCCTTGTGCAAGGTTTGACGACGGTGCAAGGTAATGCTGGTGCTGAAATAGCGAAACAATTTACTGCCCAGTTTGGTGGTCATCTTGCTACGCAACCTATGAGAGGAATCTTCACGGGTGGAGCTAGCTCAAGTGTTGCTCGTGGTGCTAGGGTTACGCGAGCTGGCACTCGTGGAAGGAATGTTCCATGCAGTAATAAAGTATTATCTCCTATTGTTCCTTCTGATGATACAATTCTGCCGGATTCAGGCAGCAGTAGCTCTGATAATGATGATGACACCCTTGAGCCCCAATCAGACAGTAGTGGAGATGACGATGCTGAACGGTATGTCCGTGCAGACAAAAAGGGGAAGGGTGTGGTAGGTGGTTGTGTGGGTGGTTCTTCTAATGTCGATCTATCCTTGAGTTTCCCGGATTCTGCTGAAGATCAGAATAACAGTCTAGTACCAAGATCACCTGCCTCTCCTTATATGTCAGCACCGCAAGATAGGTCACCTGTTGCAGATCCTGTCTCACCGGTTAACCGGGTGATTGACGTTGTTGTTTCTATTGTTGTGGCTGGACAGCAACAAACCCCTCTACATGCCTATGAAAGGACTAGGAAGAAGTCACTTACAATCGAGGAGGTTGATAATGAAATCAAGTCTCTTGTCTGCAAAGAGATTGTCATTACTCCTATCACGATGTGATCTGCTATTTCTGGGAGGTATGAGCGAGCATATTATATTATCTTGGTCATTTTCTGTATTTTTTTTTGTTAATCACTGGATAACTTTACTATCTTAATGTTGATAACTGTAGCATTTTTAACATGATAACTTCTTTATGTTTATGTGGGTAACCTTTCCGTTTTTATCATATATCTCTTGTTTACCCTTGCATCAGATTGTCTATGTAATGTCCATATCCTATTTTGGGTATTATGTTATGTTTTAAAGTTTGTAATTACTTTTGCATACACATTTGTTATCATCTACATTTTGTATATGGGCAACTGTTTACTTTTTTGTGTTAAAGTCTACATAAAAGCTTGGGTAACTATAGTGTTAGCTATGTGGATAACTTGAATCTATCTGTCTAGATAACTGCTTAATACAATGGGTGATAATTTGTATTTATATGCATGGATAACTAATGTATAAACTGGTGGATTAGTTATTCTATCTTTTTCTTTTTTTGCAGGAATGGGTAAATATAATGAACAGTCATGGATAACAACAGTTCTAATAGGTGGGTAACTTTTTAAACTATCAAGTATTCATAAACATATCGACTGTCTTTCCAATGTTTAGTCACACATAACACTTATGTATAATTTATAGTGTTTATATTGTTGTTAAATTCTACATGTAGCATGGATAACTATAGTGCTAGTTATGTGGATAAATTGCACCTACGTGCCTGGATAATTTGCTGAATTAAATGGTTGATAACTTGAGTAACACATGGATAACTAATTTAAAAACTTGTAGATAAGTTGTACTCATATGCCTGGATAACTTATACTGATATGTCTGGATAACTGTAGTTTTAACTAGTGGATAACCATATGCCTGGATAACTTCTGCATATAAACATGTATAACTGCAGTTTTAGCTAGTGGATAGCTTCTACTCATATGCATGTATAACTTCTACTCATATGCCTAGATAAATGCAGTTTTAACTAGTGGACAACTTGTACTCGTAAGCATGGATAACTGCAGTTTTAGCTAGTGGACAACTTGTACTCATATGTATGGATAAAATGTACTCATATGCATGGATAAGTTCTATATTTAAGCATGAATAACTGTAGTTCTAGCTAGTATATAACTTGTACTCATAAGCATGGATAACTGCAGTTTTAGCTAGTGGACAACTTATACTCATATGCATAGATAACTGTAGTTTTAGCTAGTGGATAACTTCTACTCATATGCATGGATACTTGTAGTTTTAGCTAGTGGATAACTTGTACTAATATGCCTAGATAACTGTAGTTTTAGTTACTGGATAACTTGTACTGATATGCCTGGATAACTTTTGTTTAAATACTGCTGGATAAGTTGATTGCATATAATCATCATATCTTCATTCATAACTTGCACAATAGCATTTGTGTGTGAAACATCAGCATGCTCCTCTTCGTCTATTTCTTGATTTGGTTCCGCATTAAGGTCAATATCCATGGTTTCACAGCTGGTCAACCAAAATATTCATCATGTCAGAATCTAGGATGAAGCAAAAATAGGATGTCATGTCTATTTAGTTGTTAGTTGTCCCAAATTAGTTGTTTGTAATGTAGGGATCAACATATACTGTCAGTGAAGCTTAAGATGATTGATTTCTTATAGTTTGAACAAGATTGGACATATCTCAGATGCAAAATTTGAGGAATAATTTGTTGTAGATGCCCTGTTTTTGTTTAGATTCATGTTGTGCAGCAGTATATTTTCATATTTGAGTACCATATAGAGATGTTGCTACGAAAATCATGCTGAATTGAAGGTTTGATTTTGAGAAGTACCTGTTGTTTTTGCTGTGTGTTCGTTTTTTCACTTTTCAGTAACAGGGCGTTGGGCATCAAGGTGTTAAGGTGGAGCTACAATGGCGATCTTGGATAGAGGATGAAGGCGACATGGACAGGTGCGGAATTGGGGGAGGGGATAGCGCTAGATCTGGGGGGATTTCTGATTCGGGTTTGGGTTTTTTGCTTGGAAAGGAAGATGGTCCCAAATTTTGGGGGAAAAGCTAGCTTTCCCTTTTTGGACCTGGTCACGCGTCTGTGATGGGAAGGGGCGGGGCGCGGCGGCGCGGTCCAAACGCGGGATCGCGAGTCAGAAACGCCCGCCAGAATTGCGCTATTTCAGGGCGTCCGCCGAGTAGTCGTGTCCTAATATTATATAGTAGTATCATAGTCTTAATGTATTTATTGTTTTATAAACTCTCAATGTAAAATTGTGTATAAGATTTATTTGGATTAGTTTTTCTAGTTCTACATGCTATGATACCGTATCTACCTATGATACTAATACAATCTCTTTCATCATTAATTACGGTGACATATAAGCATTTTGCATACATGATACCACCTATGATGATGAAAGTGGAGCGGAAAGTTTCCGCCTTTTTCGCAGAAAAACGGAAATGGAATGAAAATATGGAAACGGAAACGGAATTTTGCAAAACAGAAACGGAAATGGAACTTTTTTGCCGGAAACGGAAATGAAAAGGGAATAGTGTTTTTTGGTGGAACAGACGCGTAAATGGAATTTCCGTTTCTGTCTAATATGGAATTTCTGTTTTAAGGTTGTTGTGCATGGCCAAATCCAACCGACACAAAACATGACTTTGTCAAGCCAAACTTGCAAAGCTTCTCATCCCAGTACTGGAGACTATGTAATCGCTTGATGCATTCGAGGAGTATTCCATGAGATGATCATTCACTTATTCCCTTGTAAACCTAGCAACATGCTATATATAACCAGGGAACAATTTTGTTAGTTTTTTAGAATGCTTGAGATTTCTTGCATGATTCCAGGGTTCTGCACCGTTCTGTGTGCACCATATTTGGTTTGTATCTGCTTCCGACAATATCTGCTTGTGTTTTTGTTTCTGGGGTTTTTGTATTCGTTTTCGCTTCCGCAAAAAATACGAAAACAAATGTGGCACCACTCAATTCCGTCTGTTTTCATCTAGGACTAGTGTTACATACGCGAGATAAGGAGTATACAATATTTTTGTGAAAGATCCGAAATCAATAATTGTAGTATAAAAAGTTTACAGGAAGTATAAAACAACTCAATCGTAATAAAAATTATACCAAGGTCCTTTGACCACTTTTTTCTACGAAAAATACACCTATCTATTAATAATTATCAACAACAGTAAAAAAAGCTCTAAAAATAATAAAAGTTGCAGATAGGTCACTAACCACCTAATGACGATTACAGACACTAATGCGTCGTTGTCCTCACCCCTCCATCACCGGAGTTGGGCAAAGCTTATTGTAGTAAACAAACGAGAAATCGTTGTGCTAAGCCATCAAAGGACAACACACTAGAGCAGCAACAAACACGAAAACGACTAGATCCCAATGTCGGACAAACGACTCCACACGTCCTCCGCTAGTGCTAGACGCACCACCGAAGCGAGGATACGGCAAGGAGGATCTTATTCTGACTTCAAAAATATAGTCACCATCTCACCGTCTTGAAGATGACACCAAGAAACGACCTAAACAAAAAATGAGAATCCTCCCTCCCGCAAGAGGCCATGGTCCACCACGCCTCAAAGGTCCCAAGGCTAGCGAAGACAGAGCCAACTAGCGGCGTCGCCGGTGAGAGAGACGAAACCCTAAATGGGTTTACAACCACCACTCTCGATCGCATGTTTCCTTGCTCCTTTGACCACCTAACAACCTCTATTGCTGCTAGAGCGAGCCATCAACACACTGTTGTCACTGCTCCCCTACCAGAGACATCCCGACTTTTGATGACATTAAGGAAGTCTACATTCATGTGCCCCTGAGGACCAACAACCCAAAGCCGAGGTCGTCGCCATTGAACTCTTGAATCGATCTGAATCTCCTCACACCAAACATGAGACACACATAGACCAAACAGATCCACACTCAAAGGGAGCAACGACTAGATGTTTCCCCACCCTCATCAACACCGCTAGTGAGATCTCCATTGATGAGGTAGGTGAGGAGACAATGGAACCTTATTTTTGTTCCACACAACACAACATAACCATCATAACATCGTTGCCGGTTGACCAAATCCTACATTTAGGAACCTAACAACAGTGTCGAGGTCCCCATGAGGTGAGGACCTGCCGATTACCAACCGAAGATGGTGGACATAGGACGGATGATCAAGCGCAATAACTAGGGTTACCCACCCTAGCTCGTCGCCTGAGTCGAACGGGAGTAGAATGTTTTGGTTGTTTATGGTCTTTTGTTTCACTAGAGCAAGAATTCAACATTAGGTTATATTTGGTAGCTTCTACAAGCCTTAATCATGTTATACGGGAAAATCGGATGCTTAGTTGTGTGCATGAAGGTTGTCTAAAACATATCTCTTAGCTAGACATATTTGGGACGATGATTTAATTCAGTAGTTTCTAATGAGCCACCACGCAACCTCCGAAGAGCATCTCTAGCCGTCTGGGCCGTATGGGGGCATCGTTGTGCCACAGATTGGGTTGGTTGCGCCGCCCAGCCGCGCCGCCCAAATGGCACCTCATAGCAAATTTTGTCTAAATGAAAATGTCACAATAAATAAACTGTAGTTTTTACCACACGGTTTTGTTGGAGATATGCCTTAAAGGCCAATAATAAAGATGTTTTATTGTTGCGATATCCCATATGTTCATAATAGTTGTATACCATGCTATAACTATATTAAACGGAAACGTTATTACATGTGTGGTATGTAAACAAACAGAGTCCCTAGTATCCTCTAGACGACTAGCCCGTTGCAATCGATGATCGAGGTTTCCCGATCATGGTATATTTATGTCAATTGACAATGAGGTGAAGCGATCCAACCCGTTAAAGATTGAATCATGTGTTTATAGTGCTAGTCCCTTGGATCGATTAGCTAGCACATAGAGTTTCGATGAATAAAAGAGTATCGATGCGTCACATTATTACAAAGATTGATCCAAGAATATAATTATTACAAAGTTGCTTAGCTCATAGCTAGCTGAAATAACATAGTTCAATAAATAAACAATAGATAAAAATTCCATCACGCCACAGGCAACACGCCGAGTGGAGATTCGCAACCTAAACGATAACCTTAATTGTTCTCAGAATAACCTACAACATGAAAAGTTGCAGCCACGAATGGTCAATACATTTGAATTGTATTGGCAAGATGTCACTGTTATGTGAACACAATTGGCAATCTAACATATACATGCACACTTTGGCTAGTAGAGTTCAGGCTATTTGCATAAAGGAACATTTTCTCCTAACTTTCCAAATAGAGTTTACTTCTTCAAAATAACTAAGAACATCTCGAGTCACTCGAGAGCTCCTAATATAAACTATGGACACATTGAGTCACTCAAGTGCTCCTATAATCCATTAAGTTCGCCCATCAAGTTTTATTAGAGAAATTGGAATGGATGATACTTTTCAACAACGTCAAGAGAAGTTACTCATAATTGTCCATTACCAGGGACATGGCTAAGTACTTAGTTATTAAACCATATGCAGAGGCTAGTACACTTTACCCACAAGACCCAATCAATCCCTTTTGAGAGAAGACCAGGACGAGACCTTTGGAAAATAGAATCATGAGCCTAGCCCAAGACCGTACCATCCTATACAAACCTACATTTGCTAGTCATGGTAGGGCACGATCCCATAACTTACTTAGTAAAGTTAGAGCCCATAATTGTAACACACCACTTTCAGCAACCATGATTAGTTGCCCAGAATGCAAAAATCAGGGGGAACACAAAAAAATTCGTGTTTACTGATGAAGTGTTTGCTTGCTTGCTTGTTAGTGTTTATGCAACTGACTGCGTATTAGATGATATACTCCTTACCTCACCCTCAGTTGACAAAAACTATTTCACAAAACTATCTTAGCTTATTTTTCAAATGTTCTGGCATTCAAAAACCTGAGCCAAGATGCCTTTGAACCTTGACCATTTTAGTAGCTTATGTTGACAAAATTATGGAGATCTATAAGATATAATCTCCTTATATTTTCAATATAGAACTTTCAATCCTCTTACCTCTAGGCTTTCTAAAACCTTCTATAAAACTTTTGAAACTCTATACTTGGTAGAAGTACCAAGGACCTTACCTTCTTCAAAACTCAAACCTTTTCAAAATATATATCCATACCTCAAGCTAGGCTTGGTGGTAACCTTAGTACTAGTTGAGTTGCTTGTTAAGATGAATTTCCTTGATCTGTTGTTTGATGAATGTCCTAGATCTGTTGTCTGTGTTGTTTGCTTAGAAAGTAGTATGAGCTACCCTAGGATATCATCCTATATGATAAATCTAAATTAAGAATACAAACCTTAACCAAGTTCCCAAATCTTGATCTGACCTCTAGTCACTAAAGTGACCATCTTTTTCCCTAACTAAATCAACTTAGAGTTAATACCTTCTAGAAGCTTCCAAGGCAATGAAGACCAATCTTAAGCAAGGACCCCTTCCACTCAATATACACTCCAACAACATCCACTTGATGATGCTTTGGAACTTTGCAACCTATCAAAAATAATAACTCTTGGATACTAGTCAAAATCCCCAAACCTGCCAAATTTGGCTAAGTCTAGAAAAAGGTTATCAACATCACATCTTTGAGCCTCTCTCTTTCCAAACCCTAGTGCATTTTTGGAAATGCACTTGAAACATATTGCAAACCATCTTAAAGACTCCCAAGTCACACACTTTCCCTTGGCTAGATCATCTATTGTCCCACTTGTTCTTGATGGTTTTGCAGGCAAGAAAATATTTTTGTCCCTGGAAATCTGTCCAACATGCCTACTTTGGCACAAGCTCGCATCTTCATACTATCTTGTTTTTACCAATTATTGGCATGTTTTTTCTCTACTCATGAAGTTATATCCATCCCTACTTCACTTGTTTCAATAGGAGCTTTGTGCTTCTAAATCCCACATGGTTTTGGAGGCTATTTGATAATCTATTTTGGCACCCTTATTTTATTTAAAGTTTGGCATCAATCCTTGGAGATCTCAATCGTGATCAACCCCAAACGTTTGTACCATGGTGATATAAATAACTTGGTTTATCTATCCATATAACCCATTACCCAAGGGGAGCTCTGAGCTCCAAGATCCAACAAGGTTTTGAAGGTATAAAAATAATAAGGCCTAAGATCCTTTACCTCTTGTTTTCCTTCAAAATAAGTTTGGTTTCCAAAACCCAAGGTTGCAAATGATTGATGCAACATGTGGACACCATCTACCTCGGATATAAAAAATTATCAAAAGGTATCCATAATTATTTTGCCCCAAAATGTATTTATTTCCTTTCTTTAACTAAAACTTAAATACCCCCCTTATAAAAGAAAATTTGTTTTTCTCCAAAACACATGTCCAACTTTAAGAAAAATTGAGTCCTACACATCATACCCTATCTTCCCGCTTCAAAAATAATTATTTTTGAAGAATTCTAATAATTATTTTTGCCTATTTCCTTAAATGGCAAAAATGATAAAATAAATGTTTTAAATACTTTCCTTCATCAATAAATCTTGCGATAATTCTCCAAGGTGAATTAATATCTAGGACCATCGCCAACCAAAAAGTCACCTTGCACAATCCAAAAATTACAAAAGAATTCAAATAAACCGTTTCAGCACTATTTGAATAATTGATATAAAGTGGATCTAAAATCCTTAAATAAATCCCAAATAAATCCTAGAGGTACACTTTGAACATATCCATGTACCAGCATCATTATATCATCATGCCAAGATCAAAAACTAACAATTATCCTCATGATCATCAAGATGGCACATTTTGACACTTTACAAAAACATGAACCAAACCTCCTCCACATCTCTTCAAAACTTTGCAAGCACTTCTCCCTCATACCAGAACTCCCCCTAGTCGTGTGCTACAGTAGAACCATTATAAAAAACCCTAGCCCCTTGTCCTCACATGTTTCGAAATAGAGGGACATGTCCATTTAACAAAGCCTAGTATTAAAGTGGGCAGCATCACCCCACTCCTTCTCTACCCTCTCTGCACGACACTAGAGTCCACCTCACCCCTCCACCGCCCATAGCCACCAATGGGAGATCCTTGGACCAAACCCTAAGCTTGTATGAGCCATGCCCACTGTGGCTCTCCTGTTAAAACAGCCTGAGGCCACCCCACCCTCTCCCACTGCCTCATTTCATCCCTCTCCCCTCCACCTACCCTCACCCGAGCTCCACATCTCGCTCCTCTTCCCTCTCTCGCTATGGAACAAGGAGGCAGCACCTCTCGGGTATGGAAGAAGAAGGAAAACATGCCTTAGATGCTGACCACTCTAGCCCCTCCATACACCTCTATTCCACTCCCCTACCTCTCCTCCTTTGACCCTCAAATGCCACTGAACTCCCTCCCTATCTATAACCCTAGAGATGAAGAACACCATCTCGGTGCTGCAAGTTTGTAGGATGGTTCCTTCTCGAACCCGACCCACTATGTCCTCTATAGTGACATGCATGTGACCCTAGAGTCCTAAGCTATCTAACTGTCCTCCTTTTCATCCCTCAGGAACACCGGAGAACAATTCACCATCATGCTCCGGCGAGACCCGTTCAATCGCTGTCACAGATGAGGCCATCCAAGGCGGAAACCCCTAATGCCGCTCCTCCTAGGGATCGCCGTCCACCGCCGCCTCACCTCTGGACCTTCCCCGCCATTGACACGGTCTCAGGTGAGCTCCCTGTCCACCTCCGGCAACCTAGGGTTCTGCCACCACCACGACTGTCTTTCCTAGAGGACGACGAACCCGCGTCACGATCTCCCTTACGTTAATGACCTAGATCGATTGATACCTCTTCGACGTCCCCCTCAGGCTGACACATGGGCCCTTCTCACCAGTGCTTCAAACCTGGCTCCCATGTATTTCCCTGCTTGTTGGGATGAAAATTGCTCTGCGTGCCCATCTATCCTAGAAACAAGCCCGCGACCAACTGGCTTTTAATCATTTTCTCAGATCTAGAAAACTAGTTGTTTGGTTTAAATCCGTTTGAAATTGGAAAATACATGTATGTGTCTAGATAGTTTTTTTTATCATGTACCTTAGTGTCTTACCTAATATGCATCACCAATTTTTAGCCAAAACAATAAACACTGTACTTATAGTAATTTGTCTACAAAAAGGTAGCTTTTTAATCAATAATTCTCTATGGTAGTTCCACAAGTCCAAATGGAATGAATCAAAGTTCCTCTAGAAGATATCTGAAATACCCTTCTGTTGGTCCTTACCCCATCCCAAGTATAACCATGGTTTTATATTAGTAAAAATAAAAAAATCCATCTAGTTAGGCCTTTAGAAAATTCCCTAGGCAGATCTAGAGCACCTTTTTAGTTGCTTATAACTCTCAATATTGTGGTACACCAAGATCTATCAAAACCCATGAGTTCAAGAATTATTGAGCTTTTGAGGATTTTTAATGATTTAAAATCTTCTGCATGTGGTATTTCCACTAGATAAATCATTTCAGAAGCTTTACAACTCCAAAAAAAGTAATACCAATTTCTAAAGAAAGGGATAAGTAATGCCTATCCATTGCCCTTTGCTCATACTATTTGGAGCAATAAAATAAATTTAGTGAAAAGACATTCTATCAACATAACTAACTTTGGGAATTTCCCAAGGGCATTCTGGTAATTATTATGAAGTGATTCCAACTCTCAGAAATCACAAAGGCAAAGGTATACAAAACCCCTCAGAGTACAAATTTATTTGAGATACATATCTTTTCTGGTGAATTATTGAAGGAGATATGCCCTAGAGGCAAATAAGAAATAGGTTTTTATTATCATATCTCAATTAGTTTATAATAGTTTCATATTGTGCTAGAACCGTGCCAAGTAGAAACATTGGTACATGTGTGGTATGAAACAACAAAGTCCCTAGTAGCCTCTATTCATACTAGTTTGTTGGCCACGAAGATGATCTAGGTTTCAAGATCATGGGCATTTATGCCGACTGACAACAAGATCATATCATTGGAGAATGATGTGGTTGGACATTCCTCGAAGGATTGCAACACGATCAAGTCATATAGTTCATTGTTGCAACAACTATACCTAGACTCCTTCTCCTTAGACCGTGAGCTCATATTACTCACTGTTTCCCTAGGCTGCTTTGACTGCATCAAACGTCATCTGGTAATGCGGTGGCTATAAAGGTGTATGTTGGGTATTCCGAAGGAACAGTGGATGAGATGTGACTGCAAGACCGGGATTTGTTCACCCACATGACGGGTAAAGATACATACGGGCGGCTTGGTGAGATTACATCTATAGATGTTGCAACATGTGACTAGGTCACGGGGATGTAATATCACGGTAACAAGAAAACATAGCTTGTTGTGAACGAGATTGAACAAGGTATGGGATACCAGTGATCGGATCTCGGACAAGTTGTATCGAGAAATAAAAGGAAGAGGATGCTACATTTAGACGGTTCAAGCGACATTGTCATCAGGAATGCATAGGGGTCACATGGATATCCCTGGTCCCTTTGTTGATCATTGATATAGATCATGTCTAGAGCATTCCCGAGCCGTGAGAGGATACATTTAAGGGTACGATGAGAGCGATCATTCGTAAGACGGAATCACAGTAGAGAAAGAGAGAAAGCCGGAATCGTTTCGCGGAGAGATTCGAAGTTGTTCGGAGAAAGAATAAAGGAAAAGACCGGAAAAGTGTTTTCGGATAAATGGGAATTTAAATATATATATTTGGTATATGTTAATTGTGAATTAATATATTATAATAATATTTAGATTAAGATTTATAAAGTCAACTTTTATATTAGGCTAAATCCCGGAGGAAAATAGCCTAGAAATAAAACTGCAGGAAAATAAAAGGAAAAAGGAAAAATAGCCAGCCCTGTGGGCGGCGGATAACCGCCACCGCACAGGACGGTAGATAGCTGGGCGCCGTCAGGCCGCTGCCAGCCGGCCCACCCAGGCGGGGCAGGACACAGGTCGCCGCCTGCGGGGCAAGCTGGGCAGCACCGGCCCACCCGGGGTCACCAGGCTACAGCCGGGGTGCTGGGCCGCCGGGGGGGCGAGCCGGCCCACCCGGGGCTTCCCCTTGCCAGGCCGCCTCCTCGCGGGAGTGCTGGGCGCGGGGTGGGCCGTGCCAAGGCCCACCCGGCCAACCCCAGTCTGCTGTTTCTTTTTCTTTTATTTGGTAATTTTCTGTTTGCTATTTGGGCTGAGTTCTTTTGGCCCATTTGGCAAGTCTGAAAATCTACTGCCTTTTCTTTTATGAATAGTCCCACATGGCTAACCCAATGGGGAGTGCACACCCCCTCCGCCTATATAAAGGGGTGCCCATGGGTGGGATTAAACACACCAACAATTGGAGAAGTCCTTTGGTTGACTTTCTCCTTCTCTCTCCCTCTCTATACCTCGTGACCATGGCCCCAAGTCTAGGTTGTGCGATCGAGGCACACCTGTAGTATGCCGTTGTGCTGCAGCGATTCCTAGCCGGATATCAACTTCCGCACTCCCGGCGGGATCGGGGAGCCAGAGGTCTCATCGTGCACCGGATGTGTACGAAGACACGAGGCGCAACACTTGGGGTGCTTAAATGTCGTGAGCCGGAGCTGTTGCACGATGAAGATGATGAAGATCAAGAAGGAGCAAGGGGTGACCTGCGAGGAGCTTCGTGACCTTGAGGTCGGCTTCGAGTACGACTACATCAACCACGTTCCCCGCGGAACGTTAACCGCGTACAGACTACAAGGGTATGTACTCTCTACGCATTGGCCGTTACCGCATTACTACATAGATAGATCCTAGGCTAAGTTTGCGGGGATCCTTCGTAGGAAATTTTTTCTTTTTTTGCGCCGATCCCCTACAGTGGTATCAGAGCCGATCTATGCGTAGGAGTGCTGTACGGCTAGTACGCACAAGTATTGTGCGGGCATTGATCCCTTAGTTGTTAACCTCTAACCTATACTTGTTTATATCGCGGTATTGTTTGATGAAGCGGCCCAGACCGACCTTACGCGTATTCGTACGCGAGACTGGTTCCACGCTTGACATATGGCTTGTACCGTATAAGTGGCTAGCGGGTGTCTGTCTCTCATTCGATAGTTGATATAGCATTTACAACGGAGGGCCCCGAAAGGGGTGTAGTAGAGACAACTATCGGATCCATGTTGTGGTTGGAAAGTTCGTAGTTTAGAAACGGTTCTAGTGCGAAAGCCCTAACAACCACGTAAAACTTGCAATAGATAAAGTAGAGGCGTCTAACTTTATTTTGCAAGGGGCATGTGATTATGATATGGCATCGGTCGTTACAAAGGTAAAGTAGTTTACTTTTCTGTTGCTAAGTAGTATAGTAATAGTCATCGTTCCGATGGACGACCTGGTGGAGGCGTCGTGGACTTGGCGTCAAACCAAAGGCACAATGGAGATCATGCCGGAGCGCTCGATGGAGATCAAGGCGCAAGAAAGACCATATCATATCACATTTTACATATGATGTTGATACCAGTTTTTCATCTTATTGTGTGCTTGTATTTAGATACTCAACGGTAGCAAATAAGATAATCCCTATTTAATTCCAATGTTCCGTGTTCCCCTTGTGTGTGCACCACCAAGAAAGTTCTTCGGTATGAGGCCGGCCATGATGATCGGGGGTCAGACATATCTACGTTCGCATACAGTGGGTGTAAGCCATGTTGCACAGCGAATACACACAAGTTAGATTTGGCGAGCCTAGCACGCTAGAGAAGCGTGGCCTCAGAACACAAGAGATCGAAAGATCGAGCATGAGTCACATGGATGATGTGATTGGCATTACTGAATGTCTACCTTTGATACTGCACTGATGGCCGTGATGATCGGGGGAGGTGCAGAGGATAGGGATCATGTGATCACTAAAATCGTCCAGGAGATGACCATTTTAGTGGAGACCAATTATAAATTGATCTCTTATTATAAACTTAGTCTAGATGATTGTTTGAAAATATCTTAGTAGATCTTAGCCTATCTCATTGAGGTCCTTTGCGACCATGGGAATATATTGCTTAATATGGAACTTAGCAAAAGGGTCCTGATACGTCCAAAACGTATCTACTTTCCCAAACACTTTTGCTATTGTTTCTCCTGTAAACTTGTGTGATTTGGATGCAACTAATACGGACTGACGCTGTTTTCAGCAGAATTGCCTCGGTATCTACTTTTTGTGCAGAAAATCAACTATCAGGAAAAATCCCGGAAAATATACCAAAAATCCTATTTCACCCGAAGACTCCAGGAGCCAGAATACGAGACGGAGAAGAGCCCTGGGGTGGCCACACCACCTGGTGGCGCGTTCCAGGCCAGGCCGCGCCAGGGGGTGGTGTGGGCCCCCTAGGCACCCCCTCGGCCTCTCTCTTCGCCTATAAGGAGCCTTCTGACCTAAAAACTTCGGGGGGTTCGATGTTTTTCCAGAAGGAGTTCCGCTCCGCCGCCACCACCAGATTCCACGAAACAGTACCAGAAACTCTGTTCTGGCACCCTGCCGGGACGAGGAATTGGAGGAGATCATCGCCATCATCATCACCATCGCTTCTCCATCGACCATCCATGTTTCCCCCATCTATGAGTGAGTAATCCCCCGTTGTAGGCTATGGGGATGGTACGGATTGGATGAGATCGTTCATGTAATGGCATCAGATTGTTAGGGCATAGTGCCCAGTATCTTTTATTAGTGCTTTATGACTTTGTTGTGACTTGTTGTGCTTAATGCTTGTCACTAGGGCCCGAGTGCCATGATTTCAGGTCTGAACTTATTATTGATTCATTATGATAGTATTGTTCTTGGTCTTATCTACAAGTTGTAAACACACGTTGTTGTCCGGAACCTATGGCCCCGAAGTGACAGAAATCGGGATAACCGGAAGGGAAAGGCTTTGATGTGAGGATCACATGTGTTCACGGAGTGTTAATGCTTTGCTCCGGTGCTCTATTAAAAGGAGCACCTTAATTGCCAGTAGTTCCCTAGAGGCCCCGCTGCAAACGGGCTGGCAGGACAAAAGATGTTGTGCAAGTTCTCATTGCGAGCACGTATGACTATATATGGAACACATGCCTAGGATTGTCTAGTACTTGGGTGCTTTATCTTATTTATCTGGAATTGCCCTATGTTCTGATTGCTATGTGAATTGTCTTGTCCATGCAATGCCCGTCCATCCATCCCTATGCCTACCGCACTCGAATCCCATTGTTTACTGCTTTTGTTACTACTGTCCTTGCTTTACTACTGCTATTACTTTACTATTCCTACTACAAAACTGTTGCTACTGATAAACTGCTGTGAGCAAGATTGTTTCCAGGTGCAGCTGAATTGACAACTCAGCTGTTAAGGCTGATAAATATTCTTTGGCTCCCCTTGTGTCGAATTAATAAATTAGGTTTCACTTCCCTCGAAAATACTGCGATACACCCCTATACTTGTGGGTCATCAAGACTATTTTCTGGCACCGTTGCCGGGGAGCATAACTTTATTTATCAAGTTCACTTGGATTCTCTATTGTTCGTTGCTACTCATCCATCATGGGTAAGTCTCGTGATGGCAAGGTTCCTATTTTACCATCCACTACAAGAAGAGGTACAGTTCTGAACACCTCTACTGCTCTTGATTCACCGTCTGTTTTGAGTAAGTTCCTTACACCACCACATACACATGCTACACACACTGCTACTGCTGCTGAATCTGAAACTTCTGATACTTATGATGCTGCTTCTACTGTGCTTGATAAAAGTGGTTCATTAGGTCCTTTCCTAGATGCTACGATTGCTAGAACTATAACTGGAAATACCGAAACTCCTAATGAAGGCACTACCACACCTGTTAGCTCACCTGAGTCTAGTAAGAGTTATGATGCTGAAGAAGATTATGTTGAGATGACTGATGAGTTTATTGAAGAATGTAGGAACACCCATGATAGGAGCGCTGCTAAGAGTCTCCTTAAGAGGCATACTATTAGACCCAAATTATCTCTTGATGCTAAGTTTGCTGCTTCTCCCATAAACATTATAGATGAAGATTATGATTTCTCTCTCGATCTATCTTACATAGCTGTTGTCGAGAAAGAACCTTTTTGTGGGACTAAGAATGAAAGTGCGGTAGCACATATGAATGAACTTTCTACTATGAGTGGCTTGTTTTCTAATGATATTAAGATGCGTACTTATTTTGTTGCTAAGATTTTTCCTTTTTCACTGAAAGGAGAAGCTAAAACGTGGTTGAGTAATTTACCTCCTGGATCTATTGATAGCCCTGAGTGCTTGATTAGTACTTTCCTGCAGAAATATTTTCCTCCCAGTGCTAGACATGCTATTTTGCAGGAACTTTTTGATTTTAAACAGGGAGAAAAAGAGGTATTGCCCGAATCTTGGGCAAGGTTTTGTGCTTTGATTCATGCACAGGCTGGAAGTCCTTTACCTAAGAATGTGCTTCTTAATATATTTTATAATGGACTAACCAAGGAATCTAGGACATACCTAGATAGTTGTGCTGATTGTGTTTTCAGGAATAGGACTCCAAAGGAAGCTGAGGAATTAATGGCCAAAATAAGCAAGAATTATGAAGACTGGACTCCTCCTAAACAAGCTATACCTGAAGTAATTGAACCTGGACCATCTATTCCTATGCCTATTTCAACATCAAAGAAGAGGGGAGTTATTGAATTAAATGATGAAGTGATGAAGGAAGCTAAGAAATTTCTTAAGGAGAAGGGAATTAAAGCTGCAGATGTCAAGAATTTACCTCCTATAGAAGAATTATGTAAGCCTATTCCCTACTCACCCACTATTGAGCTACACTCTCTCCTACACTTTGATGAAGGTGATGTCCCTTATTTGAAACCTCCTGATCAATGCTTAGAAAAATTTGATATCTTTATTGTTAAGCAAGATAACTTTAATAAAAGGGTGCAAAATCATCTAATGGAAAACACTAGTATTGTTGAGTTGAAAGAGATTGTAGAAAGAACCTCTAATGATGTTAAAATGATTGTTAAACACTTTCAAATGGTTCAAACTCAAATAGATCAACTCGTTAAAGTGCAAAACGACTTGCTAGTTAATGCTGCTAAAGAAAAACATGCTTATGAAACTAGAACTAGAAGTGGAGCTGCTACCCAGGATCATGTATATCCTGAGGGGCATACCAAAAGAATTGAGCAGGATTCTCAACAAGCTGAAAATGGTAGTTCTACTCATAAGAAAAGGAAAAAGAAACATAAAACTGTTGTAGAACCCTCTGAACCTGCTATAGATCCTAATAGTATATCTATCTCTGATGCTGAAACTGAAAGTGGTAATGAAGAAAATGAAGTTCCTAATGAAGAAAAAATTGAAGAAGAACCTGAAAACCATACTAAGAATACTAAATACACCAAAGAAGATTTTATTGCTAAGAAACATGGTAGTGAAAGAGAACCTTGGGTCCAAAAACCTATGCCTTTTCCTGATAAGAAACACAAGTCAAAGGAAGATGAACACTATAATAAGTTTTGTGAGTGAATGAAGCCTTTATTCTTGCAAATTCCTTTGACTGATGCTATTAAATTGCCTCCTTACTCAAAGTATATGAAGGACATTGTCTCGAATAAAAGGAAGATCCCTAATGAAGAAATTTTTACTTTGCTTGCTAATTATTCCTTCAATGGTAAGGTTCCTAAAAAACTTGGAGACCCAGGGATTCCAACTATCCCTTGCTCTATTAAGAATAGCTATGTTAGAACTACTTTGTGTGATTTGGGAGCTGGAGTTAGTGTTATGCCTTTCTCTCTCTATAAGAGGCTTCAGCTTGAAAAATTGATACCAACTGATATATCTTTGCAAATGGCTGATAAATCTACCACTATTCCTGTGGGTATATGTGAGGATGTACCTGTTCAGGTGGCTCACAATTGCTTGATATTAACTGATTTTGTTGTGCTTGAGATGCCTGAAGATGATAATATGTCTATTATTCTTGGGAGACCTTTTCTTAATACTGCAGGAGCTGTTATTAATTGTAATCAAGGAAAGGTGACCTTCAATGTTAATGACAAGGAACATACTGTCTATTTCCCCAAGAAGATTGAAAGGACTTATGGTTTGAATTCAATTGAACATGTTGAAGGCATTCAAGTTGGAGAAATATATTGTCCCATACCAAGAGAAAAATTTGAAACTATTATGATTGGGACCATTGGTATCAAGGTTAAGGTAACATAATCATTAGTGGAGTACAAAGTTTTGTCTCATATGCAATTGTTTTGGTAGCAAGACTTGATCAACCTTGCTAACAAAAGGATTCCATTGAACAAAACAATGTTTTCATTATGATTATCTCCGTTTATTTCTATCCTTTGCATTTTAGTTTTTGCTTTCGTTTAGTTTTCTTTGTGTTATTAGTTGCTTGCATGCTAGAACTTCTATAGTTCTAGCCTTGTTTTGTCCTTCCATCATGTTTCCAAAAAGAAAAGAAAAATTCTGTCTGTCAGAAAAATCATTCTTCTATTTCTGAAAAATGCCCAAAAATAAAGTGTCTCGAAAAATTCCAGAAAATTCATATTAAAGTTTTACATGAAAAAAGGGGCAGAGGAGTACCTGGTAGGTACCAGGGGCCCACCAGGTAGGCATACCATGTGGTTGCGCGGCCAGCCCTGGGTGGCACCATGCCCTGGTGTGGGCCACCCCTGGCCCGCCACTACTTCTCTCACCTGCCACTTTCTTCTCTCTCCCGAGTAAGCTCCAGTTCATAGCTCAAAATCGCGTTCTTTCTGTGCTTGCTCTCGATTTATTCGATCTCTTTGCTCAACCCATCTTTCTTGCTGAAATTTGGAGCAAATTGTTCCTTGGTATGTGACTCCTCCCCTTGTCCAAGTAGATTTGTGTTTAGTGGTTTATATGTTGAGTATTTTGCTGCTGTAGGTGACTGGTTATGAGGGCTTGTAAGCTTATTTGATGCTTAGAGATATAGTTTTGATGCATGTTTAGGCCTCTTGCAAGTCCGTATGAGTAGAATCCTTCATTATATTTACTTTGCAATCACTTGTTTAATAGGCGTTTAAATTTCAGATTACCAAGCATGAACAACCGTACTTTTGGAGAGATATTTGAGAGTGATGCACCCAGGAGGTCGAGGCCCTCAAGAACAGCCTCTCAAGCTAGGCCATCATACAATGAAGACCTCATTGCAACAAGCATTGACAGTGAAAGGGATGATGGAGACACTCACCCATCTTCTTTTCCTTGTTTTACTTTCTTGCAAGCTGCAGGTATTCTTGATGATTTCTTGCTACTGATTGAGAGGGTTGGTTTGACCTCTTATATGCAAGATGAGAGTGCACAATACGCTATGCTCACCAAAACTTTCATGGAGAGCTTCTCGTTTACTAACACACCCTATCATTCTACTGTCTCTTTTAAAATCTATGACATGCCTTTCACCATGCATTTCACCATGCCTTTGGAGAGATTTTGTAGTATTGTAGGTGTGCGTATGACAGGGACCGTGAAGAAAATTCAAGGGCGACCCGCTGATTTGCTGGAGCTATACCGAGGGGTGACCAATGATGATGACCGCGTGGCGTAGCGTGGAAAGATAAGAAATATCCAACTCCTTGCTCTTAAATACTTTGCATATTATCTTGCCACTAGTGTTTTGGGTAGGGAGAACACTAGTAACATCTCCAACTATCATTTAGCATTCCTTGTTGCTGCGCTTAACAATGATACTCGGTACAATCTTGGCTCGCTTATTGCTCGCCGCCTAGCTGCTAGGGGGCCTATCTATGGGGGCATCATTGCCTCGCGTGTAGTCAATGCATTAGGTATTTCAGTGGATCTCGATGATGCTATGCTAGCACCACAGAGGCTCGGCCCTGTTGCCATGAAAACTCATCACTTTGTCACTGCTACCTCTGATTTGAACAATCTAGTATATAGGATGCTTTTCACTGACGAGGATGAAAGGGAGATCCTTTTGCCACAACCTGCTTTGTTTAGTGTTGACAGGAGGCCATGGTCGCGCTCCAAGGAGGAGGTGGACAAGCAGCTTCGCTTGCTGGGGTTCCACGAGCAGCACCAGGAGGATGTGCCCTCCTACGATTACTCTGTGCACTACAGAGGGACGTACTCGAGCTCGCACCAGGACGAGGGTACCTCCTCGTCATACCACGGTGACACTTCATCCTGGCTGGCTTGGGATTGATTCCCACTTAGGCCAAAAGCCTAAGCTTGGGGGGAGGTACGCCGACACCGCACTCATCTCCATATCATGTTGCGTCGGTACTTTGTATATTCATGTTTTCATTCTCTTTTTAGTCTTCGTTCTTCTTTGCTTTTGCTTTCTAAAAACACAAAAACACCAAAAATATTTTTGTTGTTTCTCTTTGGTTTGCTTCTTCTTTTTGCCTTGGTTTGCTTTTCCCTTTTTGCTTTGCTTGAACTATTCGAAAAATCCAAAAAGATTTTGCTTTGTTTTCCCCTTTTTAGTTCTTGTTTAAAAATCGAAAACACCAAAAATATTTGTCGTTCTTCTTTGGTTTTTGTGAGTTTGCTACAGGGTTCGGCAGTTCTCAGTGGAATATTGGTTTCATATTATTATTCAAGCCACACAATTGAAGAGCAATAATGAGGATTAATGACAACTTGAGGCGTGGTAAGAGGCTGGTAACGAACTCTATTTGTTTTCATTTTTGTACATATACTCATCACTGTGGGCATGCTTAGTCCGTTCATGTAGAGTGTATGTTTTCTTTGGATGCTTAATAGATCTTGCTTTCTTTTGATTAGCTCCAGCTCGCTAATAGTTTGTAGCATGTCTTATGAATATTTGCCTGCATTGCTCTATTCATAAATTGGTATGACACCGTGGTATCCTCCTCTGAATGTTTCATTTGATTGACTTGGCACATGCTCACGCATGCTCATGACTGTAATAATCAGTTAAGCCTTGATGAATTATTTTGCCTTGAGGATCTTGAATCACTTTCATGCCATGAGTAGTCCTGTTTTGTCGCAAACATGTTAATGACAACTATTGCTCTCTCATTTGTCACTCCCTTACTATTGCTAGCCTTCATTCCCACTGAGTGTTTTACTCATGTTTCCAAACACCCTAAACCGAATATTGCCAAAGTGTCCACCATACCTACCTATTAGCATCATTTGCTACTTCCGTGCATATTCAATATGCCTTGTTTTCTTCTGAATAAAATGTTTGCTTGTTATGGGAAAGTTAGTTAGTAAAGCTCTCACGAACTTGATGGTACACTTTATTTCCTGCACTTAATAAACCTGAACCATTGTGAACTCTCCATGAAAGTTATATGCTTGCAAATTATAGGCTGGGGATTAGCAGAACCATGCTGTCACGGGGAACACTTTCAACACTTGTAAATATATACCCAGTTGATACCTTGATCTTTTGTTTGCGGATGTCGTCGGTGTGAAATAAAAGGGGAGCTTGTAAGTCCATGGAGTTGTGTATGTGTGTTAGAGAAACGCCTGGGCCGCTGGTCTAATCCATGCTAACATGGTGGAAACCCGCAGCGTAACCATAATGATATCTATGAAGCATTCTTCTTATAAAAAAGAGAGAGATAGCTATTGATAAAAAGAAAAAAAAGAGTTTTATGAAAAGAAAGAGAGAAAAAAGCACCATTTTCCCATGGTAATTAAGAAGATTGTTGAGATACTCATTGTCTGCTTGCCTTGTCATTTTGATATGGGGATTCTTCCGTATCATCGAGCAAGGGGTAGCCCGTTGGCGGTTCTCAATGATATGCACATACTTACGGTGACAAGAACTTACCGGTAACTAAAGTTGAGTAGCATGAGGAGCGGCCCTCGTACTCAAGGGACTTGGGATTTTCAGTT
Organism: Avena eriantha; assembly: GCA_910589775.1. Classification (NCBI taxonomy): domain Eukaryota; kingdom Viridiplantae; phylum Streptophyta; class Magnoliopsida; order Poales; family Poaceae; genus Avena; species Avena eriantha. The sequence goes on along the minus strand of OU342743.1, from coordinate 318,253,744 downwards.
TATAGTCTGTCAAGCATATAACTCACATTGGACCTCACTTTCACCTTAACCACATTAAAGATGCTTATGATAGGGGCAATGAGAGCTCAAAGCTAACAAGTACCATACTCTCAACATTTGGAAGCCTTTAAAAATTATTCAAAACCTTTTTATTTTACTTGTTGAGTCTCCACATATTCTTTGAGCACCTTCTTGAGAGCATAGTTGTCATTCTTTGTGTTTGTTCCATTACTTGATTATTTGTGTTATGACTTTGATGCTTGTATCTTTGATATCTTTACTTCTAGTCATCACTTGAACTTCAGAGGTGCCTTGGCATTCATAATCAAAGGCAAGCGAGATACCACTCTATCATACCTTTCTATGAACATTGTAATGTTGCTTATGTTCGTGCTTCATGCTATTTATTATTCTTGAGTTAGAATCTCTTCATAGCTTGCAAAGACTATTAAGTAGACTTAGTTGCATACTCTTTATTATGAATTGTCTAAGTAGTTGATCACATTGCTGAGAATATTTACATCATATGAAGCAATTATGTTTGTGAAAGTTCTTTTATCGCACTCAGTTTTCAATTGAATTGCTTGAGGACAAGCAATAAGCTAAGCTTGGGGGGAGTTGATACGTCCAAAACGTATCTACTTTCCCGAACACTTTTGCTATTTTTTCTCCTCTAAACTTGTGTGATTTGGATGCAACTAATACGGACTGACGCTGTTTTTAGCAGAATTGCCTTGGTGTCTACTTTTTGTGTAGAAAATCAACTATCAGGAAAAATCCCATAAAATATGCCAAAAATCCTATTTCACCCGAAGACTCTAGGAGCCAGAATACGAGACGGAGAAGAGCCCATGGGGTGGCCACACCACCTGGTGGCGCGGGCCAGGCCAGGCCGCGCCAGGGGGTGGTGTGGGCCCCACAGGCACCCCCTCGGCCTCTCTCTTCGCCTATAAGGAGCCTTCTGACCTAAAAACTTCGGGGGTTCGACGTTTTTTCAGAAGGAGTTCTGCTCCGCCACCACCACCAGATTCCACGAAATAGTACCAGAAACTCCGTTCTGGCACCCTGCCGGGACGGGGAATTGGAGGAGATCATCGCCATCATCATCACCATCGCTTCTCCATTGACCATCCATGTTTTCCCCATCTATGAGTGAGTAATCCCCCGCTGTAGGCTATGGGGATGGTAGGGATTAGATGAGATCGTTCATGTAATGGCATCAGATTGTTAGGGCATAGTGCCCAGTATCTTTTATTAGTGCTTTATGACTTTGTTGCGACTTGTTGTGCTTAATGCTTGTCACTAGGGCCCGAGTGCCATGATTTCAGGTCTGAACTTACTATTGATTCATTATGATAGTATTGTTCTTGGTCTTATCTACAAGTTGTATACACACGTTGTTGTCCGGAACCTATGGCCCTGAAGTGACAGAAATCGGGATAACCGGAAGGGAAAGGCTTTGATGTGAGGATCACATGTGTTCACGGAGTGTTAATGCTTTGCTCCGGTGCTCTATTAAAAGGAGCACCTTAATTGCCAGTAGTTCCCTAGAGGCCCCGCTGCAAACGGGCTGGCAGGACAAAAGATGTTGTGCAAGTTCTCATTGCGAGCACGTATGCCTATATATGGAACACATGCCTAGGATTGTCTAGTACTTGGGTGCTTTATCTTATTTATCTGCAATTGCCCTATGTTCTGATTGCTATGTGAATTGTCTTGTCCATGCAACGCCCGTCCATCCATCCCTATGCCTACCGCACTCAAATCCCACTGTTTACTGCTTTTGTTACTACTGTCCTTGCTTTACTACTGATGTTACTTTACTATTCCCACTACAAAACTGTTGCTACTGATAAACTGCTGTTAGCAAGATTGTTTCCAGGTGCAGCTGAATTGACAACTCAGTTGTTAAGGCTGATAAATATTCTTTGGCTCTCCTTGTGTCGAATCAATAAATTGGGTTTCACTTCCTTCGAAAATACTGCGATACACCCCCTATACTTGTGGGTCATCAGGTCCAACTTCTTAGATTAATACCCACGCCTGAGGGATATCCTCGTAAAAGGTGTTCTTCTCTTCTTAATACAATAAACATTAGGAGATAATTCGATGACTCCAGAATGTTTGGAAAAACACTTAGTGATCTTGCATTAGAGTTGAGAACTCTTAGAAGGGCTTGAATGCAAAAGGAGGTCATGGATGAAAAGGTATATGCAAGATATACAAATTATAAATGTGGTTCTTACAAAACTCACTACAGTTTGCAAAGTATTTGATACTTGTCCCGTTTTGTGAAAACAGAGGATCTGCTTGAGAATTGCTGGATTTGAGGAAACGTGACTTGATGACGGCAAGCAAAACAGTTGATGGCCGACATCACTTCTTCCCTCAAAGTTTATCATTTGGATTAGTGGACTTGAATATAAATTTGTAATCCACATCTGTGTGTCTTGCTCTTGGCGAGACGATTATTCATATGAACAAGTTACAAACATGTTTGTACTAGTCGTATGAACAATACCTTATGGTCACATTATGATTACAAATAAGTTATTCTCATCACTATGTTAATGATAATAGTTTAAACATTTATAAAGGATTAGAATGCTAAAAGATATCCAAAGCTTAATAATGAAAAGACACTATAGTTTTAAGTCATTTTGGTTATTGCAGGTTCATTATGAAAGATCGGGGTCCTAGATGCTTAATCTAGAGACTTTGCAAAACCATGCCTCTCTGGCAGAATGACTAAAACTCCACATTCTGATAAAACGGTGATATGCGAAGAAATGTTGAATCTTATACATAGTGATGTATCATATTTTCAACAAGTAGTGGAAATCATTTATTGTGGACTTAAGTGAATAAGCGTATTTACTTAATGAAACATAAGTTTGAAATGATTTGAATTGTTCAAATGAGTTCATAACTAAATGGGATATTGAAATTAACAAGAATACAAAGTCTCGTCGATTCGATCGACAAGACTAAAAGTATTCAAGTTAAGTTTAGCATAAAAGGAACTTGTGAAAGATGTTTCACAAATTATGATAATTGGACGAATTCAAACTATGATTGAAATGTCTAAACATCATAAACATTTTGTATTAAGATACATATGGTATAATATTATCTCTTATGGGGTTATAGTTATCGTTTAGAGTTAAAGATCAAAATAAGCAAACACTCATTTGAAATACAAAGGAACATCCAAAGATTCGTGGAAACAAAACCATAAGTGTTATGGCAAGTTCGAGTTTCTGGAGATTTCGATAAGTCAAAGTCATGGCGAATAAACAAGTCTTTGTAGAGCATTCTTAGGAAGCTATGAATGCATCTTCCACAAAGAGGCAAAACTATTATTGTACAAAGTTGACGTGTCTTGATGAAGATACAGGTGGAAGAAAGTAAAAGATCAAAACAAGGTATTTGACCTTACCTCTGAATGGTTGAGTGGCGCAACAGAATTTGTTTCGTGAAACCAAACTCTACAAATAGAGGAGAAACCAATAATAATGATCATAAAGTTTCAGGGAATACTTTTACTGAATAAGGTAGGATTCAACTATATATTCTACAAGTTTGTGGAATTATATTGTTGATTCACTTGTCTTGTTTTGAACAAGACATACCTACGAAATACAAAGAAGCGTGATGGACCTAAGTGCGAGAAATGAATGGTCATGGAAATCTCGTTAGTGGGATTCTCGATTTGATGATGATCAAAGAATTTTGGAATGTCCAAGATTATCGAGAGGACCTAGATTTGAGTGGGAGCAAATCAGCTTGGCTAATTCATAATATGTATCTGACATATTTTGAGTGGGAGCTAAGTGAAATCCCTGGATCTCAAACATGAATGTCATATTTGAGTGGGAGCGTGAAATCATTCTGGGATATGTGGACGGCATATGTGAATGATGTGATTGGTGTTAATAATATTTAAGTTACATAAAGATGAAGTTGAAGTTATTAAACAATAAGATCCATCGAGATAGATCAGTGAGTTTAATAAACACTGAATGTCGAATGCTTCCTGGATTTGATTCTGAAAGATGTTCAGAATGACCTAAGACAAGATTCTGAAGTAGCTCAGAATGGAACAAGGTAAGAAAGAATTTCTTACTGTATGAAGCATTGAGTTAGTATTGCAACTATGGTTGAAAGAAAGAGATGCGTTGCATCTCCTATGCCTCAGTCATAGGTACTTGCATAAAACCATGTTGTATATTCGACATAAAGTGACCCGAGGTTTTGGTTGATAGGACAAAGTCTTAACTGTAAGAACGTGTCTTTAAGTGATTCCTGAGTTGATCACTGAACCAGAATTAAGTTTGTATGTGGCGCCCCGCTAAAACCACTACTAGAAAATCGCGGTGTTTTTGTGCATTGCATCATCATGACCGTATGCTCATGTCATCATGCCACATTGCATTTGAGCATCTTCATCATCATGCATCTGTTGTCTGAAACTATTTTCGAAAAACCCTATTTCTGTTTTCTAAATACCTAGCCTTTATTCAAATACAAAACCCGGGTCTCCAGAATATTTTGGTTTGTCTAAATACGGTTTGCAAAAGCCTTGTTTCTAATAAATAAAAAATTTACATTAATTTTTGGGAGGCAGCCAGCCAGGCCCAAAAGCCCAGCCGGCCACCTCCAATAAAACCCTAGCCCTAACCTGAGTCTAACCATAGCTCTACCCAGCCTCCCCTGTCCCCGCCGCCAACCCACAGGCGACGCACACACACGCGGCTCACGTCGCACACAGCCGCACCCACCCATGCACAACGCCCCATCGCCACCAACCCCAACTCCTGCCAAGTGCCCACCACCTGCCAGCTTCTCGCCCGGGCCGACCTCATCACTACCTGGCCCCACCACCCGTCCTGCGAGCCGATCCCCAGCCTCGCTCCACCCAACCGCACGAGGCCCACCCATCACCACTCGCATCTCACACGCCTCGCCACCTACCGCCCTCTCCCGGCCCCACCTACCAGGCCTGCGGCCCTCGCACACGGTCAACCCCGCGATCCCCACACTCCTGGAACCTCGCTCTCGTCCCCGCCGCAGAGAAACTCTGCCGCTGCTCTCCACCCCCCGCCACCGCTCACCCCTGCCTATCTGCGGCGCCTCCTCTCCCTGCCGAGCTCGACCCGACCGCCTCCAACGGCAACCTCGCCACCGCGCCTCTCGGCCGCCCGCGTCACCTCCGTGTCGTCCTCATCCGGTACAACGCCACCGCCACAGGCCATCTCCCGCGGTGCCCCGGCCTCCCTCTGCCGACCCCTGCAGGCCACGGCCCGTCTCCACCCTGCGGCCGCCCTCCTCCCCGTCTCCTCTCCTCCCTGAGCCACAGCGCAGCTGCCCTCCTCCCGAGATGGTCTGCGTCGCCACCGAGACGAGCGCCCACGCCGATGACCTCCAGAACTCTGCGACACCGCCAGCCCTGCCCCATGACCACCGCCAGGGACCCCCTCCTGCCTCGACCTCGCGCCCTACCTCCTAGCGCCCGCCTCTGCGTTGAGCATGCACCGGTCGCCGTTTCCGCCACTGCTTCTGACTAAGACCACTAATGGTCCTGGTTGCGTCGTCCTCTACCGACGCCCGCCTCGTCCTCTGCAACACCAACCCTCGTCGACCAAGTTCTGCTCTATCTGATCCAGGTCGAAGACCGTGTGTTCCTCGTTCCTGTCCCGTCGCCATGTCCCTGCCGGCCTCTGTTCCACATTGCAGGCAGTTTATATTGCTCACGTGTGGTGGATGGTGTGGCCCAACTTCAATTCGCAAGGTCCCGGGCAACCCCGACATACAAGATCAATGGATGGACAAGGAGTACGATGCATGTTACCGCCAAGATCTCCGCCGCGAAACGACAAGGCCTTTGGGGTGCAGCTGACAAGATCTACTGCACGGACGCCATGACCTTCACGGATCTGATGCCCGAGGAACCCGGACGCCAAGATCGCCGACATGGAACGCCAAGTTCTTCATCCCAGACACCATGACCGTCTACACGGACCCGAAGACCACCGGTACCCGATCCCTTCAAGTTCGCTATCGACGGCAAGATCGACCGCTTGGAACCCAAGTTCTCCGTCACGACACGACAAGTTCTCCATCTTGTATCCAAACCTCGCCGTTCCCGTCAACCCTGAGACCGGACCCCGAACCCCTGGAACCCAAAATCGTCCGAACCCCGATGTGTGAACCCTTTTCCCGAGCCCCTATTTTATAAATGCTATATATAAAACTTGTTGCATATTAATTGTTCATCTCGCATGCATATCATGTGGGTTGGGGGCATTATGCCGATTCACCGCATGATTAAATATGGAGTCTATATGCGGGATATCTTTGTCTTATTCTGGACTCCATTTAAATTTGTGTAGCGAACCGATGCCATGTTTTGTCTTGCTAATACAACATTTAAATTGCGGGGTAGTTAAATAACTTGAACCGTTTAATTAATTGTCGGGACCCCGGTTCCGCTTAATACTACCTAATTGCACCGCATCTGCATCATATCATAATCATGTCGGATCTTCTGCCGCAGTATTAAATATTGCATCCGTTGTTTCTTCTAGTGTTTGCTTCTTCGCGGATTAGGCCGATGAGTGGATGCGAGTATCGACAAGTTCTCCGGATATGATCCGTCGGTAGTGTTTCCCAGGCGAGCATCTCTTCCCCTTCTACCTATTTTGCATTTATAGTCTTTATTTCTGCCTGTTGATCTATTGCTATCCGTGTCGCGATGCTTTAGTTTCTGTACACCAGATATATCCCGTGCAGCCTCTATATTGCCTTGGACACCTCCTATTACCTGTGTTTGGTAGATAGCTGGCCTTTCGAGTCGTAGTTGCTTGCTCAGGTGCGATCTCGTGTTGTCAAGTACCACAGTTGTTGGAATGCTGGCAGATGTTTGTGGTGGAGTTGATCATGACTTTAAACAGAACTATTAAATTGCTAGATATAACTAATGCAGAGGCATCGGTGGGCAATAGATGTTATTTGGTTCTTCCACGCTCACTTGTGTCCCGTAGGACCCCGAGTACTTGATACCTGTTCCTTGACTATTCGCACTATCCACATCCGAGAGGCCTTATGGACCCCCCTGAGCCAGAGCTTGATTCATTTCTATTTCTTGGGGCCACAAAGTAGTTTGGGGCTTTATTACTATCCTGTACTTATGCCATGTTACTGCTTTATTTAAGATTGTGCGTGGAGCACCTGTACTGTTTTGGATCGCGCCACGTTTTCGCGGTATCGACAAGCCTAGTCACACTTTCGGGTTCCCAGTCGTTTACAGCCGTCGTCGCAAACCCTGGGTCCGTTCCGGAGCCGGCCAACTTCGTTGCAGGTAGCTTAGTGGGGTGGCCCCTTGAAATATTTTATAAATCCTGTGATCGCTTTGTCGTGAAAGCCTCGTTGGTTTTTGAGTTGGTTTTTCCGAGGTTGAACGAGTGTGTGTTGCTATTTGTGCACCCCTGCAGGGTAAAACTTTCTGAAAGCCGTGTCCGCGGTTATGGACGACTTGGAGCACAGTATCTCGATCATAGACAAGCATAACTAAAGTAGTGCTATAAATTTGACTTAATATGTGACTAGTAATCAGATGCAACTATAACGGAATGGATATTAAAAATGCCAACAACTGGTGGATTTGGGTTGTTTTGAGACATGCTATACCTGCCTAGTAAGTATTGCAACTCCAATGGAATGTGATAAAAGTGCCAACAACTGTTGGGTTTTGGGATTCCTCAGGACAATTATATCTGACTAGTAAGTACCGCAACTACCACGGAATGGTTAATTAAAACTGCCCACTACTTATGCTATCAGGATGACTCAAGCTCTATATCTGATTAGTAAGTGTTGCATCTATAAAAGAATGAGTAAAATTGCCAACTGTGTGAGTTCCTCGGTTTGACTTCCTCGTTTGGTCTCGAGGGGGAAATATCAGGATGGGTATGATTGGTGTTAGTATCAGGTTGGTCTCGAATAGGTCTTTCTTATCCCTCTCTAATAGCCGTCAGTTGAATCGAGTCTCTATAGGTTGTTTAGTGCATGCTGCACTGCCGCTTCAGTCCACCATACCTATGTAGGCGAGAGCCGCCGAATTCTAGCCTCACCGTGTACTGGTCTCAGTACTGACCCTCCTCTTTTTCCTTTGCCCTTTCTTGGCACCTTTTTTTTGTTTTAGCAGGTTTCAGTTCGACGTCGTTAGCAGGGTTACCCTTCCGGCTTGGCCTGGGCAGGGTTATGGACGCCATTGGTTATTCTTCAGGGCTCTTAGCCCCATTTGCATCTTGTCCGTAGTCGGACACTTTATCGTTTGCAAGGTGATTTGGATCTTTGTATTGTATATCTGTATTCTTGACTCGTTGAGTCACTGTTGTATATATATCTGTTCTGTGGGTCCCATCAAGGACTGTTGTGTAATGGTATTACTTCGTTCTCCACCCGCACGCAAGTGCCTGGTGGGCGTCCTTGAATCGTTTCTATGCGGGTTTGGCGGGAAGCGCTAAAACTTGCATAGGGCCGATTCGAGGGTGTTACATTGTACATAAATGGCAAGAAGCAATGTAAGTGGCATAGATGCATTTCATGCACTAGGATCTACATAGATATAAAAGTATAAAGGCTCCATCTGCTGTGATATATAATGTTATGGCGGGGCTAGTTCGCTTTTAACGTAGAATGATGTGTCCCAGGGCCCAGTGCCCATGAGAAAGCCCTCGAGGTTGATCTAAAGTCACTGTAAGCTCCTGGAATCCGGCCTCGTTCTGCTGCCATGACTATAGTATATACACAAAGGATAGCAACGTGTGTTTTGAAGTTTAGATGACAACAGTGAAAAACGACCGTCATCATAAACACTAGAAACAAAAATCTCACTTTGTCACCAAACAAATACTTCGACCCATTATACGATAATGGAGTGAATGTCAAAATTAGGAAGACATTAACGATTTGCAAAAGACATAATGATCTGGTAAAACAGAACATGGACATGACGTTTCCCATGAGCATGCATGATCTGTAAACACATATGGTATATGGTTTATATGAGTAAAATGCAAGCTAGTTTATTTGTACTCTAGTGCAAGTGGGAGACTGAAGGAGATATGCCCTAGAGGAAAATAAGAAATAGGTTTTTATTATCATATCTCAATTAGTTTATAATAGTTTCATATTGTGCTAGAACTGTGCCAAGTAGAAACATTGGTAAGGTGTGGTATGAAACAACAAAGTCCCTAGTAGCCTCTATTCATACTAGTTCATTGGTCACGAAGATGATCTGGGTTTCAAGATCATGGGCATTTATGCCGACTGACAACGAGATCATATCATTGGAGAATGATGTGGTTGGACATTCCTCGAAGGATTGCAACACGATCAAGTCATACAGTTCATTGTTGCAACAGCTATACCTAGACTCCTTCTCCTTAGACCGTGAGCTCATATTACTCACTGAAAACTAGTTGTTTGGTTTCAATCCGTTTGAAATTGGAAAATACATGTATGTGTCCAGATAGTTTTTTTTATCATGTACCTTAGTGTCTTACCTAATATGCATCACCGATTTTTAGCCAAAACAATAAACATTGTACCTATAGTAATTTGTCTACAAAAAGGTAGCTTTTTAATCAATAATTCTCTATGGTAGTTCCACAAGTCCAAATGGAATGAATCAAAGTTCCTCTAGAAGAGATCTGAAATACCCTTCTGTTGGTCCTTGCACCATCCCAAGTATAACCATGGTTTTATATTAGTAAAAATAAAAAAATCCATCCAGTTAGGCCTTTAGAAAATTCCCTAGGCAGATCTAGAGCACCTTTTTAGTTGCTTACAACTCTCAGTATTGTGGACACCAAGATCTATCAAAACCCAGGAGTTCAAGAATTATTGAGCTTCTGAGGATTTTTAATGATTTAAAATCTTCTGCATGTGGTATTTCCACTAGATAAATCATTTCAGAAGCTTTACAACTCCAAAAAAAGTAATACCAATTTCTAAAGAAAGGGGTAAGTAATGCCTATCCATTGCCCTTTGCTCATACTATTTGGAGCAATAAAATAAATTTAGTGAAAATACATTCTATCAACATAACTGACTTTGGGAATTTCCCAAGGGCATTCTGGTAATTATTATGAAGTGATTCCAACTCTCAGAAATCACAAATGCAAAGGTATACAAAACCCCTTAGAGTACAAATTTATTTGAGATACAGATCTTTTCTGGTGAATTATTGAAGGAGATATACCCTCGAGGCAAATAAGAAATAGGTTTTTATTACCATATCTCAATTAGTTTATAATAGTTTCATATTATGCTAGAACCGTGCCAAGTAGAAATATTGGTACATGTGTGGTATGAAACAACAAAGTCCCTAGTAGCCTCTATTCATACTAGTTCGTTGGCCACAAAGATGATCTGGGTTTCAAGATCATGGGCATTTATGCCGACTGACAACAAGATCATATCATTGGAGAATGATGTGGTTGGACATTCCTCGAAGGATTAACACGATCAAGTCATATAGTTCATTGTTGCAACAGCTATACCTAGACTCCTTCTCCTTAGACCGTGAGCTCATATTACTCACTGTTTCCCTAGGCTGCTTTGACTGCATCAAACGTCACCTGGTAATGCGGTGGCTATAAAGGTGTATGTTGGGTATTCCGAAGGAACAGTAGATGACAGTGACTGCAAGACCGGGATTTGTTCACCCACATGACGGGTAAAGATACATACGGCCGGCTTGGTGAGATTACATCTATAGATGTTGCAACATGTGACTAGGTCACGGGGATGTAATATCACGGTAACAAGAAAACATAGCTTGTTGTGAACGAGATTGAACAAGGTATGGGATACCAGTGATCGGATCTCGGACAAGTTGTATCGAGAAATAAAAGGAAGAGGATGCTACATTTAGACGATTCAAGCGACATTGTCATCAGGAATGCATAGGGGTCACATGGATATCCCTGGTCCCTCTGTTGATCATTGATATAGATCATGTCTAGAGCATTCCCGAGCCGTGAGAGGATACATTTAAGGGTACGATGAGAGCGATCATTCGTAAGATGGAATCACAGTAGAGAAAGAGAGAAAGCCGGAATCGTTCCGCGGAGAGATTCGAAGTTGTTCGGAGAAAGAATAAAGGAAAAGACCGGAAAAGTGTTTTCGGATAAATGGGAATTTAAATATATATTTGTTATATGTTAATTGTGAATTAATATATTATAAATAATATTTAGATTAAGATTTATAAAGTCAACTTTTATATTAGACTAAATCCCGGAGGGAAATAGCCTAGAAATAAAACTGCAGGAAAATAAAAGGAAAAAGGAAAAATAGCCAGCCCTGTGGGCGGCGGATAACCGCCACCGCACAGGACGGCAGATAGCTGGGCGTCGCCAGGCCGCTGCCAGTCGGCCCACCCGAGCGGGGCAGGACACAGGCCGCCGCCTGCGGGGCAAGCTGGGCCGCACGGGGCAGCACCGGCCCACCCAGGGTCGCCAGGCTGCAGCCGGGGTGCTGGGCCGCCGGGGGGGGGGGGGGGGGGCGGGGGGCGAGCCGGCCCACCCGGGGCTTCCCCTTGCCAGGCCGCCTCCTCGCGGGAGTGCTGGGCGCAGGGTGGGCCGTGCCAAGGCCCACCCGGCCAGCCCCAGCCTGCTGTTTCTTTTTCTTTTATTTGGTAATTTTCTGTTTGCTATTTGGGCTGAGTTCTTTTGGCCCATTTGGCAAGTCCGAAAATCTACTGCCTTTTCTTTTATGAATAGTCCCACATGGCTAACCCAATGGGGAGTGCACACCCCCTCCGCCTATATAAAGGGGTGCCCATGGGTGGGATTAAACACACCAACAATTGGAGAAGTCCTTTGGTTGACTTTCTCCTTCTCTCTCCCTCTCTATACCTCGTGACCATGGCCCCATGTCTGGGCTGTGCGATCGAGGCACACCTGCAGTATGCCGTTGTGCTGCAGGGATTCCTAGCCGGATATCAACTTCCGCACTTCCGGCGGGATCGGGGAGCCAGAGGTCTCATCGTGCACCGGATGTGTACGAAGACACGAGGCGCAACACTTGGGGCGCTTAAATATCGTGAGCCGGAGCTGTTGCACGATGAAGATGATGAAGATCAAGAAGGAGCAAGGGGTGACCTGCGAGGAGCTTCGCGACCTTGAGGTCGGCTTCGTGTACGACTACATCAACCACGTTCCCCGCAGAACGTTAACCGCGTACAGACTACAAGGGTATGTACTCTCTACGCATTGGCCGTTACCGCATTACTACATAGTTAGATCCTAGGCTAAGTTTCCGGGGATCCTTCGTAGGAAAATTTATGTTTTTCTGCGCTGATCCCCTACAATTATTCACCTAAACCAGGGTTATTTCCACTATAAAATCCATAAATAATTAAAGAAAAGTGATAAAATCATGAAACCACTTTTGTTGGCCTTGTTAGGCTAGTACCTATCTATTGATACCATTTTTGTACATCTAGATCACACATACCCAAGCCTTAGTTCAAAACCCCTTCCTTATGTGGCATTTGACAAGTAATTCCTAAAACAAATTCCCCCAATGCAATCTTAAATTGTGGTTGGAATAAGAGGACGTGGGAGACTAGCAAGGAAGAAGGCTGGTGAGAGCTCGTCCTGGCCAACCCACATGCTGATTTCTAGAGCAGGTAGATTCATTTTTTTGTGCATCTGATTCTGTCCTCTTTGTTTTTTTGGTTTAGGTATATTTTGGAGCAAGCAGGTTAGATCTAGGGAAGATTAGGCACAAATATTTCTATTTAAATAGGTGCTCGTTAGTATTTACATTAACTTGTTGTTTAGAAAGTTTAAAGGGAACTGTACAAAATCTTGATGACCTACGACATGTTAAATATATTATTCCTTGTTAATATTAGGAGAGCTCTGAATAGAGTAGAGGCTTCTCCCTAATTCTACATACAAAAGTTATCAATCAGCATTTGCAAGACTGAACATGAAAATATGAAGTTACATATGTACAAATCGTATTAATCCAAAAAAGTATTGCCTCAATTTGGAGAAATCGAATGCTATTGTGCTTTATTGATTCATGGTATGATACTGTTATTTAGATTCATTTGCTTTTTTTTCTCACTGACCAATACATTGAATATGCTTTCCTTTTGTACGAACTATTGTATGAACTATTATATATAGTGGCACATGTTTTCCCAATGGTAACTGGTAGATTAATGTTGTTCTTTATTTTTTCTTCATTGGTAATAAAGCTTCAGTGACCGAATAACTGTTGCATATGACCGCATATTCACCATGAAAAATATCTTGAAAATGCATAGTACATTGGACCAGAATAAAAATGACCACCGAGTCACTCTTTGGAGAAGCTTCGGTTAATATACCTCCCTCAGTAACTCTGAATGATTTGAGCAAATAAAAATGCACTAGCTTCTTCGGATTAGAACTATTTCTAGGGTTAATGATTGTTGTATCTTGTATAGATTGTAGTCATTTTTTAGAAAGTTTATGTTAATTTATCTATTTGATTCTAAAAAACGATGACGGGTTCCCTATTGTGGTTTAAGAACTATATAAATAGGTAAGTTGCTTCCTCATCATGGGTCACTAAATGGTAGTCATGTTTTTAAGATGTTCTACATTACTTTCAAATATTTATTCAGAGGTACTTTTGTCATTGCAGATGGGATTTCTATTATTAGTTTTGGAGCATGCCAAAATATCCCTTCAGGTAAAAGGTGCTCTTATCAATTTGATTTTCTAAACATGCATTAGCAAGAGATCTCCTTTATTTTTTAGGCCAGCAATCTTTCTTGACAAGATCTTTTCACTTTTAGGGCCTTGTATGATCAAGCGGTAAGCTCTCTAATTTGTCCATTTGCACATGATGGAGGTGTGTTATTTTTTCCTATTGACTGGGATTTTATAGGACAAGGACAACGGTAATCTTCAGTGACAAGATGATTTATAGAAAGCTAAAAGCGATAATTTTTGCTCATGACTGGTAATTCGCCAAAGCCCTCACTCATAAAGCGCCAATGTATGTTATACATCCCTCACAAACAATATGGTTTTAGAATGTCGAAGTTGGAAACCTAAGTGCATGCACCTCAATGTAAGCTGTAATAACTTACGGCCATCTTAGTCCCTCACTTTATTACCCCTGTTTCTGGATTTTAGTTCTTGCACGCTGCTGCTGGTGATGCATATTATTCTCGGTGAGGCAGCCAATTATTTTTTCTGCATATAGATAGTCATCCAGGAACTGGTATTTGTTTCCAGCAAAAAATGACCCATGTTTGTATCTTGGCCACTTGGCAATTTCCATTCTTTTCACTAAAATTTGCAACTAGAAGATGGCACGTGATATGAGAGAGGGTACAAATTAAAACTGGAAGCATGATATACAAGCATATCTTGTATAACTGTTCTTCTCTAATTTAAGTTTAACCACTTCTAATTCACTGTTCCTGAACTGGTTTGATCATACAATACATAGTTGTCTTTCTTATTTATGAACGCTTGCTAGATTAGTTGGTATGCCTCTAGGACAGAGATAGTGTGGTTGTGGATATTTATGGCCCTACCTTGGAGGATTGGAATGCTTGACCAGTTCTTTATTTTGCTTCAGGGATTATCATGTAGATATGCTTTGTTACCCTCCATTCGAGAAATTACCATTTGCATCAATCTATATTTAGTGTGATCATGTGTGCTAAACATATGAAGGATTTTGTTGGTTAAATGTTTTTTTTAGCAAATCAGTTAGGAGTGCTGAACTTGATATTTGCTGCCCTGATACTTCGCTATTGTTGAATTATGTATTTGATGTACTTTTTGTGCAGGTGCTATCCTTCTCGGGGTCGCGTGTTACTCTAACTTGCCTAATAGGCTGATGGCTCATGGATGGTCTGTTTGATTATTTCTTGGTCTGTGTATGGTTGCCGTGTTCTTGTTGCGGCTGTGGCTATGTCCATTGGTTAAATTTATTTATTGGATCTTCCAATTTTCATGCAATATTTTTAGAATCCTCGGTTAATAGATATAAGGCAGCAGGACAAAGGTTTATGATAGTTCTAGGTTTTAATGCACGTATGAATAAGACCATCCCCCTTTGTTATTAGACATCACCATGATTCAGAGCATACTGAAAGACTCTTCTCTGCTTGGAATGTGTCTTCTTTTGTTTGAAAGGGCAGCTTGTTTTTCTGCATCTATGATAAGTCTTCTTTTGTTTGAAAGGGCAGTCTCTTTTTGTGCATCTATGATAGTGTGCATCAGTAAAGATTGTGTGATTGTATTCAGTGGTAACGTTTGTGCCTTGGCTCCAATAGAATTTAACACGTTTTTATTTTGTTATTCATAGAAAGTACTTTAGCCTATTCCCTAGGAAAATATTTGCTATTACCATTCATCATATTAACATCACGAGGAATAAGCACGAGAGAGTTTTCAAGTCTAGGTACTTATGATGCAGCTGATGTATGCCCAAAAGAAGAATGTGCTTTTTTCTTTGTGTGAACTTCTTCAGTTAAACAGAATCCACGATGATCTTCCACCCACTCCGCAATTCCAAGTGACAACCCAATATCATGAAGCATGCAAAGCTGCCAGTTTTTGTGGCTTCATGTAAGACGGCTGAACAACAATTTTGGTAACTGTTCGAAGTCTGTACAAAAGTATATCTGCTGCAAGACTTCAGAATTCAGAAGGTAGATAACCAAGACAATCAAGAAACAATTTGGCAACAAAATAAATAGTGCTGCAAATGTTTGTTAAATTATCAGACATGCCATTTTTCCAGAAGACAGCTGAGATCTTTCTGGAACATGGACAGTGACAAATTATTTGCCTTCAGAATTAATGCTCAATGGACTATTTTTGTTGTTGATTATGATGCATATTGCTCGCTATGCATAACACTTCAGTCATGGGATTGGAGTGTTCGTAGAATCATTGTAAATGTGCAGCAAGGAAAGTAGTCACTGCCACTTGAAATGGTGAGCGCCCAACAATGGCTTCTAATAATTGGTCTACTGTAGCTGATGGGTCTACTCTGATAAACCTATCATCCATGGTCACAATGCAAGCAAGCTTTTTTTCGCGAAAACGCAAAAGCTTTGCGTTTCGATGCATTGATAGATCAAGAAAGAGTTCACATACAAGTCCAGAAAGGACCGACACCCACGCCATACAACTCAACCCAAGGAGGCAGCGAAAGCAAAGCCAAGCTAATCTAGAGGAGTATCTGGCGCAACCCTCGCGCCCCAGCCTCGGCCCACAACCTAGCCTCCGCTTTGATCGTGTCGACCAGGGGGGCCACCGAGGGGGACTCGTTGTTGAAGACGACCGTGTTTCGATGCTTCCAAATCCACCACGCCATAAGCATGATCACATACGTGGTTCCTTTGCGCATTTGACGTGGGTTGGAGCGCACCACCAACTCCCACCACTCCGTGAAGGGGCCTTCAGCAACCGGAGGTCCAGCGGTAGATCGGATCCATGACAGGACCTCATGCCATATAGTCCGCGAGAACGGGCATCCGGTGAGGAGGTGTGACATGGACTCAGTAGACTGGTCGCACAACGCGCAAAGCGGCCGGTGGGGGAGCCCACGGCGCTCCAGTCTCTCACCCGTCCAGCATCTGTCCTGACAAGCGAGCCAGATGAAGAACTTCAATCTAGGTGGCGCCCACGATCTCCAGGTAAGCTTCCAAGGCCCTGAGACTATGGACCCATGGAAGAGGGCATAGTAACAGGATTTGGATGAATACTGGCCGTCAGTCGTCCACCACCAGATCAGCCTGTCTGGCCCACCCCCTAGGTGCATGCCCTGCAGCTTGTTCCACAGTTGCACGTACTGCCACAGCGCGAGTGGGCCTATGGCACCTGAGATGTCAGAGATCCAAGTGCGATCCGCAATCGCCTGCTGAACCGTCCGCACCTTCCTGCGATGTCGTGGGATTAGCGCTAGGAGGTCCGGCGCTATCTCCCCGATCGACTTCCCGTCCACCCATCTGTCCATCCAAAATAGCGCCGTTGTTCTTGCGCCTACCACCATAGTGGTGGAGGCGAAGAAGATCTCGCGCTCATCCTTGGTGAACTGCATGTCCAGACCGTGCCAGGGTCGAAGGGGGTCCGTGTGTAGTCTCCCCAGCCATCGGGCCCGGAGGCTAGTCGTCGTGCGAGCGAGGTCCGGGATCCCAAGCCCTCCGAAGCAGAGCGGCCTGCAGACCCTCGCCCAGTTAACATGGCAGTGACCACCCTCGGCCTCCTTCCTGCCCATCCACAGGAAACCGCGTAGAACCTTGTTCACCTGCTTGAGTGCCCTCTTGTTGAGGGAGAGCACAACAAGTTGGTGAAGAGGGATCGCAGCGAGCACCGCACGGATCAGGGTGAGCCGTCCCGCCTTAGGCATCATGGAGGCCTTCCAGGTAGGAAGCTTGTCCGCAATCCGGTCTATGATCAGTTGGAACGCGTCGGCCGTAAGCCGGCGAGTGGCCAGTGGAATCCCAAGGTACCTGACCGGGAATGGAGCGAGCTGGCACCCCATGGCGGTCGCCGCGCCGTTGCCCACCTCCTCCGAGCATGCAATCGGGGACACCGAGCACTTCGCGAAGTTTGTGCGCAAACCAGAAGCATGTCCGAAGACGTCTAGGATGCCACGAATCGCGAGCAACTCACCCTCATCCGGGTGACAGAAAATCACCACATCATCCGCGTAGAGCGACACCGAGGTCGTCAGCTCCCGTTGCGCTAAACACTGCCACACACCCCACTCCATGGCTCTGGCTAACCCCCTACTAAGTGTGTTCATCATGAGGACGAACAACGTAGGGGATAGGGGGTCACCCTGTCTAAGGCCCCTCCTATGCCAGATTGGGGGGCCAGGCTCGCCATTGAGCATCACCCTTGTGCTAGCTGTAGACAGTAGGATAGCGACCAGCTCACAGAACCTCAGGCCGAGCCCTGCCTTGCGGAGGACATGGAAGAGGAATCCCCAAGAGACCGAGTCGAAGGCTTTAGCTATGTCCAGCTTTAACATCACCCTAGGTTCCTTCATCCGGTGCAGGAACCTCGCAGTCTGCTGCACCAACATAAAGTTGTCATGGATGCTGCGTTTTCGAATGAAAGCACATTGGTTGCGATCCACCAGCGACTCCATCCTTGGGGCTAGCCTGTTAGCCAGAGTCTTTGCTACCAGCTTGGCGAAGATGTGGATCAGGCTAATGGGGTGATAGTCCCCCAGCGTGTTTGCGTCCGGACGTTTAGGCAGCAGTATGAGTAAGGCTTGATTAAGCCCCTGAAAACCGCGCCCGCACATCGTGAACAGCTTGGCAAACGCAGCCATGAAGTCATCCTTAACCGTGGCCCAGCAACTCTAGAGAAACTCCACAGTGAAACCATCCGGGCCAGGCGCCTTCCCATGGGGAAGATCCTTAACCACCCCCAGATCTCCTCCTCACTGAACGGCTCCTCAAGCCCGGACAGGTCCTCCGAGGGCAACCCCAAGAACGAGGCCTCCTTTAACCACTTTCAGGACCTTCTGGGCACCTCGTTGGACCGGGAGTGCAAGCAAGCTTTTGAACTGGAATCGTATCCAGCAGCCAGTGTATGAAGGAGCCTAGTGAAGGATCAAACAACATATCCCAATGTGACCAAAGAAGCAGATCTGACAGCATTAGGGCCTTAAGTAAACACTTAATTGCTTCTCCTGAAGAAACTATTCCGAAATTAAAAGATTTTTTAGCAGCACTGTTCCTCTGCCCAGCAGATGATTATTTAGTTACTGAAGTCAATTGTATATAAAGTTACTCGCCTACTTGTGAGGGCTCTGGTTCATTGAGACCACACAGTCTTTCGGTTTAGATCTTGCTGTTTGTGATAGGTCATAGGTCCTATTTTTCTTGACTAGCCACTTGATCGTTTTGTTGGCCCTAACATGATTTACGGTTTATCAGGTGTTAGCTAATTTATTAGTTATATGCTATCTTATGCTCTCTTAGATTATCTATGACTTTAGATGCATGTGTGCATTTGATCATTCGCTCTGTTATTGTGCTACTTTTGTTCTTTAGAATGTAATATTATCTGAGTGAGAGCATATACAGGAGAACTGTTACATATTTTATTGGATTCTAAATATTGATAGCTGACTGTAGATTTTTTCCTCTACTAGATTATCAAGGATCTACCAATAAATTATGCAATATCTACCCCGCCATTGATGGAGCAACTATGGGAGAACCTCCAGAAGTTGCAGATTCAGCCATTCTCAATTCAAGCATCCAGATTATAAAAAATCCAGAAATAACTTCAAGTGAACCGTTTACTCTGTGTGTTGTCCAAACAGCAATGGAAGTGCCTCCGGCGCCTAAATATCTCACGGAGGTGCCAGTATCTCTCTTGCAACTATGGATACATCTACAACACCACTCCCTCCCACAAGGTCCACACATAAGAGGTTTCTTTTTGCTGAATTAAATGTCCCCCGTTGTGTGTCTCATGTATGTTGCTGCCAGTGAGTTATCAAGACAATGACACATACACTGAATTCACTGCAGATGATCAACTGATGATGAGCTAATGCATGACATTGTGACTTCCAGTCTGATATGTGTATATTTATACGGCAAGTCAATAAATTCTGCCATGTTGTTTGATGGTTTATGTACATGACGTTGATCTGTGCTCTGTACTAGCACCGTGAGATCCAGGACTATGACTCCGCCTCCTAATAGATTATGATGTGTGATAATCATTACCTATGCTGTGATCACTACCTATAGTGTTCTATTTTAGGTAGATATATTGATGATGATCGTGTCGTTCATGTTTTTTCTTATACTATACTATGTAATAATCTCATAAGAAATCGACTATCAAATTTGAGCCTTGACACTACTGTTGTCGATCTAATCCTGGCGGAAACGATTAACCAGGTTGGTATATAGCACAGGAAAAGCCCCTAGCGTGGCACATTACATGGACCATATATTGGGTTGGAGTACTACCCGATACCTGTATACGTAAAGGGAAAAATACAATAACATATTGTTTAACAGCCCCCTTAATCACAACCTTGTGAGATGTTGAGATTACGCCTAAATTCCTGAAGTTCCTTGACTGGCAACCTTGGTGAAACTATCTGCAACCTGATCTTTGCTTGATATGCATTTGATGTCGAGAAGTTTATTTGCAACTCTCTCACGAACAAAGTGGCAGTCTATCTCAATATGTTTGGTTCTTGCATGAAAAATGGGATTGACAGACAAATAGGTAGCACCTAAGTTATCACACCATAGGCAGGGTCTTACCTTTAGTGAAACGCCCAGTTCACGAAGAACAGCCTCAACCCATATCAACTCTGCTGTAGCATTTGCTAGGGATTTATATTCAGCCTCAGTACTGAACCTTGATACTGTGGCTTGTTTCCTTGCACTCCATTACACTAAATTTGGTCCAAGAAATATGGCAAAGCCTCCTGTGGATCTTCTATCATCAAGACATCTTGCCCAATCTGCATCTAAAAAAGCACTAAGCAAACTAGAGGATGACTTCTGAAAAGTAAGGCCAAACTTTAGTGTGCCCTAAACATATCTTAAGATCCTTTTTGCAGCTGTCCAATGTGCAGTAGTAGGAGCATGTAGATATTGACAGACTTTGTTAACCGAGAAAGATATATCAAGTCTAGTCAATGTCAGATATTATAGGGCACCTACAATGCTTCTATATTATGTGCTATCCTTAGAGCCAAGAGGAGATCCCTCGGATAAAGAAAGTTTTTCATTTGATGACAATGGTGTAGGACAAGTTGTGCAATTTGTCGTACCAACTTTTGCAAGCAGATCAGTAGCATATTTTTCCTGAGTAAGTAACAATCCATCATGAACCTTTTTACCTCAATACCAAAGAAGAAGTGCAGGTCACCTAGATCCTTGAGAGCAAAATCATCATTGAGATCATGGAGTAATGCTGATATAGCCTGATATGAGGAGCTAGTGACAATAATATCATCCACATAGACAAGAACAAACATACCAACATTAGCTTTGTTGTATAGAAAAAGTGAAGTATCAGCCTTAGAGGGACTGAAACCAAGAGCCTGCAACTTTGTACTAAGTCTAGAATACCATGCACGAGGGGCCTGTTTTAGACCATACAGAGCTTTGTCAAGTTTGTAAATATAATGAGGAGGCTGTGAGTTTTTGAAACCTGGGGGTTGTCTCATGTAAACCTTCTGTTCCAGAACACCATGTAAGAACACGTTCTTCACATCTAACTGCCACAAGCTCCAGCCCCTAGAGACAACAACAGCCAGAACAAGTATGATGGTAGCTGCCTTGACAACAGGACTGAAGGTGTCTTCATAATCTATTTCATATCTTTGTTTGAATCCTTTTGCAACCAAGCGTGCTTTATACCTGTCAACTGTACCATTAGAATTTTTCTTGATACGATATACCCATTTGAAGTCAATAACATTTTTGATAGAACTTGAGGGAACAAGGTGCCATGTTTTATTTTCCATGAGAGCATTGTATTCCTATTGCATTGACTTGCACCAATGATTATCCTCCAGAGCCTCTGAGAGTGTGGTTGGTTCTCCTGTAGAGGTAAACAGGCCATAGCGAACAGTGCCATCAGTATACTGTTTTGGTTGTCGAATACCTTTTTGTAACCTTGTTCGTGGCTCAGGAATTGGAGGCGCTGGAGGAGAACCATGAGGTGGAGAAGTAGAGGCACTGGGGCTGGCCACAGAGGATCTAGAACTAGACCCTGGAACATGAGCTTCCTCATGTGTCGCAGCACGCGCGGACGAGCTCGTGGCTGAAGCAGGCGACACGTCGTCGTTGTGGTGTGGCATGGACCCAACCGGAGACAAAGACTCCTGCCTGGGAAATCAGGAGGTGAGGCCGGGGGCGTGATGTTGTGTGGTGGAGCCCGCAGCGGAGAAGGAGCAGGCGACGGTGACCGCTGCAGGTCGACATGGCCCGGTCTGCGCCTCACGTACACATGCACGAGAGGGGATCGAAACCGGGACTACAACGGCATCCGTTCGGCTTGTCGTGCACGAGGATATGCCTCGGGATCAAGTGGCGGCTAATCTAACACAGTAGAGGAAGAATCCTGCTTGTGCTCAGCGCCATTTTCGTCGTTTTCTGAATTTTGTAACATGTCAACGGTACTCGATTCTGCACCGTTTTGCCTCAAATTTTCAGCTGAGTCTTGCTGTTCCTGGTGGGTACCTATGGGCATGGAATGTTCTATAGTACACTCATCATGGTTAGACACAACATGAACAATAGGCAAAGGAATATAGTCATCAACATGTGCATCCCCATTATTTTATGTGGTGGAGGGGAAATGTGGAGGTAAAAGAAGGATTTCATTGCGAAGTCTAGAACCAGCGTTTGTATGTAGAGACTCAAAAGGGAAAATGTTCTTATCAAAAACAACATCTCTATAGATATACACATGCCTAGTTTTAGGATCTAGACATTTTACTCCTTTATGACACGGGCTATAGCCTAGGAAGACACATCGAGTGGAACGAAAGGCAACTTTTCCTTTGTTGTATGGGCGAAGGTTTGGCCAGCAAGCAAAAAAAATCCGAAGAGAGTCATGGTTTGGTTTTGTGTGAAGGAGATGTTCAACCAATGTTTCATGATTAATGACTTTTCTAGGAAGCAGATTTATGAGAAAGGTGGCTATCAGGAAGGCTTCATCCCAGA
Organism: Avena eriantha; assembly: GCA_910589775.1. NCBI lineage: Eukaryota > Viridiplantae > Streptophyta > Magnoliopsida > Poales > Poaceae > Avena > Avena eriantha. Next base: position 318,230,979 of record OU342743.1, on the reverse strand, counting down.
ATTTGAGAGGCATATATGCATGAGCTAATAATGCAAGTCCCACTTCAACAATGTGATGGTGTTTGCGTTCAATAGAACCATTTTGTCGATGAGCATGTGGGAATGAGACATGGTGGGTGATGCCAGCCTTTTGAAAGAAACTGTTGAGTTTTTCATATTCACCACCCCAATCAGTTTGCATAGTAATAATCTTCCTATTAAATTTGCGTTCAACAAGTTGCTAAAAATTGAGGAAAACTTGATAAACCTCAGAGAATTTCATAAGCAAATAGATCCATGTGAACTTGCTGAAATCATCAATAAAACTTACATAATACGAATGTTTGCCAATAGAGGCAGGTGCTGGACCCCATACATCTGAAAACACTTGTTCCAAAGGAACAGTGGAAACACTAGTGGAGATAGGATATGGCAATTGATGGCTCTTAGCTAGTTCATAGGGATCACACACGTATGGGTTTATTTCTAGAGAATGAGAAATATTATTTTTCCTAAGGATTTGTTGAACCAAAAATGAGGATTGGTGTCCTAAACGACGATCCATGTCGAGGAAGACGTCTTTATTGTGATGAAAGCTTACTTGGAGGACCTAGTAGAGATAGGCACTAGCGGGTAAATACCACCATGGCAGGATCCCTTAAATAGAGTTCTCCTTGTTGCCTAATCCTTGATCAAAAAGAAATATGGGTGAAACTCAAGAAACACATTATTATCAAGAGTAAGTCTATGAACAAATAGCAGGTTTTCGAATGCACTAGGAACATGGAGAACATTTTTGAGTTGTAATGAACTATGGGGAGTGCTCAATATTGAATGACCAATATGACTTATTTGCATATCGTTACCGTTCGCCGTGTGAACATAGTCACGCCCATTGTACTTGTCGTGGGTGGAGAGCTTGCTCAATTCTGATGTAACATGGTGAGTTGCACCGGAATCCGGGTACCAATTGGTGTCGACGCCATAGGATGCAACATGTGCACCCTTGTCTCCATCATCGTCCTTGTCATCTTGGAAGCACCACCAACAGTCGCTGGTGGGGTGGCCGTGTATCTTGCATATCTGGCAAGTTACATTGACGAAGCGTGTGGGCGCATATCCACGGCGCCGCCAACCATCATCACAGCCACGGCGACACCACTAGCCTCCATCGCGATGATCATCATCATAGAGGTCACGGAGATAGCCGTGATCCTCCTAGCGAGCACGGTAGGAACCGCGATCATAGTTGCGGTCATCTTGGCACCCGCAGTCATAGCCGTGGTTCTCCTGTCGTGAGCGATCATAGCCATGATCATAGCCACGGTCATCATTGCGACCACAGTCACCATACCGTGGGCGATCTTCCTGGCGTCCTCGGTCATCCTGTCGACCGTGCTGCTATGGCCGAGCATCATTGCCACCACCACCACAGCGAGCAAGATTAGCCGAGGAGGTCAAATCCCTATGTCCTCTAGATCATCTTGTCGAGCATAATAGGCAACAAGTTGACTATATAGATCTGCAAGAGTTGTACCAGGGTTTGCATTGACAGCAGGAACAAGTGCATTGTAGGAGTGATCGAGCCCATCGAGGATGGATCCAATCAGTTCATCCTTGTCCAGCGGTTTTCCTATAGTAGCAAGCTCCGACACGATCGCTTTCTTCTTGGCACAGTACTTGGCAGTCGAGAGGGTGCCCTTCTTTGTGCCTTTGAGTGCAGTGCACAGGCTCTAGATCTGCGACCGAGATTAGGAGGAGACCAGTTCATTGATCACACTCCAGACTTCAATGGATGTGTTCAGCTTGGTGACATGGGCAAGTATATCTAGTGATAGAGAGTTGAGCAGGAAACGAAGGGCCTACTGATCACGTGTGACCCAAGCAACATACTTGGGATTTTCGATGGTGATCTTCTTGTTGTCTTTGTATTCAGCCTCCAGGGTTTCAGCCGGCGCAGCTTCAGATCCCTCGACAATAGCGAGGACTCTGGCACCACGCAGAGCAGGGAGCATCAGCGCCTTCCATGGGAGGAAGTTGTCATGCGTCAGCAGTTGTGCGGGAGGAGATCCTAGGGCCGCAACTAGGTTGGTCGGCGAAGAGGTGCCAGCCATGGATGCGATCGGAAGGAGAGGTTTTGGGTTGTGGTTTTATTGGATGTGTGGCGGCGACGGCTGATCTAGATGACGAATAGCGGTGGCGGTAGATATCTTGTTGGGTTTTGGTTTTGGTTTTGGATGTAGGGCGGTGGCGGCTGATCAGAGGTCAGCGGCGGTAGATTTTTTTTGGAAGGGTGGCTAGGGTAGGGAAGAGGGAAACTCTAATACCATGTTTTCAATCTAATCCTGGCGGAAACGATTAACCTCGTCGGAGGCCTCAGGTACGTGTTATATAGCACAGTAAAAGCCCCTGGCATGGCACATTACATGGACCGTATATTGGGTTGGAGTACTACTCCATACATGTATAACATATTGTTTAAGAACTATAGCCATCCATTTGATAAAAACTAAAGTATTATTATTTTTTGCTCACTTATAATCGATGAATTAACTCAAATTATCCGTGGTCATGCGCCAAGGCGCACCCCTAAATCTAGTGAAGTATAATTGGTGGGGGTAGAAGAGCTCCCGACGAGGGTTTAACTCATCAATGCCCATTGTTATGGACTTAGGTTTGAGGAATTGGGATGCCCTGGAAGTCTCGATCGGCTAGCAAACAAGCACACAGGGACGTGAGGTTTACCCAGGTTCAGGCCTCATAGAGGACCCTACTCCTGCTTGTCTGCTCTTGATTGATGATGATCCGAAGGATTATAAGGTCGCCGATGGTGGTGTCGCGCAGATTGGATCTGGCGTATGTGTATGCTATGGGTGTTGTCTAGATCTATTGTCTATTGTGCGATCTATTGTAGGAGTCGCGATTTGTCTATTGGAGGTTAGGTCGTAGCGTGTCCTCCTCGTTGGACCCTCCTAGCCTTTATATTTGGGGAGGCTAGGTCTTAGATACCAATACGAGTTGGTTACAAGTTAGATTCAAACTCTAGTATTGAGACTTCCTTGTCTTGTCTGTTTGGGAGTCCGTGTCCATATGGGCTTCATACCACTCGAACCGTCATAGACGTCATGGACCTTGGCAATTCGTCGAGTGGGCCTTCCGTCGAGCCGCACCAGGTAGGCTGTAGTCGAGTGCCTATTGGGAATACCCATGTCAGTAGCCCCCGAGTGTCCATGTGAATCGTAGATTCAGATGGAGACTCAAAAGTCTTGATCTTTGCATTAGGATGTCGGAGCCGACAATTGTGTCGAGTGCGAAGCACTTCACCCGGAAGTTCATCGGGTCAGTCGAATTTATAGTAGTTCATAGGGATGATGGTAAACGTGCCTGGTGCGCTCGACGGATCAGGACCAGTTAATTGCTCTAGGGAAAAAACAACGCTACCTACTCAAACTCGAGTTCCCGGACTCGAATTCGGAAATTGCTGGCGTAATTCGACTCATGCCGCGGAGGCCTTACAGAGTCGAATCCCAGTGTATAAGTGTGAGCACTCGACGCGTCCGTCAAGGCCTATTCATCGTACCTGTAGGTACGACTTATTTCTGGTAGAGCGCAGCAGATGCGTTGCCAGGCCTTATTCAGGTCTTATCTTCACGCTGTAAGCACGGCATCTGAATTTTGTCATCGCGGAGATGATTCGGGTGGCCCAGGAGACGTAATCTCTTTGTAGGGAAAATATGAGGCGGAGTCGCCATAGCATTCGAGTGTGGATGTTATCGACACACAGTACGATGTACAGGGAAAAATAATCATAGGGTGCACGACCAACGCTCCCTATGGGAGTAGGCCCCGAGTGCCTGGTCGAGTCGAAGACTTAGGCAAGGATTAAAGAACTTTTGCGACTGCTGTCGCTTTTGCTGGTTTCAGTCGAATTTTCTTTCAGCGCTCCCTATGGGAGTAACTCGAAGCCCACAATAGAATCGTAGATTCGAGTGAAGGGTTTTCATAATGCTTGGATATCTTCACAAATTTCTTCGGGTGCGCGTCCAGCGCCCCCTATGGGAGTAGCCCCCGAGTCCTTAGTCGAATCGTGGATTCGAGTGAGGATTCAGAGCGTGTCACTCGAGGATATTGTATATGCGCGTCCAGCGCTCCAGTTTGGAGTATCCCCCAAGTCCTTAGTCGAATCATGGATTCGAGTGAGGATTCAGAGCGTGTCAGTCGAGGATATTGTATATGCGTGTCCAGCGCTCCAGTTTGGAGTAGCCCCTGAGTGTCTGGCGGAGTCGTAGACTCGGGCAGAGACCCGACTCTTGTATCTTGCAGTGGTAGTCGAAAATGATGCGAGGAGAAACCACTAACCCAGAAGTGCATCAAGTCAGCGTGTCACGCATAAGGAGCTTGAATCGACGATGTAGTTGGAGTCGACACGGTCACTTCTGTCGGGTGCGCGGTCAGCGTCACGTGTGTGTAGCATCAAATGATGCAACCGTCCGAGGAGGGATTCGACTCGGGTCTTGAGTGTATGGCGTAGCCAATTGTTTTGTCGACTCCTGTTGGAGGATCCGATAGAATGGCTCGACGCAGTCGACATCCTTGTAAGCTGCATAAAACATTAAGAGTTGTGAAGTACTTGTATCTTGTAAAGAATAGTTGCATGTTGGATTGTAAAGTAAGATTCTGGTGCCAATCGAGTCGACACTTTTGCACTGTATGCTAGGCCTTTTCGTTAGCCTGATTACCCTTAGTCTCAGTACATTGCCGAGGTACTCGGAGTTCAAGGATTCGACGATCAGGAAGAATCAGCTACTCGGGCTGCCGCATCTGAGGTGCTCGAGTGCGTGGAGTCAATGACACATTAGGTTACTCGAAGAGGGCGCAACCCCCGAGTGTTTCGAGTGCGATTTAAAGTAAGAAAGAAATCATTTGTGAGTAGAGAACTTAGCTTTGTTGGTTGTCAACGAGGTGAATGCGTCATGTGAGCCGATGCGATCGGTGGATCGCGAGAGCTGATGCGACCGGCGGGTCGCAGGAGTCGAAGATTGTAGTGGCTCACGGTCGTGAGAGTCGAGGGAGCCCCCAAGTCACCCGATATGAAGACCGCAACTGGTCGTTGAAGCTGAAGACCGCAGCGGGTCGCTGGAGCCAACGACCGTAGCGGATAGCCGCAACCGAAGACTGCAGCAGGTCGCCGGAGTCGAAGGACGCGACGGGTTGCCGTAGAGGAGGGAGCCCCCGAGTCCCCGAGTCGTTGGAGCCAAATATTGTAGCAAATCGCTGGAGTCAAAGACTGTAGTTGACATGGCAGTGGGTCACGCGGCGGATCAGAGTCACGTGGTGATGACGAGTTGCCGCATATGAAGACTATAACAGGCCATAGCAGTCGAAGACCACATCGGGTCGCCTCATCCAAAGACCACAAAAGGTCGCCGGAGTCGAAAGACGCGGCGGGTCGCTGTAGAGGAGCGAGCCCCCGAGTCGCTAGAGCTGAAGATCGCAACGAATCTCTGGAGTCGAAGACCACGGCGGGTATAGATTCGACGTGGTTGATGTAGCCGAGGCAATGTTCGAGAGCCGACGCGGCGGACCGGAGTCGACGCGGCAGCGGGTTGTAACACCCTCAAATCGGCCCTATGCAAGTTTTAGCCCTTTTCGCCAAACCCGCATAGAAACGATTCAAGGACGCCCAGCAGGCACTTTCGTGCGGGTGGAAAACGAAGTAATACCATTACACAACAGTCCTCGATGGGACCCACAGAACATATATATAATATACAAAGATCCAAATCACCTTGAAAACGATAGAGCGTCTGACTACGGACAAGATGCAAATGGGGCTAAGAGCCCTGAAGAATAACCAATGGCGTCCATAACCCTGCCCAGGCCAAGCCAGAAGGGTAACCCTGATAACGACATCGATCTCAAACCTGCTAAAACAAAAGGGGTGCCGACAAAGGGCAAAGGGAAAAGAGGAGCGTCAGTACTAAGGCCAGTACACGGCAAGGCTAGAATTTGGCGGCTCTCGCCTACATAGGTATGGTCGGCTGAAGCGGGAGCGCAGTAGCACTAAACAACCTATAGAGACTCGGTATCACTGGCGGCTATTAGAGAGGGGTAAGAAAGACATATTCGGATCCAACCTGAAGCTAACACCAATTAAACCCATCCTGGTATTTCCCCCTCGAGACCAAACGAGGAAGTCAGACCAAGGAACTCACACAGTTGGCAGTTTTATTCATTCCATTATAATTGAAGCACTTACTAGTCAGATATAGATAGCGTGGGCCATCCTGATAGCATAAATAGTCGGCAGTTTTAGTTAACATTCCGTTGTAGTTGGAACATTTATTAGTCAGATATAATTGTCTTGAGGAATCCCAAAACCCAACAATTGTTGACACTTTTATCACATTCCATTAGAGTTGCAATACTTACTAGGCAGGTATAACAAAATAATCCAGGTCCACCAGTGGTTGGCATTTTTAATATACATTCCGTTATGGTGAAGCTGATTACTAGTCAGATATAATTAAGTAAAATTTATAGCACTACTTTAGTTATGCTTGTCTATGATCGAGATACTGTGCTCCAAGTCGTCCATAACCGCGGACACGGCTTTCAGAAAGTTTTACCCTGCAGGGGTGCACAAATAGCAACACACACTCGATCAACCTCGGAAAAACCAACTCAAAACCCAACGAGGCATTCACGATAAAGCGATCACAGGATTCAGAAATATTTCAGGGGGCCACCCCACTAAGCTACCCGCAACGAAGTTGGCCGGCTCCGGAACGGACCCAGGGTTTGTGTGGACGGCTGTAAGCGACTAGGAACCCGAAAATGGGACTGGGCTTGTTGATACAGCGAAAACGTGTCACGATCCTAAACAGTACAGGTGCTCCACGCACAATCGTAAATAAAGCAGTAACATGGCATAAGTACAGGATAGTAATAAAACCCCAAACTAGTTTTTGTGGCCCCAAGAAATAGAAATGAATCAAGCTCTGGCTCGGGGGGTCCATAAGGCTTCCCGGATGTGGATAGTGCGAAAAATCAAGGAACAGGTATCACGTACTCAGGATCCTACGGGACACAAGTGAGCATGGAAGAACCAAATAACATCTATTGCCCACCGATGCCTCTGCATTAATTATATCTAGCAATTTAATAGTTATAATTGAAGACATGACCGTCTCCACCAATAAGCTTCTCCACCAATAAACATCTGCCCGCATTCCAACAACTATGGTATTCGACAACACGAGATCGCACCTGAGCAAGCAACTACGACTCGCAAGGCCAGCTATCTACCAACCAACAGGTGTTAGGAGGTGTCCATGGCAATATAGAGGCTACACGGGATATAACTGGTGCACGAAAACTAAAGCATCGCGACACGGATAGCAATAGATCAACATGAGGAAATAAAGACTATAAATGCAAAATAGGTAGAAGGGGAAGAGATGCTCGCCTGGGAAACACTGCCGGAGATTCATATCCGGAGAACTTGTTGAGACTCGCATCAACTCATCGGCCTAGTCCGCGAAGAAGCAAACACTAGAAGAAACACCGGATGCAATATTTAATACCACGACAGAAGATCCGGCATGCTTATGATATGATGCATGGCGTGGCATAGATGCGGTGCAATTAGGCAATATTAAGCAGAACCGGGGTTCCGACAAATAATTATATGGTTCAAGTTATTTAGCTACCCCGCAATTTAAAATGTTGTATTAACAATGCAAAACATGGTATCGGCTCGCTACACCAATTTAAATGGAGTCCAGAATAAGACAAAGATATCCCGCATATAGACTCCATATTTAATTATGAGGTGAATCGGCATAATGCCCCCAACCCACATGGTATGCATGCGAGATGAACGATTATTATGCAACAGGTTTTATATAGCATTTATAAAATAGGGTCTCGGGAAAAGGTTCGCACATCTGGGTCCGGGAGATCTTGGGTCCTGGGAGTTTCGGGGTTCGGTCTCAGGGTTCGACGGGGACGGCAGGATCGGTCTTCGGAGGTCGTCGCAGGTCTTGGTGTGGTGTCGGCGGCTCATCGGACTCGCTCTGGTCGGTGTCAATCTTGTCGTCGTGAAGATCTTGTCGGGTCGGCGGGTCGGGTCGGACTTGGCGTTCGGGATGAAGAACTTGGCGTCCTCGAGGAAGTACTTGGCGTATCCGTGTCGACGACCTTGGCATCCAGATTCTCGGGCATCAGATCCGGGAAGGAGAACTTGTCGTATTCGTGTCCGAGAGGGAGAACTCCAGGTGCCCTGGTGGCGATCTTGTCGGTGATTAGAGTGGCGTCGGGATGGTCCTTCTGGTGTATGGGCATAGCGTCGGGCGAGAAGTCCTTGATACACCTTGTCGGTGTCCTTCGAGTTCGGTAGATCTTGTCGTGTAGTGCATCGGAAGCCTTGTTCACTTGTCTCGGGATCACAAAACATGGCATCTCTCTGCCGACCTTCAAACATCAACCGGGTATCGCCTCACGAGGGCTCCACTTGGTTCAGGCATTGGCACAAACACTTTGCTCGCGCGGAGACGGGACCAACCGTGGTGGCGGACGGCTCGACGCGGGCCAACAGCGGTTTGGGCAGGGACGGAGAGCGAGCGAAGGAACTACCGGCGCCGGCGCTCGGGTCGCTTGCGACGGGAAGGGCGGAGAGGAGCGCAGCCGCTGCGAGGAAGGTGCAGAGGATGCGCGCGGGGCCGACGAGGTTGCATAGCCCCTGGCGGCGGACGGACTGGCAGCGGAGGGAGACGCGGCCCGTGCAGTGGCAGAGCCCGGCGAGGCAGGACGCGAGGACGGACACACGCGAGGTCGACAGAGCGGGCGGAGCAGGGCTGTCGGGGGGAGGAGACAGCGTGGAGGAGGTGGGGCGGCACGGTGCTCGCTGGCGGCAGGGACGCCGCAGGACGGGGTGGAGGGCGGCCACGGTGGCGCCGATGCGGACGAGGAGGAGGCGGGCCGGGGTCGGCAGAGGCGAGCCGTCGGAGGCGGCGGGGTCGACGGTGGTGGCCGCCGTGATTGGAGGCAGGGAAGCCGGCGACGAGCGGCTCTGCAGAGCAAGCCGAGGTGCTCGGTCCAAGGAGGAGCGAGCGGCGGCGGCGGCTCGGGAGGAAGGAGGCGAGGTCTGGCGGCGGCGGCGGGTGCTGGCTCACGCGGAGGACGCGGAAGGCGGCGGCGACGTCGAGGTGGAGCCGGGGATCGCGGGGGGAAGAGAGAGGAGGAAGCGGGGGATAGGCGTCGGGGACGGGTCTCTCCAGTGGTGGGGCCCGGGGCGGGGATCGAGGCGGTCGGGGTGGACAGGGTGGTGGGCCAGGCGACGGTAGGTGGGGACTGGGAAGCGTGCCCAGGTGGGGCTTGGGCGCGTGTGCGCAGGCGGGAGATGGTGGTGGTGGGGAGTTGGCGAGTGGATGGGGCAGGTGGCAGCGGGGGAGTGGTTGGGGTTTGGGCCAGAGGTGATGTGGCGTGATGGGATAGGTTGGAGTGAGGTGGAGGGGTTGGGTAGGATAGGGTGGGGTAGGAAAAGGGTTTGGGTAGTCTGGTTTTTGTACTGGGGGTGGCCGACTGGGTCGGATCGGCCCGGTTCGGCTGCCCCCTAAAAATAAAATAAATGTTTTATTTATTAAAAACGAGGCTTTTGCAAACCGTTGGTAGACGAAACAAAATAATCCGGAGACCCGAGTTTGATTTGAAATAATAACGGGGCGTTTAGAAAACAAGAACATACTTTTCGAAAATAGTTTTATGCACACAAATGCAAGATGACATGACGATGCTCAAATGCAAGGTGGCATGATGACATGAGCATGCGGTCATGATGATGCAATGCACAAACACACCGCGATTTTCTAGTAGTGGTTTTTGCGGGGCGCCACAATTCGACACCACTAACAATGGATCTCACCCTCGAGATCCGCCTCGTGGTACCGGGAAGAAGGTCGGTGATCTGAATCTTCTCGCTTCGTGTAGATCCTCACGACACCACTAACAAAGGGTCCTTGTTCGTGATCGTCGAGAGAACACTCCGGGAACAAAAGGCGAAGATAGAGGTATCAACAAATAAAGCCACCTCTAGCTTCCGTGGACGGAGTAAAATTGCTGGATCCACCGATTCAATGTACAAAAGCGAATGATAAGAGTAGTCGGATGGTGATCAGTCCATCACGCACCCAAACCATTACTCTGCACACGAATAGGTGAATTATGCAACCAACTCTCGGAATTAGACTGAAGATCTCGACATGCGAGGTTTGGGACAAAAGAGTGATGCAGACGCTGCATCAGATCTGGCATAGAGGATGTCATCGCGTCGGAAACACCGGAAGGCACAAACGAGGAACAGAGAGAACTCCAACAGATGAAGAATTCCTCAGATAGCACGAAGACCGAATGTAGCAGCACCGTTACCAAAGAAGGAAGCGGAAACCCTGTAGGTACGACGAAACCCAACCATGAGAATTCCTGGACTCGAAGAAAAGATAAGAGAGAAGAATCAAAAGACGCGGAGGTAAGAGGAGAACAGCAGAGGGGTAAGGAGTAAAATCAGACCTAATCAGATCTATCCAACCGATTTTGCAAAATAGTCTTGACACTCTACTTCGGCCGTTAGCTAGGTTATCCTACAGGCTGGACTTGTGGGGTATCGCAAGTGCTGTGCTCTGATACCACTCCGTAACACCCTCAAATCGGCCCTATGCAAGTTTTAGCCCTTTCCGCCAAACCCGCATAGAAACGATTCAAGGACGCCCAGCAGGCACTTTCGTGCGGGTGGAAAACAAAGTAATACCATTACACAACAGTCCTCGATGGGACCCACAGAACATATATATACATCAGCGACTCCATGAGTCAAGAATACAGATATAATATACAAATATCCAAATCACCTTGAAAACGATAGAGCGTCCGACTACGGACAAGATGCAAATGGGGCTAAGAGCCCTGAAGAATAACCAATGGAGTCCATAACCGTGCCCAGGCCAAGCCGGAAGGGTAACCCGGCTAACGACATCGATCTCAAACCTGCTAAAACAAAAGGGGTGCCGACAAAGGGCAAAGGGAAAAGAGGAGCGTCAGTACTGAGGCCAGTACACGGCGAGGCTAGAATTCGGCGATCCTCGCCTACACAGGTATGGTGGACTGAAGCGGCAGCGCAGCGGCACTAAACAACCTATAGAGACTCTGTAATACTGACGACTATCAGAGAGAGATAAGAGAGACCTATTCGGATCCAACCTGATACTAACACCAAACATACCCATCATGGTATTCCCCCTCGAGACCAAACGAGGAAGTCGGACCAAGGAACTCACACAGTTGGCAGTTTTATTCATTCCATTATAATTGAAGCACTTACTAGTCAGATATAGATAGCGTGGGCCATCCTAATAGCATAAATAGTGGGCAGTTTTAGTTAACATTCCGTTGTAGTTGGAACATTTATTAGTCAGATATAATTGTCTTGAGGAATCCCAAAACCCAACAATTGTTGACACTTTTATCACATTCCATTAGAGTTGCAATACTTACTAGGCAGGTATAACAAAATAATCCAGGTCCACCAGTGGTTGGCATTTTTAATATACATTCCGTTATGGTGAAGCTGATTACTAGTCAGATATAATTAAGTAAAATTTATAGCACTACTTTAGTTATGCTTGTCTATGATCGAGATACTGTGCTCCAAGTCGTCCATAACCGCGGACACGGCTTTCAGAAAGTTTTACCCTGCAGGGGTGCACAAATAGCAACACACACTCGATCAACCTCGGAAAAACTAACTCAAAACCCAACGAGGCATTCACGATAAAGCGATCACAGGATTCAGAAATATTTCAGGGGGCCACCCCACTAAGCTACCCGCAACGAAGTTGGCCGGCTCCGGAACGGACCCAGGGTTTGTGTGGACGGCTCTAAGCGACTGGGAACCCGAAAATGGGACTGGGCTTGTTGATACAGCGAAAACGTGTCACGATCCTAAACAGTATAGGTGCTCCACGCACAATCGTAAATAAAGCAGTAACATGGCATAAGTACAGGATAGTAATAAAACCCCAAACTAGTTTTTGTGGCCCCAAGAAATAGAAATGAATCAAGCTCTGGCTCGGGGGGTCCATAAGGCTTCCCGGATGTGGATAGTGCGAAAAATCAAGGAACAGGTATCACGTACTCAGGATCCTACGGGACACAAGTGAGCATGGAAGAACCAAATAACATCTATTGCCCACCGATGCCTCTGCATTAATTATATCTAGCAATTTAATAGTTATAATTGAAGACATGACCGTCTCCACCAATAAGCTTCTCCACCAATAAACATCTGCCCGCATTCCAACAACTATGGTATTCGACAACACGAGATCGCACCTGAGCAAGCAACTACGACTCGCAAGGCCAGCTATCTACCAACCAACAGGTGTTAGGAGGTGTCCATGGCAATATAGAGGCTACACGGGATATAACTGGTGCACGAAAACTAAAGCATCGCGACACGGATAGCAATAGATCAACATGAGGAAATAAAGACTATAAATGCAAAATAGGTAGAAGGGGAAGAGATGCTCGCCTGGGAAACACTGCCGGAGATTCATATCCGGAGAACTTGTTGAGACTCGCATCAACTCATCGGCCTAGTCCGCGAAGAAGCAAACACTAGAAGAAACACCGGATGCAATATTTAATACCACGACAGAAGATCCGGCATGCTTATGATATGATGCATGGGGTGGCATAGATGCGGTGCAATTAGGCAATATTAAGCAGAACCGGGGTTCCGACAAATAATTATATGGTTCAAGTTATTTAGCTACCCCGCAATTTAAAATGTTGTATTAACAATGCAAAACATGGTATCGGCTCGCTACACCAATTTAAATGGAGTCCAGAATAAGACAAAGATATCCCGCATATAGACTCCATATTTAATTATGAGGTGAATCGGCATAATGCCCCCAACCCACATGGTATGCATGCGAGATGAACGATTATTATGCAACAGGTTTTATATATAGCATTTATAAAATAGGGTCTCGGGAAAAGGTTCGCACATCTGGGTCCGGGAGATCTTGGGTCCTGGGAGTTTCGGGGTTCGGTCTCCGGGTTCGACGGGGACGGCGGGATCGGTCTTCGGAGGTCGTCGCAGGTCTTGGTGTGGTGTCGGCGGCTCATCGGACTCGCTCTGGTCGGTGTCAATCTTATCGTCGTGAAGATCTTGTCGGGTCGGCGGGTCGGGTCGGACTTGGCGTTCGGGATGAAGAACTTGGCGTCCTCGAGGAAGTACTTGGCGTATCCGTGTCGACGACCTTGGCATCCAGATTCTCGGGCATCAGATCCGGGAAGGAGAACTTGTCGCATTCGTGTCCGAGAGGGAGAACTCCAGGTGCCCTGGTGGCGATCTTGTCGGTGATTAGAGTGGCGTCGGGATGGTCCTTCTGGTGTATGGGCATAGCGTCGGGCGAGAAGTCCTTGATACACCTTGTCGGTGTCCTTCGAGTTCGGTAGATCTTGTCGTGTAGTGCATCGGAAGCCTTGTTCACTTGTCTCGGGATCACAAAACATGGCATCTCTCTGCCGACCTTCAAACATCAACCGGGTATCGCCTCACGAGGGCTCCACTTGGTTCAGGCATTGGCACAAACACTTTGCTCGCGCGGAGACGGGACCAACCGTGGTGGCGGACGGCTCGACGCGGGCCAACAGCGGTTTGGGCAGGGACGGAGAGCGAGCGAAGGAACTACCGGCGCCGGCGCTCGGGTCGCTTGCGACGGGAAGGGCGGAGAGGAGCGCAGCCGCTGCGAGGAAGGTGCAGAGGATGCGCGCGGGGCCGACGAGGTTGCATAGCCCCTGGCGGCGGACGGACTGGCAGCGGAGGGAGACGCGGCCCGTGCAGTGGCAGAGCCCGGCGAGGCAGGACGCGAGGACGGACACACGCGAGGTCGACAGAGCGGGCGGAGCAGGGCTGTCGGGGGGAGGAGACAGCGTGGAGGAGGTGGGGCGGCACGGTGCTCGCTGGCGGCAGGGACGCCGCAGGACGGGGTGGAGGGCGGCCACGGCGGCGCCGATGCGGACGAGGAGGAGGCGGGCCGGGGTCGGCAGAGGCGAGCCGTCGGAGGCGGCGGGGTCGACGGTGGTGGCCGCCGTGATTGGAGGCGGGGAAGCCGGCGACGGGCGGCTCTGCAGAGCAAGCCGAGGTGCTCGGTCCGAGGAGGAGCGAGCGGCGGCGGTGGCTCGGGAGGAAGGAGGCGAGGTCTGGCGGCGGCAGTGGGTGCTGGCTCGCGCGGAGGACGCGGAAGGCGGCGACGACATCGAGGTGGAGCCGGGGATCGCGGGGGGAAGAGAGAGGAGGAAGCGGGGGGATAGGCGTCGGGGACGGGTCTCTCTAGCGGTGGGGCCCGGGGCGGGGATCGAGGTGGTCGGGGTGGACAGGGTGGTGGGCCAGGCGACGGTAGGTGGGGACTGGGAAGCGTGCCCAGGTGGGGCTTGGGCGCGTGTGCGCAGGCGGGAGATGGTGGTGGTGGGGAGTTGGCGAGTGGATGGGGCAGGTGGCAGCGGGGGAGTGGTTGGGGTTTGGGCCAGAGGTGATGTGGCGTGATGGGATAGGTTGGAGTGAGGTGGAGGGGTTGGGTAGGATAGGGTGGGGTAGGAAAAGGGTTTGGGTAGTCTGGTTTTTGTACTGGGGGTGGCCGATTGGGTCGGATCGGCCCGGTTCGGCTGCCCCCTAAAAATAAAATAAATGTTTTATTTATTAAAAACAAGGCTTTTGCAAACCGTTGGTAGACGAAATAAAATAATCCGGAGACCCGGGTTTGATTTGAAATAATAACGGGGCGTTTAGAAAACAAAAATAGACTTTTCGAAAATAGTTTTATGCAAACAAATGCAAGATGACATGACGATGCTCAAATGCAAGGTGGCATGATGACATGAGCATGCGGTCATGATGATGCAATGCACAAAAACACCGCGATTTTCTAGTAGTGGTTTTTGCGGGGCGCCACACGGGTGGTCGCCGAAGACTGTAGCTGGTCGCCGCAACCGAAGGCCTTATTGGATCAGAGGCGATGTCGGTGGTGGGTCGGTGGAGCCTAAGACTGCAGCGTATCGCAGGATCCGAAGGAGCCAGTGGGTCGTCGCTTCCGAAGGAGCCCCCGAATGTACTGCGCAGTCGATGGAGATGACGCGGCAGACATACGGTTGATGGAGTTGCGCACGTAGTTGACATGATATACTTGTCTTTTTCACGGTTTCGGATTTCGCTCGTGCTGATCATATGATTCGAACTCTCTTTTTTTCTTCATACGAGGACACGAAGTCTGTTGCTTCTTTTTATATCGCCTGATCTCCGCCGATCCGTCCAGGCGTACCAGAAAAACAATTGCTTGCCCATATTGCCTTTCGATCTGGGCTGATGCTATGTGCTCATGCATGAGAATACTAATTAATTTGAGGTTGGACACTCGTATGACCTCTCGTGTAGGACAAGGAGTTCTCATAAAAGTGCAGCGTCCTCCGTGTAAACTTGTAGTAGCTGATCAACTTTGTCATGGGGACTTGGTCCACAACGGATTTTCAGCCGTGCATGTCAGGTCAGATTGCTTCACGAAATCATGGATAGCGATCAACTCTCTGCAATATTAGGCATGGATAGAGACCCACCAACTTCGCCAAAGTGTCGGTGACAAACGAATCTAGATTTATCGCCGAAAATCTGATTTCACAGAAATCTTTCTGTAACGGCATGTAGATGCGATATTGGTGTTGATCAACCATATTGGAGCGGATGAATCGTAGATTGTAGGTGATGGGGCCGTCGAGATCGCAACATCAGCACTCCCAATCCCCACAGTCGGCGCCAATTGATGAGGGTTTAACTCATCAATGCCAATTGTTATGGACTTAGGTTCGAGGAATAGGGATGCGCTGGAAGTCTCGATCGGCTAGCAAACAAGCACACAGGGACGTGAGGTTTTCCCAGGTTCAGGCCTCATAGAGGACCCTACTCCTGCTTGTCTGCTCTTAATTGATGATGATCCGAAGGATTACAAGGTCGCCGATGGTGGTGTCGCGCAGATTGGATCTGGCGTATGTGTATGCTATGGGTGTTGTCTAGATCTATTGTCTATTGTGCGATCTATTGTAGGAGTCGCGATTTGTCTATTGGAGGTTAGGTCGTAGCGTGTCCTCCTCGTTGGACCCTCCTAGCCTTTATCTTTGGGGAGGCTAGGTCTCAGATACCAATACGAGTTGGTTACAAGTTCGATTCAAACTCTAGTATTGAGACTTCCTTGTCTTGTGTGTTTGAGAGTCCGTGTCCATATGGGCTTCATACCACTCAAACCGTCATAGACATCATGGACCTTGGCAATTCATCGAGTGGGCCTTCCGTCGAGCCGCACCAGGTAGGCTGTAGTCGAGTGCCTATTGGGCATACCCATGTCAGCTCCCCACAACAATTTGACATTTTGGGCTGTCAGATCTCCCCTCTAGCAAATCTTGACCGTTCGTATATTTTAACCGCGATCGTATAAAAGGGACACGCCAAGTGAAAACCCTAGCCGCATTCACACGCACTCCCCGACCTGGACATCGCCCCATCTCCACCCGTGCCCTCTCCTGTCCACCAACCCATCCCTAGTTGCGCCCTCCCCTGACCGCCGCCGCCCCACCCCCAAAGGAGGAGATGGAGAGCAGCCTCCTCCCATGGCCGCCGCCTCATCCCTAGTCGCGCCCTCCCTTGGCCGCCCCCACCACAGCTGTGCCCTCCCTTGGCCGCCGCCCTACCCCCAAAGGAGTAGATGGAGAGAATCATACCTTGGCCACCGCTCCACCCCCTAAGGAGGAGATGGAGAGCAGAATCCAGCCCCCGTTGTTCCTCCTAGTCAAGCTCGTCGCTTCACCATGGCCGATAAGAAGCACATGGCGCTGCTTGCACCCCGCCTTCCAGCATCGCCCTCGCTGGAAGAGGAAGCACATGCCGCTACTCGCCCTGCTACCTCGCATCATCACCATCACCGGGAGTAGCAGCAAATGGCCACTTCTTCACGTGCGTGCTCTATCTCTCTCGATTAGATGAGTTGTTGCTTGCTCCTTGATACATTGCAAATGTATCTACAATTTTTGATGTTCCATGATTGGTTGTATCCACTTTCTTGTGTTTTGTCCACACTTTGGAGTACTTTTCATATGATTTCTTGGACTAACCTATTAACAAGAGCCACAGTGCCAGCTGCCTGTTTTCTGCTGTTTTTGGTTCCAAAAAGTCAGAAAATTAATATTCTCAGAATTGGACGGGACAAAAGCCAAAGTGCCTATTTTTCCGGAATTCATCAGATGCCAGAATACGAGACGGAGAGGGGCCAGTGGCCGGCCACACCACCTGGCCACGCGGCCAGGCTTGGCCCGTGCCAGGGAGTGGTGTGGTGGCCCCTGTCACCCCTTCGGCCTCCCCTTCCGCCTATAAGATGCCCTCGGGACGAAAACCCTAAGTACCCGATCAAAAATCCACGAAAGAGTCTATAGCTGCCGTCATCTCCATCCCTAGATCGAGAGGGATTTGAAGCTCTTCCCGGCACCCTGCCGGAGAGGGGAATTCACCCTAGAGGCCTTCTTCATCACCATGCAAGCCTCCGGTGTGATGTGTTAGTAGTTCATCCTTGGACTACAGATCCATGTAGTAGCTAGATGGTTGGTTCTCCTCCTTTGTGCTTTAATGTCTAGATCTTGTGAGCTCCGTTCATGATCAAGATCATCTATTTGTAATCCTACATGTTGTGTTTGTGGGGATCCGATAGATATTGAGATGCTATTTCAGATTCATTATTGATTCTATCATGTCTTTGTTATTTGTGATCTTGCATGCTCTCCGTTGTTAGTAGATATCTTGGCCGAGTAGATGCTAGCAACTCCAAGAGGGAGTATTTATGCTCGATAGTGGGTTCATGCCTCTAGTAATCTAGGGAAGTGACAGAAATCTCTAAGGTACTAGATGTGTTGTTGCTACTAGGGATAAAACAGCAATCCTTCATTCATAGAACAATCGTATTGTTTACTTTACACGCAGCTCGTAAAGCAATAATCTGTTGCTTGCAACTTAATACTGGAGGGGGTTCAGATGATAACCTAAAGGTGGATTATTAGTCATAGATGCAGTTGGATGGCGGTCTATGTATAATGTTGTAATGCCCAATCAAGTTCCAAAGGAGTCAAGATGATTAGTATATGCATGTATTGCTTTCTCGATGTTTGTCAATTGCCCCGCTGTAATTTGTTCACCCAGCATGTTATCTATCTTAAGGAGAGCCACCTCTAGTGAACTATGGATCCCGGTCCTTGTCTTTTACATTCAATCTACAATCTTTTACTGTTTTGTGTTTACTTTCTGCAAACTATTACTTCTTTCCATTCGATACGTTTAATCCTTTGTTTTCCGCAAAACACGATGAGATTGACAACCTCATCGCAAGTTGGGGACAAAGTTCTGTGGTTGTGTTGTGCAGGTCTCCACGTTGCTACTAGCACCTGTAGTGCGCCCTGCCAAAGCTCAGCTAGTAACACCTTTGGGGTGTTTCCTTGCTCCTACTGGTTCGATTAAACCTTGGTTTCATACTGAGGGAAACTTGCTGCTGTGCTCATCATACCTTCCTCTTGGGGTTCCCAACAAGCTCTACATCAACCACGCTCCAACATTTTTTTGGCGCCATACACAGAGCCATCACTCCTCTCTCTCTCACGGTAGTGATGCTGCTCCTTTCATCTCTAATTTCTCATAATATGCTCTCAATCTTTGTGCGTACTGATTCAGTCATGATAATGATTTTGAAATGAGCTCAACAGAATAATTTAGTACAAGTAAAAATCATGTATACTCTTTTTCCTCTTTAAGGAAAGATAATGCACATCGTGTTGTTAGATTTTTGTTAATATTTGTGCAATGATGTTATAACTTAAATTCTGTTTTCATATGATTCATTGAAGCAACTTCAAATATTTACTGCTCTAACTAATTAATCATTACTTATATCTGTAGCATGTTTAGTTTTTGTAAATTTATAGAATTCTAATACTAGCACAAAAATATCACACACCAACTAATATCTAATGAAAATAGTTATGTATGTGATATGCGGTGGTTGTCGCATCTTGATCTCTATAGAGAATGCCAATGTTTGCACCAGGTTCCTGGTGCCACCTTGCCTTTGGTTGTATATCCCATAAACACATATCACTTGCCCTCCTGCAAAACCAAGTTAGACGCTTCTACTTATGTTTGCAAGTTTTACGTGGTTGATTGGGATTTTGCACAAGAACCACTTTTTACCTACGAATCCAACCCGCTTTGAATCCCTTTTCAGGGTCGTCCTTTGTTGGTGCCATATTAACTAATGTCGGAGAGACAGACACCTGCCAGCCACTTATATGGTACAAGCTGTATGTTAATCTTGGAACTGGTCTCGCGTAATGAAGTGTGTGTTCTGAGGTTTGCACATACTAGCGTTCATCATGCTAAAGAATATCAATAGAATCTTTGTACATGCTAAGAATGGAAAAGAAGATCCAACGGTTATCAATGTTTGGATTTGCCAGTCTTGATCAAACGGTCAATGTTCCGTACACTATACAATGGTATGGTATTGTAAGAGATAAGACAAGATAAATATAAGATAATAAGTGCTGCAAATGGCCGATCTAATGGTAGGTATCGTAGGAGCAAGGTGCTTGAGAGTTAACACGGTCGGTGGAAGTACAAGTTACATAAAGGACCTCATAAAAAATGAAAATTACATCCAAGTCCATGCATTTAGCACAAGGACCCTAAAACTGAGAAATGAAGTGTGTGTTTTGAGGTTTGCGCATACTAGCGTTCATCATGCTAAAGACTATTAATAGAATCTTTCTAGATGCTCTGAATGAAAAAGAAGATTCAACGGCTAGCAATGTTTGCATTTGCCAGTCTTGATCCAATGGTCAATGTTCAAAGTTAATCCGTACACTATGCAGTGGTATGGTATTGTAAGAGATAAGACAAGATAAAGATAAGATAAGAAGTACTGCGAATGGCCGATCTAATGGTAGGTCTTGTAGTCACGAGGTGCTTGAGAGATAACATGGTTGGTGGAAGTACAAGTTACATCAAGGACCTCATAAAAATGAAAATTACATCCAAGTCCATGCATTTAGCACAAGGACCCTGAAACTGAGCAATGAAGTGTGTGTTTTTAGGTTTGCGCATACACGCATTCATCATTCTAAAGACTATCAATAGAATATTTGTAGATGCTAAGCATGGAAAAAATCCAACGGTTAGCAATGTTTGGATTTTCTAGTCTTGATCCAAAGGTCAATGTTCAAAGTTAATCCATACACTATGCAGTGGTATGGTATTGTATGAGATAAGACAATATAAAGATAAGATGATAAGTACTGCGAATGGCTGATCTAATAGTAGGTATCTTAGGAGCGAGGTGCTTGAGAGTTAACATGGTCGGTGGAAGTAACTGTTACATCAAGGACCTCATGAAAAATGAAAATTGCATCCAAGTCCATGCATTTACCACAAGGACCCTGAAACTGAGCAATAAAGTGTGTGATTTGAGGTTTGCACATACTAGCGGTCATCGTGCTAAAGGCTATCAATAGAATCTTTATAGATGCTAAGAATAGGAAAGTAGATCCAACAATTAGCAATGTTTGGATTTGCTAGTCTTGATCCAACGGTCATTGTTCAAAGTTAACCCGTACACTATACAATGGTATGGTACTATAAGAGATAAGTCAAGACAAAGGTAAGATAAGAAGTACTACGAATGGATGAGCTAATGGTAGGTCTCGTAGGAGAGAGGTGCTTGAGAGTTAACATGGTCGGTGGAAGTACAAGTTACATCAAGGACCTCATAAAAATGAAAATTGCATCCAAGTCCATGAGTTTAGCACAAGGACCCTGAAACTAAGAAGTGAAGTGTGTGTTTTGAGGTTTGTGCATACTAGCGTTCATCGTGCTAAAGACTATTAGTAGAATCTTTCTAGATGCTAAGAGTGGAAAAGAAGATCCAACGGTTAGCAATATTTGGATTTGCCAGTCTTGATCAAACCGTCAATGTTCCGTACACTATACAGTGGTATGGTACTGTAAGAGATAAGACAAGATAAATATAAGATAAGAAGTACTGCGAATGGTTGATCTAATGTTAGGTATTGTAGGAGCGAGGTGCTTGAGATTTAACACGGTCGGTGGAAGTACAAGTTACATCAAGGACCTCATCAAAAATGAAAATTGCATCCAAGTCCATGCATTTAGCACAAGGACCCTGAAACTGGGAAATGAAGTGTGTGTTTTGAGGTTTGCATATACTAGCGTTCATCATGCTAAATACTATCAATAGAATCTTTCTAGATGCTAAGAATGGAAAAGAAGAGCCAACAATTATTAGTGTTTATATTTTCCAGTATTGATCAAACAGTCAATATTCAAAGTTAATCCGTACACTATGCAGTGGTATGGTATTGTAATACATAAGACAAGATAAAGGTAAGATACGAAATACTACAAATGGACAATCTAATGGTAGGCCTCGTAGGAGCGAGGTGCTTGAGAGTTAACACAATCGGTGGAAGTACAAGTTACATCAAGGACCTCATAAAAATTGCATCCAAGTCCATACATTTAGCACAAGGACCCTAAAACTGAGTAATGAAGTGTGTGTTTTTAGGTTTGCGCATACTAGCATTCATCGTGCTAAAGACTATCAGTGAAATCTTTCTATATGCTAAGAATGGAAAAGAAGATCCAACGGTTAGCAATGTTTGGATTTACCAGTCTTGATCCAATAGTCAATGTTCAAAGTTAATCCATACACTATGAAGTGGTATGGTATTGTAAGAGATAAGACAAGATAAAGATAATATAAGAAGTACTATCAATGGTTGATCTAATGGTAGGTCTCGTAGGAGCAAGGTGCTTGAGAGTTAACAGAGTTGGTGGAAGTACAATTTACATCAAGGACCTCATAAAAAAGTAAAAATTGTATCCAAGTCCATGCATTTAGCACAAGGACCCTGAAACTGAGCAATAAAGTGTGTGTTTTTAGGTTTGCGCATACTAGCATTCATTGTGCTAAAGACTATCAATAGAATCTTTGTAGATGCTAAGAATGGAAAAGAAGATCCTATGGTTAGCAATGTTTGGATTTGCTAGTCTTGATCCAAAGGTTAATGTTCAAAGTTAATACGTACACTATGAAGTGGTATGGTATTGTAAGAGATAAGACAAGATAAGGATAAGATAAGAAGTACTGCGAATGGCCGATCTAATGGTAGGTCTCATAGGAGCGAGGTTCTTGAGAGTTAACAGAGTCGGTGGAAGTACAAGTTACATCAAGGACCTCATAAAAAAGGAAAATTGCATCCAAGTCCATGCATTTAGCACAAGGACCCTGAAACTGAGCAATGAAGCGTGTGTTTTTTAGGTTTGCGCATACTAGCATTCATTGTGCTAAATACTATCAATATAATCTTTGTAGATGCTAAGAATGGAAAAGAAGATCCAACGGTTAGCAAGGTTTGGATTTGGCTGTCTTAATCCAAAGGTCAATGTTCAAAGTTAATCCATACACTATGTAGTGGTATGGTATTGTAAGAGATAAGACAAGATAAAGATACGATAAGAAGTATTGAGAATGGCCAATCTAATGGTAGGTTTCGTACGAGCGAGGTGCTTCAGAGTTAACACAGTCAGTGGAAGTACAAGTTACATCAAGGATCTCATAAAAAATGAAAATTGCATCCCACTCCATGAATTTAGCACAAGGATTATGAAACTGATCAATGAAGTGTGTTTTTTGAGGTTTGCACATACTAGCGTTCATCGTGATAAAGACTATCAATAGAATCTTTCTAGATGCTAAGAATGGAAAAGAAGATCCAATGGTTAGCAATGTTTGGATTTGCCAGTCTTGATCCAACGGTCAATGTTCAAAGTTAATCCGTACACTATGAAGTGGTATGGTATGAAGGGAATATGCCTTGAGAGGCAATAATAAAGTTGTTATTATACATATTCAAAGTATACGATAGATTTTTATTTTGCATGCTATAATTGTATTAATTTGGAAACGTTAATACACGTGTGTTTAATAAACAAAAGGAAAGTTCCTAGTTATGCCTCTCTTATAAATTAGCTCGTTGATTAACAAGATGATCAAGGTTTCCTGATCAGGGATATTGGATGTTGTTGATAACAAGGTCACAACATTAGTGGAATGATGTGATGAACATTCATCCAAAGTATATCATTACGATCAAAGTCATTGTGTTTATATTGCTATAACATCTAACGAAGTAATCCTAGTCCTTAGACCATGAGATCACGTTAATCACTAACACTAGAAGAGTATCTTGATAACATCAAACGTCACACCATCAAAGGGTGATTATAAAGGTGGGTTCAGTACTATGAAAGTGTTATGTAGAGGCTCATGGATCAAGAGTGGGATTTGTCCATCCCGATGACGGATAGATATACTCTGGGCCCTCTCGGTGATATCACATTGGTTATCTTGCAAGCAAGTGATAAGATCACTAGAATGTTATATCAGGGGAACGAGAAAAGAGTACATGTCGGTAACAAGATCAAAATAGGTATGGAGATACCGATGATCGAATCTCGGACATGTAATATATCGCGAGACAAAGGGATTTAGTCACTTAGCGTTAAAGGTTCTCACGATCACGGTGTAGGAGTCAGTATGGATCTCTAGGTCTCGCTTCTGATTATTGATCTGAGAGGGGTCTTGATCATGTCTACATTATTCACGAACCATAGGGTGACACACTTAAGGGACACCAACACCATTTGGAGCAAATATGTTTCAGACGAATGAATTGCAAAGCGCTGGAATTATTTCAATAGACACCGAAACTGTTTCGGGTGAAATTGCTGAAATTGGTTCTGCATGTAATATTGAAATGTTGCAGCGGGTTTTATGTGAATGTTTTGTTAATTAAAGTAATTAACAAAATTCTGAATAAATTAATAAAAGAGTTATTAAATGAGAGAGCATTAAATTTGGAGAAATTTAATGCATTTAAAGTGGAGACTTTAAAAGAGAATGTGAAGGGAGTTACCACCACATGAATGGGAGAGGTGAGGGGTCACCCCCCATGGGGCGCCGGCCATGGGGAGGGGTACCCCCTCCTCCTATAAAAGGACACCCCTCTCACCCTTCTTCCTCACATCTCCTTGTGAAGGATCTCTCTCCCCTCTAGAATTATTCCCCCATGGTCTCGGATTAGCGAGATACATGTTCTCGGTGGCATTTCGTCTGGAAGGAGTTACTGCTTCCGCTGCATCGCTGGACCGAGGAGGAGGAGGTTGTTCGGTTGCCTGAACGTGTGTGCGAGTGCAGATGCGCTGCTGGTTTGCGGCACTAGTACTTCCACACGATCTTGAGATCGGTAAGCGTATGACTACATCATCCATGAGTTCCTACTCGTTAACAAAACTTTGTTGTCTTCGAGGGTAAGTTCTCCATGGATGTATATCCACCAGTTGCTTGTATCTAGTAGATAGATCTTGGCGTATAGTTCCCATCATAGGAATTTTTTTGTTTTCTATGCTGCGAACCCTTTAGTGGTATCAGAGCCTGATCTATGCGTAGGTGCTTTGCACGGGTAGAACACATAAGATATGTGGGCGGTGATGATCATGTTATTGCTTCTTATATGTACTTTGGATATTGGTGGCATAGTGGGATGAAGCGGCCCGGACCAACCTTACATGTCATCGAACATGAGACCGGTTCCATGACTGACATGCACCTAGTTTTGCATAAGTGGCTGGTGGGTGTATGTATCTCCTACTGACGAGGGGTTAAATCATCAATGCCCATTGTTATGGACTTATGTTCGAGGAATTGGGATGCACTAGAAGTCTCGATCGGCTAGCAAACAAGCACACAGGGAGACTCGAAGGTTTACCCAGGTTCTGGCCTCGTAGAGGACCCTACTCCTGCTTGTCTACTCTTGATTGATGATGATCCGAAGGATTACAATGTCGCCGATGGCGTTATATGCGCAGATTAGATCTGGCATATGTGTATGCGAAAGATTGATGTCTAGATCTATTGTCTATTGTGGCAATGTGGGAGATCGTAGATCTATCTATTGGGGAGTCGTGATGTCTAGATCTATTGTGGCGTAGCGTGTCCTCCTTGTTGGACCCTCCTAGCCTTTATATATGGGGAGGCTAGGTCTCAGGTACCAATACGAGTTGGACACGCTACGCCACAATAGATCTAGACATCACGACTCCCCAATAGATAGATCTACGATCTCCCACATTGCCACAATAGACAATAGATCTATACATCAATCTTTCGCATACACATACGCCAGATCTAATCTGCACATACACCGCCATCAGTGACATTGTAATCCTTTGGATCATCATCAATCAACAACAGACAAGCAGGAGTAGGGTCCTCTATGAGGCCTAAACCTGGGTAAACCTTCAAGTCTCCCTGTGTGCTTGTTTGCTAGCCGATCGAGACTTCCAGTGCATCCCAATTCCTCGAACCTAATTCCATAACAATGGGCATTGAGGAGTTAACCCCTCGTCAATTGGCGCCGTCTATGGGAACTAGGGTTGTGATCGTCCTCCTCGCCGCCCCCTCCTAGCCTTTATATAGATAGGCTATGTCTCAGGTAGCAGGTTGAGTCCGTTATAGATTAGGGTTCGCCCTTTGAAACTTCCTATCTTTAAGCTCTTCTTGCCTCGCAAGCAATCGGAGAATCCGTGGGCCACTCGAATTCTTCATCGGGCCTTGGCAATGCCGTGGGCTTCTGCCGTATCTGGACCGTATATACCAAACTCGAGTACCTATAGGGTATACCCATGTCACCTACTATAGTCAATATCTGATTTACAACGAGTTGCTAATAATTTGGTTATCATAGTTGTAGTTCCATGTTCGTAGGTAAGAACGGTTCTATCTTCGAAAGCCCTAAGCCACATAAAAACTTGCAATTGATTAATTAGAAGCATCTAGTTTAGATCGTTGCTGGCTTGTGTCATGATATGGTAATGTTGTGAGTTGATGTATAGTTGATACCCTTACAACACACTTAACGTGTAAGTTCCATAGACCTTGGCCTTACACACAAAGGAATGATAGAGATCATACCACGATGCATATGATAGTGATCAAATGCAAGAACCATATCATTTTCACTTTACGCATATGATGTTTGCATCTTATATTGCTAGTTTGGCGTTTTAGTAGCGTTATAAGATGATCCCTCATTTAAATATCAAGATAAAAATGTGTTCTTCCTTAAGTACACACCGTTTATGTTTTGCCGCTTCAAGACATCACGTGATGATCGGGTGTACTTGAATCCATGATCATATTTCGGGTGTAAGACAGTTTTACACACGCGAGTACTAAGGTTCTTGCTTGGTGAGCCTAGCATGTACAGACATGGCCTCAGAACACGGACCGAAAGGTTAAGCATGAGTCATATAGTTGATATGATGCCCATACAGATGCTCGCCTTTGAAGCTATACCAACTCACGTGATGATCGGACTTGGTGTAGTGAATTTGGTTCATGTAATCACCAAAAATACATGAGGGATGTTGTTTTTGAGTGGGAGTTTAGTTAAACTCAATCTATCATAAACTTAGTCTAAATAAACTTTACAAATTCTGTTGTAGATGGCACCACCTGCTTTTAATTTCATTGTGTTCATGGAGAAAGAGAAACTTGCTGCGAATGGTAGCAACTTCACCAACTGGGCTATGAATTTGAGGATTCTCCTCTCTGCTGCATAAAAGAAATATGTGCTAGAAGAGCCGCTAGGCCCCCCCACTAGCTCCTGATGCCCCTGACAAGGAAAAGAAAGTCTATGTGACTCGTCAGGAGGACCACAACTTAGTTCATTGCGGCATACTGTATGGGCTAGAGCCAGAACTTCGAAAGCATTTCGAAAATGGCAGTGCCTTTAATACCATGGGTGAATTGAAAATGATTTTTGATACCCATGCTACCGTAGAGAGTTATAATGCTTCAGAAAAGTTCTTTAGCTGCATGATGGAAGAGAACAACTCCGTAAGTGAGCACGTACTCAAAATGTCTAGGTACGCTGATAAGCTTGTGTCCTTGGGAATAACGATTCACATTGACTTAGGCATACATCATGTTCTCCAATCTCTGCCACCTATCTACAAGAGCTTCATGATGAACTATAACATGCAGGGCATGAAGAAGACTCTCCCTGAGCTTCTGTCAATGCTTAAGACTGCAGAAGTGGAGATTAGCAAAGAGCATCAAGTGTTGATGGTCAATAGGACCACCGGTTTCAAGAAAGACAAGAAGGGTAAACAGAAGGGAAAGAAGGGCGGCAAATCTGTTGCTGCGCCTGAAAAGAAATCCCGGGCTGGCCCTAAATCTGATACCGAGTGCTACTATTGCAAGGAGAATATCATTTTGCGGCCCGAAAGTTGGGCTGCCCAGGCAACGCGGTACCCAAGTTGCTTACAATCAGCTGCGTTGCCCAAAGTTGGCGTGCCAAATACTCAGAGGGTCTTTTTTGGCACGAATTCAACTTTACGTTTCAATATAAAATATCAGGCTAACGACCGTCAAGTTGGGCCCCCCTGTCAGCTTTCGCCGTTATGTCGCTGTCGTCGTGGCTGCCATGTAGGCTTGCAACGTTGGCCCATGCATCCTTTACGCGTCTTCTTCTTCCTCCTGGGCGGCAATCTGTGGTCGCGGCCGTGGTGCGGAGCTAGGACTTGGACGAACCTGCTCGGCCCCGTTCTCCTGCCCATCCCGAATTAGAGCTCGCCCTCACCATGGCCACACCCATGGCATGACGCGGGGACGGGAATTCATTCTCGGGTGAGATCTGTCACCATGCCGACCATGCTCGGTCTTGTTGGCCTCCTCCAGAATCCGAGCTCGCCGTCGCCGTCGTCGCACATGCACCAGCCACGACGCCTTCCTCTCCAAACCCCAAAGCCGCATCCACCTAGTTCGGCACAACGCCAACAAGGTGAAAATGCATCAAGCTCTGTACCGTGGCCGTAGCATACTCTAACAATGTACACATATGTTGTTTACTGGATTTTCATTTGAAATTAGTAGCTCTGTGATGACGAAACATAGAGAACCTAAATGAAATGACGATGACAACCATGTTCTGTACTTTGCATTGCATCAACAAGTGCTCGCTGACGAAGCAAGTTACCAAGAGAGTGGAGTTCATCAGCCATTGCCAAAAAATATGTGAACAAATCAATGGGCGATTCAATGCAAATACGCGCATAAAAGCTAGATCCATGTCATCAATCATTAATAGGTGGCACATTCTAGTGATGCGTTCAAATGCGTACACCATGTATCATTTGCTTGAAGTGGTTGTTATCCTGAGAAAAAATGCCTAGTATGCACATTACCTTTGTATGTTCTATGCTGCAATTTTGTTGTTATGGGCGTGGAAAGAAAAGCTGGGCTTCACTGAATATTACGCAGTTAGGCCTAACTTAGTCTTACACAAATAAGCATAACTTAGTCTTTACACAAATAAGAGTAATTAATGATAAAGATAAAGACAAATAGTTCATCGGATCTGCCAGTATGAGCACTAGGTCCCTGGAGCTGGTGGTATCGTCAGAACGAACCAGAATGCTGCATTTGGCCATGTGGCATTCTCCATCAAATCGTATGACCCTAGTGATGAGCCAATTGTAGGCCCCCTCCCCCCGACGTGGATAGAGCTCTAGGTCGGATCTAGAGTGTCAACATGATAGGCGCGTGAGTGTGTAGCAAACACATAGTCTGCTATAAACACTGGAAGTGCTGGCACCTCAGCAACAACACCAACATGTTCTTCCTGGACTCCGACAATAGCCTCAGTAGGTATTTCGTTAGCTTCACCAGCAGCAGCCTCAGCAGGTATTTCGTTAGTTTCACCAGCAGTAGCATTAGCAAGTATTTCATCAGCTTCACCAGCAGCAGCATCACCAAGTATTTCGTTAGCTTCACCAGGAGTAGCAACAGCTAGTTCTTCGTCAGCTCCACGACCACCAACACCACCACCAGCAGCAGCATTAGGAGCCAGGGCTGCCTGAGCAATTACAGGTTCAACAGCTCAAGGGGCTCCGACAAAGAAAGGGTAGTTGATCCCAAGAAACACAGATTGTCCCTTCAGATTGTCGACTCTGCTCCAGACTTGCTCTACTGGTTCTTTGGATGGGCACGCGGACCTCGAGAAAACGTGACACCGCAGCGATGGGTATGAAGAAAGTTGTGTCCCCATATGTTCTATTGTATCACCAACGCTGTTTAGTGCTCCCCTGATATGAATCCACATGAGTTCATCATCCTGTTCCGTGTCGCCTCTGAGAGGTTCCAGGAACCAGCGCTGTGTCCCAAGTTCAGCATCTGCTACTGCATCTTCAATGACTGGAGCTGGAATGATGTGCGGGGCTGCGTGGGTACCTACGTGTTACTTACAGTCAGTAACCATAATTTTGAATGGGATTTTACATGCTATATGACACCATGACTCACCCCAAATGGACGGCTCCCAAACACGCATGTCGCTGCTAGGTTCAGTGACCACATAAATGCGTTGCGGTTTGTACGAAGAGTAGCTGTAGGTGAAGACGACGTCGACATACTTCTCCGGCCGCAGGAAGTCGTCGCGCAAGACTATCCATTCCTTGTCTTCTGGGCATCTAATGAATCTGATTACCTTGTCGAACACCACTAAGAGGTCGTACTCCCAGGTCTTCCACGCCCCCTCGCGTGGTCTATGTGGGAGTTGTACCTTCAGGAGGTCAAGTTCTGCCATGTTGAACCTGTAAGCGAATTCGGAAATGGGCGGCGGCCACCCGTTGTTGCATGCAATAATGCTGACACCCTCCAAAGATGGCAATGCTAGTCTCACCGATCTGTAGACATTTTTTCGAGTCCAAGTACTCCCATCTTGTGATAAAAGGACCAGCCACTCGCCGTTGCCACCCACCCAGTTCTGGCCATCTTCCATTTCCGTCTCTTCTTCTTCCTTGATATTCACCACTACTGATTCAGGCCACTTATCTAGCAGTATTAGTTTTGCATGAATATTTTGCAGAGTTTGTTGTCAGTTGGTATAATCACCTAGCATGGATTCCATTGCAAATATAATTTGACAACTGGACCTTCAGATTAAAATACACAAAATATCGCCTAAATACGAGTGTCTCCTCAGATATCGCCTAAATTGTGCCTGTGTCACTACGAAGATACCCAATATATGGAGTAGTAGCAGAGCCCCCAGAACAAACTCCTGACGATGATCATAAACAACTCGGGGCATAACAGCCTTAAATCGTCTAATCTATTTGTTTTTATTTTAGGAAACAGAATATCACCTAGCATGCATTCCATTGCAAATCGAAATTGACAACTCGTCTATCACCTAAAGTAAGACCGTGTCACTACGAAAACACCAGAATATCAGGTACGAGCAGAGCTTCCGCTGTATAGAATAGTCTTAAATGGTTCGATTTGTTCAAACCGCGCGTGCACACAACACGTTTGACGAAAGGAACATAGGATTCCGATGAGAGTTCAGCACATATGAATCAATGATATGACTGAACGAATAAGCTAGATACTAGAACTTACATGGCCATCGTGGTCGTTTGGCCATTTACTGTTATCAGGGTAAAGAAGGCCTGGCGTGCCGAACGGTTGTTCGTCCATGTCTCGCATCATGAAGCGGTAGCCAGGGATGCAGCGAGCGAGGCGGCCGTCAGAGATGATGTCCAACCCCGAGGCGATCCTATGCACGTTCCCTGGGATCCTCGCGGTGGCGGTCGCCCTGGCCATTCGCGTCGTCGTTGCATGCCTTTTGCTCCAGCCTACAGCTACCCCAAGCTCTACCCATAGCGACAAATGGAGTCTGGAATCCAGTAGATTAATAGAGGCGTTGTGATAAGGAGGCGGATGGATTCGAGAGGGGATGGAATCAGGGATGAGGACAGTTGTTCGAGTGGAGAGTGAATCTGCAAGGAACCACCGCCGCCGCCGGTTCTCATCCACGTGGAAGACAAGGAAGGGGGGTGTAATTATTGAGGGCGGGCACCAGAACCGTCTAGAGGAAGTGAAAAAATAAATCGTAAGAGAGAGAAATGTGTGGCCCGCCTGTCAGTGAGTGAAGGTCAGCACGCACAAACGTGCCTACATTTGAATTGGATCATGCATGGCAGACCTCGATTCCATCGCATGCAAGTGGCGCAGAACAAATTTTAGGAAGTGCTAGCGTCGACGTGTTAAAACCACCGTTTTTCTCCACCTTCACCCTACTACGAACGGTCGTGCACCATTCCAGATATTGGTAAGGGCGGTTCCAATCTTTCACTTCTCTTTCTCATTTCCTCCTCCACGGCATCATTGTCTTTCTCCTCCATGGCCTCATCCATTTCATACACCACCGCATCACCCTCTTCCTCCGTATCCTTTCCCTCTTGCCTGTAGTCATGGACTCTCCAGACGTACGAAACAACGGCAGGCAAGAAACTGCGCACTTCGACATAGAAGTACATGGTGGGAAGAAGATCGATGTCGTCTACACCACCGACCCTCGGGCGGTGAGGAACACTCTGAATAATTACACGAGTTGGCTGCAGTTTGAAGAAAATAGGTTTGTAGGTCTCGACCTCGAGTACAGCCGCGATCACCATAGGATCGCCGTGGTGCAACTCTCCATTAAGGGGCACGTCCTCGTATACCAGCCTTTTTGCGAGAAGGGGGCTGACAAGATCTGGTAGACTTTGCTGTCTTTTTGTTCCTAAACCGTCTGTTTGCAAAAGTTATTGCTATATTATTTGTTTGAATTCATTTTCATGCAGGTGGGGCAAAAGCATTAGGGATCTATTTCATGACTTTCTCGTGAACCAACACAAACATTTACTAGTGTTGACATCACGAATGACACTAAACTGCTTGAAAGCCCGACTGTCAACATTAGAATCCCAAAGGAGTGCAGAGTGGACATCCAGGAAATTTACTGGATCCCAGGGACGAAGGGCGGCAAGACCAGGATGGCCGCTCTTGCCTCCAAACTCATCGACCCGTGGTACGCTGACATGAAGGGCAAATTGCCGAGATGTTCGTGGAGGCGTTTAGGGCATGATTACTGGGAGGATAAGCCACTTTCTGAACCTAATCTGAAGTACGCTTCAATTGACGGGTATGTTAGCCACGAGCTATACCACCAGATTGTAAAATCTCGTTCTAGGCATCGCATCATGGAACCACCACCAAGGCAGGTTGTTTTCCCCAGATGTCGGAGTGTAGATGAATCTACAAGCCGGGGCAAGCGATCGAAGGCATCCTAGGATCAGTTGCCTTCTCCAACATGCTGGGATGTAGACTTTTAGTGCATGATTGTTGTGTTTATGAAAACATGTTATTTCAGAAGTACACTATGTGAGCAAGTACGAACTGCTGTGTATTACCTTTGTCAAACTATAATTTGGGTTTGGTTATGACTGTATCCTTCGCTATAATCTGGGTTTGGTTATGACTTATGACTGTATCACACCTTATGCATGTCAGTCGTGGATTCTGCCGCATGCCAATGGCAAAGACAGAATTCGTAAGAATGAATGTTGAGCATACAAAAGGGGGAATGTAATTCATACAGGTTAAGTAGCTAATAGCACAGGGATCATACGAGCTTGGTTCTTACACACAGAATGCTTAGAAAATACGTGTGAGATAAAATACAGGCGAGATATAACTAGGAATGAAATGCAAAACTAGTAGTGGTAAATATCACACTCACCCACCCGCCAGATCCTGTTGAGCATCTCGTAGTAGACATACGCGTCCCTGGCTGCGTACTTGATCACATCGTAATCTAGGTGCCTCCACTCCCATCGCTCGTGCCGGTGCTTCGGGAACTCGACTTTCGTGTTGTCGTACTCGCGGTCGATGATGTCGGCAGCGAGTCTAGCCATGCCGGCTTTCCCCGTACCGCCATCTGGGTACCTCTACAAACGTTGGAGATCGACATGATTGACGACATGAACGAGGAGATCCCACTCTAGCTTCAGAGTGTCGTTCTTAATGTCGACGCTGGCGAAGTAGATCTCCCTCCTGTGTAGGAAATCGTGAAGCTCCGGGCATATAGATTTGGCCCTCCATACGTGGTATAGGAGGCAGTGGTTGCGCATGGACAGCTGCAAAAGCGCCGTCCTGTTCCAATCTCCGGTATACTCGAGGTCAAGGCCGACGATCTTGTACCTGTCCATCGGCTCCTGTAGCCACCGCTCGTACATTGCGATGACCTTGGTGACCTCCGCTGACGCATTTATGTGGACGACCGTCAGCTTGGTGGTGCCATGGGCGGTGATAGTGTACTCATCGGTGAAGTCGCTTCCGTCGTCGAACACGCCGTACTCTGCGTCCATGGCAGTAGCTAATGCGGCGGCGGTGGCCTAGGCTCGGTAGCGGTGGCTGGGACTGGGCGTGGTGGTGGAGTAATCTGTTGCGGTGGTATGGCCCGGCGGAGGCGGTGCCTGCGGCAGTGTCGATGGTTCTTGCGGTGGCTGCGATGGCGGCGGAGGGCGGCGGAAGGAATGAGTTGGGGATTTTTGCACAATGATGTGCCGAGGAGACGGAAGGCGATGCTTAAATTGCGTTTACCAATATTTCGGCCATACCCATGTGGAAGAAAGTTTGACCAGGCGAGCATAGGTGGTTTCCAATCCTATCGATTAAATTCGGCGTCCGTCCTGGTAGGTGATGGGATGGGTGTGCGACGTGGCTTTGGCGTGGCAGAGGCCGGTCACGTAGACCACCATCCTGTTGCCAATCCGCGGTGGGTGCGCGGTGCTGACACGACGTAACGTGACAGGACAGAAGGAAGTGTACAACTATTATTCCTAACAAGTTTAAGAAGTGTAAGCATAGACATGGACCTAGCATCCCTGCACCCCGGGGCAGTCGCCCAGCCGATCAGGCCTATCGATTGTGCAAAGCTTGTCCAGAATTTGCCAAAATGAAGCTCGTTTTCCCATGCTTCTATAAGTTGTAGGACACTTGTGTAAGCATGCACGATCAAGCAACTTTGCAACACACGTGTCGGTGGAAAAGCATTAGGTTTCAACGCACCACATAGTTTAGGGATTTAGAATAGCTACAGTGTGGAGCTCTAGCCAAATTGCATGGTAAAGCCAAATTCAGCTTTTTGTCAGATTTAGCTATAGCAACATTGTGTCTCGTTTGTCCTCACTTTTGCCCTCCCGATATTCCGAAGCCCTCACATGCGCTCGGAGGGGGGTGCCGGCTGGTCAAAGTCTTTGCCGTTACGTGCGCCTTGACACCTAAATTGGAAGTTTTTTTTGTTATTTAGCCTTTTTAAGAGCCATTTTCCCCTCTCTCGCTAACAGTTGTGTTTTTTCCCAAAAAGGTAGGGAATCTAGAGCAGCTTCTCTCTTCATTCATTGTTCCTTTTGCCCCCGTTTTCCCCAATCTGGTAGCAAATCTAGAGCAGCAAAACAAACCAACACCATAAATAAATTCAGTAACAGAGCAGATGTAGATAAAGCAGCTAATATAGGTTATATAGTACGGTACTTAACGAGGTTCGACAATTAGGCTGCTTAGCAGCAGCAGCTGACAGGTTCAACACAGACAAGATAAAAGAAGCTGCTTTACAGCAGCAGCAGCTGATCTGTGGCCCCTCGTGGCCTCTGCCAGGAGGGAATCCCGCCTCCTCCCTCTGGCGCCTCCTCCACTTCTTGCTGCCCAGCCCCTTGACCTTGGCCGCCTTGGGTCTGATCGGGGGAATGCGACCCTCCTTGATAGCCCCCTTCTGGAGGTTGCGGAGGTGAAGACCGAGCGCCTGGTGCTTGGCCATGAAGCCGTGGATGTTCACGGACTCGCCGCAGGTCCTCACGTCCTCGACATGCTTCGCGAGGGAGTTGAAGTCCGTGGCACGGAGCCTCCTGGTGGGGCAAAAGGGGCACGTGTACACATCGCCGGCAAAGAAGTTGTTGTACTGGCCGGACTTTAGCCTCCTCATCACATGACGAGTCTTGGTATCCTTGGACTCGTTGTCGCTGCAGAGGTCGCTGCTATCCTCCTGTTGGAAAAAACAGTAGAGCGAAATAAGGACATGATTGAGATATTTGATTATCGGGATTGATTTTTTGCATAAATTAACCGAATGAGATCTCCCGATTATTTCCCAAATCTCAAAGCAAATCGAATACTGATCCCAACTACGAATAGGGGGATTCATCGAAAATCGAGATCTAACACAAGAGGATTAGCTGCTATAAAAATACGAACAGCCGAGCCCTAATAACATACGATCTAGCATCCAACGATGGGAACGAGGGAAGAACAAGGGAAGGGGAGAAAACCCTGGTTACCTCTGACCATGGGTCGGCGATGCTAGTGTCATAGGGGTTCTCCGGCCTTATGTAGACAACCTCCTCGTAGGGGTCCCAGCCGAGCGGGATCTGTCCAAGACCGGCGGGGGCCTCCTTGCCGGCGGCTACAACTGATGCGGGGACGAGGACGGGGACGGGGGTCTGTACGGGGACGGGGGGCTCCTCGCCGGCAGCCTTGGAGGCGCCAATGGCCACCATGCCGTTCTTCTCCATCGCCGGCGTGGTTGGAGTTTTGTTGGGCGTTTGCAGAAGGTGATGGGACAGTGGAGACGGTTGAGTGAGCGAGTGCGTGATGAGTGGGAGTGGAGAGGCCTCTATTAAAGGAGAAGGGAAGCGACGTTTCATTGCACTACCGTGCACCGCGTGTGCTAATGCACCGTGCACGGCCACACGTGTCCGCTACCTCCCCGTGCACCGCACACGCGTACCGTGAGTCGCGTTTTTTCCCCTCGTGTCTAACCCTGGCAATTCAGTTGTACTCAGTTTTTCCCTCAAGCGTAATGCTGGCAGTTTGGTTCCATTTTAAAATCATTTTCTATTTTCTATTTGAATCCATTTGTCACTCTTTCCCTTGGTTTTTAAGTTCTACTCAGTTTTGCCCTTGGTTTTTAAGTTCTACTCAGTTTTGCCCTTGGTTCTTAAGTGCTACTCGGTTTTCCCCTCTCTTTGTATCCATCTCTCGCGCCTGTGCTCATCTTTGCTGCTACGCTCTGATAGTCGAGACAGTTGTCACACGGATCGTGCCCACCAACCGTTGATCCTCTGTGATCTAGCAGACAAGATAACCCTTATATCTGTCGGGGGCACCCCTCTATCCATGCAAAACTAGAGTATGCCACCAGAACTTTAACTCCATAAACAGATGAACTTGAATATATTTTGAAGGGTACGAAAATAGAAATCCCTATAGTTTAAGGGTCTAGATACGGTAAGAGAACTAAATACTATTAGTGGCCGGGCCAGCACAATGACGGGCTGGTCGACTAGAAATTACTGATTCCTAAGTAAGGGGACACTAGGCCGGTCTTGACATACTCCCTCAGGAATTTGCCATAAGCAGCGTGCTTAGCCTTGGTCCCCGACTTGTGTTTACTAGCCGAGCTTTTACCGATGCCAACCGCATGCGGAATCAAGCTGGCAATCTCCGGGTTGACTCCTTTCTTACAAAAAGGGCACCTGAGCTCCCCAAGTCGAGTGCGGAAAGGGATTATCCCGCTCTTGAGCTTCTTCATGACATGGCGTCTCTTGTTATCCCTGGTCTCCTTGTCAGAGTCCATCTCACTTGAATCCACCTGTAATGTATGGAATACAAACCGAAATGAGCAAAATAATAAATATATATTCCTTCCACCATTCCGAGTTACTTTCGATGCAATAACATGTCTATACAGGTTTAGCAGTTCATTACGGCCATCTACCTAGCTCGCTCCTAAATTAATGTGGTTTGTGTTCTTGATAACTTATTAATAAATAAATAATATGGATTCATTCAGAACAGACTAGATGTCTCCATATACCAGTTTGTACGTTGCATCTAATCATTAGGACTAGATTTTTTTATGACGCCAGGATAGATTAAGCTCGAGCAGAAAATATGAAACATGTAGAAATAGATGTACCTCCGGGTACACGAGTGGAGCGTGTTTGTCGAACTCCACGCCCTCATCGGTGCCTCCGAAGTCGTCAGCATCGGCAAGCACATGGTCCCCCAAGGGTTTGAACTGCACGTCCTCCTCGCCTTGTTCTGCGTGATGCTCCTCCAGATTTGCCGTGTGAAGCACCACCCCGGCGGCGATGCCCGGACAATCACGCCCACACACTGGTTTCATGGAGAAGGTTCGTGCAAGTACATTCAAGATTGTGGGGTTTTGCTAGATAGGGAAGAGAGAGTAGTGGATGAGTGCGAATGGAGGACCCGATAGGCTGGGTTTTTAATGCGGGGACGTTTTGGCCTCCTCGAGGGCCCCGGTAGGCAGCTCTTCCGACTTCCGTTGCCGTGTGGAAGGTTCGTGTGGTGGGGGCCTGTCAGAAGTGAGAGTGCAGGCGCGCTGCGTAGTAAAAATGGTATAGCCCGTGGGCCGTGGATAACAAGTTGCCGTGCAGTAGACTTGTAGCCTTTGCAGACTAGATTAAACATGACATGACCACTCGACGACTTTTTCCATGGACGACATCGTGTTCCTTCTTGTACAAGTCTCATTGAGGGAGATGTCCGTGTTGTCTCGCGCTATCCTGTGAAGGGCACGACGTGTGCAACGAGCCTCGTTGGATCACACAGGATCAACGGTTGGTGCGCACGATCCGCGTGACAACTGTGAGAACAAATCAGGGCGTAGCAGACAGAGTGGGCACCTGTTTGGGCTTCTACGAAAGAGAGAGAGGGGGCAAAACTGGGTAGTATCAAAAAACCAAGGGCAAAGCTGGGTAGTATAAAAATGGAAAGTGGGTGTCTTTTACAATGAAATACATCGTGGCATACATCAAATTATGCCAAGATAGATCCACTAGAGTTCATTGCATGTGTGTTCTTTCCACGAACCACATATGTATCCACTAGAGTCATTACATGTGTGTTCCTGTCATGAACCACATTTGGATCCACTAGTGTTCATTGCATGTGTGTTCTTTCCACAAACCACATATGTATCCACTAGCGTAATTGCATGTGTGTTCTTTTCACAAACCACAGATGGATCAACCAATGTCATTGCATTTGTGTTCTTTCCACAAACCACATATGGATCCACCAATGTAATTGCATGTGTGTTCTTTTCCACAAACCACATGGATCAACCAGTGGTTATTGCATGTGTGTTCTTTCCGTAGACCACATATGGATCCACTAGAGTCATTGCATATGTGTTCTTTCCACAAACCACACATGGATTAATCAATGGCATTGCATGTGTGTTCTTTTCAAAAACCACATATCGATCAACCAATGGCATTGCATGTGTGTTCTTTTCACAAATCACATATGGATCCACCAGTGTTCACTACATGTGTGTTCTTTCCACAAACCACTTATGGATCCACTAGTGTTCATTGCATGTGTGGTCTTTTCCACAAACCACATATGGATCCACTAGAGTCATTGCATGTGTGTTCTTTTCACAAACTACATATGGACCCACTATAGTCATTGCATGTGTGTTCTTATACTAAAACCAACACTAGAGTCATTGCATGTGTGTTCTTTTCACAAACCACATATGGATCCACCAGTGTCATTGCATGTGTGTGATACATTGCAAATGTATCTATAATTTTTGATGTTCCATGCTTGGTTTTATCTACTTTCTTGTGTTTTGTCCACACTTTGGAGTACTTTTCATATGATTTCTTGGACTAACCTATTAACAAGAGCCACAGTGCCAGCTGCCTGTTTTTTGCTGTTTTTGGTTCCAGGAAAGTCAG
Organism: Avena eriantha; assembly: GCA_910589775.1. NCBI lineage: Eukaryota > Viridiplantae > Streptophyta > Magnoliopsida > Poales > Poaceae > Avena > Avena eriantha. Next base: position 318,192,113 of record OU342743.1, on the reverse strand, counting down.
AAAATGAATATTCTCAGAATTGGACGGGACAAAAGCCAAAGTCATTATTTTACCTAGGGACACCTAGAGCTAGAATACGAGACGGAGCGGGGCTGGGGCCCAGCCACACCACCTGGCCGCGTGGGCTGGGCCTGGTTGCGCCAGGGGTGGTTTGGCCGCCCCAGACACCCCCTCGGTCTCCCTCTTAGCCTATAAGATACCTTCTGACCTAAAAACTCAGGGGGTTCGACGTTTTTCCAGAAGGAGTTCCGCTCCGCCGCCACCACCAGATTCCACGAAACAGCACCAGAAACTCCGTTCTGGCACCCTGTCGGGACGGGGAATTGGAGGAGATCATCGCCATCATCACCATCGCTTCTCCATCGACCATCCATGTTTCCCCCATCTATGAGTGAGTAATCCCCTGATGTAGGCTATGGGGATGGTAGGGATTGGATGAGATCGTTCATGTAATGGCATCGGATTGTTAGGGCATGGTGCCTAGTATCTTCTATTAGTGCTTTTTGACTTTGTTGTGACTTTTTATGCTTAATGCTTGTCACTAGGGCCCGAGTGCCATGATTTCAGATCTGAACATGTTATTGATTCATTATGATAGTATTGTTTATGGTCTTACCTGCAAGTTGTATACACACGTTGTTGTTCGAAACCAATGTCCCCGAAGTGACAGAAATCGGGATAACCGGAGGGAATGGCTTTGATGTGAGGATCACATGTGTTCAGGAGTGTTAATGCTTTGCTCTGGTGCTCTATTAAAAGGAGCACCTTAATTGCCAGTAGTTCCCTAGAGGCCCCGCTGCAAACGGGCTGGCAGGACAAAAGATGTTGTGTAAGTTCTCATTGCGAGCACGTATGACTATATATGGAACATATGCCTAGGATTATCTAGTACTTGGATGCTTTATCTTATTTATCTACAATTGCCCTATGTTCTGATTGCTATGTGAATTTTCTTGTCCATGCAACGCCCGTCCATCCATCCCTATGCCTACCGCACTCGAATCCTACTATTTACTGCAATTGTTACTTCTGTCTTTACTTTACTACTGCTGTTACTTTACCATTGCTACTACAAAAATGTTGCTACTGATAAACTTCTGTGAGCAAGATTGTTTCCAGGTGCAACTGAATTGACCACTCAGTTGTTAAGGCTTATAAATATTCTTTGGCCCCCCTTGTGTCGAATCAATAAATTGGGTTTCACTTCCCTCGAAAATACTGCGATACACTCCCTATACTTGTGCGTCATCAAGACTATTTTCTGGCGCCGTTGCCGGGGAGCATAGCTTTATTTATCAAATTCACTTGGAATCACTATTGTTCTAGCTTAGTTTATTTCCGCCTTGTTTGCTTGTTTATTTATCAAAACTCCAAAAAAATTAGTTCCTACTCTAGTTGTTATTTTCGTTGGTCTGTTATTGTCTTGATTTATCATGCTTTCTATCAATGGTTGGTTTCTTTGAAACTGAATCTTATTGGCAAGGTGGGTTCATGGAAGAACAAAAATATTATTATAAGAAACACCGCTTGTCACAAAATGGGAAACACTTATGGGAACAAATTGATAAATTGTATACCATTGCTATAAACGTGTGCTCTACTTATAATGTTACTTATTGCTTTGATAAATCTTGTTGCTACAGGAGGTACAAACACCTCCCTTTTCAATGTGAGTATAATGATGATGTTACCATATCTTCTTATGTTAAGGGAAATTATGACTTTTATGATGTGGAACAAATTGAAGAATGTATTGCTTGGAAGGGTGCATTTGAACTTGCTAGTTTGCTTGAAAATATTGATGATTCACCTTATAAATATGAGGTTTATGATATACTTAAATTTTTCTTTGATAAAATGCCTTGCAGGATCTTATGGAAGAAGAAATTGATGAACCTGAAAGCTCATTAGATGAAAAAGAGGAGGAGAGTGATGAACAAAAGGAGGAAGAATGGATTAGCTACTCATGCCTACGTTCTAATGAGAGTAACTCTTTATCCCTTACATTATTTGATTGTCCCCCATGCTTACCAAAGGAGGATGAATGTTATGCTCATGTTATCTGTGATAATCCTTTATTTGTGCCTAACTTCGAGGTGCATGGTACTAAAGAGTTTTGCTTAGAAATTGTTTATGATAAAGCTCTAGACGATGGTCCTATATTGAATGTTTATGATAAAGCTCTAGACGATGGTACTAAAGGGTGTTATAGAATTGTTAAAGTTGGGTTTGAAGGTTTTAATCCCGCAATTTTTGAGCTTGATAAAAATTATGTTTTTGTAGAACATGAAAAGCATGCTTTATGTGATAGTTATATTGTTGAGTTTATTCATGAGGCTACTAAAAATTATTATGGGAGAAGAAAATATGGTTGTAGAAGTTTTCATGGTATTGAAACACCTCTCTATGTGCTGAAGGTTTTGAGGTTACTCTTGTTTTATCTTCCTATGCCTATCACTTTGTTATTTGCAAATTTATTTGCATACAAGATTCCTATGCATAGGAAGTGGGTTATACTTAAATGTGTTTTGAATTTCCTTCTTGATGCTCTCTTTTACTTCAATTCATATTTCTTATGTGAGCATCCTCTCAAACTATCATGCCTAACTTAAATGCGTTAAAGAAAAGTACTTATTGGGAGATAACCTAAAAGTTTTAGATGAGGCTTGGAAGTCATTACTTCAGTAATAACCACTCCTTATCCTTTTTATTTGCTTTTTGTGCCAAGAGTAACCTCTAATGAGAGAGAAGTAATGGTTGGGAAAGTTGCTGTCCCGAAACAGATTTTTGTGCTTCACCGTAAAAATTCGTGTAAATCTCTGTATGTCCTTTTGAGGCGTGAATTTTTGTGCTTCTGCCCCAGGTTGTTATATAACTTTCGTTAGTTCAACACATTTTGATTTGAGCAACAGAAGGTCTTCGAAAAAATTCGTCTTTACCTGCTGGTCTGTTTTGACAGATTTCTGCCATTTTCTGCATTTGCTTCTTGTTGGTTCCTTTTTGAGTTCTTTTGGGAAATTGAGTTTTTTGAGGAAAGTGCTACAGTAGCTTGTGTTTTAATGGAAGTTTTATTGGTGTTGGAACTGAACCTAAATACCTATTATCTTGAGTGCACTAATGTTGCTAATAAAGATTGTGTGAAGTTTTGTATGAAGGAAAATTTTCAGGTGTATAGGAGGAATGAGTAATAAAATGAAGGATGGACTAAAGCTCAAGCTTGGGGATGCCACGCGTGTCACGCCAAGAAATATACAAGAAGTACAAGCGTCAAAGCTTGGGGATGCCCAAGGCATCCCCCTCTTCATCAATAAAAATCACATGTTTCTTCTAAACGCTTCATTGTTATTATTTCATGCACAATTGTGTTGTTCTTGGAGCGTCTTCTTTTTCGTTTTCGTTTTGGTTTTTTGTTTGCTTGGTTTTCTTAGTTTGCTTAATAAATTGGTTGGACCTCCTCTTTCATACATTGGTTTTCAAATAGTTTGGTTTGGTTTGGTTTGGAAAAGAGTAGGAAAGTTCATGCTTAAGTGGTAAAGAGGGCTTGTTTTTGACTGTGGCCTATGCTTTGTCATGCCATGGTTGATATTGTTTTGGCTTTATGCTTAGTATTCTTTGCTGTAGCATGACTTGTTATAAACAATTGAGATTGCTTAATGTGCCTTGGATGAATCATGCGTTGTTTTAGCATATTAAAGCATAGTATAATGGTATTCTCCTTTGATGCTTTATTTGGGTTGACTTGGTGCATGCTCACACCATGTTATGACTATCCCAAGTCACCATAAGCCTTTATGATCCTTTAGTTTTCAACTTGTAGTATCACTTTATGCTTTGATCAATGATGTTTTGTCGCTCTGCATGATTATGGCCATTATTGCTCTCCTAGTTTGTCGCTCCCAGTCTTTTGCTAGCCTCCACAACCAAGTATGAGTTCCACTCATGCATCCAACTCCCTAAACCAAGTTATTCCAAAGATTCCACCATACCTACCTACTAGCATATGCTATTCCAAGTATATTCATGTTTTTGTTTACCTTCCAAATTAAACTTGTTATGAGAAAACTAGTGATTAAAGCTCTCACGAACTTGATGGCACACTTTAGTTTTCTTGCCCTTAATAAACTTGAACCATTATGTCATCTATGTTGTATATGCTTGCACTTATATGTATGGGATTAGCAGAACCATGTTGTCATGGGGAACGCTTTCAACATTGCACTTGTACTTTGTACCTAGTTGATATCATGCTCTTTTGTCTATGGATGTCGTCGGTGTGAAATGAAAGGGGACCTTGTAAGTCCGTGGAGTTATGTATGTGTGTTAGAGAAACGCCTGGGCCGCCAGTCTAATCCATGCCTAATCATGGTGGAAACCTGCAGCATAACCATAATCAGCTGTCTATGAAGCATTCTTCTTATAAAAAAAGAGTCCTATATTGAGAAAAAAAAGAGAAAAAGAAAAAAAAGATTATGAAAAGAGGAAAGAGAGAAAAAAGCACCATATTGCCATGGTAAATAAGAAGATTGCTGAGATACTCGTTGTCTGCTTGCCTTGTCATTTTGATATGGGGATTCTTCCGTATCATCAGGCAAGGGGTACCCCGTTGGCGGTTCTCTATGATACACATGTACTTACGATGACAAGAACTTACCGGTGACTAAACTTGAGTATCATGAGGAGTGGCCCTCGTATTCAAGGGACATGAGATTTCCAACTTACACTTCGTCAAGCATGTACACCATAGTTTGTTCACTTTAACCTTAATCACTTCAAGATGCTTATGATAGGGGCAATGAGAGCTGAAAGCTATTAAGTACCACAATTTTTGGAAGCTCTTAATGAGACTTGAATCCCTACTTCCTTCTATGAAGGCCTTTCGTCCACTTATATATTGAGTCTCCACCTTCTATCTTTATGCACCTACTTTGAGAGCATAGTGGCCATTCTTAGTTCTATGTGCATTGTCCCAAGACTTGTTGATTGATGCATACCTTGATATTGCTTGTTTCAAACTATTTGTATCTAGTCACTCTTATGAACTTTGAAGGTGTCCCATGCATTTATATTTGCTACTATATGAGGGATAAGCTGAATGCCACTATGCTATGTTTTCTTTATGTGAAACAAACAAACGTCTTGCAAAGCATTGTTATTCATGAATCTTTTGTTTGTGCCTTTTCATGTTGCAACATAGTTTCTTTGTCTTATTGCTAGAACCTTGTCTTTCATGTTATGATTGAAGTACTATGATCCCAGCTTTGAATGTTTTACAAATACTTTGATCAAGTTTATGATGGTGCATGTCACCTCAAAAATTATTCTTTCTTTTTATCACTTACCTACTCGAGGACAAGCAGGAGTTAAGCTTGGGGATGTTGATACATTGCAAATGTATCTATAATTTTTGATGTTCCATTCTTGGTTTTATCTACTTTATTGTGTTTTTTCCACACTTTGGAGTACTTTTCATATGATTTCTTGGACTAACCTATTAACAAGATCCACAGTGCTAGCTGCCTGTTTTCTACTGTTTTTGGTTCTAGGAAAGTCAGAAAATGATTATTCTCGGAATTGGATGGGACAAAAGCCAAAGTCATTATTTTACCGAGGGATACCTGGAGCCAGAATACGAGACGGAGCGGGGCTGGGGCCTAGCCACACCACCTGGCCGCGCGGGCTGGGCCTAGCCACGCCAGGGGGTTGTCTGGCCGCCCCAGACACCCCCTCGGTCTCCCTCTTCGCCTATAAGATGCCTTCTGACCTAAAAACTCAGGGGGGTTTGACGTTTTTCCAAAAGGAGTTCCGCTCCGCTGCCACCACCAGATTCCACGAAACAGCACCAGAAACTCCGTTCTGGCAGCCTACCGGGACGGGGAATTGGAGGAGATCATCGCCATCATCATCACCATCGCTTCTCCATCGACCATCCATGTTTCCCAATCTATGAGTGAGTAATCCCCCGCTGTAGGCTATGGGGATGGTAGGGATTGGATGAGATCATTCATGTAATGGCATCGGATTGTTAGGGCATGGTGCCTAGTATCTTCTATTAGTGCTTTTTGACTTTGTTGCGACTTGTTATGCTTAATGCTTGTCACTAGGGCCCGAGTGCCATGATTTTAGATCTGAACATGTTATTGATTCATTGTGATAGTATTGTTTATGGTCTTACCTGCAAGTTGTATACACACGTTGTTGTCTGGAACCAATGGCCTCGAAGTGATAGAAATCGGGATAACCGGAGGGAATGTCTTTGATGTGAGGATCACATGTGTTCACAGAGTGTTAATGCTTTGCTCCGGTGTTCTATTAAAAGGAGCACCTTAATTGCCAGTAGTTCCCTTGAGGCCCCGCTGCAAACGGGCTAGCAGGACAAAAGATGTTGTGTAAGTTCTCATTGCGAGCACGTATGACTATATATGGAACATATGCCTAGGATTATCTAGTACTTGGATGCTTTATCTTATTTATCTGCAATTGCCCTATGTTCTGATTGCTATGTGAATTTTCTTGTCCATGCAACGCCCGTCCATCCATCCCTATGCCTACCGCACTCGAATCCTACTATTTACTTCAATTGTTACTACTGTCTTTACTTTACTACTGCTGTTACTTTACTATTGCTACTACAAAACTGTTGCTACTAATAAACTGCTGTGAGCAAGATTGTTTCCAGGTGCAGCTGAATTGACAACTCAGTTGTTACGGCTTATAAATATTCTTTGGCTCCCTTGTGTCGAATCAATAAATTGGGTTTCACTTCCCTTGAAAATACTGCGATACACCCCCTATACTTGTGGGTCATCAGTGTGTTCTTTCCACAAACCACATATGGATCCACCAGTGTTCATTGCATATGTGTTCTTTCCACAAACCACACATGGATCCCCCTGAATCATTGCATGTGTGTTCTTTTCACAAACCACATATGGACCCACTTCAGTCATTGCATGTGTGTTCTTTCCACAAACCACACATGGATTAACCAATGGCATTGCATGTGTGTTATTGTCACAAACCACATATGGATCAACCAGTGTCATTGCATGTGTGTTCCTGTCATGAACCACACATGGATGAACCAGTGGTCATTGCATGTGTGTTCTTTCCACAAACCACATATGGATCCACTAGAGTCATTGCATGTGTGTTCTTTTCACAAACCACATATGGATCAACCAGTGTCACTGCATGTGTGTTCTTTTCCACAAACCACATATGGATCAACCAATGTTCACTTATTGTGTGTTCTTTCCACAAACCACTTATGGATCCACCAGTGTTCATTGCATGTGTGTTCTTTTCCACAAACCACATATGGATCCACTAGAGTCGTTGCATGTGTGTTCTTCTCAAAAACCACATATGGACCCACTAGAGTCATTGCATGTGTGTTCTTATACTAAAACCAGCACTAGAGTCACTGCATGTTTGTTCTTTCCACAAACCACACATGGATCAACAAGTGTCATTGCATGTGTGTTCTTTCCACAAACCACATATGGATCAACAAGTGGTCATTGCATGTGTGTTCTTTCTACAAACCACACATGGATCAACAAGTGTCATTGCATGTGTGTTCTTTCCACAAACCACATATGAATCAACTAGTGGTCATTGCATGCGTGTTATTTCCACAAACCACATATGGATCCACTAGAGTCATTGCATCTGTGTTCTTTCCACAAACCACATATGGATCCACTAGAGTCATTGCATGTGTGTTCTTTTCACAAACCACATATGGATCAACCAATGGCATTGCATGTGTGTTTTTTCAGAAATCACATATGGATCCACCAGTGTTCACTGCATGTGTGTTCTTTTCAAAAACCACATATGGATCAACCAATGGCATTGCATGTGTGTTCTTTCCACAAACCACATATGGATCAACCAATGTTCACTGCATGTTTGTTCTTTCCAGAAACCACTTATGGATCCACTAGTGTTTGTTGCATGTGTGTTCTTTTCCACAAACCACATATGGATCCACTAGAGTCATTGCATGTGTGTTCTTTTCACAAACCACATATGGACCCACTAGAGTCATTGCATGTGTGTTCTTATACTAAAACCACACTAGAGTCATTGCATGTGTGTTCTTTCCACAAACCACACATGGATCAACCAGTGTCATTGCATGTGTGTTCTTTCCACAAACCACATATGGATCAATCAGTGGTCATTGCATGTGTGTTCTTTCCACAAACCACACATGGATCCACTAGAGTCATTGCATGTGTGTTCTTTTCACAAACCACATATGGACCCACTAGAGTCATTGCATGTGTGTTCTTATACTAAAACCAGCACTAGAGTCATTGCATTTGTGTTCTTTTCACAAACCACATATGGATCCACCAGTGTCATTGCATGTGTGTTCTTTCCACAAACCACAAATGGATCCACTAGTGTTCATTGCATATGTGTTCTTTCCACAAATCACACACGGACCCCCCTGAGTCATTGCATGTGTGTTCTTTTCACAAACCACATATGGACCCACTTGAGTCATTGCATGTGTGTTCTTTCCACAAACCACACATGGATCAACTAGTGTCATTACATGTGTGTTCTTTCCACAAACCACATATGGATCAACCAGTGGTCATTGCATGTCTGTTCTTTCCACAAACCACACATAGATCCGCTAGAGTCATTGCATGCGTGTTCTTTTCACAAACCACACTTGGATCCACCAGAGTCATTGCATGTGTGTTCTTTTCACAAACCAGATATCGATCAACCAATGGCATTGCATGTGTGTTCTTTTTCAGAAATCACATATGGAACCACCAGTGTTCACTGCATGTGTGTTCTTTTCACAAACCACATATGGATCAACTAATGGCATTGCATGTGTGTTCTTTCCACAAACCACATATGGATCAACCAATGTTCACTGCATGTGTGTTCTTCCCACAAACCACTTATGGATCCACCAGTGTTCGTTGCATGTGTGTTCTTTTCCACAAACCACATATGGATCCACTAGAGTCATTGCATGTGTGTTCTTTTCAAAAACCACATATCGACCCACTAGAGTCATTGCATGTGTGTTCTTATACTAAAACCACACTAGAGTCATTTCATGTGTGTTCTTTCCACAAACCACACATGGATCAACCAGTGTCACTGCATGTGTGTTCTTTCCACAAACCACATATGGATCAACCAGTGGTCATTGCATGTGTGTTCTTTCCACAAACCACACATGGATTCACTAGAGTCATTGCATGTGTGTTCTTTTCACAAACCACATATGGACCCACTAGAGTCATTCCATGTGTGTTCTTATACTAAAACCAGCACTAGAGTCATTGCATGTGTGTTCTTTTCACAAACCACATATGGATCCACTAGTGTCATTGCATGTCTGTTCTTTGCACAAACCACATATGGATCCACTAGTGTTCATTACATATGTGTTCCTTCCACAAACCACACATGGACGCCCCTGAGTCATTGCATGTGTGTTCTTTTCACAAACCACATATGGACCCACTTGAGTCATTGCATGTGTGTTCTTTCCACAAACCACACATGCATCAACCAGTGTCATTACATGTGAGTTCTTTCCACAAACCACATATGGATCAACCAGTGGTCATTGCATGTGTGTTCTTTCCACAAACCACACATGGATCTTCTAGACTAATTGCATGTGTGTTCTTTTCACAAACCACACATGGATCCACCAGAGTCATTGCATGTGTGTTCTTATACTAAAACCAGCACTAGAGTCATTGCATGTGTGTTCTTTTCACAAACCACATATGGATCCACCAGTGTCATTGCATGTGTGTTCTTTCCACAAACCACATATGGACCCACTTGAGTCATTGCATGTGTGTTATTGTCACAAACCACATATGGATCAACTAGTGTCATTGCATGTGTGCTCCTTTCATGAACCACACAAGGATCAACCAGGGGTCATTGCATGTGTGTTCTTTCCACAAACCACATATGGATCCACTAGAGTCATTGCATGTGTGTTCTTTTCACAAACCACATATGGATCAACCAGTGTCAATGCATGTGTGTTCTTTTCACAAACCACATATGGATCAACCAGTGTTCACTTCATGTGTGTTCTTTCCACAAACCACTTATGGATTGTAACACCCTCAAATCGGCCCTATGCAAGTTTTAGTCCTTTCCGCCAAACCCGCATAGAAACGATTCAAGGATGCCCACCAGGCACTTTCGTGTGGGTGGAAAACAAAGTAATACCATTGCACAGCAGTCCTCGATGGGACCCACAGAACAGATATATATATACAACAACGACTCAACGAGTCCAGAATACAGATATATAATACAAAGATCCAAATCACCTTGAAAACGATAGAGCGTCCGACTACAGACAAGATGTAAATGGGGGTAAGAGCCCTGAAGAATAACCAATGGCGTCCATAACCCTACCCAGGCCAAGCCGGAAGGGTAACCCTGCTAACGACGTCGATCTCAAACCTGCTAAAACCAAAAGGGGTGCCGACAAAGGGCAAAGGAAAAAGAGGAGCGTCAGTACTGAGGCCAGTACACGGCGAGGCTATAATTTGGCGGCTCTCGCCTACATAGGTATGGTGGGTTGAAGCGGCAGCGCAGCGGCACTAAACAACCTATAGAGACTCAGTATCACTGGCGGCTATTAGAGAGGGGTAAGAAAGACCTATTCGGATCCAATCCTGAAGCTAACACAAAACAAACCCATCCTGGTATTTCCCCCTCGAGACCAAACGAGGAAGTCGGACCAAGGAACTCACATAGTTGGCAGTTTTATTGGTTCCATTATTGTTGAAGCACTTACTAGTCAGATATAGATAGCATGAGTCATCCTGAAGCATAAGTAGTGGGCAGTTTTAGTTACCATTCCGTTGTAGTTGGAACAGTTACTAGCCAGATATCTTTGTCCTGAGGAATCCCAAAACCCAGCAGTTGTTGGCACTTTTGTCACATTCCATTGGAGTTGCAATACTTACTAGGCAGGTATAGCATGTCACAAAACAACCCAGATCCACTAGTGGTTGGCATTTTTAATATCCATTCCGTTATAGTTGCTTCTGATTACTAGTCACATATTAAGTCAAGTTTATAGCACTACTTTAGGTATGCTTGTCTATGATCGAGATACTGTGCTCCAAGTCGTCCATAACCGCGGACACGGCTTTCTGAAAGTTTTACGCTGCAGGGGTGCACAAATAGCAACACACACTCGATCAACCTCGGAAAACCCAACTCAAAACCCAACGAGGCATTCATGACAAAGCGATCACAGGATTCAGAAATATTTTAGGGGGCCACCCCACTAAGCTACCCGCAACGAAGTTGGCCGGCTCCGGAACGAACCCAGGGTTTGCGACGACGGCTGTAAATGACTGGGAACCCGAAAGTGTGACTGGGCTTGTCGATACCGCGAAAACATGGCGCGATCCAAAACAATATAGGTGCTCCACGCACAATCTTAAATAAAGCATGGCATAAGTACAGGGTAGTAATAAAGCCCCAAACTACTTTGTGGCCCCAAGAAATAGAAATGAATCAAGCTCTGGCTCATGGGGGGTCCATAAGGCCTCCCGAATGTGGATAGTGCGAAAAATCAAGGAACAGGTATCAAGTACTTGGGGTCCTACGGGACACAAGTGAGAGTGGAAGAACCAAATAACATCTATTGCCCACCGATGCCTCTGCATTAGTTATATCTAGCATTTAAATAGTTGTAATTAAAGTCATGATCATCTCCACCATAAATATCTGCCAGCATTCCAACAACTGTGGTACTCGACATCACGAGATCGCACCTGAGCAAGCAACTACGACTCGCAAGGCCAGCCATCTACCAAACAACAGGTATTAGGAGGTGTCGATGGCAATATAGAGGCTGCACGGGATATAACTGGTGCACGGAAACTAAAGCATTGCGACACGGATAGCAATAGATCAATAGAAGGAAGAAAAGACTATAAATGCAAAATAGGTAGAAAGGGGGAGAATGCTCGCCTGGGAAACACTGCCGAAGGATCATATCCGGAGAACTTGTCGATACTCGCATCAACTCATCGGCCTAATCCGCGAAGAAGCAAACACTAGAAGAAACACCGGATGCAATATTTAATACTATGGCAGAAGATCCGGCATGATCATGATATGATGCATGGCATGGAAAAGATGCGATGCGACTAGACAACATTAAGCGAAACCGGGGTCCCGACAAATAATTATATGATTCAAATTATTTAGAACCCTCGCAATTTAAATGTTGTATTAACAGGGTGAAACATGGCATCGGTTCGCTACACCAATTTAAATGGAGTACGGAATAAGACAAAGATATCCCGCATAAACACTCCATATTTAATTATGCGGTGAATCGGCATAATGCCCCCAACCCACATGATGCGATGCGAATATGAACCATTTAACATGCAACAATTATATGCCATTTATAAAATAGGGGGGGTCTCAGAAAGGGGTCACACATTGGAACTCGGCGATCTTGGGTCGATGTGGTTCAGGTTCGGTCTCGCTAGGATCGGTCTTCGGGGCAACGGCCTTCAGCTCCCGAGATCGAGGTCTGCAGGGTTTGATCATCGGATCCATGTCGGTGCACTCGGGGGTCTCGGCATCCAAGAGGAAGATCATGTCGTGCCGTGGGGCTTGGGGTTTTCAAACTCCACTTCAACCATCGGTTGCGGCGTCGGTCGACGGAACGAAAGTAGAACCTGGCGCCCGTGTCGAAGAGCATGGCATTCCGTGACGAGGTCCTTGTCGAGATCCTGGGGTCAACACCTTGGACTTAGGTGGCCGATCAAGCAAACATCACCACTACACGCGGTAGCATAACACTCGGTCAGATTAGCAGCAAAAGGGCCAGACGAGACACACGCACAGGGACAGGAAGAGCAACGTACATCACTTCATGACTTAGATCAGAGGCACGTCAGGAACGAGCTTCGGTCAACAGCAACAGGGGCTCGTCGAAAGCAGAGCTTGGGGGAGGCCGGCGACGACGGGAAGAGGGGCGACGGCCGGCGCTGCGGGAGGAGGCGAGGTCACTGGGTGGTGGCACCACGCGCGCGGGGGCTCGGATGGCAGAGAAGAGATGGGGCGGTTCACGACCCAGGCGGGGAGGTCGCAGCGCTGGAGGAGGAGACGAGCGGGGGTCGTGGTGCTGGCTGCGCGCAGAGGCGGCAGAGGGCGGCTCGGGAGCGGGGCGGAGGGGTTGGTGGAGAACCACGGCAGAGCGGGCCGGCAAGGTCGCGCCTGGGGGCGGCGGAGAGGAGCTCGACCCGAGGGAGAGGCGCGGCCGCCCCGGTTGGCGGCGATGGCGGCGCTCCTGGATGACAGTGGCAGGGTCCCCGCGGCGAAGGAGAGGATGCATGGCGGTCGGCCGGAGCGTGTTGAGGCGGGGAGGGGATGGAGGCGGCCGAGCTCGAGCGCCAGGGCGGGGCGAGACTGGGAAGGAGGAGGCCGCCATCAGCGATGGGGAGCTGTGGCAAGACGCGCCGGGGTGAGGAAGGCCGGCGGGGAGGCGGGGTTCCAGGCAGCGGGACGGGGATTGACCGGTGGAGGCGGGGCTCTGCCTCTTGGAAGGACGAGGAAGGGATCCGGGGGCGACAGGGGAAGGAGAGAGGAGACGGGGAGCGAGGCGAGGTGGTGGGGCCGGGCGACCGCGGGTGGAATCCCGAGGCGGTTGTCAGCACGGGACATGGGGCTGGCGAGCGACGTGGTCACGTCGTGGGGTAGGTCCAGGTGGGGGTGGTGCGTGCGTGGCAAAAGGGATTGGGTGGAGGGAGCGACCATGTGGTGGTGGGACGCGGGGCCAGGGACGGTGGTCTGCGCGTTGGGGCGTGCGGCGCGGGGTGAGGTGGCGTTGGCGTTGAGGTGGCGTTCTGGGAGTGGTGGGAGTGAGGTGGCCGGCGGGGCTGAGGTGGAAGGCTGGTGGGTGGGACCAGCTGCTGGGAAGCTGCGCGCTGGCGTGCGGCAGGCGTTCCTGGCGGCGCATTTCTGGCGGCTGCTTCGTGTGGTTAGATGGTTAGGGCAGGGACTAGGGCTAGGGCTTCAGTTGGGTAGTAGGCCGGCTGCTGGCTGGGCCTTTTGGGCCTGGCCGGCGGCTGCCTCCCCAAGTTTTATAAAAATGTTTTTATTTACTTAATTTTATAAAATCTTTTACGAATAGATTTTAGACAAATAAAAGACCCGGAAAAACTCGGCGTTTTGATTTGAATTAAAGACGGGGTATTTAGAAAACCAAAACTAGACTTTTCGAAAATAGTTTTATGCAAACAAATGCAAGATGACATGACGATGCTCAAATGCAAGGTGGCATGATGACATGAGCATGCAGTCATGATGATGCGCAACACAAAAACACCGCGATTTTCTAGTAGTGGTTTTAGCGGGATGCCACAATTCGACACCACTAACAATGGATCTCGCCCTCGAGATCCGCCTCATAGTACGGGGAAGAAGGCTGGCGATCTGAATCTTCTCGCTTCATGTCGATCCTCGCGGCACCACTAACAAGAGGTCGTTGTCTGTGATCGTCGAGAGAACCCTCCGGGGACAAAGGACGAAGGTAGAGGTATCAGAAGATAAAGCCACCTCTAACTTCCGGGGACAGAGTAAAATTGCTGGATTCCCCGATTCAATATACAAAAGCGGATGATAAAAGTATTCGGGTGGTGATCAGTCCATCGCGCACCCAAACCATTACTCTGCACACGAATCGGAGAATCATGCAACCAACCCTCGGAATTAGACTGAAGATCTCGACAATCGAGGTTTGGAACGAAAAGGGGTGATGCAGGCTCTGCATCGGATCTGGCGTAGATGATGTCGTCACGTAGGAAAACACCGGAAGGCACAAACAAGAAATAAAGAATGGTACCTCAGATAAAGGATCACTCAGATAGCATGAAGACCGGATGTAGAAACACTGTTGCTAGAGGAGGGAGCGAAACCCTGAAGGTACGACGGAAAACCCAACCACGAGAAATCCTGGACTCGGAGTAAAGATAAGAGGGAAGATTCAAAACACGCAGAGGTAAGAGGAGAATAGAAGAGGGGTAAGGAGTAAAAGCAGACCTAATCTGATCTATCCAACGATTTTGCAAAATAATTTTGACACTCTACTTCGGCCGTTAGCTAGGTTATCCTACAAGCTGGACTTGTGGGGTATCACAACTGCTGGGCTCTGATACCACTCTGTAACACCCTCAAATCAGCCCTATGCAAGTTTCATCCCTTTCTGCCAAACCCGCATAGAAACGATTCAAGGACGCCCACCAGGCACTTTCGTGCGGGTGGAAAATGAAGTAATACCATTACACAATAGTCCTCGATGGGACCCATAGAACAGATATATATATACAACAGCGACTCCATGAGTCAAGAATACAGATATAATATACAAATATCCAAATCACCTTGAAAACGATAGAGCGTCCGACTACGGACAAGATGCAAATGGGGCTAAGAGCCCTGAAGAATAACCAATGGAGTCCATAACCATGCCCAGGCCAAGCCGGAAGGGTAACCCTGCTAACGATGTCGATCTCAAACCTGCTAAAACCAAAAGGGGTGCCGACAAAGGGCAAAGGAAAAAGAGGAGCGTCAGTACTAAGGCCAGTACACGGCGAGGCTAGAATTCGGCGGCTCTCGCCTACATAGGTATGGTGGGTTGAAGCGGTAGCACAACGGCACTAAACAACCAATAGAGACTCGATATCACTGGCGGCTATTAGAGAGGGGTAAGAAATACCTATTCGGATCCAATCCTGAAGCTAACACCAAACAAACCCATCCTGGTATTTCCCCCTCGAGACCAAATGAGGAAGTCGGACCAAGGAACTCACACAGTTGGCAGTTTTATTCGTTCCATTATAGTTGAAGCACTTACTAGTCAGATATAGATAACATGAGTCATCCTGAAGCATAAGTAGTGGGCAGTTTTAGTTAACATTCCATTGTAGTTGGAACAGTTACTAGCCAGATATCTTTGTCCTGAGGAATCCCAAAACCCAGCAGTTGTTGGCACTTTTATCACATTCCATTGGAGTTGCAATACTTACTAGGTAGGTATAGCATGTCACAAAACAACCCAGATCCACCCGTGGTTGGCATTTTTAATATCCATTCCGTTATAGTTGCTTCTGATTACTAGTCACATATTAAGTCAAGTTTATCTCACTACTTTAGTTATGCTTGTCTATGATCGAGATACTGTGCTCCAAGTCGTCCATAACCGCGGACACGGCTTTCTGAAAGTTTTACGCTGCAGGGGTGCACAAATAGCAACACACACTCGATCAACCTCGGAAAAACCAACTCAAAACCCAACGAGGCATTCACGACAAAGCGATCACAGGATTCAGAAATATTTCAGGGGGCCACCCCACTAAGCTACCCGCAACGAAGTTGGCCGACTCCGGAACGGACCCAGGGTTTGCGACGACGGCTGTAAACGACTGGGAACCCGAAAGTGTGACTGGGCTTGTCGATACCACGAAAACGTGGCGCGATCCAAAACAGTACAGGTGCTCCACGCACAATATTAAATAAAGCAGTAAAGCATGGCATAAGTACAGGATAGTAATAAAGCCCCAAACTACTTTGTGTCCCCAAGAAATAGAAATGAATCAAGCTCTGGCTCAGGAGGGGTCCATAAGGCCTCCCGGATGTGGATAGTGCGAAAAATCAAGGAACAGGTATCAAGTACTCGGGGTCCTATGGGACACAAGTGAGCGTGGAAGAACCAAATAACATCTATTGCCCACCGATGCCCCTGCATTAGTTATATCTAGCATTTTAATAGTTGTAATTAAAGTCATGATCATCTCCACCATAAATATCTGCCAGCATTCCAACAATTGTGGTACTCGACATCACGAGATCGCACCTGAGCAAGCAACTACGACTCGCAAGGCCAGCCATCTACCAAACAACAGGTATTAGGAGGTGTCCATGGCAATATAGAGGCTGCACGGGATATAACTTGTGCACGGAAACTAAAGCATCGTGACACGGATAGCAATAAATCAATAGAAGGAAGAAAAGACTATAAATGCAAAATAGGTAGAAACGGGGAGAATGCTCACCTGGGAAACACTGCCGAAGGATCATATCCGGAGAACTTGTCGATACTCGCATCAACTCATCAGCCTAATCCGCAGAGAAGCAAACACTAGAAGAAACACCAGATGCAATATTTGATACTATGGCAGAAGATCCGGCATGATCATGATATGATGCATGGCATGGCAAAGATGCGATGCGACTAGACAACATTAAGCGGAACCGGGGTCCTGACAAATAATTATATGATTCAAATTATTTAGAACCCTCGCAATTTAAATGTTGTATTAACAGGGTGAAACATGGCATCGGTTCGCTACACCAATTTAAATGGAGTACGGAATAAGACAAAGATATCCCGCATAAACACTCCATATTTAATTATGCGGTGAATCGGCATAATGCCCCCAACCCACATGATGTGATGCGAATATGAACCATTTAACATGCAACAATTATATGTCATTTATAAAATAGGGGGGGTCTCAGAAAGGGGTCACACATTGGAACTCGGTGATCTTGGGTCAATGTGGTTCAGGTTCGGTCTCACCGGGATCGGTCTTCGGGGCAACGGCCTTCAGCTCCCGAGATCGAGGTCTTCAGGGTTCGATCATCGGATCCATGTCGGTGCACTCGGGGTCTCGGCGTCCAAGAGGAAGATCATGTCGTGCCGTGGGGCTCGGGGTTTTCGAACTCCACTTCAACCATCGGTCGCGGCGTCGGTCGACGAAACGAAAGTAGAACATGGCGCCCGTGTCGAAGAGCATGGCATTCCGTGACGAGGTCCTTGTCGAGATCCTGGGGTCAACACCTTGGACTTAGGTAGCCGATCAAGAAAACATCACCACTACACGCGGTAGCATAACACTCGGTCAGATTATCAGCAAAAGGGCCAGACGAGACACACGCACAGGGACAGGAAGAGCAACCTGCATCACTTCGTGACTTAGATCAGAGGCACGTCAGGAACGAGCTTCGATCAACAGCAACAGGGGCTCGTCGACAGCGGAGCTTGGGGGAGAATGGCAACAACGGGAAGAGGGGCGACGTCCGGCGCTGCGGGAGGAGTTGAGGTCACTGGGCGGTGGCACCACGCGCGCGGGGGGGGGGGGCTCGGATGGCAGAAAAGAGATGGGGCCGTTCACGACCTAGGCGGGGCGGTCGCAGCGCTGGAGGAGGCGATGAGCGGGGGTCACGGTGCCGGCTGCGCGCAGAGGCAACAGAGGGTGGCTCGAGAGCAGGGCGAAGGGGTTGGTGGAGAACCACGGCGGAGCAGGCCGGCGAGGTCGCGCCTGGGGGCGGCGGAAAGGAGCTCGACCCGAGGGAGAGGCGCGGCCACCCCGGTCGGCGGCGGTGGCGGCGCTCCCGGATGACAGCGGCAGGGGCCCCCGCGGCGAAGGAGAGGACGCAGGGCGGTCGGCTGGAGCGTGTTGAGGCGGGGAGGGGATGGAGGCGACCGAGCTCAAGCACCAGGGCGGGGCGAGACTGGGGAGGAGGAGGCCGCCGTCGACGATGGGGAGCTACGGCAGGACACGCCGGGGCGAGGAAGGCCGGCGGGGAGGCGGGGTTCTAGACGGCGAGGCGGGGATCGACCGGTGGAGGCGGGGCTCTGCCTCTTGGAAGGATGAGGAAGGGAGCCGGGGGCGACAGGGGAAGGAGAGATGAGACGGGGAGCGAGGCGAGGTGGTGGGGTAGGTCCAGGTAGGGGTGGTGCGTGCGTGGCAAAAGGGATTGGGTGGAGGGAGTGACCAAGTGGTGGTGGGACGCGAGGACAGGGACGGTGGTCTGCGCGTTGGGGCGTGCAACGCGGGGTTAGGTGGCGTTGGCGGCTGCGGTGGCATTCCGGGAGTGGTGGGAGTGAGGTGGCCGACGGGGTTGAGGTGGAAGGCTGGTGGGTGGGACCGGCCGCTTCCTGGCGGCGCATTTCTGGCGGCTCCTGCGTGTGGTTAGATGGTTAGGGCAGTGACTAGGGCTAGGGCTTCGGTTGGGTAGTAGGCCGGCTGCTGGCTGGGCCTGGCCGGCGGCTGCCTCCCCAAGTTTTATAAAATTGTTTTTATTTACTTAATTTTATAAAATCTTTTACGAATAGTTTTTAGACAAATAAAAGACCCAGAAAAACTCGGCCTTTTGATTTGAATTAAAGACGGGGTATTTAGAAAACCAAAACTAGACTTTTCGAAAATAGTTTTATGCAAACAAATGCAAGATGACATGACGATGCTCAAATGCAAGGTGGCATGATGACATGAGCATGCAGTCATGATGATGCGCAACACAAAACACCGCGATTTTCTAGTAGTGGTTTTAGCGGGATGCCACATGGATCCACTAGTGTTCATTGCATGTGTGTTCTTTTTCCACAAACCACATATGTATCCACTAGAGTCATTGCATGTGTGTTCTTTTCACAAACCACATATGGACCCACTAGAGTCATTGCATGTGTGTTCTTATACTAAAACCAACACTAGAGTCATTACGTGTGTGTTCTTTCGACAAACCACACATGGATCAACTAGTGTCATTGCATGTGTGTTGTTTCCACAAACCACATATGGATCAACTAGTGGTCATTGCATGTGTGTTCTTTCCACAAACCACATATGGATCCACTAGAGTCATTGCATGTGTGTTCTTTTCACAAACCACATATGGACCCACTAGAGTCACTGCATGTGTGTTCTTTTCACAAACCACACATGGATCAACCAGTGTCATTGCATGTGTGTTCTTTCCACAAACCACATATGGATTAACAAGTGGTCATTGCATGCGTGTTCTTTCCACAAACCACATATGGATAAACCAATGGCATTGCATGTGTGTTCTTTCCACAAACCACACATGGATCAACCAATGGCATTGCATGTGTATTCTTTTCACAGACCACACATGGATCAACCAATGGCATTGCATGTGTGTTCTTTCCACAAATAACTCATGGATCCACCAGATTCATTGCATATGTGTTCTTTCCACAATCCACATATGGATCAACCAGTGTCATTGCATGTGTGTTCTTTCCACAAATCACATATGGATCAACCAATGTCATTGCATGTGTGTTCCTGTCATGAACCACACATGGATCAACCAATGTCATTGCATGTGCGTTCCTGTCAAGAACCACATATGGATCCACCAGTGTTCATTGCATGTGTGTTCCTGTCATGAACCACACATGGATCAACCAGTGGTTATTGCATGTGTGTTCTTTTCACAAACCACATATGGATCAACCAATGACATTGCATGTGTGTTCTTTTCGCAAGTCACGTATGGATCCACCAGTGTTCACTGCATGTGTGTTCTTTCCACAAACCACTTATGGATCCACCAGTGTTCATTGCATGTGTGTTCTTTCCACAAACCACATATGGATCCACTAGAGTAATTGCATGTGTGTTCTTTTCACAAACCACATATGGATCAACCAATGGCATTGCATGTGTGTTCTTTTCACAGATCACATATGGATCCACCAGTGTTCACTGCATGTGTGTTCTTTGCACAAACCACTTATGGATCCACCAGTGTTCATTGCATGTGTGTTCTTTTCCACAAACCACATATGGATCCACTAGAGTCATTGCATGTGTGTTCTTTTCACAAACCACATATGGACCCACTAGAGTCATTGCATGTGTGTTATACTAAAACCAGCATTAGAGTCATTGCATGTGTAATCTTTTCACAAACCACATATGGATCCACCAGTGTCATTGCATGTGTGTTCTTTCCACAAACCACATAAGGATTCACTAGTGTTCATTGCATGTGTGTTCTTTCCACAAACCACATATGGACCCACTTGAGTCATTGCATGTGTGTTCTTTGCACAAACCACACATGGATTAACCAATGGCATTGCATGTGTGTTATTGTCACAAACCACATATGTATCAACCAATGTCATTGCATGTGTGTTCCTGTCATGAACCACACATGGATCAACCAGTGGTCATTACATGTGTGTTCCTCTCATAAACAACATATGGATCCACCTAGTGTGATTGCATGTGTGTTCTTCTCATAAACCACATAAGGATCCACCAGTGCCATTGGATGTGTGTTCTTTTCATAAACCACATATGGATCCTAACCTTAGGAGAGACCTAACCTTAGCCCCAATGGATCCACCGTTAGACCGAGTCTTCTCGAAGGCACGCCATAACACAGTTGTTATGCTTGACGATTGTTACATACCATTTGATCGGGGTGCTTGGACGATTGGGATGGTCTTCGTGAGAGCGATCCGCGAGTAGGCTGTTATGTGGCATCATTGGCCACACTTGCTCTGGACAAACTGGCATGTTGCGAGTGTCACGACTCACGAGTTCAATGGGCCATATCCCAGTGTCACGTCCCCATTACTTCTCTTCCTCCCTGTACTTCTCTTCCTTCCCCTCGAAGCCACTTTCCCCACTTCACTCCCATCCTGCCGTAGCCGCAAGACGATGACATCCGCCAATTCTCGGGTCACTAACTTCATGCTAAGAAATCATTTTACAAGATTTTGAACATATCCTACCTATTCCTACTATTCGCCAATCTAACTGCTGATCTATTTTCCGATTTCTCGATGAACTTCAGATGTGGCAGATGTTGCAGCCCAAGAATCTGGAGATCCTTGCGTGCAACTTCGCAGCGACGTTCCCGCTCGTGTGCTCCCACCCAGGATGCTTTCGCCGTTACTCCTACCACAAGCTCCCGCTCCATGAGCTCACGTGCCCGCACGGCGTGTGCTCCTGCATGGAGCCGGGCTGCAACTACACCGGCCTACCGGCAGAGCTCGTCTTCCACCTTGTAGAGGAGCACTTGATCGAAGTGATTAGGATCTCGTACATGCAAGCCCAACTTCTCCAAGAGCAGGTTCCATTCACTGACTCGGCATGCTGCCGGCTAATTTTCTAGGGCGACGACTCTATTTTCGTCTTGACCATCACCGCCGGTGTTCCAGGAACCAGAGCTAGGCCCACCATCGTGTGTGCTGTATGCGTCAGGTTGGTCTCGTGTGCCAGGCCCGTGCGCATGTGAGCGAACGCCCAGCCGCCATTGTCCGATAGCATTCTTGTGCTAGCCGAGGCACCGAGCTGCCCGCCGCCGCGGGAGGTGGAGTATGCAGACCTAAGGTCGATCCTATGTGTGCATCTCAGTACCTTGTCGGTGCTGGACCGAACAAGCAGATGCATTTCTACATTTGTATCGAGAAGACCGACGGGGAAATGTAGTACTTGTGCTGTCATTACTGTTAGACTTAAGCGATGCTTCTCAGGTGCGTAGAGCATACGTGTTGTGCGAATGTACCCCAGTTGTAGTTTTTAGTACTCCTTAATAATTCGACGAGTTATTGGTCCAATCAGCTTGCTGTTGTCACATTGCAAAGTCCACTAGCTCTGGACAGACTGGCAATACCATGTGCTCCCGCACCTGCATGTCAGTGTCACGTGTTCTGAGGGCCCACCTGCTAGTGTCATGCCCCCTTCTCTTCCTTCCCCTCAAAGCCATTGTTCCAACTTCTCTTCCATCCTACCACTCCCGTCTGATGGTTGTAATCTGATTTTCGTTGGATTGTTTACATGTAATCTATGTTGATAATGAAACATGCAAATGGCACAGACACAATTTCTAAAGTGGAAGCACTCACACACTGCTATTGCACATATTTCTCAATATAGCTCGACAAACCCATTACAATAATTGTACTCGCACTAAACACAACCATAATTGCAACCATCCTAAACAACATCTAAACCCACATCACACCATTGTTGTCGGAGTCCACCTCGATTGGTGACACTGCCGTTCCCTTCCCATCGACATCCACTCCCTCCCATGGCTTGCCCTTCGCCAAGGAGGCAACAATGGCGTTCTGCACAACTTCGTCCCCATTGTCCTCCACATCGGAATTGACAATGACGAAGGTGACAGGGTTGGCATGGACCGAGCGCCGTCGCGCCTGGCGGCTCCTGCTCGAGCTCGACGCCGCATCAGTCCTTCTACAGGTAGGAGGGGCCGAGCTCGGATACGTAGCGGCGTCGCTCCTCTCAAGAAACCATGGCCATTTGATACTGTGACAGTAGGATATTAGGGTGGATCTGCCGTGGCGAGCCCTACCGAAAGCGGTGGAGCGGATGGATCTGCCAGCGCGAGCCATGACAAGTTCCTAGAAGCGAGTAAGATTGTGGGCCAGGCATGTCTGGTTCCTGAGCAAGGCCTCCTAGTGATATGTACGCGGGCAAGGTGCCAAAAAATTTCGTCCAATGCGCGCGAGAGGACTTTTGAACCACGAAGGCGCGAGGTTTGGTTGACAAGTCCACACGCTAGGTCCCCCACCTGTCAGCCAAATGTGGACGGTAGGATTCTGCCCAAGTTATTAAGTTGGGATAAATCACGCTTCACCAGTACCCTGACATCCAAAGGCTCCTCTTTCCTCCGCCCTCTCTCCCCTTGCTCATGGCTCGTAGCTCGTGCAGTTTGTCTCGGGCGGAATCAGGGTTGGCTCAACACCGTCAGGCGGGGGCCCCCATCAGGTACCGGAGGGCGCCCTATGATTACTACCTCGATATGTTGTGTTTGTGCGGTGAGAACATGCCGAGATGGATTTCATGGACCGACGAAAATACTGCAGGAAAATTCAGCAACTGTAGCATCAGAGCGGTAAGTTCCTACTGTAGGTACAATGGTAACCCGGATCCGGAAAGCGTATTGTAATTCTTTTTTTTGTTTCCTTCGATCTACTATGCAGGAAGGGAGGGGACTGGCTGTGACAAGTTTGTGTGGATCGAAAATCCACTAACAGGTTTTCACAGAGAGCTTGTTTAGGATCTGCGTGATGCTGTGTGGGACAAGAAAGAGGAGATTCATGCGATGGAGCGAGAGATCCGGGAGCTTTGCCAGGTGTAGGGGAGGCAGGGGCAGGGAGGTGGTGAGACACACAGGCTCAAGATTAGGCTAGATAGTGGAAACAATCTCCTCATTATCTGGGCATTATCTATTGCATTTACATGTTATGTTGCCATGTCATTATCCAGCAGTTGAAATAAGTTGCTGCTTCGTGGAGTGTAGTAGCTAGCTTAGAACTTGTTTTTCAGCCCAGAAACTTATCATAAGTGTAATGCCAATAGCAGGGATTTATTAAGCGCCTATAAATATTTCATGTATGTGGTACTAACACCCATCGATTTTGGAGACCCCTTAACCGCTCAGCTATCGCGATTGTTCAGATAGTAGTGGCACAATCACAATTTCGGATTCGACTAGTGGCCTCGGCCGTATCCAATCCTAAAGTCATGATACATTTTACTCCGAGTACAGGAGGCAGATTGTTTCGCCCGACAAGTTCCACACACACAACTCCAGAGTTTAACCGAACTACATATATAGGTTCAAGTTCAATTCATCATTAGGCATCTACACTTCTAGCCTTCTTTCTCTTCTTGGGTGCCAACTTTCTTCCTCTTGCCTTCATGTCCACTGCCTTCTTTATCTCCTGCCTTCTTCCTCTTCCTGGGTTCCAATTTTCTTACCTTCACGTACACTGCATCTCTAGGTCGAGGGAAGTCAGGCCAATCAGCACCAGAATCTTGTCCAGCATCATCACTCCACTCGTTTTGGTTTTCTTCCTACAGCAAAATCACTGAGTCGGCTGTCTTGTTTCTTACCTTGCACTTCCTGTAAAAAAACAGTACATGGATTACTACCTTATATCTACAGACTATAAATATTTTTTTGTGAATGTACCATCTCATACCTAGGTTTTGGAGCATTAAGGTGAGAGCCCGCTACTCCATGGCCTATAAGATGGCATGTCTTGCATTTGTTTTTGCCTTTCTTGGTTACACAAAAAGCCGAACCCTTCTTCTCGAGAAAATTCTTAAACCTATTCACCTGAGGTCTTCCGCTGCCCCTTTTTGTAACTGGCTGGCAAAGCTCGAAATATAGTTGGACTTGAGGCCACTGAGATGGGTCTGTACATGGCTCGACGGATCCAGCGTACGCAACTCTGAACTTTTCCATAGAGTAGTAGCTGACAAATACTGATCCAAATGTGGTAGAGTTCTTTTCTTCACCAAGAAGGCCAAGGCGTGGTCGCAAGGTTTCTGATATGCTGCCACTCTAAGCAGGTGCATTCTCGCAGCTGGATGTTCACAACATCCCTTTTGCCACTCTTGGACATATCGACCACCTCACAACTGCTGCTGGTTGATGTGAGAACCTTAAGATGAGCAAGTTCTCGGCTTCTTTTATGCAGTTGCTGTACAACTAGCGGTAGCATATGTCCTCTAAGTCTCATACCGATCTCTCTCCTTATATTTAACAGCTTCATGATCATACCACGTATGCTATCCATCAAGATATGAATAGGACGCACTTTTATGTCCTTCACCCAGTTATTCAGGCATTCTGCAAAGTTGTGGTTTATGTAATCAACTTTGATGTCAGGGTTGAATTGACTCCTCTTCCATAGCTGCGAATGATGGATGGCTAAGTACTCTGGAAGTTCAGGGGCTTTCGCAAAAATCTTGCTCATGAAATATTCGCTGCTACTAGGTTTGTAAACTCTAGCAGGAAGAAACATGTAACAAAATACACTGCCTGCGTAGTGTGAGTACAAGTTGAGCATCATATGGGCATGGCATTCTCTACCTTCAGCTCGCGGGAACACCTCCTTCACTGGATTCGTCAGCCCTTTGCATGCATCCGTGGATATAGCTAATGGATCCATGTGGCCTATTGATCTCCTAAGCTGCCTCATAAACCAGACCCAGTTTTCCTCCGTTTCTGTTTCAAACAGCCCAAATGCCACTGGGAACATCCAGTTGTGACCATCAAGTGATGTGGCAGATGGCAGACAACCTTTCCATTTGCCAGTTAGGACAGTGCTGTCTACACTCAGATACGGCCTACATCTGTCCTTGAATCCCTGGATGCAAGGTTTAAGCGCCATGAAAAATCTTTTGAAATATATTTTACCACGTACTGATTTGGTGTCAATCTCCACAACACTCCCCGGACACCTAGCTTGTACCTCCGCCTTGAAGTTGTACATCATCCTGAAGCTATTGGTCCAATCCCTGTGCAAGACCCCCAAATATTTCTCTTTACCTTTCCAAACCGTGTAATATGGTAGGAAAATGTTGTATTTAGAACCGAGGCTAGTCTGAATATTCTTCGCAGTCTCCTTGGGGTTATCCTTTAGTATGGACATAGATTGCATAGCCACCCACTCTGTATCAGCCATTGAGGATTTCAGTTTGCTGCCTGTCGGACACATGTGTGGAGGGCCCATTTTGTTCACCTGCAACACAGATTCATTTAAAAGATAAGCGGAGTCAACTAGTTGCCAGAAAGATATCACACAGCAATTGTAGTTATATATAGAGTAAAAAGAGAGAAAGTTCTAATAGTTTGCTGCATTCATTGCCCCAGTACCCTAATTGCCTTCGACGCATGTAAGGCTCTTGATGTGATCCTCCATGGACAATGTACCTCAGCCCATCCATTCATCCATGTTAACTTGCAAACGGCCTCATACCTCTGGGCAGTGTTCTTCAGTCGATAAACGTCGAACTCCCCCTTGATACAAAAATGCCGGAACGACATCCTGAACTCATGCATGCTACTGAACTCGGTGCCGACCAAAATTATAGGATACTTGTGGTCATGTTTCATTTCTTATATTTCAACACCCAAATCATCGACTGGAATACCAGCCTCATCGTTAAGTTCCTCGTCTATTTCATCATCACTAGATTCTTGATCCTCTATAGTGCCTTCTTCTTCATATGATTCAGAATCCTGGCCATCGTCTCTAATGCCTAGTACTGCACACATCATATTGACTCCCATGGGTGGGGCTGCACCATCGTCTCCACCCGGATGGACCAGAACATTGCCCCAATCCACCTCACCGGCAACTCTGTTTTCTCCAAGACACTCGGTTGGTTCTGCTGCAACCACATGGGGTGGTCTTACGTTTGCACGCATCCTAGGTACTTCAGTGGACAAACAGCAGTCAGAATCAATTTCATCTTGACTGTACAGAACCCTCTTGCTCTTCCTTTGTACATCCTCCTTCCTGATGTAATCTTTCTTGATGGTATCAGTAGGGCTTGACATCTATGTTCCATTCCCCATCAAACTAGGATTTTTGCTGCCGCTCTTGGGTGTGATCTCCTTCCTGCCTCCCCTCATGGATGCTGGCTCCAGGGTGCTGGCATTATTGCCTGACCTCAGCGGCATGTTCTTCTTTGAATTAGCCCTTTTGCTGCTACTATTGGGCGTGTTCTCCTTCGTGTTGGCATTATTGCCTGACCTCAGCGGCGTGTTCCGCTCCAAATTAGCCCTTTTGCTGCTACTATTGGGCGTGTTCTCCTTCGTGCCGGCATTATTGCCTGAGCTCAGCGGCGTGTTCTGCTCCAAATTAGCCCTTTTGCTGCTACTATTGGGCATGTTCTCCTTCGTGTTGGCATTATTGCCTAACCTCAGCGGCGTGTTCCGCTCCAAATTAGTATTTTTTCTGCTCCCACTGGGTGTGGTAGCCTCCGTGTTGGCCATCTTCGCCTCTTTGCTACCACTCCTAGGAGTGTTCACCACCGTGCTAGCCCTCTTAGCGTTTTTGTTGCTACCGTTCGGTGTGGCATTTTGACTGGATCTCAGGGGTGTACTCTACGGCGTGGTGCCTTTTTTCGTGTGACTCTTGGGCGTCCTCTTCTCCGGCGTGGTCTCCTTGGTGACGTTCTTCTTCGGGGTGCCCTTTCTGGGGATGCTCTTCCTGCTCCTCTTTATGACGCTCCTCTGTAAGACTCTCCTCTATTCGAAGCTACCCTCAGTCGCACCAGCCCCAATGATGTCATGGATCAAGTCACGCATGCCTTCTAAAAGTCCATCATCTCTATTGTCGAGTTCCAATTCCTCTCCAACCATTTGCACCATCAAGTGGAAGTACACTTCACCTCTATAATGTTTCCTTGTAAATGGTATGACTAAATCCCTTGTATCTTTCACTTCGATAGCCTTTTTGCTCCTATAACCAAAATATAACAAACGTGCTTCCTGGGAGGACCCCCACAACACATTCACACGTAACGATGCCATTAGGTCAGATAACTCTACCACTTCAGGATCGTATCTGCCAAGGATTACATCAAACTCGTCATAGAATTTTTCTGTGCCATCATCTAATTTTGTAGTATAATCCGCGACACCGATACGAACGATTACTTTGCCATCATCAGGTTATTCAGGATAGAAACCTCCGAGAGGTTCGAGAGGTGGAGCGGCACCATCAGACCCAACCCCAATGCCACCGTCGCCATCACCAGCGTCATTGTTAGCTGGATCAACCTCGGTGGAAGTACCATGACCAGGAGTAAGGCGACGGCCCTTAGCAGTGGGAGCTACATTACATGGTGGACAGGAAGGGCCCCTTCTAACGGCAGCCACAATAGGATCAGCTGCTACCATACCACATGGACGATCAGGAGAAGTTCCCACAACAATAGTTTCGAGTGCTAGCAGAGTCCAGACCATGAGCTAGCTCCAAACCAGCAGCTCGTTGAACCTGAGCACGGGTTTGAGGAGGACACAAGGCATCAGTCTTTGCAACAACAGTGGGGCAGCCTCCAGAAGCCTTAGTTTGCTCAACAGCGGCAGGGATTGAGTCAACGGCGGCCAGATCAACAACAACATGAGGACGACCAGTACTAGAAGATTCCAGAGCACGGGTTAGCACAACTTGAGGACAGTACCAAAATGAAAACGAAAAAGAAGACGCTCCAAGAAAAACACAACTGTGCATGAAACAATAAAAATGAAGCGTTTGGAAGAAACCTGGGATTTTTATTGATGAAGAAGGGGATGCCTTGGGCATTCCCAAGCTTTGACGCTTGTACTTCTTGGATATTTATTGGGGTGACACGTGTGGAATCCCCAAGCTTGAGCTTTAGTCCATCCTTCAACTCATTACTCGTTCCTTCCATACACCTGAAATTTTTCCTTCATACAAAACTTCACACAATCTTTATTAGCAACATTACTGCACTCAAGATAATAAGTCTAAAGGTTCAGTTCTAACACCAATAAACTTCCATTAGAACACTAGCTACTGAAGCACTTCCCTCAGAAAGCTCAATTCCCCAAAAGAACTCAAAAAGGAACCAACAAGAAGCAAATGCAAATAATGGCAGAAATCTGTCAAAACAGACCACCAGGTAAAGACGAATTTTTTCGAAGACCTTATGTTACTCAAATCAAAAAGTGTTGAACTAATGCAAGTTAGATAACAACCTGGGGCAAAAGCACAAAAATTCACGCCTCAAAAAGACGTACAGAGATTTTACACGAATTTTTACGGTGAAGCACAGAATTCTGTTTCGGGACATCAACTTTCCCAATTATTATTTCTCTCTCATTAGAGGTTACTCTTGGCACAAAAAGCAAATAAAAAGGATAAGGAGCGGTTATTACAGAGGTAATAACTTCCAAGATCCATCTAAAACTTTCGGGTTATCTCCCAATAAGTAATTTTCTTTAACGCCTTTAAGTTAGGCATGATAGTTTGAGAAGATGCTCACAAAAGAAATATGAATTGAAGTAAAAGAGAGCATCAAGAAGCAAATTCAAAGAAAATTTAAGTCTAACCCACTTCCTATGCATAGGAATCTTGTAAAGAAACAAGTCATGAAAGCACAAAGCAATAAGCATAGGAAAGCAAAACAAGTGCAGCTTCAAAACTTTCAACATAAAGAGGGGAAACTTAATATTATTGAGATGCATAAAACCATGTTTCCCTCTCTCATAATAACTTTCAATAGCATCATGAATAAAATTAACAATATAACTATCACATAAAAGCGGTATGGATAATTATAAGTGGTAACGGTAATAGAAAATAGCTTGATGGCGTGGAAGAGACTAAAGGCAAACTGAAATAAAGATGGAAGCACGCAAACATGTAATAGATCTAATAGCAAACGGTGTTTCAGTGCTTAGAAACAAGGCCTAGGGATCATACTTTCACTAGTGAACACTCTCATATAAATATATTCTCTTTATGATACTACTCTTAACTACTCTCTGGTTGAACACTCTAATCATTGGTAGGGCTATAACATCACACCTCAAAGTAAGCCTTTCCCATCTAGAAAACCCCACACTGTCACCTTGAGCACTAGATGGTTCCAACAAACACCACAATTGCATAAAGACATCAAACTCCAAATATAACTCATAATAAGTATTTGTAATCTCTAGCCTAAGTGCCACCATGGTGAGCACGCTGTCACTTTCACACACATGGGGAGAGCAGAGATTCATTAAAGCACTTGAGTAGCAAGGTAGATCTATAGATTACAAGCTCATGGTCTCAATAAGATCATGCATAGAGAGAGAGATGTACACATAGCTACAAGTAGAAACCTTAGCCTCGAGAGAGAACTACTCCCTCCTCATCATGGGAATCAGCAATGGTGATGGAGATGGTGGTGGAGATCGATGGAGATGGCTCCGGGGGCACTTCCCCATCCCGGTAGGGTGCCAGAACAAAGACTTTCTGTCCCCCGAATCTTCCCTTCGGTGGCGGTGGCGCTACAGAACTTTTCGTGGATTTCTGATTGACGGTCTAGGGTTTTGGTATCGGGAGGCTCTTATAGGCGAAGGAGGCAAGGTCGATGGAGTGCCAGGGGGCCCACACCATGCCCTGGCGCGGCCTAGGTGGACCCGCGCCTAGGGGTGGTGTGGCCACCCTATGGCTCCTCTCCGACTCTCCTTCTGGCTCCGTGAGTCTTCCGGGAAAATAGTAACTTTGGCTTTTGTCCCGTCCAATTCCGAGAATATTCATTTTCTGACTTCCTGGAACCAAAAACAGCAGAAAACAGGCAACTGGCACTGTGGCTCTTATTAATAGGTTAATCCAAGAAATCACAAGAAAAGTACTCCAAAGTTGGAACAAAACACAAGAAAGTGGATAAAACCAAGCATGGAACATCATATATTATAGATACATTTGCAATGTATCACCACATTTTACTCAACAATAGCAGGGGTTCGAGTTAGACCTCCCTGTCCAATAATAGCTGGGCGACTCCCAGTATCAGGAGCTTCCTCATCCAGTATGTTACACATCAGCATAACCACGCGAAGCCAGCATGCTGTTTCATCAACCCAATTAGCTGACTGTCACACGCTATAGGAACTTTGAAGCCTTGTTCATCAATGATGTTGAACCGTGCAGTCTGCTCCGGCCTCATTTCAGCAAGTTCACACACAATAGCAACCAAACCAGGGATAGTGCATAACTGCACAGGCGCTACTTCCATCTTCAGATTGTGAGCTTGATTCCACGTGCTCTTTCCATCTGCTAATTTAATGTGGTAGCCACAGATGGTGACCAGAACCGTGTATTTGGGTTCAGCGGAGATCCTACTTTACAGAAAATTGGAGATAAAAGATAAGAATTGTTTGTCAGCGTCGTGCTAGCAAACAATTCTATGTTGGATATATCTCTGTAATGCCAATAGCCAGCTAGCAGTTATAGGTAGTGCAAATAGCAAAGAGAAGAGTAGCTCACCCACAATTAGCCAGAAGTACTTCTTCCTCGGTAAATGGATCTGCCATCCTTCGCGCTGCTCAGCTCATCGGCAGTAGAGGCAGGCTAGATCGTCGCAACGGCTGGCACGACATTCGGCATTAGAGCTCGGTAGTAGCGAGTAGGCGTAGTAACTTGGCCCCAGAAGTCAAATGCCCGAAGAGATCATTCTGGAGAGGGGATTTCGACGCCTCCGGTTCTAGGGTTCATGCGAAAGGAGGGAGAGAGTGGATTTGTGAATTTGGTCAACGTACCATGCTCCTTTAGTCTCTCGTTCCGCCTACGTGGTTGCCGCATTGGCGCTCGCGTCACGGAAATATTACTGACATGAGGGTCCCGACCGTCTACTTCACGGGGCAGTTTCACAGAATGTTTGGATTTGGTAGGGGTGAGATGAGTTTGCATTGAAATGGCCCCTCTCGGTAGTTGGCGGCCCTACATTTCGAAACGCGGCAATTTCAGGCAACTTAGGTACCGCGGTGCACTCACCCGCGAACTTTGGTACCGCAGGGTAGCAGTCCCTATTGCAAGGGGACTGGCCATTGGAAGCGCAACTGCCCCAAGTACTTGGCAGACAAAAATGCCGGCAAGGCAAACAAAGGTATATATGATATACATGTTATTGATGTGTACTTGACTAGTACTCGCACTAGCACCTGGGTATTTGATACTGGATCGGTTGCTAATATATGTAACCTGAATCAGGGGCTACGGAACAAACGACCGCTAGCAAGGGGTGAGGTCAAGATGCGTGTCGTCAATGGATCAAGAGTTGATGTGATCGCCGTCGGAATGCTTCCTCTCCACCTACCATCGAGATTAGTTATAAACTTAAATAATCGTTATTTGGTGCCTACACTGAGCATGAACATTATATCTGTATCTTGTTTGATGCGATGTGGTTATTCGTTTAAATCCAAAAACAATGGTTGTTCGATTTATATGAATACTATCTTTTATGGTCATGCACCTGCGATGAATGGTTTATTTCTATTAGATCTCGATAATAGTGTTACACATATTCATAATGTTGATGCTAAAAGAATTAAACTTGATAACGATATATCTACATATATGTGGCACTGCCATTTAGGTCATATTGGTGTTAAACGCATGAAGAAACTCCATTCTGATGGACTTTTGGAATCACTTGATTTTGAATCATTTGATACATGTGAGCCATGCCTTATGGGCAAGATGACTAGAACGCCGTTTTCCGGTTCAATGGAACGGGCGGCAGATTTATTGGAAATCACACATAATGATGTATGCGGTCCAATGAGTGTGTCGGCGCGAGGTGGATATCGCTATTTTGTTACTTTCACAGATGATTTGAGTAGATATGGGTATATATTTTTGATGAAACATAAGTCTGAAACCTTTGAAAAGTTCAAGGAATTTCAGAATAAAGTGGAAAATCATCGTAATAGAAAGATCAAATTTCTGCAGTCCGACCATGGAGGTGAGTATCTAAGTTACGAGTTTAGCACACACATGAAAGAGTGTGGAATAGTTTCACAACTCACACCTGCCGAAACACCACAACGTAATGGTGTGTTAGAATGTCGTAATCGTACTCTATTGGATATGGTTCGATCTATGATGTCTCTGACTGGCTTGCCACTGTCATTTTGGGGTTATGCACTGGAAATCGCTGCATTCACTTTAAATCGGGCACCGTCTAAATCCGTTGAAATGACACCGTATGAATTATGGTTTGGAAACAAACCTAAGCTGTCATTTCTTAAAGTTTGGGGATGTGATGTTTATGTGAAGAAACTTCAGCCTGATAAACTCAAACCCAAAGCGGAAAAATTGGGTATTCCTTCTATCAAAGATCCAAGGGCAATGTTTTCGTTGCCAAGAATGGGTCCTTTCTAGAGAAAGAGTTTCTCGCGAAAGGTGTGAGTAGTCGAAAGGTAGAACTCAAAGAGGTTATTGAATCTTCTCTTCATGAAATGGCGAGTGTCGCAACACCGGAAGTTGTTCCGGAGTTGACTTCACCAAATGAAGAAGGAACTAGTGATAATGATCATGAAACTCTGAAAGAGGACACTACTTAACCTCGCAGGTCAAGCATGGCACGTGCAACTCCTGAACAGTATGGGAATCTTGTTGTAAATTTCATGGTTGATGAAATAGATGACGCTGGGATGTATGAAGAAGTAATGATGAGCCCGGATTTCAACAAATGGCTAGAAGCCATGAAATCCGAGATGGCATCCATGTACGAAAACCAGGTTTGGACCTTGGTGGACTTACCTCACGACCGAAAGGCCGTTGAGAATAAATAGATTTTCAAAAAAAAACTGATGCTGATGGTAATGTAACCGTCTATAAAGCTCGACTTGTCGCAAAAGGGTTTCTACAAATTCAAGGAGTTGACTACGATGATACATTATCTCTTGTACGATGCTAAAGTCAGTTGGGATTATGTTAGCAATTGCTGCATATTTCGATTATGAAATATGGCAGATGGATGTCAAAACTATGTTCCTCAATGGTAATATTGATAAAGATTCGTATATGATACAACCAAAGGGTTTTGTCGATCTAAAGGATGCTAACAAGGTGTGCAAACTTCAGTGATCCATCTATGGACTAAAGCAAGCATCACAGAGTTGGAATCTCCGCTTTGATGAGGTGATCAAAGAGTTTGGATTTGTCCAAACTTATGGAGAGGCTTGTATTTACAAGAAAGTGAGTGGGAGCAATGTGGCATTCCTAATATTATATGTGGATGACATATTACTGATGGGAAATGATATAGATCTTTTAAACAGTGTTAAAAGTTATCTAAACAACAAATTTTCTATGAAGGACCTTGGTGAAGCGTCATATATATTAGGCATAAAGATCTATAGAGATAGATCAAGACGCCTAATAGGGCTATCGAAAAGTACATACCTTGATAAGATTTTAAAGAAGTTTAAAATGGTGAAAGTAAGAAGGGGTTCTTACCTATGTTGCAAGGCAAGACATTGAGTAAGACTCAAAGTCCGGCTATGGCAGAAGAAAGAGAGATAATGGATAAGATCCCCTATGCTTTAGCCATAGGCTCTATAATATACGCCATGCTATGTACAAGACCGGATGTGGCACATGCTATTAGTTTGACTAGTAGGTACCAATATGATCTAGGTTTGGAACACTGGATAGCGGTCAAGAATATCCTTAAGTACATGAGAAGAACTAAGGAAATGTTTCTTGTATACAGAGGTGAAGAAGAGCTGGTCGCTAATTGTTATGTCGACGCTAGCTTTAACACTGATCCAGATGACTCTGAGTCTCAATCCAGATACGTATTTCTCATGAACGGAGTAGCAATTAGTTGGAGGAGCTCCAAACAACCCATGGTAACAAGATCAACAATGGAGGCGGAATATATTGCTGCTTCAGAAGCAGCACATGAAGCAGTTTGGATGAAGGAGTTCATTACCAAACTAGGTGTGGTTCCTAGTGCGTTGGATCCAATGGTGATCTATTGTGACAAAAATGGAGCCATAGCCAACGCAAAGGAACCAAGGTATCACAGGAATTCCAAGCATATTAAGCGTCGGTTTCTCTCAATCCGTGAGCATGTCAAGGATGGAGATATAAAGATTTGTAAAGTACATACGGATCTCAATGTAGCAGATCTGTTGACTAAAACTCTCCCTAGAGCAAAACATGATCAACACTAGAACTCCATGGGTGTTAGATTGATCACCATGTAACTAGATTATTGTCTCTAGTGCAAGTGGGAGACTGAAGGAAATATGCCCTGAGAGGCAATAATAAAGTTGTTATTATACATATTCCAAGAATATGATAGATGTTTATTTTGCATGCTATAATTGTATTAAATTGAAAACGTTAATACATGTGTGTTTAATAAACAAAATGAAAGTTCCTAGTTATGCCTCTCTTATAAACTAGCTCGTTGATTAACAAGATGATCAAGGTTTCCTGATCATGGACATTGGATGTTGTTAATAACGAGGTCACATCACTAGTGGAATGATGTGATGAACATTCATCCGAAGTATAGCATTACAATCAAAGTCATTGTGTTTTTATTGCATAACATCTAACAAAGTAATCCTAGTCCTTAGACCATGAGATCATGTTAATCACTAACACTGGAAGAGTATCTTGATAACATCAAACGTCACACCGTGAAAGAGTGATTATAAAGGTGGGTTCGGTACTACGAAAGTGTTATGTAGAGGATCATGGATTAAGAGTGGGATTTGTCCATCCTGATGACAGATAGATATACTCTAGGCCCTCTTGGTGATATCACATTGGTTATCTTGCAAGCAAGTGATAAGATCACTATAATGTTATATCACGGGAACGAGAAAAGAGTACATGTCGGTAACGAGATCAAACTAGGTATGGAGATACCGATGATAGAATCTCGAACATGTAATATATCACGAGACAAAGGGATTTAGTTACTTAGCGTTAAAGGTTCTCATGATCACAAAAGTCATCGTAGAATGTGTAGGAGTCAGTATGGATCTCCAGGTCCTGCTTCTGATTATTGATCTGAGAGGGGTCTCGATCATGTCTATATTATTCACGAACCGTAGGGTGACACACTTAAGGGACACCAACACCATTTGGAGCAAATATGTTTCATACGAATGAATTGCAAAGCGCTGGAATTATTTCAATAGACACCGAAACTGTTTCGGGTGAAATTGCTGA
Organism: Avena eriantha; assembly: GCA_910589775.1. NCBI lineage: Eukaryota > Viridiplantae > Streptophyta > Magnoliopsida > Poales > Poaceae > Avena > Avena eriantha. Next base: position 318,155,746 of record OU342743.1, on the reverse strand, counting down.
AATTGGTTCTGCATGTAATATTTAAATGTTGCAGGAGGTTTTATGTGAATGTTTGTCAATTAAAGTAATTAACAAAATTCCGAATAAAATTAATAAAATATTTTTATTAAATGAGAGAGCATGAAATTTGGAGAAATTTAATGCATTTAAAGTGGAGACTTTAAAAGAGAATGTGAAGGGGCATTTCAATGTGGAGGGAGTTACCAGCATATGAATGGGGGAGGTGAGGGGTCACCCCCCATGGGGCGCCGGCCATGGGGAGGGGTACCCCCTCCTCCTATAAAAGGCCACCCCTCTCACCCTTCTTCCTCACACCTTCTTGTGAAGGATCTCTCTCCCCCTCTAGAATTATTCCCCATTGTCTCGGATTAGCGAGATACATGTTTCCGGTGGCATTTCGTCTGGAAGGAGTTGATGCTTCCGCTACATTGCTGGAGCGAGGAGGCGGAGGTTGTTCGGTGGCCTGAACGTGTGTGCGAGTGTGGATGCGCTGCTGGTTTGCGGTGCTAGGACTTTCACACGATCTTGAGATCATCAAGCGTACGACCACATCATCCACAAATTCCTACTCATTAACAAAACTTTGTTGTCTTCGAGGGTAAGTTCTCCATGGATGTATATCCACCCGTTGCTTGTATATAGTAGATAGATCTTGGCGTATAGTTTCCATCGTAGGACATATTTTGTTTTCTATGCTGCGAACCCTTCATGGTATTGTAAGAGATAAGACAAGATAAAGATAAGATAAAAAGTACTACGAATGGCCGATCTAATGGTAGGTCTCGTAGGAGCGAGGTACTTGAGAGTTAACACGGTGAGTGTGAAGTACAAGTTACATCAAGGAACTCATAAAAATAAAAATTGCATCCAAGTCCATACATTTAGCATAAGGACCCTGAAACTGAGTAATGAAGTGTGTGTTTTGAGGTTTGCGTATACTAGCATTCATCGTGCTAAATACTATCAGTAAAATCGTTCTATATGCTAAGAATGGAAAAGAAGATCCCACAGTTAGCAATGTTTGGATTTTCTAGTCTTGAACCAATGGTCAATGTTCAAAGTTAATCTGTACACTATGAAGTGGTATGGTATTGTAAGAGATAAGACAAGATAAAGATAATATAAGAAGTACTATGAATGGCTGATCTAATGGTAGGTCTCGTAGGAGCGAGGTGCTTGAGAGTTAATAGAGTCGGTGGAAGTACAAGTTACATCAAGGACCTCATAAATAAGGAAAATTATCCAAGTCCATGCATTTAGCACAAGGACCCTAAAACTAAGTAATGAAGTGTGTGTTTTTAGGTTTGCGCATACTAGTGTTCATTGTGCTAAAGACTATCAATATAATCTCTGTAGATGCTAAGAATAGAAAAGAAGATCCAATGGTTAGCAATGTTTGGATTTGGCTGTCTTGACCCAAAGGTCAATGTTCAAAGTTAATCCATACACTATGCAGTGGTATGGTCTTGTAAGAGATAAGACAAGATAAAGATAAGAAGTACTGAAAATGGCTGATCTAATGGTAGGTGTCATAGGAGCGAGGTGCTTCAGAGTTAACACAATCGGTGGAAGTACAAGTTACATCAAGGACGTCATAAAAAAGGAAAATTGCATCCAAGTCCATGCATTTAGCACAACGACCCTAAAACTGAGCAATGAAGTGTGTGTTTTTAGGTTTACACATACTAGCATTCATCATACTAAAGACTATCAATAGAATCTTTGTAGATGCTAAGAATGGAAAAGAAGATCCAACGGTTAGCAATGTTTGGATTTGCAGTCTTGATCAAAAGGTCAATGTTCAAAGTTAATCCATACACTATGTAGTGGTATGGTATTGTAAGAGATATGACAAGATAAAGATAAGATAAGAAGTACCGCGAATGGCCGATCTAATGGTAGGTTTTGTAGGAGCGAGGTGCTTCAGAGTTAACATAGTCGGTGGAAGTACAAGTTACATCAAGGATCTCATAAAAATGAAAATTGCATCCAACGCCATGCATTTAGCACAAGGATTATGAAACTGATCAATGAAGTGTTTTTTGAGGTTTGTGCAAACTAGCGTTCATCGTGCTAAAGACTATTGTAAATACCTCGGACCCTACGCTCTAAGCTCGATCCTGGATGAAGCGGAAGTGGTTAAAATAGTACAGCGGGGGCCCAGAGGACCGCCCACGTGTAGACCCGTCGGCCTTCCTAACCACTTCCAAGACATCAGGACAAGAGCGAGCGACGTAGGCAACATGCGAAGAGATCAAATACATACACAAGTGAGTATGTATGCAAGCTACCATATAACAGTCTTCAGAGCCATTCCATCTAAAAGAAATAGAAATATTGCAACGCCATACAGCAAGATTCAAATATCCTAGATAGAGATAATAGTTTAGGATAGCTCCTCATACATCAAACATCAGAGTATCAGGCGGAAGCGGAAAACAAGATCCGAGTACAAATAAGAAGCAAATCGGCATAAGATGCCACATAAATAAACACATCCCGCCCACAGATCTCACGGATCCCCATCCCCGGAATCTCTACACCGAGTGATCGTTGCCAACATCATCTGTCTCCTCCACCCAGTATCCATCTTGCGAATACACCTGTTCATCTGAATCAAACAATTTATCGTGTGAGACCCTAGGGGTACTCAGCAAGTCTTTATGCCTCTGAAGGGGACATATACCTGGGTGACGCAATTGCAGCAAAATATAATAACTAACAAGTCTATAGATACTCGCTAACCATCCGCCTAACCAAAGATAGACGGATGTCCGTTAATTAGTAACAACAGTTATAACAGTAAAATTAACAGATCCATCCTCCTTCTCGCTTACCAATGAGAAAGCGGACAAACAACCCATCCGTTGGCAGTTTTATTAACCATTCCATGAGTATTGCACTATTTACTAGTCAGGTACTTAGTCAAATTAAAAGCGGTACTTTAGTTATACTTGTCTATGATCGAGAAACTGTGCTCCAAGTCGTCCATAACCGCGGACACGGCTTTCAGAAAGATTTACCCTGTAGGGGTGCACAAATAGCAACACACACTCGACCAACCTCGGAAAAACCAAATCAAAACCCAACGAGGCTTTCACGACAAAGCGATCACAGGATTCAGAAATATTTTAGGGGGCCACCCCAATAAGCTACCCGCAACAAAGTTGGCCGGCTCCGAGACAAACCCAGGGTTTGCGAGAACGGCTGTAAACGACTGGAAACCTGGAAATGTGACTGGGCTTGTTGATACCACGAAATCGTGCCGCGATCCCTAAACAGTACAGGTGCTCCTCGCACAATCTTAAATAAAACAGTAAAACATGGCATACGTACAGGATAGTAATAAAGCCCCAAACTACTTTGTGGCCCCAAGAAATAGAAATGAATCAAGCTCTGGCTCAGGGGGGTCCACGGCTTCCCGGATGTGGATAGTGCGAATAGTCAAGGAACAGGAATCAAGTACTCGGGGTCCTACGGGACACAAGTGAGCATGAAAAACCAAATAGCAGATATTGCCCACCGGTGCCTCTTTCATTAGTTATCCCATTACTACTCAGATTAAGTTGTTTAGGTACCTCGTTATCCATCAGACACTCACATACCCTACACATGTTGTTCTACGACTCGCATGGCTCAAACAACTCTTGTAGTAATGGCTCATGGGATGGAGGAACAAGCTTCGGTGGGGTTTAAAAGTAAAGGCTATGCAGTACTTGGGATTCAATTTAATGCAATCGCGACTCAATGATGCAAGAATAAGATAGAGGAAATAGGTACTATATGTACGCAAGCATGTGGTAGTGCTTTCCTGGCAGCTCAGTTGAAGCGAGAGGCGGATCTGGGTAGAACTCCTGTGATTCCTGATAATTCCCCTGCTCGACGTCTATTCGAAGAAGAACCAAACAAACAAGGGCCAGCATAAATAAATTGCACAATCATATGGATTAAAATGCGACAAGCAAACAAGCATGCCATGATGAATGATGCTCAATTTACATGGCAATAATGTGGCATGGCATGGGTGAGGTGTGGGGACGAGAATAAATTATTTTATTAATTATTTGGTCAAGTTTTATTGCCATAAACAGTTCTGATTTTTAATAATGACATGATGCATGCGTCAATTCATAACATGGAATGCATAGACAGAACGGGCTCATCGCGCTGATCGATTTAGGCATATTATTTATTAAATTTGGAGTTATAAAACTAAAGTTATTAATTAATTGAGAAAAGGGCATTTTATTGTAATTTTAAAGTGCTCATATAATATTTTTAATAGCATATTTGAATTCCTCACATTTTTCTGATTCAAAAACATATATTATTTGGAATTACAAATTAAAAGTTATGAAAAACAGAATTTAAATCATATTAACATTTCTGAAATTCTTTTTATTTAAACAGAAAAACATACAGACTTTTTATACCCAGAGATAGTTAGCCCCAGACGCTGACGGGTGGGTCGAGTGCTGACTGGGCGGAATGGTGCGCAGCGGACTTTTCTCACCGCGGACTACCCAGCCACAGCGACTGACCGGTGGGTCCGCAGGTGAAACGGCCACACGCGTCAGAGGCGGGGAGTGGGCTGGCCACGCGGCGCAGAGGGGGACTGCGGGATGAGGGCTAGGTCTTTCGGGAGCCTTTCTGTAAAACTGCCACTGCGGCTGACAGGCGGCGCCGGAAGGAGCGCGGGTTTAGCTGGCAAAAAGGGTGGGGGGTTTTCTGGAAAAGTACCACGCGATACTATTTTTCTTCCCCTGACGAATCTGACGGAATTGTCGGCGACAGCGCGCGCGGCGCAGCGGGGATCGAACGCGCCATCTCGCGCTCGCGCAGAGGGTGGTGACCGCTGGGGCTGGCTGGTGTTGTTGGAGGAAAAGGGGAACGCGACTAGGTAAGCTAGCGCGGCGCGCAACAGGCAGATACACATGCACGTGCGTGCACAGAGAGCATTCGGCCCGTGGTCCGGCGAGGCCAGGAAACGGCGGCGAGAAAGGGGATGTCTAGGAGGGAGGGTGGCTCACCGCGGGGCTGCCGGAGGGGTTGGATCGGCCGGGGAAGCAGCGGTTCGCCGACGATGCAGACGGCCGACGGGATTAGGGTTTCGGTCGACGTCGTGGACGTGCAGCAGGTCCTGAGCCTCCTCCTCGCTGCTGTGCACGGGGGCGACGCAGAGGGTTGCCACGGTCTTCCCCGACACCCAGAGCACTGCCCGACGCCTGGATCGAGAGGTGGGCGTCGACACCGACATGGTGGCCGGCGATGGAGAAGGGGTGGTAGCAGAGGAGAAGGGAGGAAGCAGGAGTGCGGCGCAGAGGCCAGGGGAGGGATCTGGGCACGACAGAGAGACGGGAGGGAGTAGATAAGCACGAGGGGAAGAGTGGATGCCGTGGGGAAGGCTCGGGAGAAAAAGGTGGTTCGGTGGCCACCTTTCCCTCCTCTCCTTCACGTGCTAGGCAGGGCTCAGCCTGGGAGGTGTGGCTGCAGCTGGGGTCGTCCAAGGGAAGGAAGGGGCTGCACGGGTGGGTCCTGGCTTGCAGCGAGAGAGTGAGAGAGAGAGAGAGACCGAGAGGGTTAGCTAGGGTTGGAGGGGTAGCTCGGGTTAGGGATTAGGTTAGGGGGTTGGGGTTAGATTAGAGAGGGGAGCTCGCATGGGGGTGGTCGAGCAGGTAAGGCTCGGCATGGTGGGGTAGATCATGGGGTGGTGGCTCGTGTTAGAGAGAAAGAGAGAGAGAGAGGCTAGGTGAGATGGAGATGAGGGGTGAGAGGGTTGTTGGATATGATCTCACAAGATCATGCAAGGGATGAAAGGAGATGGTGGTGAGGGTGAGAGAGAAAAGGGTGGAGCTCAACAAAAGAAAAAGAATCACTTGGGTTGATTCCAAAAGACAAGATCCACTTCAAAAACAAAGAAAAACCCAAGGAGAAGAGATGATAGAGTTTTGCATGGCCCATGCATGAATAGTAGATGCCATGTTTAATTTTGTGAAAATAAAAATAAACCCCATGGCATTTATTCCCATGCATTTCCAAAAATATGGGTCTAAGGCCAAACCAAAATAATTAAAATGGATGTTCCATGTGGAGTAGATGGAGATGCTCAAATTTGAATATAATTTGGACATGCTAGTGTGTATATTCCACTAGGTGCATAATATCCTCAAGAACATTCCAACATGAGCATACATCCAAAATAATCCATATGGAAGCTTGACAAGGGGGTTCCACTCACAAATCATGCAAAGGTGGCTCCATATATCCATAATGTGGAAACAACATGATGAATGCATGGGAGCATGTGTAAAATAGAAGTGGATCCATCCCAACTCACATGAGCTAGAGGTAAAACCAAATGAAATGCAAAGCTCTCATATGATTGGATGGTGGAATTATGGGGTGGTACAAGAAAGGTGGTGGAGTTAATAAAATATGTGCCCCAACTCAACTTGGGCATCAAGCATTTATCAAGAACCAAATACAATATATCAAGAGGAAAATACAATTAATAATGCATATGAGATAAGAACCAAATGAAAAAGGGTTTTATATGATGCTCAAATGCAAGGAGGCATGATGACATGAGCATGATATAATTATGATGCAACAATTATATGTAGGAAGTAGCAATTATATTACTAGACCATGTAGCATTACATATGTTAGACAGATGGGATCCTACAACTATCAATAGAATCTTTCTAGATGCTAAGAATGGAAAAGAAGATCCAATGGTTAGCAATGTTTGGATTTGCCAGTCTTGATTCAACGGTCAATGTTCAAAGTTAATCCGTACACTATGCAGTGGTATGGTATTGTAAGATATAAGACAAGATAAAGATAAGATAAAAAGTACTCCCTCCGTCCCAAAATAAGTGACGTGGGTTTGTCTAGATTCAGATGTATCTAGACACGTTTTAGTATATAGGTACATGCGAATCTAGACAAACTCAAGTCACTTATTTTGGGAGGGAGGGAGTATTGCGAATGGCCAGTCTCATGGTAGGTATCGTAGGATCGAGGTGCTTGAGAGTTAACACGGTTGGTGGAAGTACAAGTTACATCAAGGACCTCATAAAAAATGAAAATTGTATCCAAGTCCATTCATTTAGCACAAGGACCCTGAAACTCAGCAATGAAGTGTGTGTTTTGAGGTTTGTGCATACTAGCGTTCATCGTGCTAAATAATATCAGCAGAATCTTTCTAGATGTTAAGAATGGAAAAGAAGATCCAACGGTTAACACTGTTTGGATTTGCTAGTCTTGATCAAATAGTCAATGTTCGGTAGACTATACAGTTCTATGGTATTATAGGAGATAAGACAAGATAAACATAAGATAAGAAGTACTGCAAATGGCCGATCTTTTGAATAACCTTCCCTCCCATTGTTTGGGAAGCAAGTGAAAATTTCAAAAACCAGAAAACTTTGAATTTTTTGGCCGCCAAGGACCAAAGTGGTTTTCTTCCTATGTACTCCTTCTCCCTACTCCACACCATCATGCGGTTGTCGAACACGCCAGAGACACATAGCCACCGTACCAAGGCACACATGCATAGCGCCACACTATGGACAAGGGAGAGATCAGCCAGACCGGTGTGCGAGGGGAAAGGGGAGGAGAGATGGAGGATAGCGAAGGAGAGGAAACACACGGTTTGTTTTGCATGCATAGGTCCTGAAATGTACTAGTAGTAGAGTGTACACTGTAAGGTCACAGGAGTACCTCGTGTCAGTAACCCATCATAACTTTGCTCTGACATGAAACCACCTTCAACTCCTCTTCGCTGCTGCCCTCTTCCCCTACTAACATTTTATTCTCAAGTGGGCAGAGTTAGCTAGGTAGTTTTAGAACTCACAAAACATAGGAAATCGTAAGTACAACATGTTGTTGGTCCACTATATGTGTGTGAAAACTTGGCTTGTGGCATTTAGATCCTATATTCTTTGCACTTTCTTTACGGGAGAGAACGATCTGGTCATCACACTCAGAATATTGAGAATGTTCTTTTCTGGTAGTTGGACACTCACACTGACGGCACTGCTGATTACTACAAGAAGATGTACCCATCTACCTCTAAAATGACATTTAATTCAAGAGCAATCTATCATGCTTACTTGTAGCTCAAGTTTGACCTAATTTCATTAAACTGTCTGGATGCAAAATCTTAGCAAGAAGATGAACCTGTCATGAAAACTCTTGGTGGTTTCTGATATATATTAATTGACCCCCCGATGGGCACCTCCAAGAGTTTTTCCGTAAAACTTTCAAATCAACCTATAATTTACTTGTAGTAGTCCAAATTTTACCTATTTTCGATAAATCGATATAAACTCATTCAGGTGGGTGAAGTTAGCTAGGAAATTTGAGAACTCATAATACATGGGAAATCGTAAGTGCATCATGTTGGTCCACTATATATGTCTAAAAACTTGGCTTGTGCATTCACATCCATAGTCTTTGGACTTTCTTTACGGGAAAGAACGATCTCATTATCACCCGGAAATTGAGAATGTTCTTTCCTAAGTTAGTTGGAAATTCACACTGGCGACATTGTTTACTACAAGAATATGCACCTATATCTTCCTCTGAAAAGATATTTAATTCAAGAGCAATATACCATGCTTACTTGTAGCTAAAGTTTGGCCTAATTTTGTTAAACTAACAAGATGCAAAATCTTAGCAAGAAGTTGAACTTGTTGTCAAAACTCTCGTTGGATGGTTTCTCATATATTAATTGTGACCCCCCGATGGGTACCTCCAAAAGCTTTTTCGTAAAACTTTGACAGTAACCTACAATTTACTTGTAGTAGTTCAAATTTGACATAATTTTGACAAATCGACATAAAGTCATTAAAGTGGGCGGAGTTCGGTAGGGAGTTTGAGAACTCATAAAACACGGGAAATCATAAGTACAATATGATGGTCCACTATATATATATATATGAAAACTTTGCTTGTGGCATAGATCAATGTTCATCGGACTTCCTTTATGGGAGATAATAATCTCGACATCACTCGGAAAATTGAGATTGTTTTTACCTGATAGTTGGAAACTCACACCGACAACATTGTTTACTACAATAATATTCACCCATCTACCTCTAAAAAGACATTTAATTCAAGAGCAATCTATCGTGCTTACTTGTACTCAATTCTAACTTAATTTCGTTAAATTGTCAAGATGATAAATCTTAGCTAGAAGTTGAACCGTATCTATCATCAAAACTCTCGGTGGTTTTTGATATATTAATTGACCCCCTCCCCTCGATGGGTACCTCCAAGAGATCTTTTGTCAAACTTTTAAAGCAACCTACAGTTTACTTGTGGTAGTTCAATTTTAACCTAATAATTTCAATAAATCGGCATAGTGTCATTCAAGTAGGTGAAGTTACCTAGGAACTTTGAGAACTCATAAAACATGGGAAATTGTAAGTACAACATGTTGGTCAACTATATATGTCTGAAAACTTGCCTCGTGTGTCACTCAAATCCATATTCTTCGAACTTGCTTTATGGGAAAGAACAATCTCGTCATCACTCGGAAAATTGAGAATGTTCTTTCCTGAGATAGATGGAAACTCATACTATGGAATTGTTTACTACAACAAGATGCACCTATCTACCTCAAAAAAGACATTTAATTCAAGAGCAATCTATCACGCTTACTTCTAGCTCAAGTTTGACCTAATTTCGTTAAATTGTCAAGATGCAAAATCTTAGCAAGAAGTTGAACCTATTGTCAAAACTCTCAGTGGTTTCTGATATATTTATTGTGAACCCCCGATGGCTACCTCCAAACGCTTTTTCGTAAAACTTCTAGAGCAACCTACAATTTTCTTACAATAGTTCAAATTTGACCTAATTTTGATAAATCGACATAAAGTCATTCAATTGGACGAAGTTAGCTAGGAAGTTTGAGAAATCATAAAACATGGGAAATCATAAGTACAACATGTTGGTACACTATATATGTGTGAAAACTTGACTTGTGGCATTCAGATCCATATTCTTCGAACTTTCTTAACGAGAGACAATAATCTCGCCATCACTCGGAAAATTAAGAATGTTCTTTCTTGATAGTTGGAAACTCACACCGACGGTATTGTTTACTATAATAAGATGCACCCATCTACCTTCGAAAAGACCTTTAATTCAAGAGCAATATATCGAGCTTACTTGTAGCTCAAGTTTGACCTAATTTCGTTAAATTGTAAAGATCAAAATCTTAGCAAGAAGTTGAACCTATCATCAAAAATCTCAGTGGTTTCTGATATATTAATTGTACAGTGAAACCCGATGGGTATCTCCAAAAGATTTTTCATAAACTTTCAGAGTATCCTACAATTTACTTGTAGTAGTTCAAATTTGACCTAATTTCAATAAATCTATTATATATTAAAAGTACATGATGGGTTAACCAGAAAAAAGAGAAATATACTAGAAAATCCCACCAAAATTAGAAACATCCGACCATTTATTTTATAGATTAAAAAATCTAAACCATTAGATTAAATCGATTAGACATCGGCATAAGATTTTGCCGTACCTATGTTGGTTGCCGTACCTATGTTGGTCGCCGTCCCCCGATGGGTACCTCTCACCGTTATATTTTCGTTTTTTTCTCCATACCTGGCCGCCACATCCTGTTGCCGTACCTATGTTGGTCGCCGTCGTATTATACTGTGCCCTAACGCTCGCTGCCACCGCGGCCATATTCATATCAATGCACTCAGCCGATTCCAGGTCAATTCTCTGGCGTGCATGCACATCCCTTCGGTGATGTTTCAATCTTGCCTCAGGCATACATACAACGGAGGCATACATCCATACAATATTGGATCGCGATCTTGTCTTATGAATACACCATAGAGGCATCCAACCATACAAGATCGATTCAATGGTATAGTACAGTATTAAATATTGCGTCTCAGCCGATGGAGGTCGAGTCCCACCTCCCACGTGCATGCACATCAGCTCAATGAGATCTCAGTTTTGCCTCAGGCATACACCATGGAGGCATACTTCCATACAAGATGGATCGATGGAACTAAGACTTGGTTTCATGCACACACAGCCGGAAAGCCCAAAGCCAGGTAATGACATGTGCATTGTAATTTCCTTTGCGTGATCCGTCTATTTTAATTTTTCAATGTACTGTCTAGATTTAATTGCCTTCAACGGCTTCCTTATCCGATCTTCATCAAATTTACTAATTGAGGATCCCACTAACGGCTGTTCATCAAATTTACTAATTGAGGGATCCCACTAACGGCTGCTTCTATGCCCTACAGATGCTTCATCATACTGCCTGGTAATTTTTTGACAAAAGGGATGCTAGCTGGTATTTTGCTAATGATTGCAGAGAAGGTTAATTTTACTGCCCTTAGGATCAGACACTTGATTAGGAAGTGGTTTTGACTACCGCAGCCCTCGCCCATTTATGGATCTCAACAGCGTCGAGGAGGCATATGATTTTGAAGGATGCTTAGCTGGATGAAAATTTCGCTGATAGCTAAGTTGTATACCTCTGTATTTCTTTTCTTCTTCCGGGTAAATCAAGTATATATCAATTATGTGTTCGTCCTTTGCCAATCCACATTCTTACTCTTAAGAGAAGTAATAATTATTTATGATATTTGGGATGATGTTTGGGATATTGTTTTCCCAAACCACATTCTACATGCTCTTTCATCCTCCCTCTCGGATTATTGTCCCATTCTCTTGGCCAGGGAAGTTGGTCCAAGGTGACCGCGTGCTTTCAAGTTTGAATTTTTTTGGATCAAGATGCCGGGGTTCCAAGACTTGGTGAATGAAGCTTGGCACATCCCTACGCCACACTTCGAACCTTGCCATGTGCTATTCCACAAGCTTAAGAAGTTGGGCTTCCGGTTGAGAAAATGGAGCCGATCTTTCACCTCTCAGGCAAAGTTGCATCTATATATGGCTTTGGAGATCATCCTACGCCTTGATGAAGCCCAAGATTTTATGGTGCTATCCAATGAAGAGGGGGGACTTGCGCAAGCGCCTCAAGAGAAGGGTCATTAGTCTTGCGGTGCTTGAGAGATCAAGAAAGAAGCAATGCGCCCGCATTAAAAACTTGAAAGACGGTGATGCAAACACTAAATACTTCCACAAGAAAGTAATTGCAAGGAGGAGAAAAAACTACATTCACAAACTCGCAAACGGCAATGGTTGGGTCACCGACCATGAGGGCAAAGAGGCTCTTATCCATGACCATTTCTCCATGATGATGACCTGTGGGCCTCCTCGCACTCGCGATTTCTCTTGGGAGGCCATGGTTTTCCCACGTTGTGAGCTTGACAACCTTGGTGATGTTTTTTCGGAAGAGGAGGTCTATTCGGCCATCAAGTCCATGCCAAGCGACAAAGCCCCCGGTCCTGATGGTTTAACTAGGGCTTTCTTCAAAGCTTGTTGGCCTACTATCAAAGCCGACCTTATGGGAGTCATCCACCGCTTCTCCACCCTTCAGGCCGACGATTTCCATTGGATCAACACCGCGAACGTTGCCCTATTGCCAAAGAAGGACTGTGTTGAGTCAATCTCCGACTTCCGCCCCATTAGCCTCATCCATGCCATCGCTAAGATCATCGCAAAAATGATGTCCTTGCGGCTTGCTCCCCATACGAATACGCTCATTTCAAAGGGGCAAAGTGCTTTCATCAAGTCCCAGAGTATTCATGACAATTTCCTTTGCGTGCGTAACTATGTGAGACGTATGCATCGCACCAACATGCCTACCATCCTTCTTAAGCTTGACATCAAGAAGCGTTTGATTCTGTGAGTTGGGAGTTTTTGCTGGACCTCATGCAAAGGCGTGGTTTCCCCATGAGGTATAGAAATAGGGTGGCGGCTCTCCTTTCTTCGGCGTTGATGTCTACGCACTTCTATTCCTGTAGACAGTTGTTGGGCCTCCAAGTACAGAGGTTTGTAGAACATCAGCAAGTTTTCCCTTAAGTGGATCACCCAAGGTTTATCGAACTCAGGGAGGAAGTGGTCAAAGGTATTCCCTCTCAAGCAACCCTGCAATCAAGATACAAGAAGTCTCTTATGTCCCCAACACACCAACTACACTTGTCAGGTGTATAGGTGCACTAGTTCGATGAAGATATAGTGAAATACAAGTGGTATAGATGATTATAAGTGGTAACGGTGCTAGAAAATAACTTGATGGCATGAAAAAGACTAAAGGCAAACTGAGATAAAGATAGAACCAAGCAAACATGTAACAGATCTAATTGCAAACGGTGTTTCGGTGCTTAGAAACAAGGCCTAGGGATCATACTTTCACTAGTGAACACTCTCATATAAATATATTCTCTTTATGATACTACTCTTAACTACTCTCCGGTTGAACACTCTAATCATTGGTAGGGCTATAACATCACACCTCAAAGTAAGCCTTTCCCATTTAGAAAACCCCACACTGTCACCTTGAGTACTAGATGAGTCTAACAAACACCACAATTTCATAAAGACATCCAACTCCAAATATAACTCATAACAAGTATTTGTAATCTCTAGCCTAAGTGCCACCATGGTGTGCACGCTGTCACTTTCACACACATGGGGAGAGCAGAGATTCATTAAAGCACTTGAGTAGCAGAATAGATCTATAGATTACAAGCTCATGATCTCAATAAGATCATGCATAGAGAGAGAGATGAACACATAGCTACCGGTGGAACCCTTAGCCTCGAGAGAGAACTACTCCCTACTCATCATGGGAATCAGCAATGGTGATGGAGATGGTGGTGGATCTCGATGGAGATGGCTCCGGGGGCACTTCCCCGTCCTGGCAGGGTGCCGGAACAGAGACTTTCTGTCCCCCAAATCTCCCCTTTGGTGGCGGCAGCGCTGTGGAACTTTTCGTGGCTGGAGGCTTGATTATTTAGGGATTTATGCCTCGGGAGGCTTCTTATAGGCCAGAGGGCAAAGGTCGGTGGTCGGCCAGGGGGCCCACACCATGCCCCGGCGCGGCCTGGGGGGACCCGCGCCATGGGGTGGTGTGGCCACCCTGTGGCCCCTCTCCGACTCTCCTTCTGGCTCCGTGAGTCTTCTGGGAAAATATCAACTTTGGCTTTTGTCCGGTCCAATTCCGAGAATATTGATTTTCTGACTTTCCTGGAACCAAAAACAGCAGAAAACAGGCAACTGGCACTATGGCATCTTGTTAATAGGTTAGTCCAAGAAATCATATGAAAAGTAATCCAAAGTATGGACAAAACATAAAAAAGTAGATAAAACCAAGCATGGAACATCAAAAATTATAGATACATTTGCAATGTATCAGGCGTCGTCCCGGGTCATCCTAAATGGGATTCCGGGAAGACCAATTCACCATGGGCGTGGTCTTCGGCAAGGGGATCCACTCTCTCCTCTGCTTTTTGATCTTTCCATAGACCCTTTGCAACAACTTTTGGATCTTGCCACAGATAGAGGGGACCTCCATCAACTTAGGGGGCGTGACCCTATTATGTGTACGTCCCTCTATGCCGCCGCTGCCGCCATTTTTGTGGCTCTAATAAAGGAGGACTTTCAAAGCTTAGCAACCATTCTTGAAGGTTTCAGACAAGTTATGGGGCTTGTTACCAATGTCCTCAAAAGCCAAGCGGCTCCCATTCGGTGCGACATGTTAAATCTCGATGACATCATGCAAGCCTTCCCGGTCAATAGAGTGTGCTTCCCCATGAAATATTTGGGGCTACCACTCTCCACTAGGCGCCTCAAAGCTATTGATGTCTAACCGCTTGTTGACAAGGTGGCTGCCAAGCTTGTTCCGTGGCATGGGAGGCACATCGCGGCGGCTGGCAGAGGCACCCTCATCAAATCGGCGATCACCTCTCAAGCCATCCATCACATCACCCCTCTTGCGATCCCTCCCGGCATCCTACATTCTATTAATAAGTTGGAACGAGCTTTCCTTTGGGCGGCGGCGGATAATGTCTCCGGTGGAAAATGCAAAGTGAATTGGAAAATTGTTTGTAGGCCAAAGGATAAGGGAGGCCTTGGTATCTTGGATCTAGATAAATTTGCTAGAGCTCTTCGTTTGAGGTGGCCTTGGATCAAATGGAAGGATCCAAATAAGGCTTGGATTGGTTGTGACCACCCTTGTGATAAGGCGGACATGGAGTTCTTTTATGCGGCGACCACTATTACCATTGGGGATGGGACCATTGCGAGCTTTTGGCATGAGCTGTGGCTCCATGGGAGGAAACCAAAGGATATTGTACCCTCCATCTTTGAGCTATCAACTCGCAAGAAGTTTACCGTCAAAAAGGGCTTCACCGATGATTATTAGATAAACAACATAAATACAATCGAAGGTCTCACTACTCAACACATCTCCGAGTTTGTGGAGCTTTGGACTATGGCTAGAGAGGTGCATCTTCAGGAAGGGTTGGTGGATGACATTTGTTGGAAATTTACTAGCTCGGGGATCTACACAGCAAACTCTGCTTACAAAGCACAATTTGAAGGCCTTGTACGCTCTCCGATGCCGGAGTTGGTTTGGAAAAATTGGGCTCCTCCCAAGTGCAAGATTTTCGCATGGTTGATCCTACAAGACCGGGTTTGGACAGCCGAGCGACTTCAAAGGCGAGGATGGCCAAATTGTGGCGTTTGCCAACTCTGTAAGAGGGAGGACGAATCCATGGCACATCTTATTTTCAAGTGCCGCTACACCATCTGGATTTGGAACTCCGTGGTTCTTTGGCTTGGGCTCCACCATATCGACACTATAAGTTGGGCCTTATGTGACTCCGTTGAAGATTGGTGCAATTTAGTCTTGGTCACAAATGACACTAGGAGGAAATCTATGTCGTCTCTCCTCATGCTAGTCTCGTGGGAGGTTTGGAACGAACGGAATGCGAGGGTCTTCCGCAAAATATCTACTTTGCCAACTTTGATACTCCAAAAAATTAAGGAGGCGGCGAGGCTTTGGGTCTTGGTCGGGGCAAAACATTTGGGATCTATCATTGCCGGGAAAGTAGGCTTTTATTTTTGCGGGCACTTCTTGTTGCTCGCTTGTAACCAAACTTTGTTATAACCTCCTTCTTAATTAAATGAGATGAGGCAAAGCTTTTGCCTCCGTTTTAAAAAACAATTATGATTTCAACTTGCTGTTCGTTTTGGCAAGTGTAGCAGCAATACAGCATGTGCGCACTAGCATGCCCAACATATGAACATGAGAAGAATTTGGGGCACTTTTGCTAAATCAGGCCAGCTACCCATCCTGGACGAGGTACGCATATCCTTAGCAGAGCTGCATTGCAGCAATACAAGGAGTAGTGCGTGCAGTTTCTTCTTCCTTTCTCCTGTACTCTTGAATGATTATTTTCTTGATGCAAAAGTATGCAACTTTTATTAAGTACTATTTCTATATCTTCTATTCTCTACTTTTTGGTGGTTTGCAAATAAAGCATGGCTTATACTCTTATTACATATGGCTACTCATCCTAATCGTATCTTTATATTCATATATTACATGCAAATAATTATGATTAGTTCTCCACAATTTTTTTGTTCCTTGACTGCTTAGTCTAGGTAACATGATTATTGCATGTATTTCTCTGACGTTACACCTTTTGATTGGATAGTTGAATTAGCGTGTGCCAAGATCGTCATGTGTTCAGTGGAAATCAAGTGGGCGCATTGTGCAAATCTGCAGTCAGAGGAAATGTTTCCCATGACCGAAAATAGGTGCATACAAAGATAGCAGTGCAAAATAGTCACAACCGACCAATGGATTTGCAACATCTCTTGAAATGGAGGACAACAAAATAACAATTAGAAGTAGCATAGTTACAAGCGAGAGTAATTGATTATAGCAAGGAGTGAGAAGACTCTAAACAAACATATATACCTACGGTGCTTATGCAACGTCGTTTGCTTTCTGTTATCAGTAATTAGTAGAGGTCTGCATACACATTAGTATTGTACTAGCTGCTAGCTAAACAGTTTTAACACTATGCTAACTGTTTAAATGTTAGCCCAGACCTCTAGCAATATTGACACCTAGCTAACCCCTAAAAACATACTAAATAAACTCTTTGCTCTGATTATTTTTCTTCTCGCATCATGTGGAGGATCAGAAGGAAAATATATGCGCACCTTACTCTAGAACTTGCAAATCACAAAAGAGCTAGGATTATCAAAAACCACACAAGTCAAGATAATTCATTTTTTTTCTATCAAGAACTCGATTTGCATATGCTATTTATGTTTTTTATTAGAATCCTACGTAGAATTTGATGGTTGTGCAAGAGTAATCAGAGTGGATGAAGGCTTCTACTTGAGTTAACACTTCTCTATTATTTTATCTTTTTTGCTATGAATGAAACCAATGATTTTAGCTCACCGTATCATATTTTGAGTTTTTTAGTGGCTATGTTTTTTTTAATCATGTCACCGGATGCCTTCCTGTAGAAATAGTATTAGTATGGGGTCCAATTGTCATAAAAGAGAGAAATATGGTTGCGGTTTAAACAAAGATTTTAATCTTTGTACTTTCATCAGTTCAGTGTCTAGGTGTAGCACCCCGCTAAAACCACTACTAGAAAATCGCTTGGAATTTGTGCTTTGTGCATCCTCATGACATCATCATGCATGTTTGATCATAAAAGTATCTTTGCAAAAACCCTATTTTGTTTTCTAATTAGCCTCGTTATATTTCAAATTATAAAACAGGTCTTCCTCGATATTTTATTTGCCTAAAAACAAATTACAAAAGTCTGTTTTAAAAATAAAATAAAAGTTTAAGTTTTTTTTAGGGGCAACCCAGCTGGCCAGGCCCGAGGCCCAGCTAGCCAGGCCACCCCAAACCCTAGCTAGACACACCCTAGACCCCACCTACTCCCTCTCCCCGCCGCCGCTGTGCACCTCACCTGCACGCACATCACATGCACGCACACGCTACCGCAGCGTACGCAGCGGCGCGACCGAACCCAGCCCCGACCCGATCCCTGCATCGCCCCGACGCGAGCGATCCGCCCCCCACCCCGCATCGGCCTAGCCCTACCACGCGCCCGCTCCCCTCGTCGCTCACCAACCCCCGCCTCCAACCTCGCTCGCAAGACCAACCGCCGCCGCCCTCGCGATCCCCACCTCACCCGCCTCTCTCTCCTCTGTCCCCGCGCCGCCAGATCTCGAGCAGCCTCTCGCGAGCTCCCTTCCACCGGCGCCGCTTGCCGCCACCATCGGCCCCGCCTCTCCTCGCCGCCCTCGCTCTCTCTCGGCCGCATAGTCGTTCCGTCGTGCCTCCCCTCGTCGACCTCCCCACATCGGCGCCTCTCCTCGCCTCACAGCGCCGTCGCCAGGTCCTGCGAGTTGGGCTCCTCGTTGACCTCGGCCTCCCAAGTTCCTTCCCGGCCTGCAGAGCCCCGGCCGCCGCCCCGCCTCTCCTAGAGCCACGCCGCTAGGGCCATCCCTCCTCAACGAGCTGCCTCCGTCTCCTCCTGCAGGACCGCCATCGGGGCCCTGCCTCTACCTCGTCGTCATGCCTTCGTGAGCACCCTCGTCAGTAGCCACCCGCGGTCCACGTCGAACGACCTTGCCATCCTCTGCCTCGATCCTCCATCCTTCCTCCTTAGGGTGACCTCTGGCCGCCTCTGTCGTGTCTAGCCCGTGACCTCTAGCTCGGCCTCGACCCCGCACCCAGCACCTCCGTGTCACCAGGCTTGCTTCTGCACGAGTATGTCCGTGCATATGTCCTCTGCTTTTGAAAAGAACCCCTTATGTCCTGCATTTGCGCTAGCCCTGCTACAGTGCAATGTGGCCAACAATGTTGTCATGTTTCACTGCAGCTCGCTTTTCTCCGATGTGATACGGCAAAGAAGTTTGCGAACATCTCCTCGACAACAAGGCCAACCGGTGTTGGAACCCGAGAGGATCACGTGGAGAACCTGCGCGATCCGAAGACCGTAGCATACCCGGTGGCACTAGACGAACCCTCGACAAGAGCTCCTTCGCGGATCCGAAGACCCTGATCCCGTGGATCCGAAGACCGTCCCGCCGAACCCGAACCCCTTCGAACCAAGATCTTCGAACCTAGATGTGTGACCCTTTCCTAGCCCTATTTTATAAATTGCCATATATATAAATTGTTGCATATTAAATTGTTCATGATTGCATACATCTTTGGGTGGTTTGGAGGCATTATGCCGATTCACCTAATAATTAAATATGGAGTCCATATGCGGGCTATTCTATACTTATATTAGCCCCATTTAAATTTGTGTACCGAACCAATGCCATGTTTTGCCTTGTTAATACAACATTTAAATTGCGGAGTAGCTAAATAACTTGAACCTTCTAATTAATTGTCGGGGCCCCGGTTCTGCTTAATACTGCCTAATTGCACCGCATCTGCATCATATCATAATCATGCCGGATCTTTTGTGGTAGTATTAAACAGTGCATCCGGTGTTTGTTTTAGTGTTTGCTTCTTCGCGGATTAGGCCGATGAGTTGATGCGAGTATCGACAAGTTCTCAGGATATGATCCGTCGGCAGTGTTTCCCAGGCGAGCATCCCTTCCCCTTCTATCTATTTTGCATTTATAGTCTTTATTTCCTCCTGTTGATCTATTGCTATCCGTATTGCGATGCTGTAGTTTCCGTGCACCATTTATATTCCCTGCAGCCTCTATATTGCCTTCGACACATCATATTGCCTGTTGTTTGATAGATAGTCGGCCTTTGCATGTCGTAGTCGCTTGCTCAAGTGCTACTTCGCGTCGTTGTTGTTCCACCGTTGTTGGGAGGTTGGCACATGCTAAATGATGGAGATGCTTAACGGTGGAGATGATCATGGCTTACATTATAACTTGTTAATTAAAATGCTGGAAATAGATATAATGCAGAGGCACCGGTGGGTAATAGTCAATATTTGGTTTTTAACCGCCCACTTGTGTCCACCTAGGACCCGAGTTCTTGACACATGTTCCGAGATCGAGCGCGCTAACGACAGGTGGGGTGTGTGGGCACCCCCATTGGCTTACTACCTGATTTCAAAGTATTGTACCGGGGGACACAAGTAGTTTGGGGCTTTATTACTATTCTGTACTTATGCCATGCTTTACTGCTTTATTTAAGATTGTGCGTGGAGCACCTGTACTGTTTAGGATGTGGAATGTTTTCGCGGTATCGACAAGCCCAGTCACACTTTCGGGTTCCCAGTCGTTTACAGCCATTGGCACAAACTCTGGGTCCGTCTCGGAGCCGGCCGACTTTGTTGCGGGTAGCTTAGTGGGGTGGCCCCCATGTACTTGCTTTGGGTCTGGGAAACGTCATGACTTAGGCCCCGCCGACATACCGATGGGTGTATGTTAATTGATCTGGCAAAAAGGGTCGAAGTGCGTGTGGATACTTTGGTGCCCCACTGCAGGTTTAAATCTTTTCGAAAAGCCGTGTCCGCGGTTATGGACGACTTGGAGCACAGTTTCTCGATCATAGACAACTATAACTAAAGTTTACTGTTATAATTTGACTTACATCTGAGATGACTAGTAAGTTGGATAACTGTCATGGAAAGATGAAATAAAAACTGCCAACCGTGTGAGTTTCCTCGGCTTAACTTTCTCGTTTGGTCTCGAGGGGGAATACCATGATGGGTATGTTTGGTGTTAGTATCAGGTTGGATCCGAATAGGTCTCTCTTATCTCTCTCTCTGATAGTCGCCAGTATTACAGAGTCTTTATAGGTTGTTTAGTGCCGCTGCGCTGCCGCTTCAGTCCACCATACCTGTGTAGGCGAGGACCGCCGAATTCTAGCCTCGCCATGTACCGGCCTCAGTACTGACGCTCCTCTTTTTCCTTTGTCCTTTTTCGGCACCCTTTTGTTTTAGCAAGTTTGAGATCGACGTCGTTAGCAGGGTTACCCTTCCGGCTTGGCCTGGGTAGGATTATGGACGCCATTGGTTATTCTATAGGGCTCTTAGCCCAATTTGCATCTTGTCCGTACTCGGACGCTGTATCGATTTCAAGGTGATTTGGATCTTTGTATTGTATATCTGTATTCTTGACTCGTTGAGTCGTTGTTGTATATATATCTGTTCTGTGAGTCCCATCGAGGACTATTGTGAAATGGTATTACTTCGTTTTTCATCCGCACGAAAGTGCCTGGTGGGCGTCCTTGAATCGTTTCTATGTAGGTTTGGCGGGAAGCGCTAAAACTTGCATAGGGCCGACTCGAGGGTGTTACAGAGTGGTATCAGAGCTCAGCAGTTGCGATACCCCACTGGTCCAACCTGTAGGATAACCTAGCTAACGGACGATCTAGAGTGTCAAAACTATTTTGCAAAATCGATTGGATAGATCTGATTAGGTCTGATTTTACTCCTTACCCCTCTGCTGTTCTCCTCTTACCTCTGCGTGTTTTGAATCTGCTCTCTTATCTTTTCTTCGAGTCCAGAAATTCTCGCGGTTGGGTTTCTGTCGTACCTTCAGGGTTTCGCTTCCTCCTTTGGTAACGGTGCTTCTACATCCGGTCTTCGTGCTATCGGAGGAATCCTTCATCTGTTGGACTTCTCTCTGTTCCTTGTTGTGCCTTCCGGTGTTTTCCGACGCGATGACATCATCTACGCCAGATCCGATGCAGAGTCTGCATCACTCCTTTATTTCCGAACCTCGCTTGTCGAGATCTCCAGTCTGATTCCGAGAATGGTTGCACGCTTTTCAACTGATTGTGCGGAGTAATAGTTTGGGTGCGTGATGGATTGGCCCCCATGCCGACTACTCACTCTATTCGCTCTTGTACATTGTAGTGGATTAGAGTGTATCGTCTCTCTCCTTCTATCGAAGTTAGAGGTGGCTTTATTTGTTGATACCTCTAACTTCGCCCTTTGTTCCCGAAGTGTTCTCCCGACGATCACGGACAACGACCTCTTGTTAGTGGTGTCGCGAGGACCTACACGAAGTGAGAAGATTCAGATCGCCGGCCTTCTTCCCCAGACCATGAGGCGGATCTCGAGGGCGAGATCCCTTGTTAGTGGTGTCGAATTGTAGCACCCCGCTAAACCACTACTAGAAAATGGCTTGGAGTTTGTGCTTTGTGCATCATCATGGCATCATCATGCATGTTTGATCATAAAAGTATCTTTGCAAAAACCCTATTTTGTTTTCTAATTAGCCTCGTTTTATTTCAAATTATAAAACAAGTCTTCCTTGATATTTTATTTGCCTAAAAACAAACTACAAAAGTCTGTTTTAAAAATAAAATAGAAGTTTAAGTTTTTTTAGGGGCAACCCAGCTGGCCAGGCCCGAGGCCTAGCTAGCCAGGCCACCCCAAACCATAGCTAGACACACCCCAGACCCCACCTACTCCCTCTCCCCGCCGCCGCTATGCACCTCACCTGCACGCACATCACATGCACGCACACACTACCGCAGCGTACGCAGCGGCGCGACCGAACCCAGCCCCGACCCGATCCCTGCATCGCCCCGACGCGAGCGATCCGCCCCCCACCCCGCATCAGCCTGGCCCCACCATGCGCCCGCTCCCCTCGTCGCTCACCAACCCCCACCTCCAACCTCGCTCGCAAGACCAACCATCGCCGCCCTCGCGATCCCCACCTCACCCGCCTCTCTCTCCTCTGTCCCCGCGCCGCTAGATCTCGAGCAGCCGCTCGCGAGCTCCCTTCCACCGGCGCCGCTTGCTACCACCGTCGGCCCCGCCTCTCCTGGACGCCCTCGCTCTCTCTCGGCCGCATAGTCGTTCCGCCGTGCCTCCCCTCATCGACCTCCCCACATCAGCGCCTCTCCTCGCCTCCCAGCGCCGTCGCCAGGTCCTGCGAGTCGGGCTCCTCGTTGACCTCGGCCTCTCGAGTTCCTTCCCGGCCTGCAGAGCCTCGGCCGCCGCCCCGCCTCTCCTAGAGCCACGCCGACAGGGCCATCCCTCCTCCATGAGCTGCCTCTGTCTCCTCCTGCAGGACCGCCATCGACGCCCTGCCTCTACCATGCCGTCATGCCGTCATGAGCACCCTCGTCAGTAGCCACCCGCGGTCCACGTCGGCCGACCTTGCCATCCTCTGCCTCGAAGCACCATCCTTCCTCCTTAGGGTGACCTCCAGCCTCCTCTGTCGTGTCTAGCCCGTGACCTCTAGCTCGGCCTCGACCCCACGCCCAGCACCTTCGTGTCACCAGGCTTGCTTCTGCGTGAGTATGTCCGTGCATATGTCCTCTGCTTTTGACATGCACCCCTTATGTCCTGCGTGTGTGCTAGCCCTGCTACAGTGCAATGTGGCCAACAATGTTGTCGTGTTTCACTGCAGCTCGCTTTTCTCTGATGTGATACGGCAAAGAAGTTTGCGAACATCTCCTCAACAACAAGCCCAACCGGTGCTAGAACCCGAGGGGACCACGTGGAGAACCCCCGTGACCCGAAGACCGTACCATACCCGGTGGCTCTAGACGAACCCTCGACAAGAGCTCCTTCGTGGATCCTAAGACCCTGATCCCGTGGATCCGAAGACCGTCCCGCCGAACCCGAATCCCTTCGAACCAAGATCTTCGACCCTAGATGTGTGACCCTTTCCTAGCCCTATTTATAAATTGCCATATATATAAATTGCCATATATATAAATTGTTGCATATTAAATTGTTCATGGTTGCATACATCTTTGGGTGGTCTGGAGGCATTATGCCGATTCACCTAATAATTAAATATGGAGTCCATATGCGGGTTATGCTAGACTTATATTAGCCCATTTAAATTTGTATACCGAACCAATGCCATGTTTTGCCTTGTTAATACAACATTTAAATTGCGGGGTAGCTAAATAACTTGAACCTTCTAATTAATTGTCGGGGCCCCGGTTCCGCTTAATACTGCCTAATTGCACCATATCTGCATCATATCATAATCATGCCGGATCTTTTGCCATAGTATTAAATAGTGCATCTAGTGTTTGTTTTAGTGTTTGCTTCTTCGCGGATTAGGCCGATGAGTTGATGCGAGTATCGATAAGTTCTCCGGATATGATCCGTTGACAGTGTTTCCCAGGCGAGCATCCCTTCCCCTTCTATCTATTTTGCATTTATAGTCTTTATTTCCTCCTGTTGATCTATTGCTATACGTATTGTGATGCTTTAGTTTCCGTGCACCATTTATATCCCTGCAGCCTCTATATTGCCTTGGACACATTCTATTGCCTGTTGTTTGATAGATAGTCGGCCTTTACGTGTCGTAGTCGCTTGCTCAAGTGCTGCTTAGCGTCGTTGTTGTTCCACCGTTGTTGGGAGGTTGGCACATGCTAAATGATGGAGATGCTTAACGGTGGAGATGATCATGGCTTACATTATAACTTGTTAATTAAAATGCTGGAAATAGATATAATGTAGAGGCACCGGTGGGTAATAGTCAATATTTGGTTTTTAACCGCCCACTTGTGTCCACCTAGGACCCGAGTTCTTGACACCTGTTCCGAGATCGAGCGCGCTAACCACAGGTGGGGTGTGTGGGCACCCCCATCGGCTTACTACCTGATTTCAAAGTATTGTACCGGGGGCCACAAGTAGTTTGGGGCTTTATTACTATTCTGTACTTATTCCATGCTTTACTGCTTTATTTAAGATTGTGCGTGGAGCACCTGTACTGTTTAGGATGTGGAATGTTTTCGTGGTATCGACAAGCCCAGTCACACTTTCGGGTTCCCAGTCGTTTATAGCCATTGGCACAAACTCTGGGTCTGTCTCGGAGCCGGCCGACTTTGTTGCGGGTAGCTTAGTGGGGTGGCCCCCATGTACTTGCTTTGGGTCTGGGAAACGTCATGACTTAGGCCCCGCCGACATACCGATGGGTGTATGTTAATTGATCTGGCAAAAAGGGTCGAAGTGCGTGTGGATACTTTGGTGCCGCTGCGCTGATAGTCGTCAGTATTACAGAGTCTCTATAGGTTGTTTAGTGCCGCTGCGCTGCCGCTTCAGTCCACCATACCTGTGTAGGCGAGGATCGCCGAATTCTAGCCTCGCCATGTACTGGCCTCAGTACTGACGCTCCTCTTTTTCTTTTGTCCTTTGTCGGCACCCCTTTTGTTTTAGCAGGTTTGAGATCGACGTCGTTAGCAGGGTTACCCTTCCAGCTTGGCCTGGGCAGGGTTATGGACGCCATTGGTTATTCTACAGGGCTCTTCGCCCAATTTGCATCTTGTCCGTACTCGGACGCTGTATCGATTTCAAGGTAATTTGGATCTTTGTATTGTATATCTGTATTCTTAACTCGTTGAGTCGTTGCTGTATATATATATCTGTTCTGTGGGTCCCATTAAAGACTGTTGTGAAATGGTACTTCGTTTTTCACCCGCACGAAAGTGCCTGGTGGGCGTCCTTGAATCGTTTCTATACAGGTTTGGCGGGAAGCGCTAAAACTTGCATAGGGCCAATTCGAGGGTGTTACACTAGGATCACTGCACATGGTAAATCCTAAATAAATTGATAAATTGCTTAAAATAAGTAGACAACTGGTATATGGATAATTGCGGATTTCAGACGACAACAAACAATGTCAACCACGGTTTGTTTTAGTGGCCGATATAGCACGACCAGTTCTTCGTACTATAAGTCTAGAACCAAATTAGGTTCTTTAATCATTCCATGGTTGATTAGCGTTGCACTACTGATGGGCATCTTTCTAAATTATTTTATTCTATCAGGTTACACGTCTACAAATCATCTATAGAATCTGACCGGAGGAACAACTATAGCCGACCGGTGGCTCTGTGCCCAATGTCACACTTCCCAGGAAGCATCGCACTTCAAAGGAATCATGGAAGCATTGTTTCAACAAAACGTATGGATGTTAGTAGGGTGTTTTGGAAAATTCTATACTAATATTAGTTCACAAATTAATTTACTTCCCACTCATGCCATATGTTTTCTTAGCAAAATATTGTGATGGTTATATATAACTGTATTATTTCTATCACATATCTGGAAATGGAAGAAAAAACAAAACTGTTTTGCAACATTACGACACACTAAATATGATGTTCTCGCAAGCAAAAATTGGCATTCACATAAAATAAGCAGATTATTACCTCGAATATAAACAAAGACAAACATTTCGCTAGAAGCTCCAGTGAATGCTCGAAAACTAAAATGGTGCTAATCCTAAAAACATCTTAAATAAGGAAACTAGAGTAATAACCATAAATGTTCTGTATATACACTTTCCTTTCCTATGCCATATAATGTGGTCTATGGGACCGCATATTTTCCATTCGTGGAGTCGAAGGGAAAAGGGATTGCAATACATGTACTTTCGATGTCCTAATAGTTTCACAGTACTTCCAACGATTTTACGCAGCAATGCTATTTCTTAAATATTTGGATTAAAAACTATGGGTTTTTAAAAGGATTGATAAATTTATTATAAAAATAAAAAGGCAAAGAAAATGTTGCCCACGCAGTGCGCGGGCCACTGTGCTAGTTGACATAATGTCGTTCAAGTGGGTAGAGTTAGATAGGAAGTTCGAAAACTTATGAAACATGGGAACCATCGGTACAACATGTTGGTCCACTATAAATGTCTCTAAACCTGGCTTATGGCATTCATATCCAATATTTTTTAAACTTTTCTTTACAGAAAAGAACTACCCCGCTCGTCATCCTACTCGAAAAATTAAGAATTTTCTTTTCTGATAGTTGTAAACTCAAACCGATGACAGTGTTTACTACTCCCTCTGATCCAAATTAATATTCGCAGATTTGTCTAGATTCGGATGCATCTAGCACTAAAACTTGACTAGATACATCCGAATCTAGACAAATCTGAGAATATTAATATGGATCGGGGGGAGTACAAGAAAATGCACCCGTCTACCTCTAAAACGACATTTATTTCAAGTGCAATCTATCGCGCTTACTTGTAGCTCAAATTCGACCTAATTTTGTTAAACTATCAAGATGCAAAATCTTAGCAAAAGTTGAACCTGTCATCAAAGTTCTCGGTGGTTTCTCATATATTAATTGTAACCCACAGATGGGTACCTCCAAAAGCTTTTCCGTAAAACTTTCAGAGCAACACCTACAATTTTTCATATAGTTTCAAATTTGACCTAATTTCGACAAATCGACATAAATTCATTCAAGTAGGTGGAGTTAGCTAGGAAGTTTGAAAACTCATAAAACATGGGAATCGTCGGTACAACATGTTGGTTCATTATATATGTATGTAAATTTTGCTTGTGGCATTCATATCGAATATTCCTTTGACTTTTCTTTGTGGAAAAGAATGAACTCGTCATCACCGAGAAAATTGAGAATATCCTTTCCTAATAGTTGGACACTCACACTGATGACATTGTTTACTACAAGAGAAGATGTACCCATCTACCCTGAAGTTACATTTAATTCATCAAGAGCAATCTATCATGCTTACTTGTAGCTCAAGGTTGACCTCAATTCATTAAATCAGCAAGAAGTCTCTAATGTGTGCGAAATTAGCTAGGAAGCTTGAAAATTCCTAGTACTAAAAACTTGGGTATTACGTATAATAAACAATGGTCCACTTTGTGTGATATATAATTGGGGCGGTTGCATTTTCTTTTAACTATGGTTGGTCCCGTAGGAGCGAGGTGCTTGAGTGAACACAGTCGGTGGAAGTACAAGTTATATCAAGGACCTCATAATAAATAAAAATTGCATCCAAGTTCATGCATTTAGTATAAGGACCCTAAACCCTAAAACCCCAATCACCCCAAACACATCTACTCATTTGTCTAAAAATGGGCGGTGGCAAGCTCTCGCGTGGCAAGTTTAATGAGCCATGGCTCGTCTGGTCGACTCATTTGAGCTTGGTTTGCTTTCTTAACAAACTTATGTGAGCAACATTTTTTTCTCGTTAATGTTAACATACTAAACAATATAGTTAAAGGGTTTCCTGAGCTACTCGTTAAGAGCTCGGTCACAATAAAGAGCTTAGAAAGTGCGTTCGCCTAATTTCTTGTATGCGAGTTATTTAATTGTGTACCGTGTACTATATATGTGAAAGAGATAGATATAGAGATCGATATAACCCGTGGTTTGATGGTTCTAAGTGAAGTGGTACCCCTAGCCCACTAGAACTGAAACCCCATCAGGTTTGGTACTTTGATGTCTCATAAAAGGCGGAATATTATTCTTAAGTGGGAAGCGATGTCCTCGTCTATATCTTGGTGTGTATGGTGAATTTTTCAAGCTCAAGCCCCGCCGTAGATTAGTCTCAAGACACAGTCTTTCGTAGGTGGTCATATAGAGGTAGGGTGTGCATGCATTCATAGGGGTGAGTATGTGTATGCATTTGTGAGTGTTTATGTTTTGTATTGGGTTTTCGCAAAAAATGTGTGAGGGGCCTTTGGTTTGTATTTATTTTTGCTTGGTTATCCAAAATTACCTATGATGCAAGTCAAACTAGGTCACTAAGAGCATGTGCATCATTGGAATTTTGGGGTGTACTCTAAGAGAATCTTTTTACTAGACCTAGGTTTAAACAATGGAGAGGGTGAGTCTAGATAAGTTTTGTGGGTCTATAAAAGACATATGTCTAAGGGAATCAAATGGCAGTCGGACCCACTCATTAGTGTTTAGAAGGTTTTCTTTATTATTTCTTTCTACTCAGATGAGTGGGTCCCCTATTTGGTCTAAATGGTGGAGCAGATTTTTATTTTCTTAGACACGAGGCTAGTAAATTTATAAGTTATGTCTAGTAAGGGCATGTGTAGTGTCTAGAAGTAGCTAAGAAAACTACTTTTGCTCCAGCGTTTAGAACTGAAGTGGGTCCACACAACCATGCTAAAAAAAGAAAAACAGGCTGTTATCCACTGCCTAGTGGGCCCTCCTACCAATTGATTCTCTTAGACATAAGTCTAGCACTAGACTCACCTTGAAGAATCTTTTTGTTCACACCACCCACTCCACCGTTTAGACCTATGTTTAAGACTTAATGCTTGCTCTGATGTCTAGGCCTATGGGCTCACTACCATGGGGCCCCGTTGTTATTAGTGGTCCAGTTATATCCTATAGCAGCAAACGAATGTTAGCTTTGAATCCTCTAGCTCTTCCTTGTCGATGAGGCCTCGACGCTCGGCTTTGAAGGATGGTTACAAGGGTAGTAGGAGGCAACATTCCCGTTGGTAGCGAGGTGCCTATGGTGACTTCGTTAGGCTCAAGCCCCACCAGACCAGTCTGAAGACACAATCTTTCGAAGGTCCTCATAGGGGTAGGATGTGCGTTCATGCATTCATAGGGGTGAGTGTGTGTATGCATTTGTGATCTTGTGCGTTTTGTAGTGGGATTTCGCAAAAAGGAGAGAGATGGGCCTTCTGTTTATATTATGTTTTTCTCGGTTTTCCAAAAGTATCTATAATGGTCACCGTTGTCTAGGGTCTATGAGATCACTACCGTGGGGCCCCATTATTAGTGTTTCAGTTACATCCCATAGCAGCCAATGAATGTGAGCTCCGACCCCCTAGCACTTCCTTATCCACGAAGCCTTGGCGCTCAACATTGAAGGATGGTTATGAGGGTAGTGAGAGGAGACAATCCCATCAATATATAGCGAGGTGCCTATGGTGACTTAATCAAGCTCAAGCCCCGCCGGTTCAGTCTCAAGAACCAGTCGTTCTAAAGTGCTCATAGTTATAGGGTGTGCATACCTGCATTTATAGGAGTGAGTGTGTATACGCATTTGTGAGCATCTCTGTTTTGTAGTTGGTTTTCGCAAAAAGAGAGGGGGCCTTTGGTCTATTTATTTATCGAGGTTTGATCTGTTTCCCAAAAGTACAAGTAATGCAAGTCAAACTAGGTCAATGATGTTTGGGGGGCCCACGGGCTCTCAAGCGTGGGCCCTAGTTATCAGTGGTCGAGTTAAATCCAATAGTATCCAGCAAATGTGAGCACCGGATCCCCTACCTATTCCTTCTTCACAAAGCCTCTATGCTAGGCTTTGAAGGAGCGCTTGTTTTTCGAGCAAAGTCGGTGGATTCAGTCATGCCGGTCAGGCGAACGATGGGGGATTGATGCGCAAGGTGGCCGGGTTAGGGTAAGTACGCCAGTGTTCACTGTCTCAGTTTATTTTCTCAAATTCACCCGATGGGTTCTCTCGTTTTGGGGGTTTTCTCTATTCTATCTATCTCGATGGACGATGTTTCCTAGGTTTAGATTCCGACATGGATGGTAGACGTGGAGTGGTATGGCATCATTACCAATGTGGATCTCTGGCTCTGGTGTGACTGCGCCCTGGCGTCGTGTCGTCGCGTCGCGTTCGAGGGAATGAACTTCAGCCTTAGGTTCTTGGGTTGCAATTACGAATGCGAGCGCTGCATGTTCGTCCACTGGGTCGATCTACCACAGTCACTTTTTCTGTAGTGTAGGATGATGTCGATGTGCTTACAGCTCAAGATCCACGTTGACCACTAAGAGGAGGAGAAGGAGCACCATCAGATGCATGCCGAGGAGATGGCTGCAGAGTTAGTGGATGTCTCCAATTCACTACACTCGGTCATAAATAGGATAAATGCTCTTAGATTTTGGGTAATTAGAGCTAGACATTAGGTTCTTAACCTAGTACAGTATGCAATCTAGATATTTAGCATGCTCATGATGCTTTTGGTGGCTGGCTGTAGATTCCACTAATAATTAAGTAATCCCTTTTTGTTTACTAGTAGTCACCATCCCACAGTACTGCCACATTAAATTGCACTAGGTTAATTAAGATGGGAGTAGTTGACAGTCTACTTATAGCCTATCTGGAGTTTGTGGTTACTACTAATTGATTTGGTTTTTGTGTTACTGCTATCTCTATCTATATACGAGTATCGCTACATTTTTTGCACATTTGTGCACCTCCCCCATCACACACCTTCTTTACCCAGCAACATCCACCTTTCCATCGCATCAACGCAATCTCCGGTGAGTCCAACCATCTGGATAGTTGTTTAAGTGATTGTTATTTGAAATAATAGATCAATATGCCACATTATGAAGCTGGGATCACCATGGATGTAGCCATGGAATTATTTATAAGGTCCACTTAAAATAGGTAAGTATATGCTGCCAAGAAGAGTCTTATGAGGATGGGAAGCTTGCCCTGGCTTTATTTCATAGAACGGTCCTCTGCTGAAGAATGCAGATGTAATTAGTTGCATATCATTCATAAACAGATTGTTGTTTGCTAGTGTCCTGCATTGCTGAGTTCTTTAAATTATATTTTTTATTAAAGGGGAACACGCCCAATCCTTGGCATCAGATTAATGCGCGTATCCTTCTTTGCATTACGAATTTGATGTGTTCTTTTCTAAAATTTACTGGTTTTTCTGCATTTCATTTAGCATCATGCGCATGTCCCACCCGTGGAGGAGGCATTATCGAGTGATAAGTGTTTTTATGTATCTAGCTGCTTTGCTAGAATTTCAGTAACCTATGCTTTTTCCCCAAAAATATTTTTTTGATAAATGGCGCTTTATTACTTAAAATGGCCCTAAAATATATTGATCATTTTTGTTGCATCATGATTTGCAGAAACAAAGTCATTCTGATCTGTTGCCACTTACTATGGCCAGGACTCCACATGTGCCAGCTAAGAAGGCAAACCCTGAAGTACGGCCCTTTTCATGTTGGTTATGTTTCGCATGTTTGGGCAATATACCTCTATGGTTCTTTGCCATTTGCGGTATCACTGTGGAGCTTGCACGATGTGTGCAGTTGAATTTGGATTAATTTTTTTGAAATGAGGATTTGGCTTAATTTTTTTGAAACGAGAATCTTGTTTAATTATGGATTTGTTATCTGCAGTTTCCACTTTATTCATATCGCTCATGGCGTAATGGTGCTGGTCTGTACAAGGATTTGACAATTTCCCGTCTCCAAGAGAAATACAAAGCTCATAGACACATGATTTTGTTCCTTCAAGAGAACGAGAAACACCAGGATGAACAAATTAGGCGCATGAAGGAAGAAGTGGCCACATCCACTAAGCGTATAGCTGATTTGACTATCGGATGGAATACATCAATTATAGTTGCTCATGATGCCCCTTTTGATTTTCAAAAGTTCGTGGCTGACAACTTAGTTCCCGAGTCGCCCGATGTGGATGGTGACGAGCTGATTGGCCAGGCGTACGACCGGATCTTGGAACACGTGGGAATGCGAGCTGATAATCTTTTCAATTCGACTCTAGAAGCAGATGAGACACTGACAAAAATTCGAGATTCTCCACGCCCATACAGTCCTGATCCTGCAAAATATGAGGAAATCTGTAAACCATATTGACCGGTCTACTTTCATTTTTGAAAGGTTTGGGGTCTCTTGTGAGGATGACTGTTTGTTAAGTCAGGTACTATAACTGTTTTTTACTCTGCTAGTGTGTGGTGTGCATGAATATATATATTTGATGTATTATTATGACATATATATTGGAACTGGCTTTATGTGACTATATTTGGTAAGAACAGTCATCTTATTCGAACTTGCAGTGGTTTTTATCTTTCAATTTTTTTTCTTCTAAGATCTGTTAATGATGATGTTAATGCCAGTTGTGAGTGATTTGTAAGCATGTATCTGGTAGTAAACCAAAACTTGTAGTTGTAGATTGTGGAATTTCAGGTCGATGTTTAAATTCTAGATCTTGGTGTCATAGAACAGGAAGACTTCTACCACCTGGAATATTTTATACCGAGCAATTCATTATATCACATGAATAAGTGCACAAACTTGATGTCTGTAGGTGGGAAACTGAGCAACACAAGTCCACAAACTTGTATTAGTTGTGTGGTTTCTAATATTAATACAGCGAGGGTTTCCTCTTAAAAAAGTGGGGTTCGCAAAAAATATAGCGGGGCGAAAGTTAGTTTCGAGTTGGAGGAAGCTCAGTCGTGCGCCCCTCGACCGCATCGTCATCTTCTCCACCTGGCCGCCATCCCTCGACTAGACCGTCCCCGGCACTCCACCATTGAACACCACCGCACCGCTGTTCACTGGTACGTATGTCCCCAACCTCCAGCAATTATGGGCTTTATGAAGGATATAAGGCATTTATTTTGGGCATTGCGAACTAAATAAGGTGGTGGTGTTTCCAGGAAATGGAATCAGCGTTGGCGGATGCTTTTGCTGCGTCGGTGGATGCTTGTAAAGACAGGTGGATGCTGAAGTAGCACCAGCGGATACATGTGAACCGGATATGGAGGCTGATGCTTGTACCGCATCGGAGTCTTGGGTAGTGTTTAGTGATGCTTGGAAAGCGGTGGAGGCATAGTCGAAATCCTCACCGACTGCTGCTAGAACAAATTCGGCTATGTTGGCCGCCGCTGCGAAAGCAACGGCTGCGTGGGATACTAGGAATGCGTCATCTCGTGGTCATGCTTCTTCAGCGTCAATTGTCGTGGCTCGTCATTCGTCGGTGGCGCCTGCTCCATCTCCTCAGAACTCATTGATCCCATTATAGGTTCTGCGGATCTTGTCTCCATGACTCCCTCCCTCTTTTGTGTATTCTGCTCCGGGGTTTTTCTGGAAGAATTGGATATTAGTTTAAAGTAGTAGTAATGGGAACATAAAAAGCTATTTAATCACAAACTAGTGATCCGAATGGGATGAAACTTTCACAGGATTCAAACCTAGGCACCTATGATTTACTGAATTTTTGTCAATTTTTCGAATAGTTTTACTTTATAGTTCAAAATCTAAGCTACTATCATACGTTAGATCTAAGATGGAAGGTGGATCTTGGGGAAAGTCACCATCATACT
The DNA here is from genome assembly GCA_910589775.1 of Avena eriantha. Classification (NCBI taxonomy): domain Eukaryota; kingdom Viridiplantae; phylum Streptophyta; class Magnoliopsida; order Poales; family Poaceae; genus Avena; species Avena eriantha. Next base: position 318,122,010 of record OU342743.1, on the reverse strand, counting down.
TTGGTTCACCAAGTCACTGAAGTTACATCCGTTTTTTCTCCCCTTCCTTATGATAAAACTAGAAAATTTAGGTGGGGGCCTTTCTGTCCTCCCCGGTGACCTCAAAAAAAAGTTCTCATTCCCTTTGCCCAGTTATGACACGGGGAAGCATTTTGCGGTGGTTTTGTACTACTCTAGTTGATTCCTTGTGATGTTTAAGTTATTTTGTTGACAGACTCTTCTTTTTAGGTAGTTTTTAAGATGTGTGCAGTTTACGAAATTTCGATGTTAAATTTTCCTGTCAAATTATATGATGCATTGTGGTGTTTACTTAATTCTTTTTTAGGGTTATGCATTGTGCATTGTGGTATTTACTTAATTCTGATGATGCACTTGTGCTATTTGCATCATCCTACCAGCTTTACTGGAAGAACATATGCACCAATCAAGAACTTGCCATGTGATGTATTTGGTCAGATTCTTGTCAGGCTTCCTCCGCACCCATCCTGCATACTGAGGGCATCAGTCGCCCAAAAACATTGGATGAACTTCATGGGAAGCAACGATTTCAAAAGGCTAACCCTGTCACACAATAGAGGAATGTCGTTACTTGGATTTTTCACCAACAACTCGAAGAACGCTCGATTCTTAACATATCATAATCTTGACCAATCCATCTTCTAGAAGCTGAATAGCCCGATCAAAGTACATAAAGCCTACAAACCATATGTACTCCGATATCGCAATGGTAGGGTCTTACTTCATTATTTGCAAGGGTCTAACATAATAAAGGCCTCGGATCCAATTTGTGGAAGTGAAACAGTGATACCAGAACCACCAATTTGGCGGAGATGTGAATATGATAGCGGCACAATTCTTTGTTTGAGAAACCATGGGAAATTGTCTTCACACTTTTGCAGCAATTTCTGGGTTGTTTGGATCGTAACCAATGGTAACCAAGCATTGGTCCAGAGGTACTCATCAGGGTTAGGAAAATGGGAGGACTAGATTGAACCTGCTGAGATGCTAGCTAAGATTGATCGCAGGCCATCAACTCTCATAGGGGACATTTTGTACTAGCCAAAAATGAACTCCCGATATATAACTGCCTTCGACAACATGACAACAAAACTGTGTTATATTGAGTGCCCTCATGAGACACATGAGATTTCTAGGCACAATTATGTCATCTCTAAGGGGCATAATGGAGATGTTGCCCTTGCGGTTATAAGAGAGTTCATTCTAAACACGTGGTCCAGTACAAGATCATCAACATGCTAATGGGAAGCTTGGGTGCCTCATATAAAGTTTGAGTTGGATACACTCCTTGGCCTTGAGAAATCATGGGTATATGGTGGGACAGATGCAGTAAGGTTACTCTGCACATTTGAGGATAGAGAAATGGTGGTTATATGGTCGAAGGAGGGAGTATTCAAATTATATCTCATCGCCATGAAGTCTAAGAAGTTCAGATCTCGTAAACGTTGGTGTACTTGACATCCCTACATAATGACACCTAGTTAGTGCAGTCATTCATGTGCAACCCTTGCATTTTTGTACACCTATGATTTTGCTGATCATTTTTCTCATTTCCTTTAGCAATCGACATGATTCGGAGTGCTAAATCAAAGAAACAAAAAGGAAGTCATGTCAGCAACATAGCTGATTCAGAATGCAACATCAAGGAGATGAAAATAACACTCGGATGAACAAGCAAGGCTTGTTTGGGCAAGCATGTGTTTGCCTAGGTTGTGTTATTTTGAGTTGCAGTCAAATGTTTGTTTTTTTTGGTAGCTGATGGAACTATGACGGCACCTTTGTTTGTGCTACAGTCACAACGGTAGGGGCTGGAATGTTAGAGATGTCTATTCGTTTTGGGGGCCTATGCGTGTTTGATGAAACGTTGTTTTATATGATGAAATGGTGTTCTCTATATAGTAGTGTATGCGTGATGAAATTTTGGTTTATGTGTTCTACATATACTTCTAGCTGGTGTTTGTGTTTTGATAGTATGCAGTAGTAGGAGTATTTGTTTTGCAGTAGGATTTTTATTCGATCTGAATTAGTACTACCATTTAGTTAGTGCTTCCTGTAGAAGAGTCTATGCCGACACCTAAATAATTAGTAGACCTTGGTTGCACACCATTTTCACGTGCTTGAATCAGAGCTACTTCAGACATTTGTTTCTTGTTATGTTAAACAGACATTCTTGTATCGAAGATCTGCATTTTCATACACGTGGTAGATAATCCCTCTCCTTGACTTGGATCCCTAAAATAGAGGGTGAACGACCTATTTTTAAATTATTCTTCGGACAATCTCTAAATACAAAATCAAAGTCGATCACCAAAACCTACCGCCTACCCTGTTTGAATCAGAGGCATCAGTTGATGTGACTCTCGCCTTAAATTCCTGACCAGATGGTGTTCGATCTACACAACCTTTTTTCTAGTAATAAAACTTGGCCGACAGACAAATTCAAAATCGTAATCGAGCGGCGAAATAACCAACCGAACCCGAAGCATTTTGCACCCCTCTATTTCAAACATTTTGAGGAAAAATCCTCCACCGAGGTAGTACTATTTTTATATTATTACTTGGATGCTAGGCAAATTTAAAATCTCAGTTAAGCGGCAAAATTTACTTCCTACGCTATGTGAATCGAAGGTATCCAAGTTTCTATGCAAAATGATGGTTCTAAATGATCAGTTGATGTGACTCTTAGCCTTGAATTCCTGGATAGATAATGTACGCTATATAATATTTTTTCTATTAGTAGATGGACGCTAGCCAAATTCAAAATCTCAATCAACCGACAAAATCATGCACCTACCTTGAAGCATTTCCTGTGGGGCCCCCTGATTAATCCTCCGAGAATCCCTGTTATGCATACACCACGATCCCATGATCAGTTAGTCATGGCACATAACCGACAAGTATCAAAGTAAACTTCCATTACTTAAGCAGATACATGTCATACCTTATTTGCCATTATGGCTACATCAATCATCATCAGCGGAACTTCATCAAGCATGGAGCCCGAGCGATGCCTTAACCTATAGGCAACTGACTGGGAGAACCTCCTAGCTCGCATAGATGTCAAGTTCATCATCTTCTTGATATTTGACCAAGTTAATAGCCAGGGACAATGCCAGTGAGTACTTTGAATGTACTCGCAAACCACCTTAAGAGAATACTAATAACAAGAGGATATGCAATATAGCTGTGGTAGTAGGAGGGCTCCAAGAGAGGTTCTTTTCTCAAATAATTTCTCTTGTAGATATAGCATCTACATATCTTTGTTGAAAACGTTTTGTAAAACCATTGGAAAACATTTTGAAGAGTTTTGAAAAACACTAGGATTGGGCCACCCATTTGTTTCATCCTTCCGGTCATCCCATGACCAAACTCCTTTCCTTCCTTTTCGACCATCCCATGGTCAAAACATGTATCTTTTCCGACCATCCCATGGTCAAAACATTACCAAAGCCATTGCTTTTCCGAAATCCTTTTTGAAAACAAAACCAGCACCGCTCTACAACAACCTTCCCAACTGTCCATGACTGCGGACATGGCTATTCAAATATATTTACACTCTACAGAGGTTGTACACTTTACCCACACCATCCGGGTACCCTACCCTGATCTACACCGATCGTGGGTCGAGTAACCGATCAAGACTCTCCGGATGCCCACTCCAATATAAGTGCCTACCCTATGAGTGTTGTTCCCCTCCGCATCAAGATGCCCTATATAGTTCCCAAGCCAACTGGAGCGCTTTTTCCACTTCACAAAGTGTGCGCTTTCAATGAGGGGCTCATAGTAACGCGTGGAGGCCCGTAGACCCTTAGTTCCTTCTCACAATCGATGTTTTACATGGACCGTTGTACCAGAGAAGGCCCAACCGCCAGGGATTTATATCCCCTATAGTCGTTGGGAGGCAATTTATACCAGAATAAACAAACATCAAATCCAGCCCTGTCCCATTCCAGATTAGTGTGGTTGCACGGGTTAATTGTTCTAGCAAAACTACAAAGAACCGGTGCGTTTTTGTAAACCTTCTCCCTCCATCTTTCCTTCATTTTTTTAGAACAAAAACCTTTTTCTTTTCTCAAACTTCTCTTGGTAGGTCAAACCTCACCAAGGTTTTGCCATAAACATTTGTAAAACTTTTTCACGGGTCTTCCCATCCTCTAGTTTTGCTTTGGCTAAAATGGGGTCTCCAAAGGGGTATAGTGTTATACACCATCTACCATTCTAGGGAAAAGTAGGTGTCGTCAAGGGGGTTGTACTTAGCAGTACAAGAGTGTAATGGGATTGGAGGATCCAAGATACTATCAGATATACATCATCATATAGTAAAGTAGTGCACCTTTCATAAAACAGTAGGTAAAACATGCATAGGTAAAATAGTAGGACAAGACTTATGAGCAAGAAGGTGGCTTGCCTATAATCAACAATCTGGCAATATATGTCCCTGGTCTTCTTCTTAGAATACCATAATAATCAATTAATAACCATCTTCTTCGGTTCTTCGATATAATTGCAACTATCATTGTCAAAGAGGATACATGCAAGAAAACAGAGCCACAATCAACACAAGGCATACAAGCATTAGTACAATACATCAAACAAACATACAACACATCATTCAATTCAGTAAGTTTTGATAGGTGGAGTTTGTTGCATTTGGAAGAAATGGAAAAACACTTGTGGAATTTCCTTTAGGATTTAATTGCCAAAATTATTTAATAAAAAGGTTTGGAACTGAGGCTTTGGTCTGTATGATACCAATGTACATACCATCAGATAGATATTGAAATAAGAAGGCCAACAAAAATGGTTTCACAATTTTATCATTTTTCTTTAATTTCTTATTAGTTTTCTAGTGATAGAAGCTCTAGTTTGAGTAACTAATTCACAAGAAAAGATATGTAGGTCCAAAAATTATTTCCTTGGATGTATTGGTGGAGTTTTGAGTACTGAATCACTGAGTGTTGGATTGTCTTCAAAAAAGTTACCAGAATGCCCTTGGGAAAATTTCAAAATCAGTTATGCATAGTGTTTGTCTTTTTAAACAGAATTATTTTACAGTTCCAAACAGTATGAGGTCAAGGACATTGGATATGTATTACGAATACCTTCCAGTAGGAATTGGAATCACTATTTTTGGAGTTAATAAGCTTCTGAAATGATTTATTTAGTGATAAAACCATGTATAGAAGTATTTAATTCATTTAAATTCAAAAGAGGATCAATAAATAGTGATGCCCTAGGTTTTGATAGGTACTAATGTACAAAATTACTTGGAGTTGGATTTTGATCAATACCGATTTTGGTTTGGCCGCAAGAATTTTCCGAAGGCAGTTTTGGCTTATTATTGTTATGGGCAAACCAGGAAACAAACTAGGATGGTGCCACTTGGATAGGCAAGGTATCATCTATACCATTCAATACTCAAAGGTTTTACTCCATTTGGAGTTGTAAAACTCATAGAAAGAATTTATTGCTAAAATGGATACATTTTGGTAGGTATTTTATTATGATTAATATGGGTATTATTTTGGTGAAGTTTGAGTACAACATGTTGATAGAGACATTTAGAAACCCTAGGAAATTTAGATATGGGAAATTGGAGTTGATTTCCATTTTCAAAATGATTAAAACCGATGGCCAAATTTCTGGCTCTAGACAAAATGAATAAAAGAAAAAGGTTAGCAGGCTCGGATCTGGGAGGCGATTGGGCCGCGTGGCATCGGCTGGACCAACATGCGGGCGAGGGCGCACGGGAGCCGTGGTTTGAAATGTCGGGGATGGGCCCGCCAGTTAGTGAGAGGGGGAGGGCGAAGGGGTATAGGCAGTCCTGCACCGTCTGATTAGAAATGGGTCGACGATGAGGGGCCGTCGTCCTCCTCTATCACGGCGGCGACGAGAGGAAACCCTAGGGGAGGGAGGGGTACATGGGGGAGGCTCACTGGGAGCTTGCGGATGACCATGGAGGCGACGGGGGACGCGGGTGACGACGGCGACTCTAGGGATGTGTGTCACGACGCCGTTTGCTTTCGGAGAACGGCTCACGCGTCGACGCCTTGTCGGAGCTCGCCGGAGAGGCTGTTGCGGTGGCTGTATGTCGAAAAGAAATCCAAGGTTAGAACCAGAATAGCAAGGGGAGTTTGGGAGAGGGACATGTGTTGGGGATATACTTTCCGGGTATCCTCACTGTCCCTCACTGACCAGGGTGGCCCATTTTGGGTTAGAGCTTTGCTTCACGGGCGGCCTAGTCAGGGAGAAGAGACGGAGTCTAGTCCGTCTACGGGAAGGCCCAGAAGACTTACCGGCATAGGCCTGTAGTGTTACTTGTATTTCAAGATGTACTCTGTAACCGACTCTTAATCGTAGCTGGATAGATCTCTCCTGTAAACCCTAGACCGGATATCTATATAAGCTGTCCTAGGGAGAGCCTTTAGGGCACCCTCACCATAGTCTACAATCTCAACTCGCACAGGCGAAACCCTTGTAACCCATATTCCGGCTCTGTCGTATTACTGGATTGTTAGGAGGAGTAGGATCCGTCCAAAGCCGGCGGATTCGAACTTGGGTAAACTTGTGTGCTCACCGTCCCGGAACACCATACGTCTCACACCCCTCTCTTCCACACGCTCCAAGGACCCCCTCATGGCGTACTTGTCATCAATCCGACGATAGTTGGCGCCCACCGTGGGGCAAGTGAGCTTTAGATCTGCGTTCCGAGTGGAATCTGCATGAATCGGAATCGGCGAGACTACCACCGTCGGTCGCATCCTCTACACCAGTGACGTCCCTCTCATCGTCTCAACGAGACCTGGATTCCAGCTAGGGAAGTCGTGACCGCCTACACCATCATGTCTTTCGGCGAGATCGATGTGTACATCGGTTCGCTGAACCTGCCCCACCCACCCCAGCGGTGATGATAGAGGCAGAAGAAATTTCTGGGTCCCCTTTGTCCATGGAGGCGACAGAGTTCCGGATCCCAGAAAACCCTAATCCCACCCAGCCCACACCGTGCTGGTAGTGGATAAGGCCGAACCTGAAGCAGATCTTGCGGTTCAAGTCGAATCTAGAGTGCATCTCCCTAATGAGGCAGAATCCCAGATCGATCCACCCGCCGAGGTCGAAGTCTAGGAGGAGCACAACAACAACCTTGGTTCCGGCTCTGTCAACGCCAGAACAGACCAACCTTTCCTAATGCATACGTTGAGGCGCACGATGCTGCAAGGTGCAAACGTGGATGAGGTTCTTGAAACCGTCATGATCTTCAAGGAATCCCACGAGGAAAGTCACAACTACCTCAGGAGCCACACATCGCACTTCATCGGATATGTTGGATCCGGATCCAGCTCTGTTGATGCTATTGACAATGCTTACTCAGTGCTGGAGGCGATCGGAACAAACACCGACTTACCCGCATCCTCGGATGACTCGATGACATCGGCGGATTTCCGAAAGTTCTCCGCGGAATATGAAGAGGAGTACAACTCCAAAGCTGCAAAAGAAGGATCCGGAGAAAACTCTCCCAAAGCGCAGGATACCATGGACATCGGAGATAATCCCGAGGTCCAGATATCTAAAAGTACAGATCAGAGCTTGACTCCGAGAAACGGACCCAAAGTCGTCTTTGCTACTGGCGCTGCCAAGAAGGAAAAGAAGAAGAACACGAAGAACAAGACCCCGACAAAAGAACTTCTAGCAGAGGAGGTGATTGCCGAGGAATACGAGGAAGACTCGGATGGAGCACTTATCCCAGACAAGCCCAAAGAAGAGTCGGTGGATGGACACGTGGTCACCGCAGGTGCCCTTAAACTCATCAACGCTGCATTAACCACACCTATCCCTACTGCGGCAGAACTTACTGCTGCAGAGTTGGAAGAAAGGGCCCAAGCCCTAGAAGCGCGCCGCCAAGTACTCCTTGATGAAGCCAAGAACATCGAGGAAGAGAAGAAGCGCATGGCCAAAGTGGAGAAGCTCATCTCTCTGCAACATCAGAAGAACCGGAAATGACACACACGTGACAATCAATTTCCGGAAGTACGCAAGGTTCTCTTTGAGGAAGATCTGGGGATGCCTCAGCTTGACAGTAATGGAGATCTGCTGTATACAACACCAGTGCAAAACACTGCTGTAGCCCGAGACATCCTGGTAAACAACCCAGGACCGGAAGAGGTTCGATTGGGCATTAAGCTACTCACCAAGGGTCTGGAGCAGCAGGAGGTCGCGAAATCCAGAAGCGGAAAACTGGTCTCTCAATCAGACCAATGTCGCACGGATCCGGCCTGGAACAACATAAGACCCCAACGGGTTCCGGAACAACGTCACCGTTCCGACCGTCGAGAAGACAATCACTCAAGAACCAGATCTTCAGGATAGCACCACAGAGCTACATGTGACTGGTGCAACGTTGCTCCAGCCACTGAACAAGAAGCGATTGCTGCACTATACCCAAGAAAGCCTCCCTAGCGAGAGTCGAGCGATTGCAGAGAAGAAGACAAAGAGAAACATCGGGAGGAGGAGTGGCAAAGAATGCCACCTCCTAGACATACAAGTTGTCCGGCTGATCCCCACCATGCTGGGAGTGACGGACGAAGGAACGACGGACACCACGCCGAGTCAAGCCGGCAGGGGGCTCGTCGTAATGAAGATCCTCCCCAGAACCGGAATAATGACTCTCCAGACGGAGACTGGCGATCAGACGGAAACAATCCAACTACTCCAACCTCTCCACCAAGTAGCCATCAATACGGCTCTCAAGGAGGCCAAGGAGGGTGTCGTGGCGGAGGAGGTGGTGGCAGAAGCCGAAGTCCGGCTCCAAGGCACCGCAGCCACCACTGTAAATCAGGACGACGATCTCTGTCCCCAAGTGACGTGAGACACCGAATTAACTCCAACATAGAGGCGCAGCTCTACGAAAATGATGATATATACATGGGCCCAAAATTCTTCGGAGCACGTATAAGAGTGACAAGATTCCCGGAAGGATTTGCTATCTCAAGACATATCCAGCCCTTCGACGGTGTAGCTCAGCCAGATACTTGGCTCCAAGATTTCTTCCAAGCTTGCTGCATCGCCAAAGGCAGAAACAGCCTGGTCGTGACCCGGTATCTCCCACTAATGTTGCGGAAGACGGCACGGTCATGGCTTAATGAACTTCCGAATAACACCATACACAACTGGTATGACATGCAAAGCGCATTCTTTCAGAATTTCGAAGGCACATATCGGAGGCCCTGTACGGTAGGAGACCTAAAGTGTTGCACCCAGAAAGCCGGAGAAACTTGCCGAGATTACCTTGGACGATGGATCGACACTAAGAACTCCTGTGAGGGAGTAAACGATCAAACTGCGATTGAAGCTTTCATTGCACGACTGCCAATTGGTTTACTACGTCATCGCTTGAAGTGCGACATGGTCACTGATTTGGGAGAGATGATAGAAATAGCGAGCAAGTATGCAGATGCTGACGATGACACATAGGGATTACTGAATGCCCTAGCTTTTCCATAGTCGGTAAAACAACCAAAGCAGCAAGCTCAGAAGTGCAAGAATACCTCGGAAGAAAAACCCAACACGGAAACGGCAGTGGTCACTGGTACTTTCAGGTCTGGAGGATGAGGAGGGCGCGGTGGTGGTCGCTGACACGGTCGTGGGACATCAAGGGTCCAGGCTAGAGGAGACCAACAACCTGGCAAAACCTACTCCTGGGCCAACATTGCCAATAACCCATGTGTGCACCACTTAGATGCCAATGGGGGCTCGTCTCACACAAACGCTGAATGTCGTTTTAATGACGACATCAAGAAAGACGGTACTGCTGGCTATAGGGCTAAGCAGAAGAAGGGAAAGAAGAATACCAAAAAAGATAAAGAGACCAAGGAAGATTCCGACATGGAGGAAGCTGATCCTTCAAATCCCAAGCCGGAAGGGAAGAAAAACTTCCCAAGAAAGAAAGACACTTACGTCACTTTCCTCGGATCTCAACCAACTAAGGTCAAAAATGCAGTTATGCATGAGCTCAACACAACAGTTCCGGCTGTCCCCCAATTCCTGGACTAGTCGAAAGTGGCAATCACCTTTGACTGTGCTGATCATCCGCCTAAGTTGCACATGCGAGGAAAATATGCCTTAGTCATCAATCCACTTATTGATGGCTATGGTTTCTCCAAGACTCTCATGGACAGCGGCAGCAACATTAACATCTTGTATGTCCAAACGCTACGCCGGATGCGAATCTCGAAGACCCAGCTGAACTACAGCTCTGTGATCTCTCACAGAGTTATCCCAGGAAGACATGCAAATTCCCTGGGAGAAATCATTTTGGATGTTACTTTTGGAACTCCAAAGAACTATCAGACAGAAGCATTTTCCTTCGAAGTGGTCCCGTTCAAGAGCGTGTACCACGCTATATTCTGACGTCCGGATTATTGGGCTTTTATGGCTTATCCGTGTTACATTTACAATATGATGAAAATTCCAGGTCCCAACGGCGTGATCACCATCAGGGGAGACCCGAAGAAGGCGCGGGAGTGCGAGGACAGAAATGCCACCTTTGCTGAAGCCGTGCTACACGCCTAGGAGTACCAGGAGATCAAGAAGACCATCGATCCGTCCGAGATGCCCGCAACGAAGAAGGAGCTGACAAAGCCAAATCCAGAGTTCAAGGCATCGAAAGAGACGAAGAAAATATCATTGAAGGATGATGACCCCTCCAAGGTGACCCAGATAGGCGTAGGCCTAGATATCGCATAGGAAAGCACGCTCATGAAGTTCCTCCAAGCAAATCAAGATATCTTCGCATGGCAGCCATCTAACATGACCGGAGTACCTAGGGAACTTGCCGAGCACTCTCTAAATGCACACCCGAATGCTAAACCCGTCAAACAGTCCCTACGATGTTTTGGCAATGAAAAGCATAAGGAAATAGCTAAGGAACTAGCCTGGCTCGAGTTAGCCGGATTCATAGAAGAGGTTATCCACACTGAGTGGTCGGCTAATCCTGTAATGGTCCCTAAAAAGGACACCACTTATTTAAGGATGTGTGTTGATTATACTGCCTTGAACAAGGATTGTCCCAAAGATCCATTCGCTCTGCCTAGGTTTGATCAAGTTATTGATTCTATGGCAGGCTCGGAACTCCTATGTTTTCTCGACGCATATTCCGGTTATCAGCAAATTCAGATGAAGGAATCTGACAAAGTCAAAACTTCATTCATAACCCCCTTCGGAACCTTCTATTTTGTTACGATGCCCTTTGGCCTCAAGAACGCAGGAGCTACGTACCAACGCTCTATGTAGCGTTGCCTCCACGACCAAATCGAACGCAATGTACATGCATATGTGGATGACATTGCGGTGATGTCCAAAAAGAAGGAAACCTTAATTTCCAACTTGGAGGAAACGTTCGCCAATCTACGAAAATACAACATAATGCTTAACCCTAAGAAATGCTTCTTTGGAATACCAGGCAGAAAATTGTTAGGTTTTATCGTGTCTCAAAGAGGCATAGAGGTAAACCGGGACAAGATTAAGGCTATACTCAATATTTCCAGGCCAACTCGCCTGAAGGACGTTCAAATACTAACTGGCTGCATTGCCACAGTCAGTCGGTTTGTAAGCCAACTCGGTGAAAGAGCCACACCACTATACAAACTCCTGAAAAAGACAAAAAAGTTCGTTTGGACTGACGAAGCTGAAGCTGCACAACAGGACCTGAAAGCAGTACTCTCATCTGCTCCCATGTTGCAGCATCGGAACCACAGGAATCGATGTTGCTCTATCTCGCTGCGACAAACATGGTCGTTAGTATCGTCATGGTGGTGGAGAGACCAGAGGAAAATCAAGAACACTTGGTGCAGCGTCCGACTTACTATCTTAGTGAGGTCTTAACTGAATCAAAGCAGCGGTATCTGCACTATCAAAAGCTGGCTTATGGTGTGTTCTTAGCATCTCATAAGTTATGGCATTATTTTCAGGAGCATCCAATTACCGTGGTGAGCACAGCTCCCATGAGAGACATATTCAACAACAGTGACGCCACAGGACGCGTCGCCAAATGGGGCATAGAGCTTTCAACTTTCGACATTGAGTACAAACCTCGTACAACAATCAAATCCCAAATCCTCGCTGACTTTGTCGTTGATTGGACAGAGACAACGGAGAATATGACCAAGCCAGAGTCGGAGTACTGGACCTTACATTTTGACGGGTCTAAGGCGCTCGGGGGCTGGCGTGGTACTCAAATCACCCCAAGGAGAAAACTTTCTATGTATTGCAGATCCACTTCACGGCGACGAATAACATTGCCGAGTATGAAGCACTACTTCATGGAATCCGGATTGCTAAGGATATCGGCATCCGACGTTTAATGTGTTATGGAGATTCGAATCTTGTTGCCCAACAAGTGTCAGATATCTGTAATGCAATCAAACACATGGCAGCATATAGGGCTGTCATGGACGAACTATCTAAATCGTTCAAAGGGTTTGAAGTTCAACACATCCCTCGAACATAAAATGAGGAAGTAGATGCACTATCTCGAATAGGCTCTGCACGGAAAAAGGTCCCGGATGGTGCATTTTTGGAGCACCTCAAAGTTCCCTCTATAAAAGGAGTAGACGAGGAATATCCGACCAAATCCGATTCACCTTTAGAAGCAGTTCTGGCTGTGATTCCTACCTAGACCCAACCCTTCCTTGATTACTTGGTAGACAGAAAATTACTCGAAGACGAAGTTCTGAGCCGATAGATCGTCCGACGAGCAAAATCCTACACTATAATTAGTGGTGAGCTCTATAAGCGGAGTGCATTTGGGGTCTTTCAGCACTGTGTATCTCCGGAAGAAGGAGTGGAAATCTTACGAGAGATCCACGAAGGCGAGTGTGGTCACCACGCTGCAGCCAAATCTCTAGTGGCAAAAGCTTTCCGACACTGTTTTTTCTGGCTTACAACCAAGGCAGATGTCGAACGGCTGGTCAAGACGTGCAAGGGCTACAAAAAATACGCCAAAGAAGCTCATGTCCCGACTGATCAGCTGCGAACAATACCTATAACATGGCCTTTCGCGGTCTAGGGGCTTGACATGGTAGGACCGTTTAAACGGGGTCCAAGTGGATTTACTCATCTCTTAGTGATGGTGGATAAATTCACAAAATGGATTGAGGCTAAACCCGTCACTAGTTGTGATGGAGCAATAGCCAGAAGATTTGTCGAGAATGTCATAAGCTGATATGGTTATCCGCATAGCATTATCACGAACAACGGGAGTAATTTCTCTATGGAAGAGCTTGCCAAATTCTGCAACAAACAAAATATCCGGCTTGAGATTGCGTCAGTCGCACATCCGCAGGCTAATGGACAAGTCGAAAGAGCAAATGGTTTAATCCTATAAGGCCTAAAACCAAGACTCGAAGCACTACTACGACGTGCTGCGGGGGCTTGGGCAGAGGAATTACCCTCTGTAATATGGAGCTTACGAACAACTCCAAACAGGTCAACTGGATACACACTTTTCTTCTTGGTCTATGCCGCAGAAGCAGTTCTTCCTAGTGTTTTAATTCACACTTCTCCTAGGGTTGCCGTGTATATTGAGGAGGATGCTGAAAATTCTTGGCAAAATGATCTCAACTTAGTCGAAGAAGTTCGTGTCGTTGCTGAGATGAGATCAACAGCCTATCAGCAGAAGTTATGCAAGTATCATAGCCAGAGAGGCAGAAATTGGTCGTTCAATAAGGGCGATTTGGTTCTCCGACTTGTGCAGAAAAGAAAGCACAAACTTTCCCCAATATGGGAAGGGCCTTTTTTAGTTAGTCGAGTATTGCACAATGGTTCTTACTATCTAACCGATATGCGGCCAGTCAAAGAAATACCTGCTACTAAGAAAAGAAAGAGAGCTGGAGGCAATACAGACCTGGAAGAATTAGACAGACCATGGAATATTGTTCAGTTACGTCCCTTTTATTCTTAGTTTATCTTTCTTTGTAATCATATATGCGTACATGTTCAATGAGAAATAATGTATTGGTTGCCACAAAAATATTCTGAGAAGTTATTTACCATCTTATTTCCGAATGATCATGTCACAGTCAAAAATCCCAGAATACTTGAAAGTACTTTATGCTCATGTTTATTCTGGTTTAGATTTTCGATTCTAAAAATGCTACCTTCAGGTATAAATCTAAATTTTCTAGTCTATACTTTGGTTATTTGTCTGATTGCCAGATGCGGGCATTTTCCGAGTAGTGAATTGTAGGTACTGGAAGACGGCTTTGTTTCCGAGTTCAAATTGGTTTAGCAATTGAGCTCCGTTGCTCGACAAAGTTTCCGTGCAAAAGGTTGGCCGGCTCACGAAAGGGACGAGGCGGAAGGCCAGATAAACGATAAGTACATACAAAAAATATAAAAGTGCTTATGTAAACATTTCAGGAATGAAAATTATAAAGCCAAAAGTGGTGAATAGATAAAATAAAACTTAGCACCAGCAAAAGTATCATACTTCTGATTTACAACCCTAATTGTTTTCAGAATAATACATTGTTTATTCTCATGCTCTACTATGCAGGGGAAGAAGAAGCAGCTACCGGCTCACTGGAGACGTCAGCCTCGCCTCGATATCTTTTTGAGACATTCAAATCCGAGATGGTTTGTTCGTCATCGGAAACTTCACTAGTTTCTTCGGCGAGCGGAGGTGGCGTCTCTACGCGAGTGAAGAAGGGAGTATCATAGCTGGTCAAGTTAGCTACGTGGAACCCATATCCGGCACAGGAGTCCATGATTGCTTCGATGTCCTGCTCCTAACCATCTTCATCCACAGTAGAATACCCTCTGGTCACTTGCCAGATCTCCATGATTCCATGGTGGCTCATAACCATGGTGAGAGCGTTCTGCGCTGCGGTCCGCGCGTTGGACATGTTCCAGTCCTGGATAAGCTGGGGCATCTCCTTGTCTTTGTCTTGCACTTCAAAGCCAAACATGCTATGCATATCCGGAACCTTGAGAACCTCGCCAATATCTTCAATGGATTGGCGGAAGTCATGAAGCAAATCGCCGACTTGTGTAAGCCGGCTAGTGCAAGATTTGGCAGAGGCCGAGTCTAGTAACTTTAGAGGATCCGCACATGTAATGCAAAAGGGTTAATAAAATAAATTTGAACTCCAATGAGTCGGAAGATGCAGAAAAGTCAGAAAGAAGGAAATATACTGAAGATGACATCGTCGACTTTGGTCTTCTCCTCCCGAAGACTCTGAAGTTTAGCCCAGATTGCCT
Source organism: Avena eriantha (assembly GCA_910589775.1). Lineage (NCBI taxonomy): Eukaryota > Viridiplantae > Streptophyta > Magnoliopsida > Poales > Poaceae > Avena > Avena eriantha. The sequence goes on along the minus strand of OU342743.1, from coordinate 318,106,740 downwards.
CGGCAATATCCTTCTCTCTGAACAATTCATTGCTGAGATCAAAGATTTTCTTATCCTGGAGCACAATCTTACGATCGCGCTCCTCGGTGGCCATGGAGGAGGATTCGAGAACTTGAGGAATGCTCTTCTCATGATCTACCTTAAGCTTATTCAGCTCTTGGCCGAGGTCCTTGTTTTCCACCTCCAGGGTTTTCAGATTCTCGGCCTCCTTGATCATATCACATGACTGTTTTACCAGTGCTGTAGTCAAAAGAAAAATAGTTGAACAAAAATTCGACTATGAAATAAAAGGCAAGGTTTGAGTACTGAAATGGTTACCTTCAGCCTCATCCCTGGATACTTCCAGTTGAGCATTTTCAAATCAGAGAGCTCTGATTTCTCACCGCTTGTTACAAATATTCTTCAATAATTCCTGGTTATATGAATTAACTTTCTGTAAGTCGGAATACATAGAGTCAGAAGTCTACTAAAGACTCGGGCTAATATTTTTAACTAATATCAGCACGAGCCTTGGGGGCTACACTAGTTCATTCTTTGGCATCCTAAGGAAATATAAATCCAGATTGTCTATCCAACTTGATCCTTGGGGGCTAGAGGATAGGATATGGAATAAAGTAAAAGTTGGAATTCTGACTTACATGTTGTTCATGAGTGAGTTTGCTCAAACTCATGTTCACTTCTGTAGTAACCTTCTCGGCGAGGGTGAGCGGGATCACTAGTGGTGCTGGAAGCTCGCCAGTTCTCAGCCTCTCGTTGTGAAGATGGACTTGTTCAAGAAGTTCAGAGTACTTGACATCCTCTTCTTATTGTGCTTCTTCTTCGGCCGTAATAGCCCGGCTTTCTAGGCATTACCGGGCCAGCCGTTGAATCTCCTCCACAGATTTCCGAGAAAGGCCAAGTTTGCCAAGACCCGGATTGCTGAGGAGATTGTCAGCAAAGACATCTACCGAGGGATCATTACCCGAAGAGGGTTCACCCTTATCAAGACTTGAGTCACCCATGGTGACGTCATTTTGCGACCCAAGGATCGCTGGCTCTGCTGAATGAGCCGGATCTTCTACAACAGTCGGAGATGGAGTAATCTCCGGCACTGCAGAAGGCTGAGGGGCAGGAGTCGGAGGAGCTACGGCAGGAGAAGCCAAGTTTAGCTTTGACTGGCGCAGAGGCTTCGAGGCAACAACCTTCCCTTTGCCCTTGGTGAGCTGTTTAGCTCTGAGAAGGTAATAGAACAAAGAACATTACATCTCGGAAAAGAATTTTGAATAAAGTACAAAGGTGGAATTTGTGAGGAAAGTTACCTCTTCACAACATGCACCTCCTTTGTGCCAATGGACACTGTCGGAGCCTTGTGCTTCCGAGTAAGGGTCTCCAGCAGTGGAACCAATTCTCCGTCATCCAGAGAAATCTCAGGAGGATATCCCTCGATAGGAGCAAGCTCCGACTCGGGGAGGTCAGCAAGCTAAAAAGAGACAACATATTTCAGTATTGCTAAAACAATGAAAAGATGAACAAATGAATCAAGTTACTGCTGGAAACTTACCGGCACTACAGGATCTTCTACCGTATGCATGTCCAAGGATAGCTCCGGGATTTTCCTCTTGATCCGCTCCCTTATCAGCCACTTAATTTGACACACGTAATCTTTATCCATGTAAGGCTTGGAGCAGATTTGGAGCGAGTCCTTTTTGGACACCGTGATGGAGTGCATAAGCCGGTCTCCATGATGTTGGAGAGGCTGGATCTAGCATACCACCCAGCAATGAACTAAGTCGGACCCTTTCAGGACCTTATGCTTCATCAAATACTCGATCAACCTCTTGGCAAGAAGCAGATCGTCACTGAAAGCCAGCGCATCTACGTCCCAAGACTATTGGGCGTGGCGGCACCGTCGATGAAAGCTGGCAAAGCAGTAGCTTTGCCGGGAGCGGGAATATCCTTATGATAAAAGAAACTGGACGGCCATTGCATGACCGTCTCACTGGCCATAATCCGGGGATAGACGTGCTCTCTTCTAACAGAAAAACTAATAGTACCAGTAATGTATGGATTACCAGCAGTGATGGAATTTCTCCGGACATGAAAATAAAACCGGAAAGAGTAAGGCTCGGCCTAATGCCAAGATGCCCCTCTCACAAAGATGCATACGCGCTCATCTCTAAGAGAGAGTTCGGGGGAAGATGATGGAGTTGAACTCCGTAGTGATCTATAACCTCAGAAAATAAATCTGAAGGAGGGAAGCTCAAACCTCTGTCGAGGTGGGTGCCGAAGTGCACTCGCTCGCTGTCGCAGGGGTTGGGGACAGTTTTTCCAAAGCCGCTCCGCTAGTCACTAGCACGGAGGAGCCCTTCGTCCTCCACGATGCGGAGCTTGGCATCCTCAAGGATGCACGGGATCCAGACCCCGTAGTTGCTCTCTTTCTCTTCCGCCGTTGCCGTCGCCGCCGTGCCGGAAGATGATGCTGAAGCCATTTTTCCTATGTGCCGGTGACCTTGGATGGGTGGTGCTGGAGGTTTCTATGGAGCACAGGAGCTCTGGGTTCATGGGGGGACGTTGGGGAGAAGGAAACGGCGCAAGTGCTAGTGAAGAAGATGGGGAAAAGGATCCTCACCACTTATATCCTCCAGCCGTGTCAAGATTCATGTAAACGCAATAGTGAACGTGCCACATGTCATGGAAAGAACTAGGTAACCCCCGCGCGATGATTACCCCGCCTCGATCTCCACGCACGCATTAAAATGGCGCCTCGGTTCCATGAAAGGCGGACCCACCAACGGTCGTGCTGACAGGAATGTCTGTCAGTGATGTGACTTGACCATGACTGGTGTCAGGTTACGTCAGAGACCAAGTTCCGGTTTAGTTTGAATTTCGAGCTGGAAACCCGAATAATGTATTCATAGGTCTGACTCATTTGAGACTCGGATCCTATCCTTTCTTTTTTGAAGTTTTAGGAACCCTTCACGATTCTGCAAGCCGAAGATCAAGCTAGATGATGATGGAATCCGACTTTGGATCATGGAGGCTTCCGGGGGTTGCTGTTGGGGATATACTTTCCGGGTATCCTCACTGTCCCTCACTGACCAGGGTGGCCCATTTTGGGTTAGAGCTTTGCTTCACGGGTGGCCCAGTCAGGGAGAAGGGACGGAGTCCGGTCCGGCTATGGGAAGGCCTAGAAGACTCACCGACATAGGCCTGTAGTGTTAGTTGTAGTTCAAGATGTATTCTGTAACCGACTCTTAATTGTAGCCGGATAGATCTCTCTTGTAAACCCTATGCCAGATATCTATATAAGCCGTCATATGGAGACCCTTTAGGGCACCCTCATAATAGTCTACAATCTCAACTCGCACAGGCAAAACCTTTGTAACCCATATTCCGGCTCTGCCGTATTACTGGATTGTTAGCAGGAGTAGGATCCGTCCAAAGCTAGCAGATTCGAACCTGGGAAAACTTGTGTGCTCACCATCCCGAAACACCGTACGTCTCACACCCCTCTCTTCCACATGCCCCGAGGACCCCCTCATGGCGTACTTGTCATCAATCCGACGACAACATGCAGGACCAGGGGAGCAAGGGGGGGAGAGGCTACACTTGGTTTTGCCCGAGGCCGAGGCTAGTTCTTCTTCCTTCTCTCGGGCCAGGAAGAGCAAGGGAGAGGGGGTGGATCTCTAGAGGGGTAAGTGGGAAGGGAAGGGAGCAAATGAGGATCGAATGAGAGGCAGGGGAGCCTCTGCCCTATTTAACTCGAGGGGAGACTGTATGGTGCACCAAGTGCACAAATTGCTAGGGCTTGATCCAAGGCTTGCTCATTGGATAAGCTAGGCGGTGGAGAGAGGCGTAGTGCAGCTCTGGGTCGTGGCAGAGAGGAGGGAGGGTGATACGTTGCTAACGTATCCATAATTTTTGATGTTCCATGCTTGGTTTTATCTACTTTCTTGTGTTTTGTCCACACTTTGGAGTACTTTTCATATGATTTCTTGGACTAACCTATTAACAAGAGCCACAGTGCTAGTTGCCTGTTTTCTGCTGTTTTTGGTTCCAGGAAAGTCAGAAAATGAATATTCTCGGAATTGGACCGGACAAAAGCCAAAGTCGTTATTTTCTCGGAAGACTCATGGAGCCAGAAGGAGAGACAGAGAGGGGCCACAGGGTGGCCACACCACCCCATGGTGCAGGTCCCCCTGGCCGTGCTAGGGCATGGTGTGGGCCCCTGGCCGCCCACCGACCTTGCCTCTTCGCCTATAAGATGCCTCCCGGGACGAAAACCCTAAATAGTCAATCAGAAATCCATAAAAAGTTCCGCAGTGCCGCCACCACCGAAGGGGAGATTCAGGGGACAGAAAGTCTCTGTTCCAGCACCCTGCCGGGATGGGGAAGTGCCCCCAGAGCCATCTCCATCGACTCCACCACCATCTACATCACCGTTGCTGATTCCCATGATGATGAGAGAGTAGTTCTCTCTCTAGGCTAAGGGTTCTACAAGTAGCTATGTGTTCATCTCTCTCTCTATGCATGATCATATTGTGATCATGAGCTTTGTAATCAAGTAGATCTACCTTGCTACTCAAGTGCTTTAATAGATCTCTGCTCTCCCTATGTGTGTGAAAGTGACAGCGTGCATACCATGGTGGCACTTAGGCTAGAGATTACAAATACTTGTTATGAGTTATATTTGGAGTTGGATGTCTTTATGAAATTGTCGTGTTTGTTGGAACCATCTAGTGCTCAACGTGATAGTGTGGGGTTATCTAGATGGGAAAGGCTTACTTTGAGGTGTGCTGTTATAGCCCTACCATGGATTAGCCAACCAGAGAGTAGTTAAGAGTAGTATCATGAAGAGAATATATTTATATGAGAGTGTTCACTAGTGAAAGTATGATCCCTAGGCCTTGTTTCTAAGCAATGATACACTGTTTTCAATTAGATCTATTACATATTTGCTTGCTTCCATCTTTATTTCAGTTTGCCTTTAGTCTTTTCCCACAACAACCACATGCTAGCAAGCTATTTTCTGGCACCATTGTCTTATATACATACCACTTGTATTTCATTATGTCTTCGCCGAACTAGTGCACCTATACACGTGACAAGTGTATTGGGTGTGTTGGGGACACAAGAGACTTATTGTATCTTGTTTGCAGGATTGCTTGCGAGGGGATACCTTTGACCACTTCCTCCCTGAGTTCGATAAACCTTGGGTGATCCACTTAAGGGAAAACTTGCTACTGTTCTACAAACCTCTGCACTTGGAGGCCCAACAACTGTCTACAAGAATAGAAGTGCGTAGACATCATGCTATTTTCTAGCACCATTGCCGGGGAGGTAAGGTAAAAGGTACTCACATCCTCCAGTGTGAGTGCTCGAAGTTATTTCCTTTAGATTCTGCAATTTTGTATTTTTGTTTCTTGTTTTCACTAGTTAGGCTTAATGGAAAACAACAACAAAATTAGAGACCTTTATAGTATTTATCTTGAGTTAGGACATGAAGTGTTTGAAGAGAAAATTAAAAAACCTATGGAACTTTATTTGCATGCTAATAGCAATGTTGTTAGTATGAATTCTTTGGACACCATTACTGCTAATGCTATGGAAAAGTCTAAGCTTGGGGAAGCTAGTTTTGATGAAAATGATCTTTTTAGTTCCCCAGCTTTGGAAGATAGCTATTCTATTGCTTATGATGATACCAAACCTCCAATATATGATGATTAAAATGATGAATATGATATTTTCATTCCACCTACTATTGAGGAGAAAATTAATTAGGATTACAATATGCCTCCTATATTTGATGATTATGGTGATGATAATGATAATGATAGCTATTTTGTTGAATTTGCTCCCACTACGATTAATAAGAATGACTATGTTTATGTGGAGGGTATTAATTCTTTTATGCATGTGGCTCATGATAATAATGTTTCATGTGATAGTTATATTGTTAATTTTATTCATGATGCTACTGAAAGTTATTATGAGAGAGGGAAACATGGTTTTAAGTATCTCAACAATATTAAGTTTCCCCTCTTTATGTTGAAAGTCTTGAAGTTGCACTTGTTTTGCTTTCCTATGCTTGTTGCATTTTGCTTTCATGACTTGTTGCTTTACAATATTCGTATGCATAGGAAGTGGGTTAGACTTAAATGTGTTTTTAATTTGCTTCTTGATGCTCTCTTTTACTTCAATTCATATTTCTTATGTGAGCATCTTCTCAAACTATCAATCCTAACTTAAAGGCGTTAAAGAAAAGTACTTATTGGGAGATAACCCAAAAGTTTTAGATGAGTCTTGGAAGTTATTACCTCTGTAATAACCTCTTCTTATCCTTTTTATTTGCTTTTTGTGCCAAGAGTAACCTCTAAAGAGAGAGAAGTAATGATTGGGAAAGTTGCTGTCCCGAAACAGATTTCTGTGCTTCACCGTAAAAATTCGTGTAAAATCTCTGAACATCGTTTTGAGGCGTAAATGTTTGTGCTTCTGTCCCAGGTTGTTATCTAACTTTCGTTATTTCAACACTTTTTGATGTGAGCAACAGAAGGTCTTCGAAAAAATTCGTCTTTACCTGTTGGTCTGTTTTGACAGATTTCTGCCATTTTCTGCATTTGCTTCTTGTTAGTCCCTTTTTGAGTTCTTTTGGGGAATTGAGATTTTTGAGGGACGTACTACAGTATCTAGTGTTCTAATGGAAGTTTATTTGGTGTTATAATTCAACCTTAAGACTTATTTACCTTGAGTGCACTAATGTTGCTAATAAAGATTGTGTGAAGTTTTGTATGAAGGAAAAATTTCAGGTGTTTGGAAGGAATGAGTAATGAGATAAAGGATGCACTAAAGCTCAAGCTTGGGGATGCCACGCATGTCACCCCAAGAAATATCCAAGAAGTACAAGCGTCAAAGCTTGGGTATGCCCAAGGCATGCCCTTCTTCATCAATGAAAATCCCAGGTTTCTTCCAAACACTTCATTTTTATTGTTTCATGCATAGTTGTGTTGTTTTTGGAGCGTCTTCTTTTTTGTTTTCGTTTTGGTTTTTCGTTTGCTTTGTTTTCTTAGTTTTCTGAATAAATTGGTTGGATCCCCTCTTTCATACATTGGTTTGCAAATAGTTTGGTTTGGAAAAGAATAGGAAAGTTCATACTTACGTGGTAAAAAGAGCTCGTTTTTGACTATGGCCTATGCTCTGTAATGCCATGCTTGATATTGTTTTGGCTTTATGCTTAGTATTCTTTGCTGTAGCATGACTTGTTTTAAACAATTGAGATTGCTAATGTGCCTTGGATGAATCATGCGTTGTTTTAGCATATTAAAGCATAGTATAGTGGTATTCTCCTTTGATGCTTTATTTGGGTTGACTTGGCGCATGCTCACACCATGTTATGACTATCCAAAGTCACCATAGCCTTTATGATCCTTTAGTTTTCAACTAGTAGTATCACATTATTCTTTGATCAATGATGTTTTGTCGCTCTACATGATTATGGCCATTATTGCTCTCTTAGTTTGTCGCTCCCAGTATTTTGCTAGCCTCCACAACCAAGTATGAGTTCCACTCATGCATCCAAATCCCTAAACCAAGTTATTCCAAAGAGTCCACCATACCTACCTACTAGCTTATGCTATTCCAAGTATATTCATGCTTTTGTTTACCTTCCAAATTAAACTTGTTATGAGAAAACTAGTGATTAAAGCTCTCACGAACTTGATGGCACACTTTACTTTTCTTGCCCTTAATAAACTTGAACCATTGTGTCCATTGTGTCGTCTATGTTGTATATGCTTGCACTTATTTGTTGGGAATTATTAGAACCATGTTTTCATGGGGAACGCTTTCAACATTGCACTTGGTACTTGTACCTAGTTGATATCATGCTCTTTTGTATATGGATGTCGTCGGTGTGAAATGAAAGGGGAGCTTGTAAGTCCATGGAGTTATGTATATGTGTTAGAGAAACGCCTGGGCCGTTGGTCTAATCCATGCTGACATGGTGGAAACCTGCAGCGTAACCATAATGAGCTATCTATGAAGCATTCTTCTTATAAAAAAAGAGTCCTATATTTAGAAAAAAGAGAAAAAAAAGATATTATGAAAATAGGAAAGAGAGAAAAAAGCACCATATTCCCATGGTAAATAAGAAGATTGCTGAGATGCTCGTTGTCTGCTTTCCTTGTTATTTTGTTATGGGGATTCTTCCGTATCATCGGGCAAGGGGTACCCCGTTGGCGGTTCTCTATGATACACATGTACTTACGATGACAAGAACTTATCGGTGACTAAACTTGAGTAGCATGAGGAGCGACCCTCGTATACAAGGGACATGATTCTAACTTAAACTTCATCAAGCATGTACACCATAGTTTGTTCACTTTAACCTTAATCGCTTAAAGATGCTGATGATAGGGGCAATGAGAGCTGAAAGCTATAAGTACCATAATTTTTGGAAGCTCTTTATGAGACTTGAATCCCTACTTCCTTTTATAATAAGACCTTTCTTCCACCATTATATTGAGTCTCCACCTTCTACCTTTATGCACCTACTTTGAGAGCATAGTGGCCATTCTTAGTTCTATGTGCATTGTCCCAAGACTAGTTGATTGATGCATAACTTGATATTGCTTGTTTTAAACTATTTGTATCTAGTCACTCTTATGAGCTTTGATTGTGTCCTATGCATTTATATTTGCTACTCTATGAGGGCCAAGCTGAATACTATTATGCTATGTTTTCTTTATGTGAAACAAACAAACGTCTTGCAAAGCATTGTTATTCATGAATCTTTTGTTTGTGCCTTTTCATGTTGCATCATAGTTTCTTTGTCCTATTGCTAGAACTTTGTCTTTCATGTTATGATTGATGGACTATGATCCCAGCTTTGAATGTTTTACAAATACTTTGATCAAGTCTTTGGTGGTGCATGTCACCTCAAAAATTATTCTTTCTTTTTATCACTTACCTACTCGAGGACGAGCAGGAGTTAAGCTTTGGGATGTTGATACATTGCAAATGTATCTATAATTTTTGATGTTCTATGCTTGGTTTTATCCACTCTCTTGTGTTTTGTCCACACTTTGGAGTACTTTTCATATGATTTCTTGGACTAACCTATTAACAAGAGCCACAGTGCCAGCTGCCTGTTTTCTGCTGTTTTTGGTTCCAAGAAAGTCAGAAAATGAATATTCTCGGAATTGGACGGGACAAAAGCCAAAGTGCCTATTTTTCTGGAAGTCATCAGATGCCAGAATACGAGACGGGGAAGGGCTGGGGGCCGGCCACACCACCTAGCCGCGCGGCCAGGCCTGGCCCGCGCCAGGGGGTGGTCTGGTCGACCCCAGCACCCCCTCGGCCTCTCCTTCCGCCTATAATATGCCCTCGGGACGAAAACCCTATGTGCCTGATCAAAAATCCACGAAAGAGTCTGTAGCCGCTGTCATCTCCATCCCTAGATCGGGAGGGATCTAAAGCTCTTCCCGGCACCCTGCCGGAGAGGGGATTTCACCCTGGAGGCCTTCTTCATCACCATGCAAGCCTCCGGTGTGATGCGTGAGTAGTTCATCCTTGAACTACGGATCCATGTACTAGCTAGATGGCTGGTTCTCCTCCTTTGTGCTTTCATGTCTAGATCTTGTGAGCTCCGTTCATGATCAAGATCATCTATTTGTAATTCTGCATGTTGTTTTTGTGGGGATCTGATGGATATTGAGATGCTATTTCAGATTGATTATTGATTCTATCATGTCTTTGTTATTTGTGATCTTGCATGCTTTCCGTTGTTAGTAGCTATCCTGGCCAAGTAGATTCTAGCAACTCCAAGAGTTAGTATTTATGCTCGATAGTGGGTTCATGCCTCTGGTAATCTGGGGAAGTGACAGAAATCTCTAAGGTACTAGATGTGCTGTTGCTACTAGGGAGAAAACAACGATCTTTTGTTCATAGAACAATTGTATTGTTTACTTTACACGCAGTTCGTAAAGCAATAATCTGTTGCTTGCAACTTAATACTGGAGGGGGTTCAGATGATAACCTGAAGGTGGATTATTAGTCATAGATGCAGTTGGATGGCGGTCTATGTATTATGTTGTAATGCCCAATCAAGTGTCAAAGGAGTCAAGATGATTAGTATATGCATGTATTGCTTTCTCAGTGTTTGTCAATTGCCCCGCTGTAATTTGTTCACCCAGCATGTTATCTATCTAAGGAGAGCCACCTCTAGTGAACTATGGATCCTGGTCCTTTTTACTTTACATACAATCTACAATCTTTTACTGCTTTGTGTTTACTATCTGCAAACTTTTACTTCTTTCCATTAGATACGTTTAATCCTTTGTTTTCTGCAAAACACGGTGAGATTGACAACCTCATCGCAAGTTGGGGACAAAGTTCTGTGGTTGTGTTGTGCAGGTCTCCATGTTGCTACTAGCACCGGTAGTGCGCCCTGCCAAGGCTCAGCTAGCAATACCTTTGGGGTGTTTCCTTGCTCCTACTGGTTCGATTAAACCTTGGTTTCATAACTGAGGGAAACTTGCTGCTGTGCTCATCATACCTTCCTCTTGGGGTTCCCAACGAGCTCTACATCAACATCACTCCAGCATTTTTCTGGCGCCGACACTGAGCCATCTCACATGCAAGCAGTTAAGAAAACACTACATCATTCAACAATAAAAAGTTTTTGTTCCCCTGAACTAATTAGGGTTGCTGAGATTGGGATGTTACAGGCCTTTCCCCCTTAAAAGAATCTCGTCACGAGATTTGGGAGACTAGGGTTAGGGGATTTTGAGTCGGAGTTAGTGTTATGCGTCTTGAACGTATTAACTTACGGTCCTCGTCTTTGAATATGGTTACCACATCGGTTGTAACACCCTCGAATCGGCCCTATGCAAGTTTTAGCCCTTTCCGCCAAACCCGCATAGAAACGATTCAAGGACGCCCACCAGGCACTTGCGTGCGGGTGGAAAACGAAGTAATACCATTACACGACAGTCCTCGATGGGACCCACAGAATAGATATATATACAATAGCGACTCAGCGAGTCAAGAATACATATATACAATACAAAGATCCAAATCACCTTGAAGACGATAGAGCGTCCGACTACGGACAAGATGCAAATGGGGCTAAGAGCCCTGAAGAATAACCAATGGCGTCCATAACCTTGCCCACGCCAAGCCGGAAGGGTAACCCTGCTAACGACGTCGATCTCAAACCTACTAAAACCAAAGGGGTGCCAACAAAGGGCAAAGGAAAAAGAGGAGCATCAGTACTGAGGCTAGTACATGGCGAGGCTAGAATTCGGCGGCTCTCGCCTACATAGGTATGGTGGACTGAAGCGGCAGCGCAGCATGCACTAAACAACCTATAGAGACTCAATAAAACTGGAGGCTATTAGAGAGGGATAAGAAAGACCTATTCGGATCCTACCTGATACTAGCAACAAACATACCCATCCTGGAATTCCCCCTCGACACCAAACGAGGAAGTCAAACCAAGGAACTCACACATTTGGCAGTTTTACTCATTCCGTTATAGTTGCAACACTTACTAATCAGATATAGATAGCATGAGTTATCCTGAAGCATAGGTAGTGGGCAGTTTTAGTTAACATTCCTTTGTAGTTGGGAACATTTACTAGTCAGATATAATTGTCCTCAAGAATCCCAAAACCCAGTAGTTGTTGGCACTTTTATCACATTCCATTGGAGTTGCAATACTTACTAGGCAGGTATAGTATGACACCGATCACCACAGATCCACCAGTTGTTGGTATTTTTATTATTCATTCCATTGTAGTGAAGCTGAATTACTAGTGACATATTAAGTCAAATTTATAGCACTACTTTAGTTATGCTTGTCTATGATCAAGATAGTGTGCTCCAAGTCGTCCATAACCGCGGACACGGATTTCAGAAAGTTTTACCCTGCAGGGGTGCACAAATAGCAACACACACTCGATCAACCTCGCAAAAACCAACTCAAAACCCAACAAGGCTTTCACGACAAAGCAATCACAGGATTCATAAAATATTTCAGGGGTCACCCCACTAAGCTACCCGCAACGAAGTTGGCCGGCTCCGAGATGGACCCAGGGTTTGTGTCAATGGCTGTAAATGACTGGGAACCCAAAAGTGTGACTGGGCTTGTCGATACCGCGAAAACATTCCATGATCCAAAATAGTACAGGTGCTCCACGCACAATCTTAAATAAAGCAGTAAAGCATGGCATAAGTACAGAATAGTAATAAAGCCCCAAACTACTTGTGGCCCCAAGAAATAGAAATGAATCAAGCTCTGGCTCAGGGGGGTCCATAAGGCCTCTCGGATGTGGATAGTGCGAAAAAATCAAGGAACAGGTATGAAGTACTCGGGGTCCTACGGGACACAGGTGAGCGTGGAAGAACCAAATAACATCTATTTCCCACCGATGCCTCTGCTTTAGTTATATCTAGCATTTTAATAGTTGTATTTAAAGTCATGATCATCTCCACCATAAACATCTGCCAGCATTCCAACAACTGTGGTACTTGACAACACGAGATCGCACCTGAGCAAGCAACTACGACTCGCAAGGCCAGCTATCTACCAAACACAAGTAATAGGAGGTGTCCAAGGCAATATAGAGGCTGCACGGGGTATAACTGGTGCACGGAAACTAAAGCACCGCGACACGGATAGCAATAGATCAACAGGAGGAAATAAAGACTATAAATGCAAAATAGGTAGAAGGGGGAGATATGCTCGCCTGGGAAACACTGCCGAAGGTTCATCCGGAGAACTTGTCGGTACTCACATCCACTCATCGGCCTAATCCGCGAAGAAGCAAACACTAGAAGAAACACCGGATGCAATATTTAATACTACGGAAGAAGATCGGGCATGATGCAGATATGATGCATGACATGGCACAGAGGCGGTGTAGTTAGGCAATATTAAGCGGAACCGGGGTCCCGACAATTAATTTTATGGTTCAAGTTATTTATCTACCCCGCAAATTAAATGTTGTATTAACAGGGCGAAACATGGCATCGGTTCGCTACACAAATTTAAATGGAGTCTGGAATAAGACAAAGGTATCCCGCATAAACACTCCATATTTAATTTAGGTGAATCGGCATAATGCCCCCAAACCATAGACATATATGCATGCATGAATAATTTAATATGCGACAGTTTTATATATAGCATTTATAAAATAGTGGCTTGGGAAAAGGTTCACACATCGGTTATCGGCGATCTTGGTGCTTGAAGGGGTTCGGGTCTGGGTCTCAGAGTTCGACGGGGATTTTCGGCTCCGGGAAGGCGATCTTGTCGTTCGGGTTCCGGGTCGGAGAACTTGCCGCCCGAGGGATCGATCTTCACAGCCGGAAAGAAGATCATGGCATTCCGAGGAGAAGATCTTGGCATGCCGAGGTCGACGGGTTTTGGCCTTCGGACTCCTTGGAGAAGATCTTGAGGTACCAAGAAGAAGATCTTTGGGTCAGGACTTGAGTGCCCGGAGCGAAGCACTCGAGGTAGCATATCTTCACCCGGTTGGCATCATGTTTCCTCCACAACAACACCTCCATGTCACCACCGCATCGCACCATGAGTACCACAACACCTACTACTACGAGATCGGGCTTTAGCTGAACAGAGGAAGAAACAGAGGTCAAAACGCGGCGAAAGAACCACCATGTTGTGCTGCACATCAAACAATACAAACTCAACATGGGGTAGAGACCAGACCACGGTGTGTTGATGCACTTGGTCAACAACACGTGGATGGGGCCTGATCGACTCCTGCGTGCTCGGTCAGAACAGCTCGTGGAGATGTCAAGGCGAGGAAGACCGGCGGCGAAGCGCATGGTTGCTGCCGGGGACGGCTCTCCGGTTGCCGACGGAAGACGGGACCTGCAGTGGCCGGTCTTGTGGCAGAGGAAGGGCGGCTGGCGGCAGGGATTGGCTCGCGACGGGCGCACAGCGGCGGGTCGATGGCGGAGCTCGTGGCTTGAGCAGCAACAAGGAGACGCCGGGGCAGGGCGAGAAGGATGGCGCGGGACGCTGTCGGCGGAGCGAGGCAGCGCTCGGGGCGGCGGACATGGGGAGAGGCCCGGTAAGCGGGGCTCGAGGTTGGGGGGCCTGCACGACGGTGGCGCTGGCCTGGCAGAGAGGCGACCGGGCGCAGGGCCGAAGGCGGCGTGGAGGCAGAGGACTGCCACGGTCGGAGGCGAGGCGCGACTACGGTGGAAGAGTGGGGCCCGGGGCGGAGAAGGGGAGCTAGCGGCGGCGGGGTCGGCTCGTGGACGAGGCGATGCTGGCCGGTCCGATGAGACGGGGACGACGCCGAGGAAAAAGGGTCGAGCGGCGGCTCCAGGCGGGCCTTGAGCTCCTGGCGGCGGCAGAGGAGAGGCTAGGAGGGGCTCGGGCGAGGGAGGAGGCGAATGAGGGAGAGGGAGACAACACGGGGATGGAGAGGAGGATGGCGTCACGTGGTGGGGCCGGGTGGAATTCCCGAGAGAGGCAGGTGGCGTGTAGCGCGTGACCCGGGGTGCGCTATGCGTGTGGTGCGTGGTAGGTGGGGTGAGGGAGAGCGGGGCGAGCGAGCTGGTGGCGGCAGGTGGGGCCAGGGCGACCAGGTGACGTGGGGAAGGAGGAATAGCGAGAGGGGGCGCGGGGATCAAGGGGAGAAGGCGGACATTGGTGGGGTGGCCAGGCGTGTGCGATGGAGCGGGTGGGGCCGGGGGTACGGGAGGTTGTCGGCAGGGGAACTAGGTGGGTGGGGACGCGGGCCAGGGGGCGTCGGGCTGCGTGCGGGGTGGCCCAGGCAGGGAGTAGGTTGGGGATAGGTGGAGACTGGCGCGGGTGTGCACCTGTGTGGTGCGATGGGGACAGGGGAGGGAGTAGGTGGTCAGGCGGGGTGAGAGAGAGAGAGAGGCGGCAGGGTGGGGAGATGGTTTGGGTTAAGGTAGCCGGTTAGGGTTTGTTTGATGGGTGGTAGGTGGCTATCGGCTGGGCCTTATGGGCCTGGCCGTCGGTTGCCTCCCCCACTAAGATATTATCTCCTTTATTTATTTTTAGAAAGGATTTTATAAATAGTTTTTAGGTAAATAAAAGATCCGAAAAGACCAGAGTTTTGATTTGAATAAAGACAGAGAATATTTTAGAAAACAAAACTAGGCTTTTAGAAAAATAGTTTTAGATAAAACATATGCATGATGATGACGATGCTCAAATGCAATGTGGCATGATGACATGAGCATGCGGTCATGATGATGCAATGCACAAAAACACAACGATTTTCTGGTAGTGGTTTTAGCGGGATGCCACAATTGCACCACTAACAATGGATCTCGCCCTCGAGATCCGCCTCATGGTACCGGGAAGAAGGTCGGCGATCTGAATCTTCTCGCTTCGTATAGATTCTCGCGACACCACTAACAAGAGGTTGTTGTCCGTGATCGTCGAGAGAACACTCCGGGAAACAAAGGACGAAGGTAAAGGTATCCACAATAAAGCCACCTCTAACTTCGATAGAAAGAGAGAACCGATGCATTCTCATCCACTTCAATGTACACGAGCAAATAGAATGAGTAGTCGGCATGGGGGCCAATCCATCACGCACCCAAACTATTACTCCGCACAATTAGTAGAAAAGCGTGCAACCATTCTTGGAATCAGACTGAAGATCTCGACAATCGAGGTTCGGAACAAAGGAGTGATGCAGACTCTGCATCGGATCTGGCGTAGCTGATGACGTTGTCTTGGAAACTCCGGAAGGCACAAAGAAGGAACAACGAGAAGTCCAACACATGAAGGATTCCTCAGATAGCACAAAGACCGGATGTAGAAGCACCGTTACCAAAGAAGGAAGCGAAACCATGAAGGTACGACGGAAACCCAAACACGAGAATTCCTGGACTCGAAGAAAAGATAAGAGAGCAGATTCAAAACACATAGAGGTAAGAGGAGAACAATAGAGGGGTAAGGAGTAAAATCAGACCTAATCAGATCTATCCAACCAATTTGGCAAAAATAGTTTTGACACTCTAGATCGTTCGTTAGCTAGGTTATCCTACAGGCTGGACTTGTGGGGTATCGCAACTGCTGAGCTCTTATACCACTCTGTAACACCCTCGAATCGGCCCTATGCAAGTTTTAGCCCTTTCCGCCAAACCCGCATAGAAACGATTCAAGGACGCCCACCAGGCACTTGCGTGCGGGTGGAAAACAAAGTAATACCATTACAGGACAGTCCTCGATGGGACCCATAGAACAGATATATATACAACATCGACTCAATGAGTCAAGAATACAGATATACAATACAAAGATCCAAATCACCTTGAAGACGATAGAGCGTCCGACTACGGACAAGATGCAAATGGGGCTAAGAGCCCTAAAGAATAACCAATGGCATCCATAACCCTGCCCAGGCCAAGCCGGAAGGGTAACCCTGCTAACGACGTCGATCTCAAACCTGCTAAAACCAAAGGGGTGCCAACAAAGGGCAAAGGAAAAAGAGGAGCGTTAGTACTGAGGCCAGTACACGGCGATGCTAGAATTCGGCAGCTCTCGCCTACATAGGTATGGTGGACTAAAGCGGCAGCGCAGTATGCACTAAACAACCAATAGAGACTCAATAAAACTGGCAGCTATTAGAGAGGGATAAGAAAGACCTATTCGGATCCTACCTGATACTAGCACCATACATACCCATCCTGGTATTCCCCCTAGAGACCAAACGTGGAAGTCAAACCAAGGAACTCACACATTTGGCAGTTTTACTCATTCCGTTATAGTTGCAACACTTACTAATCAGATATAGATAGCATGAGTTATCCTGAAGCATAGGTAGTGGGCAGTTTTAGTTAACATTCCGTTGTAGTTGGGAACATTTACTAGTCAGATAAAATTGTCCTGAGGAATCCCAAAACCCAGCAGTTGTTGGCACTTTTATCACATTCCATTGGAGTTGCAATACTTACTAGGCAGGTATAGTATGACACCGATCACCACAGATCCACCAGTTGTTGGCATTTTTATTATTCATTCCATTGTAGTGAAGCTGAATTACTAGTGACATATTAAGTCAAATTTATAGCACTACTTTAGTTATGCTTGTCTATGATCAAGATACTATGCTCCAAGTCGTCCATAACCGTGGACACGGCTTTTAGAAAGTTTTACCCTGCAGGGGTGCACAAATAGCAACACACACTCGATCAACCTTGGAAAAACCAACTCAAAACCCAACGAGGCTTTCACGATAAAGCAATCACAGGATTCATAAAATATTTTAGGGGGCCACCCCACTAAGCTACCCGCAACGAAGTTGCCCGGCTCTGAGATGGACCCAGGGTTTGTGTCAATGGCTGTAAACGACTGGGAACCCGAAAGTGTGACTGGGCTTGTCGATACCGCGAAAACATTCCACGATCCAAAATAGTACATGTGCTCCACGCACAATGTTAAATAAAGCAGTAAAGCATGGCATAAGTACAGAATAGTAATACAACCCCAAACTACTTGTGGCCCCAAGAAATAGAAATGAATCAAGCTCTAGCTCAGGGGGGTCCATAAGGCCTCCCGGATGTGGATAGTGCGAAAAATCAAGGAACAAGTATCAAGTACTCGGGGTCCTACGGGACACAAGTGAGCGTGGAAAAACCAAATAACATCTATTGCCCACTGATGCCTCTGCGTTAGTTATATCTAGCATTTTAATAATTGTATTTAAAGTCGTGATCATCTCCACCATAAACATCTGCCAGCATTCCAACATCTGTGGTACTTGACAACACGAGATCGCACCTAAGCAAGCAACTACGACTCGCAAGGCCAGCTATCTACCAAACACATGTAATAGGAGGTGTCCAAGGCAATATAGAGGCTGCACGGGGTATAACTGGTGCACGGAAACTAAAGCATCGTGACACGGATAGCAATAGATCAACAGGAGGAAATAAAGACTATAGATGCAAAATAGGTAGAAGGGGGAGAGATGCTCGCCAGGGAAACACTGCCGAAGGTTCATCCAGAGAACTTGTTGGTACTCGCATCCACTCATCGGCCTAATCCGTGAAGAAGCAAACACTAGAAGAAACACCGGATGCAATATTTAATACTACGGCAGAAGATCGGGCATGATGCAGATATGATGCATGACATGGCACAGAGGTGGTGCAATTAGGCAATATTAAGCGGAACCAGGGTCCCGACAATTAATTATATGGTTCAAGTTATTTATCTACCCCGCAAATTAAATGTTGTATTAACAGGGCGAAACATGGCATCGGTGTGCTACACAAATTTAAATGGAGTCTGGAATAAGACAAAGGTATCCCGCATAAACACTCCATATTTAATTTAGGTGAATCGGCATAATGCCCCCAAACCATAGACATATATGCATGCATGAACATTTTAATATGCGACAGCTTTATATATAGCATTTATAAAATAGGGGCTCGGGAAAAGGTTCACACATCGGTTATCGGCGATCTTGGTGCTTGAAGGGGTTCGGGTCTGGGTCTCAGGGTTCGACGGGGATTTTCGGCTCCGGGAAGGTATTCTTGTCGTTCGGGTCTCGGGTCGGAGAACTTGCCGCCCGAGGGATCGGTCTTCACAGCCGGAAAGAAGACCATGGCATTCCGAGGAGAAGATCTTGGCATGCCGAGGTCGACGGGGTTCGGCCTTCGGACTCCATGGAGAAGATTTTGAGGTACCAAGAAGAAGATCTTTGGGTCAGGACTTGAGTGCCCGGAGCAAAGTACTCGAGGTAGCATATCTTCACCCGGTTGGCATCATGTTTCCTCCACAACAACACCTCCATGTCGCCACCGCATCGCACCATGAGTACCACAACACCTACTACTACGAGATCGGGCTTTAGCTGAACAGAGGAAGAAACAGAGGTCAAAACGCGGCGAAAGAACCACCATGTAGTGCTGCACATCAAACAATACAAACTCAACATGGGGAAGAGACCAGACCACGGTGTGTTGATGCACTTGGTCAACAACATGTGGATGGGGCCTGATCGACTCCTACGCGCTCGGTCAGAATAGCTCGTGGAGATGTCAAGGCGAGGAAGACCGGCGGCGGAGTGCATGGTTGCTGCCGAGGACGGCTCTCTGGTTGCCGACGGAAGACGGGACCTGCAGTGGCCAGTCTTGTGGCGGAGGAAGGGCGGCTGGCGGCAGGGCTTGGCTCGCAACGGGCGCACAACGGCGGGTCGACGGTGGACCTCGCGGCTTGAGCGGCAACGAGGAGACGCCGGGGCAGGGCGAGAAGGACGGTGCGGGACGCTGTCGGCGGAGCGAGGCAGCGCTCGGGGCGGCGGCCATGGGGAGAGGCCGGGTAAGCGGGGCTCGAGGTCGGGGGGCCTGCACGACGGTGGCGCTGGCCTGGTAGAGAGGCGACCAGGCGCAGGGCCGAAGGCGGCAGGGAGGCGGAGGACTGGCACGGTCGGAGGCGAGGCGCGACTGCGGTGGAAGAGCGGGGCTCGGGGCGGCGAAGAGGAGCTGGCAGCGGTGGGGTCGGCTCGTGGACGAGGCGACGCAGGCCGGTTCGACGAGACGGGGACGACGCCGAGGAAAAAGGGTCGAGCGGCGGCTCCAAGCGGGCCTTGAGCTCCTGGCGGCGAGAGAGGAGAAGCGAGGAGGGGCTCGGGCGAGGGAGGAGTCGGATGAGGGAGAGGGAGACAATGCGGGGATGGAGAGGAGGATGGCGTCATGTGGTGGGGCCGGGCGGAATTCCCGAGGGAGGCAGGTGGCGTGTAGCGCATGACCCGGGGTGGGCTACGCGTGTGGTGCGTGGTAGGTGGGGTGAGGGAGAGCGGGGCGAGCGAGCTGGTGGCGGCAGGTAGGGCCAGGGCGACCAGGTGACGTGGGGAAGGAGGAATAGCGAGAGGGGGCGCGGGGATCGAGGGGAGAAGGCGGGCGTCGATGGGGTGGCCAGGCGTGTGCGATGGAGCGGGTGGGGCCGGGGGTGCGGGAGGTTGTCGGCAGGGGAACCAGGTGGGTGGGGACGCGGGCCAGGGGGCGTCGGGCTGCGTGCGGGGTGGCCCAGGCAGGGAGTAGGTTGGGGATAGGTGGAGACTGGTGTGGGTGTGCGCCTATGTGGTGCGATGGGGACAGGGGAGGGAGTAGGTGGTCAGGCGGAGAGAGAGAGAGAGTGGCGGCAGGGTGGGGAGATGGTTTGGGTTAGGGTAGCCAGTTAGGGTTTGTTTGTGGGTTTGTAGGTGGCTGTCGGCTGGGCCTTATGGGCCTGGCCGGCGGCTGCCTCCCCCACTAAAATATTATCTCCTTTATTTATTTTTAGAAAGGATTTTATAAATAGTTTTTAGGTAAATAAAAGATCCGAAAAAGACCAGATTTTTGATTGGAATAAAGATGGAGAATATTTTAGAAAACAAAACTAGGCTTTTAGAAAAATAGTTTTAGACAAAACATATGCATGATGATGACGATGCTCAAATGCAATGTGGCATGATGACATGAGCATGCGGTCATGATGATGCAATGCATAAAAACACAGTGATTTTCTGGTAGTGGTTTTAGCGGGATGCCACATCGGTGGAGCTGAACTTCAATCTTCTTGGATGCACGGAGTGTTGAGCAGGTTCCAATCCTGATTGTGATGGGTGATCTTCCGTCTATAAGGATTAAATCGTTTCTCGTAAGGGCTTATCGTATCCTAGTTCACGTATTCGGGTCTAAGTCATGAGGTTGCTTCTGAAAGATGGTTAGTTTATTACTATGGGAAAGATGCAGTCTTTCCCCCTTAGGATTAAACTAGGGTAGATCAGGGATACGTTAGTCCTTCCTTCTTGGAGTCGTCGAATGTTGTTTGAGAACTATCGCTCATCTTCCTTCTAGAGTTGGAATCTTCAGAGGACGTCCGCCAACTGGTCTTACGAGGCTCATATACTACTCTATTCGTACTTAGCCTATTCATATCTATTGAAGTTGCGAGTCCTCTAAATGGGTTAGAACTGAAGGGTTAGTGATCCGGCGATCCTTTAGGCAGGGGGGTCTTCAACTGAAGTGTCCGAGGAGAATCTTCGTGTAAACTTCTTAGGTATTACTCCTTTGTTTTCTTCGAACCCTTGGGAGGATAGTTTTGTTGGCTTCTAGTATTTTGGTTGTATTGATTATGAGCTTCTTCGGTACTTGAGAGGTTGAGTAGATTTCTGACGGATGTTGACGAGGTCTATCCTCTGAGGTTTTGACGACTCTCGAGTTGATTTCTAGAGAAAGACATCAGATTTGGAAATCTTCGTAAAGTACCTTCTTGGTAGACATTTTCTTGAAATTACATGGAAATACGCAGTCTTTCCACCTTAGAGCTTCACTAAGGTTCCTCGGGAGTGGTGATGATCTTTCGTCTTAAAGTGCTCGCGGGATGCTAAAGAAGGTTGTATCTCCTTAGGTCTTGAGTTGAGGTCCTCGAGTGTCATTCTATTGTGTGAACCTTCTCGTGGGTGGTTTCCCGATGAAGTTTGAAAAAGTTAGTTTAGGGAAAGTTAGCGGTTAACGACTCCTCTTGTTAGTCTCCAGTCTAGCTAGGGTAACTAAACTTTGGAGAAAACATCTTCACTTAAACTCTTTGTGTTGCTTCTTCTCGATGGTGAAGTAGTAGACTCGTGGTCTTCATGCAGTCCTGTCTTTAGGGTTTAGGGTTATCCTGGCATTCTAGTGAGGACTTCCTGTTGGTTTGGGTAGGGTCAACTAGAATAGTTAGTCTCTTGAGGGGGTCAGAAGCTCTAATATATCGAAGGTTGGTGGAGTTAGCTCTTTACTTCCTGTATGGGTTAGCAATTCTTGTGGTTTCTAGTGAGTAGTGGGGAGCCTTTGGTGATAGTCTTCTGGTTTTAGTGGGACTCTTGCTCTTGTTGACAGGGGATTGATGGCGTACAGTGTTGGTGACGAGTCCTTAGAGTTGAATTTGATGAGGTAGGCCATCCTACTGAGGAGGAGTCTTCGAGTTGTTTTAACTTGACGATGTCGAAGTCCAGGTTCTTGAGATACTTTTCTGATCATAATTCCCGAGGTTCGTATTGGTCTCGTTAGTGACAACTAATAGGGGTGCCTGAGTTACTAGGTGTCTTACCGCTCCTCGAGACACATTTTACGGAGGTCAAAGCAAACCAGAACACACATACAAGGCGAGGGGATCGCAATGTCCTTGGCAGACAACACCCATTACGCAACACATGATGCACTTAGGCAAGAAAACACGGCCAACTAGGGGGACCAAGGAGTTAACTACTCATGATATAGGGGAATCCTAGTCTTAGGACTATTGATCCTAGAGATCATGTTATTGTGGTCTGGGTCACTATCTTGTGAATGAGGCCTTCTCCATGTCATTGGACGCTTCTTGATAGTGCAACAATTGTTTCTTCTGGTCAAGAGGATTCCGTTGGTAGGGCGATGTTGTAGTATCCTTGATTTTGCTGGTAGTTGCTTCTCTTCATCTTGTTCTCACTGCCTTCACGTGGTGCTAGGTCCTATTTGTTTTAAATCTGCAGGTTTGAAGTTTGGATGAGAGGTAGAGGAAAGCATTTTTGAAATCATTTAAATTAGGAGAGGCTAAGAGGTACAACCTTTCAAAAAGCTTTTGAGAAAGTAGTTTTCGAAAGCTGATGTTTCCACAATAGTTTTCCTGGCTAACGATCATGCTAACTAAGGTTCTCTTACAGTCAGGATGGCTCTGATACCAACTCTGTGGGCCCCCCGGATTAATCCTCCGAGAATCCCTGTTATGCATAAAACACGATCCCATGATTAGTTAGTCATGGCACATAACCGACAAGTATCAAAGTAAATATCCATTACTTAAGCGGATACATGGCATACCTTATTTTCCATTATGGCTACTGATGTCTGTGAAATACCACCTCTTTTATCCATATAAAATGTGTCATTTATCTCTTATATCATGTTTCTTCTAGCTATAGCTATGCCTTATATGCATGACTTCTAGTTCTCATTTACTTTCATATGAGCTTTGCACATTTAGTAGTTTAGGTAGAATTTTATCACTTTCTTTGTCTATGACATGTGTGTAGGTGTTGGTGAAGATTATGGATAAAAAGGAACAAAGAGAGCATAGTATGGAGGAGCTGCAGGGACCAGACTTAGCCATTTGAGAGGTTGGAAAAGTGAATTTTTCCAACTTCTCAAAATAAATATCCAATACAATGTGGTTGTAGCCCTTGATGAGACGAACTCAACGAGCCCAAGAACAGCCAAAACGGAGTTCGTATGAAGAAATGACAACCAAAATACTAAAGGTTCTACAAGTCCCGCCGTATAGTTGGTAAAAAGGTCGCAAACGACGGGATTTCGCCCTAGAGAAGCTCCAGAACCTTTCCTAACTCATATGACGGTATTGGGGGAACCCTAGGGCACCCTCAAGGCCTATATAAAGGAGGGAGAACCAAAAAAACCATAGCCCTTCAGGGACGGAACCCTACCGCCGCCGCCACCCATCCGATCTCCACGGTGGCGGAGCTTTGCCTCAACCACACCTCTGAGATCTAGATCTCCCTCAACACCATCACCATCAAGGAATCCAATCAATAAGAAGAGGAGGATAAGGAATACATTACCACCACCATGCATCGATCTCAATCTCCATCATCATCTCCATCTCCCTCTCTCTCTTGTGTTTAGTAATTGTAAGATTGAACACGGCTGTGACATCATTATATATTTATATATGTTTTGCTGTTCATCCATGTATGAGTGATTGATTCAATTCTAGGTTGAGGTATGATCTAGTGCGCTAAGTTAGAATTTATTGTGATCTAAGATGAGTTTATGTGATCCTTTGGTCCGAAAGTGACTTTTGCCTTGCGGTGACGCGCGAGAATCATGCATAGTGCACATAGAGTGACAACCTGCTAATCAAATGGGGAACATTTATTTGTCTTAGGAATCTCTTATAGATCACACATATATTTTCTCATCTAGTACTAGTGAGATCAAAGCCTAGAGGCCCTCTCTCATTCCATTCAATCCTACAACTACAATCTCTTTAATTCAGTTCATATTCCTGTTTACTTTCTGTCCTAGTTTATTTTGTTCTTGTTAAAACTTATTTGTTATTAGATATTTTAAACCTCTCTCAATTATCTCTATTCTAGTAACTTATAGAATAGGATATTTCCAAACCACGGTTTGGGTGCGAAACATGGCCGCATTGACAACGTGGCTGTGGGGTCGTGTTGTTTCCGTTCGTCGATCTCTCATTGGGACAAACTCTTAAATATTTGCTGCTACAAATACTGCAATAACCCTGTTGTTGGTGTAGGAATCCAATCATCAAATTGGTGTTGTTGCTAGGGAGCTAAGCGTCCAATTATTACCTTCCTACTCGCACATAGTTTATTTCCCTTTTGTTGCTATTTATCTTACTACTTTTGATTATTTCAAATGAACAAAAATAGTTTACCTTTTGTTAGTAGTCTTGTTATTTATTTTAGTTATAGGAAATTAACAAACATAGGAACTATGGAAAGTAAAAGTCTTGCAGAGTATGGTGCTCCGAGTGTTGACCATTTACTCACTCCTAATGTTCGGCTCGCTATTGGTGTTGATGGATATGAGATTAATCCTATGTGGATAAATATGATCATAGAAATAGCTTTTGCAGGAGATCTAGACAATGATCCATATGAGCATATTGACAAATTTACTTCATTGTGTTCTATGGTGAAGACAGATGGATGGACAAATGATAAGCTGAAGTTATATCTGTTCTGGGTTCTTGCTGAAAGGTAAAGCTAAAGACTGGCTAAAATCGCATCCCACGGGACACTTCAATTCATGGAAAGGTATCTCCGAAGCTTTCCTCGGTGAGTATTTCTCACAAAAGCAAACTTATGAGCGTAGGCTTCATATCCCGAATTTCAAGCAGAGCAACAATGAGGATTTAATACAAGCTTATAGTAGGTTCTCAAAATTGATGCATGATTGTCCACATCATAATTTACCTGATTGGTTATGTTGAATCACTTTTATGGAGGCTTAAATCACTCTTCCAAGGATAATATAGATATGATGTGTGATGGTGCATTCCTTGGAAAAACTTTGAAAGAAGCCTGACAACTCTTAAGAGATATACATAATAATTTTCATTAATGGCAATGTGAAATTGTGCATGAAGAAAAAACTCTCCCTACTGATCTAGAGAACTTGGTCAATGAGTTTCTTAAAGATGAAAATAGAAGAGGAAAAATTCCTTATGATGATACCTTAGTTAGAGATGTTCTTTCTAAAGCAATGCCTTTCATAGCTGATTATTTTGATCATATTAGAATTGCTGCTACTAATGATGGAGAACAACCCTCTACTATCACTCCCATATCTTCCACTTGTTGCATCATTGAAGCAGGAAAGAAGGGTAAATCCATGAAGCCTAAAACTAGGAAAATACAAATAAGAAGCCTCGTGTTGAATATCCCACACATCTGACATCTGCAGATGAAGTGAAACAGCTTTATGAAGAGTATCAGAGAAATAAAAGACGCATCAAGAAGAAAGAAAAAGAAATCAAGGAATGGAATAAATTGAAAGCCGCTCTCAAACCTTATCCCCCACCTATTCCCGATCTTTATTATTCTCCTGACTTTAGTGATGATGAGGATTTAAATTATTCTAGAATCCCTGATAATTGCCCTGAAGAAGGTTTTGATGATTCTAGTAGTGTTTGTTTAAATAATCTTTTCGGCGAAATCAATTATGATGAGCCAAATACGGAACCCTGTGTGCGTCCCATATCTGTTTGCTATGACTTTTGTTTTAGTAATGAGGTGCAGGAAAGTCCGGTGGCAAAGACCAAGCTACTAGATCTAAAAGGACATTATGAGCTGTACCCTCAAAATAGTAATCAAGGTAAAGATTCAAAGTTTGATAATAAATCTTTAACACCTTCTATGCAGGAAGGAACGAATACATATTTACCGCGCTTGGTGCATCCATCCTCACGTGGCAACGAGAACACTTACAAGATACCGATGCACCGCAAGCGGGTACGTCTTAGAGCAAACTATGATATAAATCCTGCAGACACTCGTTGGAGGTAAGCAAAACTACTCCTATAGGTGCCTCCATTGCTGAATAAATGTGGAGTATAAAATCCTGGCTACTTGGTTATAAGAAAGTGCTTGCCGGGAGGCAACTCAGAAGTCATTAGGTGTCTTTCTTAGTTTTGTGTCTTGAGTCTTGATGCATTCATATTGCATTGGCATTTTTATTCTTTGCATGATTTGCTATTAGAGTTATATTGTTGTAATTTTCAAAAGTTAGAATTTATTGTTACTATGTGTTGCATAAATCAGTTGTACTTTAATCCGGTTTTATACATGCTGTTGTTGGTCGAAAATTAAAGTTGTTATTTTACTATCAAAACATGGTTTTTTATTAAGTTTCAGGATGATAAAGAATTCTCGAAGAAACAGGTGAAGTCTTGCGATTCCAGAAGGTTTAACGACCAACTATATGGCGGGAATAAAAATTCCGGCTGTATAGTTCCGGTCGTATAGTTGTTTCGCCATGTCCCCTTCGGTTTGCAACATTACTCTAAGTTTAACGACCAACTATACGATGGGACCGATTTGGTCCGGTCGTATAGTTGCAGTCGTATAGATATCATTGCCTTTGTCGAATTTCTTTTTTCAGTTTACTGCACGTTTAACGACCAACTATACAGCAGGAATAAAAACCCCGACCATATAGTTCCGGTCGTATAGTTGCTTCAAACACGATTCCAAGGTCGGGGCAAGGTAACAAAAGATTAAATATTCTTCTATTTTTATTTATTCTTCCTCAAAAACCTCGAAACACCACTTATGAGCTTCTCCCATGTTCTAGAGAAGCCGAGCATATGTAAGCAATAAAGTTCGACCTCAGAAATTTCCTAGACTGTAATTATCTATAGAAGTTCATGTTTTCTTTTTTACTTTCTTTTTGTCGCTTGGGTGAATGAACTTCGTTCGTACACCAAACTGATGTCTTTTATTTTTTGTGTTATTTACGTAGGGACTTGAACCCTGTGTGACGATGTGTATGGTAGTGTCAACCACGCAAACACTCGCATGAGCCACTTGGTTGCTTCAATTCAACGTTTTAACAATCAGTGTTTGGTAAAACCTTCCAACTCGATCCCCTTTTAAATAAGCACATAGGGGTTGCACACTCGTGTCTCGTATCCTGTTTCGCTTGCACCTCATCACAATCTAGGAGAGTCATATTCTAGAACTAGTTTGTTGACTTAAGCATGGTGCTTAGGTTGATGAACCGACTCAGTGGGACTTGTATTTTTATCACTTGTGAGCTAAACCTGTGTCTTCAGAAACACAAAAATATTTCGTTTTCTTTTTAGTTTTTAAGCAGGTCCTCAAGGAAGGTACGCCGGGCCATATCAATAAATACATGTTGACGCAAAGGTTCTTTGTCCATCAAAAGAGAGGTTACTTGTACCTCAACGGTAAAGTGTGTCAGCCTTGTTTTCAACTAAGCTTGGGGAGGTAACCACTTATCACACTCTCTTTTGGAAACTGTACTTTCTCTTTTCTTTTGGTGATATACTCAAGTTTGGTTCTTGCAAAGTTCTACGCTTAGGGAGGTTACTTCTGCATGTGTAGAGTGTTGTGCAATGTTTGTATTCGATGAAGGTTTAATGTAATCATGTATCCTGCTGTTTTTGAATGCTTGTTAAGTGAGTCTAGTTCTGTATTCATATGGGGATACACTTGCTCATGATAGGCACCATAGGAGTTGACTTAGATCTTGTATGCATCTTGCCAAATTGTTTATCAAGCTTGTGACACTATTTGTGATCCTCTAGAAAAGATTGCCACAATCTCTACACTTGGAAAGAATGAATACTTGATCAAGATCTTTTGAAATTTGTTGGTTGTCACTAAATAGCTTTTTATTAAATGAATAGGTTATGCTCAACCCCATAATGTCAAAACAATAGACTTGATAGTTTGCTTACGGAAGGAGTTGTCAATTGGAAATGATATTTCGAAGTTTTGAGTTCTATGATAAATAAGCTGTTGTTTAATTGTCTTAAGAGTTTAGCCTTAAAGATACTCAACACCATAGATGTGATGATCGACTTGATAGTACTCTTTGAAAGTATTTGTTTGAAGAAACTAATATTCAGCGGTAATTGAGATGCATGCCAAATCTTGACCTGTTGGTTAAAGTACGATATTGCTTTATGCGTGTCTAGACCACTGTCCCACAACATGGGATGCTAACAACTCCGCTGGCCTTTGAACAGTCCAAAAAGAGGAAACTCTTGGAATTTGGCTATGAGTTGCCCAACATATGTAGCAGAAATGCTATATTTGGGTATGCATTGGTATTCTCATGGGCCTGGATTCAAAGCAAAATAGGAAATACTCCTCCGACTGTGATGAGAAATCATTATATCGGAAAGGAAAACCTTGGTAATGGTCACGAGTATCCATTCTTAGCCTGCACAGTCTAATTAAAAACACTAAGTTTTGGCATGATCTCATTACTGATGAACTGAAGTTTTAGAAAGACAAAGAATAGAAAATGAGTGTTTGATAGCCATGATTCATTGATGTGGATGACCAAAATAGACACTCTAATGCTATGCTTCTTTTGACATGTTCTCGCATTTTCTTTTGGCATAAATCTCGTTACTAAGAGATAAACTTTCTGAAACTCAATAACTGATGTTTGCACTTGAGAGCCTTAACTAGATGACATGATTGGGTAGAATCGATAAACTTTATTCCTATTTAGGCTTTACATCTATTTGTGACTAAGTTTTGCCTCATAAAAAATATAATGATATGAAAAGTTATACAAAAGGTGCAATAAGAGGATCACAAGTTTGTCTGCAAGTAGATTCACTGTTGACATGGAGCATATAAGTTTTGATAAATCTTCAGTGGTCTTTATAACTGAGCTTGTGTCGCCTTGTATGAATACATATTTTCTCTCTTCGAGCTTGTTGAAGAAATAAGGATGCAAGGCATTGATTTCCAATGATAAGCTATTTCACAACCATTAATTTATTATCAACCCTTCCTGCTCGAGGACGAGCAAGGTCTAGCTTGGGGAAGTTGATGTATGTGAAATACCACCTATTTTAGCCATATAAAATGTGTCATTTATCTCTCATATCATGTTTCTTCCAGCTATAGCTATGCCTTCTATGCATGACTTCTAGTTCTCATTTACTTTCATATGAGCTTTGCACATTTAGTACTTTAGGTAGAATATTATCACTTTCCTTGTCTATGACATGTGTGTAGGTGTTGGTGAAGATTATGGATAAAGAGGAACAAAGAGAGCATAGTATGGAGGAGCTACAGGGACCAGACTTAGCCATTTGAGAGGTTGGAAAAGTGAATTTTCCATTTCTAAAAATAAATATCCAAGACCATGGGGTTATATCCCTCGACGATACAAACTCAACGAGCCCAAGAACACCCAAAGCAAAGTTTGTATGAAGAAATGGCGACCAAAATACTAAAGGATATATAAGTTCAACGACCAACTATACGGTCGGAACTGAAAGTTCCCGCCGTATAGTTTGGCCGTATAGTTGGTAAAAAGGTCGCAAACGACGGGATTTTCCTCAGAGAAGCTCCAGAACCTTCCCTAAGTCATATGATAGTATTGGCGGAACCCTAGGGCACCCCCAATGCCTATATAAAGGAGGGAGGACCCAAGAGGGAGCCAAAAAAACATAGCCCTTCAGGGGCGGAGCCCTGTCACCGCCGCCACCCATCCGATCTCCATGGTGGCGGAGCTCTGCCTCAACCACATCTCCGAGATCTAGATCTCCCTCAACACCATCACCATCAAGGCATCCAAGCAAGAAGAAGAGGAGGAGAAGGAATACATCACCACCACCACGCATCGATCTCCATCTCCATCATCATCTCCATCTCCCTCTCTCTCTCTTGTGTTTAGTAATTGTAAGATTGAACGCGGTTGTGACATCATTATATATTAATATATGTTTGCTTTTCATCCATGTGTGAGTGATTGATTCAATTCTAGGTTGAGGTATGATCTAGTGCGCTAAGTTAGAATTTATTATGATCTAGGATGAGTTTATGTGATCCTTTGGTCTAGAAGTGCCTTTTGCCTTGCGGTGGCGCGCGAGAACCATGCATAGTGCACACAGTGTTATAGCCCGGTAATCAATTGGGGAATGTTTATTTGTTTGAGAAATCTCTTATACATCACACATATATTTTCCCATCTAGTACTAGTGAGACCAAAGCCTAGAAGCCCTCTCTCATTCCATTCAATCCTACAACTACAATCTCTTTAATTCAGTTCATATTCCTGTTTACTTTCCGTCTTAGTTTATTTTGTTCTTGTTAGAAGTTCTTTGTTATTAGACATTTTAAACCTCTCTCAATTATTGCTATTCTAGTAACTTATAGAATAGGCTATTTCCAACCCACGGTGTGGGTGCGAAACATGGCCGCATTGACAACGTGGCTGCGAGGTCGTGTTGTTTCCGTTCATCGATCTCCCATCGGGACAAACTCTTAAATATTTGCTGCTACAAGTACTGCAATAACCCTGTTGTTGGTGCAGGAATCCACTCATCAGGGCACGATCATAATTATTTTTTTGTTCACCTCTATGGTCCCGATTCGCCCTGTTTTTCCTGCCGGCCCTCCCAAAAAATCCAAGATCCTCTATCCCCTCCACGACCACCGCGCGCACAGCCTTGATCTACGGTCTCATGCAACGTCATGGAGCCACTTCATCGACACTCACCCACCAGATCTAGTTCACCGGGTCTCTCTACCACTGCACCAGAGCTGCGGTGTCGTTCACCACACCGATGCCGTCATCGACCGCCCAAGCTCTGCTTCCTCGCTGCCAAAAACTACCCAACAGTACCGGATCCGCTTCACCGGTGTCCACC
This sequence comes from Avena eriantha, assembly GCA_910589775.1. NCBI lineage: Eukaryota > Viridiplantae > Streptophyta > Magnoliopsida > Poales > Poaceae > Avena > Avena eriantha. The sequence goes on along the minus strand of OU342743.1, from coordinate 318,075,827 downwards.
AGACGTGATCTAGTTCAAGGAGTTACACGTCCACTGCTCCAGACCAGCTGCACGGTCTTCGCCGTTCACTGCACCGGATCTGCCTCAGCGATGCTCTCGTCCACCGCGCTCAAGCCAGCATCGACCGCTCAATATCTTCTTCCCCGATGCCAATAGCCACCACAATGTAGCACCCTCGGTGACCTGGACATCACCCGCATGGTACCGATGATGCTTAGACGCGTCTCCGACCAAGGTTAACCAAATCTCCAACCCATTTTTGTTTTGTCAGTAGTATAGTAGGTTCAAGCCTGTCATAGTGAACTGTATTTTTGTAATTGTGGTAGTACATACAAGTCACTGGGCACGCCAATTCTTCGTGCTAGTACATACAAGGTCATTAGACATGTTGGTTTGCATTCTCTACTCTACAAATTTCAAGTCATGCCCATGTTTGTTATTTTATCACATGTTCTTAGCTACTCCGGACAATCGTAATTGTCTGCTACCATGTAATTCTTGAAAAATCTAAAGTCAGTGGAAAATATTAGTGTGGATTCCATGCTCTAAAGTTACTGGATCTATCTGGTTCATCCTGAGATCAGTTCCTGCTATTATTTACTCCTTGGCATCGTTATGTTCTCCTGTAGTAGCCATTTAAACTCTTCTTACTAATTCTATTATAATTTTGTTGTTGCTATCTGGTTCTATAAAAGCTGCATCACTAACTATTTCCTTTTGCTTGCATAGAGCTCAAAATGGAACAATGAACATGTTGGTTTGCATAGCCTATTCTACAGGTTCACAAGTGATGCCATTATTTCCTTATTTGATGTTGGTTCATCCTGAGCAACGACATAACTATCCTCTACTATGTAGTTCACTCGTGGTTTGCATTCCTTCTCTATAAGTTCTCTTATGATGCCATTATAATTTCTATCTGGTTGATTCTTAGCGGCCAGGCCCGGCCACACCACCTGGCCGCGCGGCCAGGCCTGGCCCGCACCAGGGGGTGGTCTGGCCGCCCCCAGCACCCCCTCGGCCTCTCCTTCCGCCTATAAGTTGCCCTCGGGACGAAAACCCTAGGAACCCGATCAAAAATCCACGAAAGAGTCTATAGCCGCCGTCGTCTCTGTCCCTAGATCGGGGGGATCTGAAGCTCTTCCCGGCACCCTGCTGGAGAGGGGAATTCACCCTGGAGGCCTTCTTCATCACCATGCAAGCCTCCGGTGTGATGCGTGAGTAGTTCATCCTTGGACTACGGATCCATGTAGTAGCTAGATGGCTGGTTTCTCCTCCTTTGTGCTTTCATGTTTAGATCTTGTGAGCTCCATTCATGATCAAGATCATCTATTTGTAATTCATACATGTTGTGCTTGTGGGGATCCGATGGATATTGAGATGCTATTTCGGATTGATTATTGATTCTATCATGTCTTTGTTATTTGAGATCTTGCATGCTTTCCGTTGTTAGTAGCTATCTTGGCCAAGTAGATGCTAGCAACTCCAAGAGTTAGTATTTATGCTCGATAGTGGGTTCATGCCTCTGGTAATCTGGGGAAGTGACAGAAATCTCTAAGGTACTAGATGTGCTATTGCTACTAGGGAGAAAACAATGATCTTTTGTTCATAGAACAATTGTATTGTTTACTTTACACGCAGTTCGTAAAGCAATAATCTGTTGCTTGTAACTTAATACTGGAGGGGGTTCGGATGATAACTTGAAGGTGGATTATTAGTCATAGATGCAGTTGGATGGCGGTCTATGTACTATGTTGTAATGCCCAATCAAGTCTCAAAGGACTCAAGATGATTAGTATATGCATGTATTGCTTTCTCGGTGTTTGTCAATTGCCCCGCTGTAATTTGTTCACCCAGCATGTTATCTATCTAAGGAGAGCCACCTCTAGTGAACTATGGATCCTGGTCCTTTTTACTTTACATACAATCTACAATCTTTTACTGCTTTGTGTTTACTTTCTGCAAACTTTTACTTCTTTCCATTCGATACGTTTAATCCTTTGTTTTCGATAAGTAAGAGTGTCAAACCCAACGAGGAGCAGAAGGTGCTGGCTAGTGGTATGGATCAGGAATTCTCTGCAAATACTTAGCAAACGGATTTTTAGGGGTTTTCGATAAAGCAAGTAAACAAAGTACGAGTAAATAAAAGACAGTAAGAATGAATGCAGCAAGTGGCTCAATCATTTATGCAGCAAAGGACAAGCCAGTTGTATTTCTATAGATGACCAAACGTTCTCGAGGACACATGGGAAGACTGTCAAGTGCTTTCGCTTCATATAGTCGATTAATCTTCTCTAGCTTGCTAAGTGTTGTGTGGGTGAACCTGTGCTAATGTACCGTCCCATCCAAGACTTAATACATACTTGTGATTAAACCCCCTTGCAAACATCCGTAAGTATAAGAAAGTAATTAAGGTAGAAACCTAACCACAGCTTTAAACTCTAAGACCCTTACGTCCCTTGTGCAATGGTTTCCTAACGAGGGTTCAGGTTTCTGTCACTCCGACAACCCCTACGATTAGTAGCCAAATACACAATGCATTCCCCTAGGCCCATATAGGTGAAGTGTCATGTAGTCAACGTTCACATGACACCACTAGAAGAAGTACACCACAACTTAAATAACAATATATTGAATCTTTCTCAACGCAACTCCACTACTAACAACAAGACTTCTCCCATGTCCTCAAGAACAAAACGAACTACTCACAAGACATCATATGGATCATGATCAGAGATGGAATAATGATTTATAACAATCTGAACATAAACAATAATTCAATGGTTCACTCAATAGCATCAACTACAAAGAGTAATCAACACCGTGAAAGTTTCCCCTATGAACTAATGCAAGATTCAACTCAATTGTTACAACAATATGGAGATGGTGATGAGGGTGCTGATGGTGGTGATGATGATGATGATCCCGATGAAGCCCAGCTTGATGATGGTGTTGATGGCGACGATCTCCCCTCTCCGGGAAGGAATTCCCCCGCCAGAAATCTGTCTGCCGGAGAGATCTTTCTCTCTCGGTGTTTTCCGCCCCGCAGAGGTGGCGGAATCTTTCTGTGGTTGCTCCCCGAGTCTTAGGGTTTCGGGAGGAAGATATACGCTAGAGGGGAGAGGCTAGAGTGGGCCAGGGTGGCCACACCACTCCCTGGCGCGGCCTAGGCCTGCCCGCACCATGGGGTGGTGTGGTCCCCCTGTGGCCCACCTCCACTCCATCTTCTGGCATCTTGAGTCTTCTAGAAAAATAGAATTTTCCGTATATTTTCCCAGATTTTTTGATCTTCACGAATTTTGCCTCCAAACAGCACCTTTTCCATCAGAATCCTGACTGCAGCGGTCCATGCTCCAAAAGTCATCAACCATGCAAAAACAGATGAAATAACATAAGTATCACCTCTCAATACGAAATATATCAATGAATAATAGTGAATTAAGACATAGAATAGTGATGCAAAATGGACGTATCAACTCCCCCAAGCTTAGACTTCGCTTGTCCCCAAGCGAAACTGAGCTCAATAAACATGACCTCAAGTTTATGGAGTGAAGTGTCGATAAAAGAATACGGACAAGAAGCATCACATTCATCAAATACATAGATCATAAAAGAAGACAACTCACTATTATACAACTCAACTTGCAATGAGTAAAGGAAACACAATAAAGACACATAAAGTGAATCATAATTGGTAATGGCAAACTTAGCTCTTGGTCGAAGAATAGTTGATAACTTGCTGGAGTTTACAAATAGCTGGTTTTCAAAGAAAGATTTCGAAGTAGTAAACTTTAAGATAAGAGCAATGTGCAAAGCAAGGAACATAAGAAACATGAGTGAATAAATCATCATATGAATGAATGAAACACATCAACTCAAAATACTTGCTGAGATAGAAGGGAATAGGTTTACTGACTCAACTACAAAGTAAAAGAAAGGACCTTCGCAGAGGGAAGCAGGGATTGCAAGTCTCATAAAGAGCTCCCAAAAATTATGATAATTACTAGCTTTCAGCTCTCATTGCCCCTATCATAGGCATCTTTTGGTGGTTAAGGTTAAAGTGACACAACTAAGAGGATATGCTTGACAAGTTATAAGTTGAAATCCCATGCCCCTTACTTATGAGTACCGATCCTCATGCTACTCAACTTCAGTCACGAGCAAGCTCTTGTCATTGTAAATATATGCGTATCATTGAGAACTGCCAGCGGGGTACCCCTTGCACATGACACAGGAGCTATCCCATAATCAAAATGACAAGGCAAGCAGACAGTGAGCATCTCAGCGATCTTTTTATTTGCTATTTGCATAGGTTTTTATTGAGGATGCTTCATAGAATGCTCACTATAGTTATGCTGCAAGTTTTCACCATGATTAGGCATGGCTTAGGCTAGCGGCCTAGGCGTTTCTCTAACACACATATAAACTCCATGATCTTACAAGTTCCACTTTTATTTCACACCGCCGGGATCCATAAGCAAAAGAACATGATATCAACTAGGTACAAGTACCAATGAAGTGTTGAAAGCGGTCCCCATGATACATGGTTCTGCTAACTTCAACTCATAAAGCGCAAGCATATACGCAACAAAGAAGGACCCAATGGTTCAAGTTTATTAAATGCAGAAAATAAAGTGTGCCATCAAGTTCGTGAGAGCTTTAATCACTAATTTTCACATAATAAGTTTAATTTGGGAGGTAGATAAAACAAGAATTTACTTGGAATAGCAATAATGCTACTAGGTAGGTATGGTGGACACAAATGGCAAAGGTTTTGGTTTAAAGGAGGTGGATGCACGAGAAGAATTCCCTCTCAGTACAAGTTTTTGGCTAGCAAGGCTGGGTAGCAAGTATAAGAGTTGAAGGAAACAAACAAACATACAAGTGATAAAGACAAACATGTAATATTCCTTGGAAGCACAAAATATCTTAACTAGAGAATACTAAACTTATGGGCAAATCAAGAAAGAAAGATGATGAAATTATTTTTCTCTAGAGTACTTCTGTCTTTTTCTTTTCAACTCTCAAAAAGGTGTTGCTACTGACCGAGCCAGGTTTGCCAAAATCAACTAAATTAACTCAATGATCCCAGAGTGCTACCAATACTAACAACAAGATCAATCATATAACCACGAATTGAAAACTAATATAAGCTATGCAAAAGAGTGAATGATAGAACTTCTCATTAATATTCCATAACAGAAACTCACACCAAGGGATACATATCTAACGAGAGAGGAGACACTTCCATAATGAAAACCATACTACATAATAACTCCTCTATTCATGATGTGACTCTACTAAAAAGGTAAAAAGATAGAAGATAGTGATATGATACCACAGCACTCCCCTAAGCTTGGAACAAACCAAGGGGATGCCAAACCTGATGACGAATTGGTATCTAGTAGATTCTTCCAGATCATCACTTGAATATCATCGATATCTTCATCTTCATACACTTATTACTTGAGCCATAATACCTTTCTCTTCCTTCTTACACCATTATCTCCACTTCCTGGAAATTTCCTTCACACTAAACTTCACACAGTTCTTATTAGCAACATTAGTATAAGTGAAGTGATAAAACCTTTTGAGTCCAACTTTGACTGAAAACCATCAAAACAAAAGCTACTGTAGCAACTACTTCCAAAAACCCAAAAATAATTCAAAAAGGAAATCGAATAAAGAAGCAAATGCAAGAGTGGCAAAATCTGTCAAAACAGACCAGCAGGTAAAGATCAATTTTTTAGAAAATCTTCTGTTGCTCAAATCAAAAAGTGCAAAACTAACGAAAGTTAAATAACAACCTGGGGAAGAAGCACGAAACATTACAGCTCAATCCGACATACAGAGATCTCTCACGAATTTTTACGGTGAAGCACAAAAATCTGTTTCGGGACAGCAACTTCCCCAAATATTACTTCTCTCTCATTAGAGTTTGATCTTGACACAAAACCAAACAAAACGGATAAGGAGCGGTTGTTACCGAAGTAATAACTTCCAAGACTCAAAGAAACAAAAGCAAACTGAAAGCAAAAACAAATTGGGTTGTCTCCCATAAAGGTCTTTCATTATAGCCATTAAGATGGGCATGATAATTTTGAAGAAGCTCTCATAGGGATATGAATTGAAGTGGAAGAGAGCATTAAGAAGCAAAAACACACACTCTTTTAAGTCTAACCCACTTCCTATGCAAGGGGATTTTGTAAACAAACAAGTTATTGAAACCAAAGGCAACTTGCATAAGAAGGCAAAAGAAGTGCAACATAAAAACTTTCAGCATAAAACGGGGAAACTTGATATTATTGAGATGCACAAGAACACTTTTCCCTCTCTCATAATAGCTTTCAGTATCATGTATAAACTTAACAATATAGCTATCACAGGGACTATCATAGCAATGATCACTTATTCTAACAGAAAACACCGGAATACTAGCTCTCATAACACTACTTTGTGAAACAATATTAGAGGTGTCCTACAAAGGATAGTGTGTCCCTATTTTTCATACTTGGTGACAAAGTCTTTCACACTTGCTACTATAGGTTCATCAACCATTTGTTTATCAGGTTCAATAGCCTTATTCATACTTCCATTAACCATACTAGCCATCATAGAATGTTCCTTTACCTTAACTGGGAAAGGCATTTTCTCAATATAAGGTTCAGGTAAAACATGATTAGTAGTATAAACTTTAGTACTTCTAGCAGGAACACTCTTAGCAATATCTTTATAAGGTTCATGATACTTATTCCACTTCTTTTTAGGAACTTCAATATAAGAAGCAAAATCCTTAAAATAAGAAGCAATAGCTTGAGAGTCTAGACCATAAGCATTTTTAATATTTTGAAAGTCATTAGTTCCCATAAAAGATTCAATGCATTCATAATCATAATTTATACCTGACTTTCTACCTTTGTCATTCTCCCAAGCTTCAGCATTGTCTTGAATACGATCTAGAAGGTCCCATTTAACTTCTTCTTCCATACGAGTGAATGATCTAGCACAAGAAGCATCCAATAAATCTTTATCATGTAGAGGGAGCCTTGCATAAAAGTTATTGATAATAATATTGTTGGGGAGCTCATGAATGGGACATTTGAGCATTAGTAACTTCAATCTCCCCCAAGCTTGAGCTGTACTCTCTCCATCAAGAGGCCAAAAGTTGTATATTTGATTCTAATCTTTATGAATTTCACTAGGAGGATAAAACTTTGAATAAAAGAGAGGCACTATTTTCTCCCATTCCAGAGCTTGACCATTCTTCAGCAGCTTATACCATTCCTCAGCTCTTCCTTTCAGTGATAATGAGAATAACTTCTTCTTAACTTGATCTATAGTAATACTTGCACACTTGAACAACCCGCATAATTCGTGTATAAAGAGTAAATGATCACCGGGATGGACAGTTCCATCCGCAACATAGTAGTTGTCCATAACACGATCAATAATTCTTGTAGGTATTTTGAAAACATCTTTCTCAGCAGGTGGTGGCTTATCTACTACCTTAGCAGTGGTAGTAGCATTACCAAATAAGAAACTCAGCGAACTATCCATAACAAAAATAAAGCAACTAGCAGAAGTAAACAATACTCACAGTAGAAGTTTCCTTTACCACTTCCACTCTCCAATAGCGCTTCACTCCCCGGCAACGGCGCCAGAAAATAGTCTTGATGACCCACAAGTATAGGGGGTGTATCGCAGTATTTTCGATAAGTAAGAGTGTCAAACCCAACGAGGAGCAGAAGGTGCTGGCTAGTGGTATGGATCAGGAATTCTCTACAAATACTTAGCAAACGGATTTTTAGGGGTTTTCGATAAATCAAGTAAACAAAGTACGAGTAAATAAAAGACAGTAAGAATGAATGCAGCAAGTGGCTCAATCATTTATGCAGCAAAGGACAAGCCGGTTGTATTTCTATAGATGACCAAACGTTCTCGAGGACACATGGGAAGACTGTCAACTGCTTTCGCTTCATATAGTCGATTAATCTTCTCTAGCTTGCTAAGTGTTGTGTGGGTGAACCTATGCTAATGTACCGTCCCATCCAAGACTTAATACATACTTGTGATTAAACCCCCTTGCAAACATCTGTAAGTATAAGAAAGTAATTGAGGTAGAAACCTAACCACAGCTTTAAACTCTAAGACCCTTACGTCCCTTGTGCAATGGTTTCCTAACGGGGGTTCAGGTTTCTGTCACTCCGGCAACCCCTACGATTAGTAGCCAAATACATAATACATTGCCCTAGGCCCATATAGGTGAAGTGTCATGTAGTCAACGTTCACATGACCCCACTAGAAGAAGTACACCACAACTTAAATAACAATATATTGAATCTTTCTCAACGCAACTCCACTACTAACAACAAGACTTCTCCCATGTCCTCAATAACAAAATGAACTACTCACAAGACATCATATGGATCATGATCAGAGATGGAATAATGATTTATAACAATCTGAACATAAACAATAATTCAATGGTTCACTCAATAGCATCAACTACAAAGAGTAATCAACACCGGGAAAGTTTCCCCTATGAACTAATGCAAGATTCAACTCAATTGTTACAACAATATGGAGATGGTGATGAGGGTTCTGATGGTGATGATGGTGGTGATGATGATGATGATCCTGATGAAGCCCAGCTTGATGATGGTGTTGATGGCGACGATCTCCCCTCTCCGGGAAGTAATTCCCCCGCCAGAAATCTGTCTGCCGGAGAGATCTTTCTCTCTCAGTGTTTTCCGCCCCGCAGAGGTGGCGGAATCTTTCTGTGGTCGCTCCCCGAGTCTTGGGGTTTCGGGAGGAAGATATACGCCAGTGGGGAGAGGCTAGAGTGGGCCAGGGTGGCCACACCACTCCCTGGCGCGGCCTAGGCCTGCCCGCGCCATGGGGTGGTGTGGTCCCCCTATGGCCCACCTCCACTCCATCTTCTGGCATCTTGAGTCTTCTGGAAAAATAGAATTTTCCGTATATTTTCCCGGATTTTCTGATCTTCACGAATTTTGCCTCCAAACAGCACCTTTTCCATCAGAATCCTGACTGCAGCGGTCCATGCTCCAAAATTCATCAACCATGCAAAAACAGATGAAATAATATAAGTATCACCTCTCAATACGAAATATATCAATGAATAATAGTGAATTAAGACATAGAATACTGATGCAAAATGGACGCATCAGCCGTGTATTGAGCCATCAAGCGATTTTCTGGCGCTGTTGTCGGGGAGTCAAGGACATCTTCACAAGGGGAGTCCCTCATAACCAATCTCTTTACTTTGTTGTTTTTGTTTTGCTTAGTTTCTTTTTGCTTTGTTTGCTTGTTTTGTTCTTCAAAAAACACAAAAAAAATTAGTTTTACTTGTTTGCTTTCTTATTTGAAAACACAAAAAAAAATTAGTTCCTATCTTGAGTTGCCACTATGTCTAGCCTTGCTCCAATCACTTTGTCACCCGAGGAAATGATTCTCACTTTTAAAAAAGGAATTTAGGAAAGTTTTAAGAAAGCTTGGTCTAGATTCTCTAATCTACATGAAAAGACTAAGCCTAAAATGATTCAAGGATTGTTCCTTAGCAGTTTTTACCTTGGGATTTCTCTTTGATATAGATATGCTTTAGATGCTATTGCGGGAGGAGATTTCCTCCAAAGTAATGAGGATGATGCCATTAATGCTATAAAGAAATTGATCCTCACTTACAACTTGCCTAGCCAAATTGATACTTCTTTCGCAAAAATATTTGCTAGGATGGACACTCTTGAGGCTAGCATTACTAGATTGGAAAGTTGCTATAATACGCTTAGGGAGCATCACGATTATGTTCCAATAAACTCTGAACCATCAAAGTGGTTCCCTAAAGTAAAGATTGAGATGAACAATGAAACTTTTCAAGCCCGCTATGATACCATGTCTGAATTTTGTCTTATGCCCAAAGCTATTTATGAATCTCTGAATCTTTGGGGGATCATTGAGGGAGGAAAAGAAATATCTCTTACTAATAATACTACCATATTACCTCTTGGAATAGCTGAAGGAGTGTTTACAAAGATCCTTGGGAAAATGATTTCTATTGATTATCTTGTTATTGAATGTGCAGGAAAAGGACAAATTACACTTGGAAGGTCCCTATTAGAACTCCTTGGAGCAATAATAGATGTGGGAAAGGGGACCATGCACCTTTTTTCTCCACCAAAAAATCATATTTTCCCCAAGGTTAAGAATAAAAATAAGAGAGGTAAAGGCAAGAAAGTTGGTCTTAATGCTTCTTCATTTGAGAACACTTGATTCTTTCTTTGGTTCTTATGACTAACTTAAAGGTGTTAAAGAAAAGTACTTGTTTGGAGATAACCCAAGAGTTTTAGTTGAGTCTTGGAAGTTATTACCTCTGTAATAACCTCTCTTTATCATTTTTTGCTTTTTGTGCCAAGAGTTACCTCTAATGAGAGTGAAGTAATGAATGGGAAAGTTGCTGTCCCCAAACAGATTTCTATGCTTCACAATAAACATTCCTGAGAGAGTTCTGTACGTCGGATTGATCTATACTTTTTTGTGCCTCTGACCCAGGTTTTTATCTAACTTTTGTTAGTTCAACACTTTTTGATTTGAGCAACAGAAGGTCTTCGAAAAAATTCGTCTTTACCTGCTGGTCTGTTTTGACAGATTTCTGCCATTTTCTGCATTTGCTTCTAGTTAGTTCCTTCTTGAGTTCCTTTAGGGAATTGAGCTTTTTGAGGGAAGTGCTACAGTATATAGTGTTATAATGGAAGTTTATTTGGTGTTAGAACTGAACCTTGAGACTTATTTATCTTAAGTGCACTAATGTTGGTAATGAGATTGTGTGAAGTTTTGTATGAAGGAAAATTTTCAGGTGTATGGAAGGAATGAGTAATAAGATGAAGGATGGACTAAAGCTCAAGCTTGGGGATGCCACGCGTGTCACCCCAAGAAATATCCAAGAAGTACAAGCGTCAAAGCTTGGGGATGCCCAAGGCATCCCCTTCTTCATCAATAAAAATTCCAGGTTTCTTCCAAACGCTTCATTTTTATTGTTTCGTGCACAGTTGTGTTTCTCTTGGAGCGTCTTCTTTTTGTTTTTGTTTTGGTTTTTAGTTTGCTTGGTTTGTTTATTTTTCTGAATAAGTTGGTTGGACCCCCTCTTTCGCACTTTGGTTTGCAAATAGTTTGGTTTGGTTTTGGAAAAGAGTAGGAAAATTCATGCTTATGTGGTAAAAAGAGCTCGTTTTTGACTGTGGCCTATGCTTTGTCATGCCATGCTTGATATTGTTTTGGATTTATGCTTAGTATTATTTGCTGTAGCATGACTTGTTATAAACAATTGAGATATCTTAATGTGCCTTGGATGAATCATGCGTTGTTTTAGCATATTAAAGCATAGTATAGTGGTATTCTCCTTTGATGCTTTATTTGGGTTGACTTGGCGCATGCTCACACCATGTTATGGCTATCTCAAGTCACCATAGCCTTCATGATCATTTAGTTTTCAACTTGTAGTATCACTTTATGCTTTGATCAATGATGTTTTGTCACTCTGCAAGATTATGGCCATTATTGCTCTCTTAGTTTGTCGCTCCCAGTCTTTTGCTAGCCTCCACAACAAAGTATGAGTTCCACTCATGCATCCAACTCCTTAAACCAAGTTTTTCCAAAGAGTCCACCATACCTACCTACTAGCTTATGCTATTCCAACTATATTCATGCTTTTGTTTACCTTCCACTTGTTATGAGAAAACTAGTGATTAAAGCTCTCACGAACTTGATGGCACACTTTACTTTATTGCCTCTAATAAACATGAATCATTGGGTCCTTCTTTGTTTCGTATATGCTTGCGCTTTATAAGTTGAAATTAGCAGAACCATGTTTCATGGGGAACGCTTTCAACATTGCACTTGTACTTTGTACCCCATTGATATTATGTTCTTTTGCTTACGGATCCCGCCAGTGTGAAATAAATGTGGAACTTGTAAGATCATGGAGTTTGTATGTGTGTTAGAGAAATGCCTGGGCCGCTAGCCTAAGCCATGCCTAATCATGGTGGAAACTTGCAGCATCACCATAATGAGCACTCTATGAAGCATCCTCAATAAAAACCTATGCAAATAGCAAATAAAAAGATCGCTGAGATGCTCATTGTCTGCTTGCCTTGTCATTTTGATTATGGGAAAGCTCCCGTATCATGTGCAAGGGGTACCCCGTTGGCGGTTCTTAATGATACACATATACTTACAATGACAAGACCTTACTCGTGACTGAAGTTGAGTAGCATGAGGATCGGTCTTCGTAAGTAAGGGGCATGAGATTTCGGTTTATAACTTGTCAAGCATATCCTCTTAGTTGTGTCACTTTAACCTTAATCACCTTCAAGATGCTTATGATAGGGGCAATGAGAGCTGAAAGCTATAAGTACCATAATTTTTGGAAGCTCTTTATGAGACTTGAATCCCTACTTCCTTTTACAAAAGGCCTTTCTTCCACCATTATATTGAGTATCCACCTTCTATCTTTATGCACTACTTTGAGAGCATAGTGGCCATTCTTAGTTCTATGTGCATTGTCCCAAGACTAGTTGATTGATGCATAACTTGTTATTGGTTGTTTGAAACTATTGTATCTAGTCACTCTTATGAACTTTGAAGGTGTCCTATGCATTTATATTTGCTACTCTATTGAGGGACAAGCTGAATACTTTTATGCTATGTTTTCTTTATGTGAAACAAACAAATGTCTTGCAAAGCATGTTATTCATGAATCTTTTCTTTGTGCCTTTTCATGTTGCATCATAGTTTCTTTGCTTATTGCTAGAACTTTGTCTTTCATGTTATGATTGAAGTACTATGATCCCAGCTTTGAATGTTTTGCAAATACTTTGATCAAGTCTTTGATGGTGCATGTCACCTCAAAAATTATTTCTTTTTATCACTTACCTACTCAAGGACGAGCAGGAGTTAAGCTTGGGGATGTTGATACATTGCAAATGTATCTATAATTTTTGATGTTCCATGCTTGGTTTTATCCACTTTCTTGTGTTTTGTTCCAACTTTGGAGTACTTTTATTATGATTTCTTGGACTAACCTATTAACAAGAGCCACAGTGCCAGCTGCCTATTTTCTGTTGTTTTTGGTTCCAGGCAATTCAGAAAATGAATATTCTCGGAATTGGACGGGACAAAAGCCAAAGTGCTTATTTTTCCGGAAGGGATCAAGTGCCAGAATACGAGACGGAGAAGGGCTGGGGCCCGGCCACACCACCTGGCCGCGTGGCCAGGCCTGGGCCGCACCAGGGGGTGGTCTGGCCGCCCCCAGCACCCCCTCGGCCTCTCCTTCCGCCTATAAGTTGCCCTCAGGACGAAAACCCTAGGAACCCGATCAAAAATCCACGAAAGAGTCTATAGCCGCCGTCGTCTCTGTCCCTAGATCGGGGGGATCTGAAGCTCTTCCCGGCACCCTGCCGGAGTGGGGAATTCACCCTAGAGGCCTTCTCCATCACCATGCAAGCCTCCGGTGTGATGCGTGAGTAGTTCACCCTTGGACTACGGATCCATGTAGTAGCTAGATGGCTGGTTTCTCCTCCTTTGTGCTTTCATGTTTAGATCTTGTGAGCTCCATTCATGATCAAGATCATCTATTTGTAATTCATACATGTTGTGTTTGCGGGGATCCGATGGATATTGAGATGCTATTTCAGATTGATTATTGATTCTATCATGTCTTTGTTATTTGAGATCTTGCATGCTTTCCGTTGTTAGTAGCTATCTTGGCCAAGTAGATGCTAGCAACTCCAAGAGTTAGTATTTATGCTCGATAGTGGGTTCATGCCTCTGGTAATGTGGGGAAGTGACAGAAATCTGTAAGGTACTAGATGTGCTGTTGCTACTAGGGAGAAAACAACGATATTTTGTTCATAGAACAATTGTATTGTTTACTTTACACGCAGTTCATAAAGCAATAATCTGTTGCTTGCAACTTAATACTGGAGGGGGTTCAGATGATAACCTGAAGGTGGATTATTAGTCATAGATGCAGTTGGATGGCGGTCTATGTATTATGTTGTAATGCCCAGTCAAGTGTCAAAGGAGTCAAAATGATTAGTATTTGCATGTATTGCTTTCTCGGTGTTTGTCAATTGCCCCGCTGTAATTTGTTCACCCAGCATGTTATCTATCTAAGGAGAGCCACCTCTAGTGAACTATGGATCCCGGTCCTTTTTACTTTACATACAATCTACAATCTTTTACTGCTTTGTGTTTATTTTCTGCAAACTTTTACTTCTTTCCATTCGATACGTTTAATCCTTTGTTTTCCGCAAAACACGGTGAGATTGACAACCTCATCGCAAGTTGGGGACAAAGTTTTGTGGTTGTGTTGTGCAGGTCTCCACGTTGCTACTAGCACCGGTAGTGCGCCCTGCCAAAGCTCAGCTAGTAACACCTTTGAGGTGTTTCCTTGCTCGTACTGGTTCGATTAAACCTTGGTTTCATAACTGAGGGAAACTTGTTGCTGTGCTCATCATACCTTCCTCTTGGGGTTCCCAACGAGCTCTACATCAACACCACGCACCAAGCACTTTTCTGGGCGCCGTGTATTGAGCCATCACATGCCATTGTATAGCTCAGCGCAAATTCCAAGTCACCCAACGTGTTTTACATTTTAGGGTATACAATTGCTTCCATATATATTTGTTAAAATGACCTGTCTAGTTTCTATTTGCTGAAATTCTAAGCCACACACACATACATTTTTTGATTGCTCATTTCACGATAGGCACACTTGTTTAATGTGTGCTTGCTTGTCATGTTTGTTTGACGTGTCGGTAATAATTGAACCATTGACCAATTGTAAACTCCGGTTCATAGCTCCTGTCATATCAGTCAAATGAGTAGTTTGTCTTGTTTGATGTATTAACTTGTTATTACTTAGTTTCAGACGGCAATTATTTCTATCGCCACCAAAGAGGGGGCTTCACGATCATGTCTCCTCCAATGTAGTTGTCACACTCAAAAGAAGTTGCAGGTGATCGATTGAGAAATCAAATTGAGGACTCTGCTATCAGCTCGATTGTGAACTGAAATGCCGAATTTTGTTTCCCTTGAGTTGATAATATGTAATAATTTTAAGAAAATTGCAGCTGATGTAATAATTTTGAAAACTCGCATAGTCCATGTAGGAATTTAGTTGACGCCATCCACACACAACGGTAGTCGTTACCATAACTATGCCAGCCAGGTTGATTAGGGAACATTACCGTGCTTTGTTATTGGCTTGTATTGTATTCAGCCGACGATGAACAATAAAAGATGCTCGCTAATTATACACCTTTTCTGATATTGCCATGGGCTTCAGAAAGGCCGAAACTCTAAAAGACCGTAAATGTAATGGGTCAAAACACATGTGGGAACAAGCAACAGTAACAGGTCGTAACAATAACATGTCATAATAGTAACAAGACATAACAGTAACATGCTAGAACAGTAGCAGGACAGACAACAGCATGCCAGAACAAAAACATGCAACGATAGTAATAGACCACAACTGTAAAATGCAAGAAACTGTAAAAGGGTAGAACAATAACAGTCCAGAGGATTAATGGGCCAAAACAGTAGCAGGACACAACAGTAAAGGGCCACAACAATAATGGGCCAAAATAGTTAAAGGTTAGAATAGTAATGAGCCAGAATAGTAACGAAATGAGAAATTTCCAAATGAGAACAGTAATAGGCCGACGAAATTACTAGGCCAGAATAGTAATAGGGCACATATGGGCTTGAATAGTTGACAGCAGGAACAGTAAAAGGCCAGAATAGTAACATACTTTCTCAAAGAAGGGTCGATAGTAGGCATCCCATGACGGGTTGCGGGAATAGTGATGGGCCGACCGCAAGCCTTGAAGGTACATGGGCGACTTGGCGCATGTTGCTAATGGGCCGCACAGTTTTGGACCAACGTGGGCCTTCTCTAGGCTGAAACAATATTGGGTATGAAAGTTCGTGGGCCGAATCTGCTGCATTAATGGGCCCACTTCAAGTAGTGCAGGACGAAGCAATAACAAGTCATCAACTTATTGGTCTCTCCTCATGGGCTGGCCCACTTAATAATTAGCAGGCCTTAGCTAGGCCAGGCTTCTACCACGGTTTCTCTAACCGTTAACGGAGGTAACCGGCCATTAACAGCAGCTTCCATGTTGTAGTTTCCATGACGTCAGCAATCAACGTGGCTTGAGAGCAGATCTACGACAAAACAAGTTTCCATGGGTGAATGGTGCGATCCTCCACGGTCAGAAAAAACTTTGGTTGATTCATTTGTGACGGGGCTTTTACCATGAAGGCCATCTATCGCAGAAGTCTTTTTATCCACAAAAAAGGGGCCTTCAAACACAAAAATCATCCGTTGTAAAAGCCAAATTTTCTTGTAGTGATACCTCGTTCTCTTGTCATACTAGATTCTTTGCATTGATATATCATCTAGATGAACTAGCACCAACAGCTAAGCATGGCTAAGCAAGACACATATATAAGCTCTAGTAGGGCACACAAGCCAAATCTAGTTATGCTATGAGCAGTGGATCAAGTAATATAAGCTCAGAGGGAGTAATGCAATGGATAGGACACTCTATTTATCGATAAAAGACCACAATAGAATCGTATGCACCATGTCAAGGATTTAAATGTGTTCAGAATAATAGGATTATATAATTGTGGGGCTATGCTTGCTGCCCGTTGATAACCGATAAGCAGATCTCGGTAGCCTTCTACTTGACGTATTCATAGTTGGTCAAGTATTGATCTTCGATCTTCAATGGTGTTGATCTCCATCTTTGATCTCGATCTCGATATCGTATTCTACTAGGAATAACCAAACACCACGAAGAAAGAAATACCAGAAAGAAAGGGAAACAATCAATCCATGGCATCGATGCAATGCTCAAGCAAGAGTGATGATATGACAAGTTAAATAGTGGTGAAATGAAACCCTAAGGCATGCTTGACCATTTTAAATAGGGTCTGAGGGTTGCAAACCCTAAAACAGGGAAACCTCAAAATCACCTGCGGGGGTTCATTTTGTTCTTCTAACAAACTTGTTAATTTAAGTTTCTTAACAATGCATGATTACATCTTTAAAAGGTATATCTCATTTTTTCTAAACATTTTGATATATTATTCATATTTTTCTGACTTAATATGAGTTAGTTATTGAATTTACAATATTTAGCCTTTTTCTGCAATTTCGGAAAACCAATGCAAAACGGAGGTGTGGTAGAGTCACGATATAGATGCGAGACTCACAAGGATCTCTTGTCACAAGAACATCTTCCATAACTAGTGGTAGGGGAAGTCCTTAATTGTCACAATTCAATACCGACAATAACCACAAGCTTGGAGGCCAGAATTGTAGTACCAACCATCCTGAGTTAATGTTTGAACATTACAACAAGGGTCAAAAAAGTGGATCGTGGGTTAGAAGTCAGCTTCAGGTACAAGATTAACAACACTAGAATCCAGCACAATCCAAGACCTTCGATTCAAGTCTAGGGGTTAAAACCCGAGAAAGAAGTAACTACTACTTGAGTGACACATCATACACTGCAAGGTAGTAATCATGAGGTATCTTCCAAAAGAAGAAACAACTTCTGAAGTACCCGAACAAATAAAAAGGAGGCACATGAGGCGAAAGGAAACCTCGAAGCCTAAAACAGAACATTGTGTAACATTATATTGTAGGTTCCATAAGACAGAGAGATCATGATGGAAAGGAAGCTCCCAACTGAACTTGAACAAAGCGGAACAAGGAACACACAACACACACCACTCTAGAGAACTCAGCAATAGGTCAATTGGTTGAGAAACGACATGCCCAGAAGGCACCTAAACTTTGAAAGACTAGACGAAATATCAAAACTTTTCCAAATCAACACAAGGTAAGATGACCCAGCGTTAGAGAGATACCAAATAAGGAGGAAAATAAGCATACTAGAGTTTTTGCAAATACCTTTCATCTTTGAAATAGTTTTCAGAAGCACTAGACTGAACATCGACCAATAGCAAGGTTTTCCTATGGTTGGTACTGCTCTGATACCAAAAACCTATGACACCCCTAGGATCAGGGTTAAACAAATCCCAGACCTTAGTCTGACATAAGCCTAACATAAAGCTAGAGGATATCTAGTGAATAATCGGTAACACAATAGTGACTCTTTGACACAAAAGTTATTATAGCAAGGTCATAACTGAGCAGAGAACCAAAATATTACAAGCAGAGGTCACTGACCACAAACATCAACTAACAGAAGGAAAATGATGCTATAAAGTATAGAAAACTTAACAAATGGCCTAAGAGTCCCGAAGCATAATGATGACGTCCCAGCCCATAGATTCCAGGCTACTGGCCTGGAACCCCAAACTACTCGTCAATGTCGATGTTGTACCAAACTCATCTTCAGGGAACACTTACACTACAACAAAAGGATCAATGAAGCAAGGGTGAGTACAGGGTGTACTCCGCAAGACTTATGGTTGGTGGAGTTATTTTGCATAAAGCTATCTTTGTTTCTAAACAAGAGGGAGAAGAAGCTCGTGTAATTAGAACATTTTAAAAGGGGATAAGAGAGCGACATCTCCTGAGAATTGATCATAATCTTTTGATATCCACCAAATCATCATCATCCTCATCTCTCAACCAGGATCACCACCTCATACCCATGAGGAAGCATCCTTGAGCACACATTGATCTTCCAAGTTTTATGATTAGGTTAATGTTCTCTATGGTCTTAGAATATGGTCACCGAGCGTTCATAACCATGAACACGGCTTTTCGAAAATATTTAACCCTACATGGTTGTACAACCTTACCCAAACGTACTAACTAACTCTTAATGCCACATGATTAGCCCTCTTCCTTGGAAGGCCGACAGAGGGTGGTTAGACATGACCTTTACCTTATCGTCGCCAAGACCATGTGACGAGGGCTAACCTCGGCAATTCCTAGGGTTATGGACTCATGGTTTCATGGAAAAGAGAACGCTGGGGATTTTGTCAGATGTCAGGTAAACAGGGGAGTCAAAGTCGCCTGATTATTGATGAATAAAGCTATTACAGATTGCTTGGGAGTTTTTGGTACCTCCTCGTAGGCTTCTCCCGTCCTACATATAATAGGCCGGGTTTCAAAGCCATACATGGATAGGTTACATAATGACGATTACAACACCAACACAACGTCGGTTCCTATTTCTTTATCTACTATAACTTGAACTTCCGTCAGATGCTTCTTGGGACTTCATCTTGAATCTTTATGGACCGTGAGCCTTTATACAACCAGGGTAACAAAACATAAGTAACGGAGTAATCATACCCATGTCAGTAGCCCCCGAGACTCTACTTGAATCATAGTTGGTTGAGTCTGAAAGATGTTTTTAGTCTTTATGATTTGAGGCTTTATGAAATATCTTTATTTCTCTAGCTTTATAGGGATTTGGTACAACAAGCCTGATGCATCCAATGGATCGGGAATCAGTTAATTGCTCCTAGCAAAAACTCTTTAGACCTACATCAAATTCAAGTCCCTAGGCCTGAAATCGGAATTTTAATTAGTGTAATTCAGTTCGAGATGTTGAGGTCTTAACGAATACTGAATTCCAGTTCTTATTTATCGGGTACCCAACATGCCCATTGGAATTTTTCATCGTATCATTGATACGGATATTTTACTGGTAGAGCGCATTCTTGTGCGGTTACCAGGCCACACGGGACGAATCCCGGGGTCTTACCTTCATGTCTTGGACATGGAATTTAGAGTTTTATCGTGTCGGGTGCGATCCGATATTTTTGTATATTTTTTATCGACGACCTTGTTTGGCTGTTGGAATTTCTATAGTTTATAAGTTTTTGTTTTAATGATTTAAAGAATCTCCTAATGGGAGTAACCTTTTGAGGATACATTAAAGTAAAACTCACCGGGTTTTTTTGCTGATATATATTTTTGGATCGAAATTGTTTTGACCTTATGCACAATATAATTTCTATCCGGTGCATGCCAGTGCTCCCGATGGGAGTAGCCCTCTAGGCTATGTTCGGATGCCTTTATCTGGACATAGGCTCATAATTTTTGTTAGTTTCATTAGAATAATGCTCTCAAATTATGATAAATAAAAACTTAGAGTACGAAGAACTTATCTCTTATTTATAATTTGAAGCCGGAGATACATGGTTTGGCGGATTTCACCTGGCCGTTGGCCTTTCTACTATCCTGGCTAAGAAGTCGGGCCGTAGGCCTTACTATAATTTAAATTGCGAGAAAACATAAATTCTAAGCATAAAAACACCGTAATTGTGCGACGTTCCATGGATTGGAGTATTTAAATCATGTCTTCTTGTCTTGAATCTGATATGCTCCTCATGGAATAACTTTTGTAATAATGTAGGGCCCTTGCCAAGGCGACTCCAATTTATGGTGACCATCTTTCTTAAGGTGAAGAACTAGTTCCCTTACAACGAAGGACCTAGGACGCAATCGTCTGCTGTGATAATTGTGCTAGTTTTGCTAATATAGAGTGGCCCTTTGTAAGGCAATATCATGGTCTTCATCAAGTGCATCAACGTCATCTTCAAGTGCTTCCCTCGATGCTTCTTCATCATATCCAGTGACCCGGGGAGACTTGTGAGATACTTCGACTGGAAGCACAACTTCATCGTCGTGGACCAGAAAGAAGGGTGTTTCTTGTGTCAATTTTTTTGGAGTAGTTTCCATAAAACAGATGGTAACCATAAACCCATGGTCCTTGTTCCATGTAGAGTGGTGCTAGTAATCTTTTCTTGAGGCCGGCAGTTATGAGGCCATTGGCTTTTTCCACTTGCCCATTAGTTTGTGGGTGAGCAACTGAGGCATAGCTTACTTTTATGCCTATCTCCTCGTAGGATTCCTTGAACTCATTGGAAGTAAAATTAGTTCCATTATCACTGATGATGTTGTTTGGCACGCTGAATCGAAACACTACTGATTTGATAAAATTCATAGCCGAAGTTCCATCCTGGATGGTAACAGGCATTGCTTCAATACATTTTGTGAATTTGTCGACTGCTACTAGCAGAAAGACGAGTCCTCCTGGAGATGATTTGTGAAGTTTTCCCACCATGTCAAGTCCCCACTAGGAGAAGGGACAAGCAAGACGTATGGGATTTAATTCGGCAGTAGGCACACCGGGTTTTGTTGCGAATCACTGACATGCTTCACATGTTCTGACTATATATCCTTTGCATCTTGTACCGCTGTGAACCAGTAAAACACTACCCTGAATGGCTGCTAGCGTGATGACCACACACTCCTTCATGTATGTCCTTGATTATGTTTTTTCCTTCGTCGGGTGTGACACATCGCTGTGGCATACCCGAAATACTTCTTTTATATAATTCACCTCTGATGATTCTAAAGGCTTTGGATCTTCTAGCGATTCATCGAGATTCCGTCAAGCCTTTCGGGGAGTTCTCCTCGAGTCATATATGCTATGTATGGCTACATCCATGTAGGCTCTATTATCATAACTTCATCAACTTTTGGATCTTCGTCGAGGGTTGCCTCTATATCTGCGCTTGCTAGTGTACCCTCGAGTCCTTTTGCAGCTTGATTTTTGTCCTGTCTTGGGTGCTATGACTTCAGAAACTCTCCTAGACTAAATAGAATGCTTCGTTATCTCTTCCTAGAAAACTCCGGGTGGGATTGGTAGGCATAAGGACCCAATGTTTGCCAGATTGTCAGCTTCTTCATTGCTTGATCTTCCTATGTGCGATATTTTGCACCCATCAAATAGGGCCTCCATGATGCTGTATAGATCACGGTAGGTAATCATGTTGTCGCTGATAGCGTCGCACTTGTTCATTGCTTGCTATGCTACAAGATTGGAATCACCGAATATTTTTAGGCGAGTTGCATCGCAAGCTTTGTCCATACGCATACCATGCAACAATGCCTCATACTCAGGTTCATTATTGGACGCGTTTGCGAAGCTCATCCGAAGTATGTATCGCATTTTATCGCCCTGTGGTGATACTAATATGACTCCTGCCCCTACTCCTTCCGTTATTTTTTATCCATCAAAATACATTGTCCATGAGCTAGAAAGGTCTGGTGGGCTCGCACATTGTAGTTTAGTCTATTCAGTGATAAAATTAAGCAGAACTTGTGATTTAATTGCTTTGCGCTTCTCGTACGTGATATATTGAGGGGAAAGCTCAATGCCCCATAGAGAGACATGTCATGTTGCTTCTAGATTATTGAGGATATTGGATAGAGGTGCTTCATTGACCACTGTGATCGGGTGTTCCGAAAAATAGTGGCACAAATTTCGTGCTGTCATAAACACTCCATATGCTAGTTTCTGATGATGCGGGTATCTTTGCTTGGATGGCGAGAGAACCTCGCTCAGAAAATAAACTGGTGTCTGAACATCGTGGGTTTTCCCTTCTTCGGATTGTTCTACGACCAGAACTATGTTGACCACCTGATTAGTGGCGTCAATGTAAAGAAGTAATGGCTCTTTTTATCGGGGAGACATGACGACAAGAGATGTCGAAAGTGTTTCTTGAGATCTTCAAAGGCACGCTGAGCTTCTTCCGTCCACTCAAATTTATCTGATTTCCTCATGAGGGTGTAGAATGGTAGTGCTTTTTCTCCTAGACGGGCGATAAAATGGTTGAGTGCTACAACTCACCTAGCCAGCTGTTGTACACCTCGAAGATTCATTTGTTTTTCATTGCTAGGATTGGCTGTATTTTCTCGGGATTGGCTTCTATTCATGTTGCTGATACGATATATCCGAGGAGTTGCCCTACATGGACTCCAAAGGAACACTTCGTCAGATTGAGTTTGATGTAGAACTTGTCGAGGTTCTCGAATGTTTCTCGGAGGTCAGTGATAAGAGAGGACCCTTGTTTTGTTGTGACTATGACATCGTTGATGTAGACTTGTACATTTGTGCCAATTTGGCTTCCCAGGCAATTTTGCATCATCCTTTGAGATGATGCCCTAGCATTTTTGAGGCCAAAGGGCATTGTGGTGTAGCAGAATAAGCCATAGGGCGTGATAGATGTTGTTTTATTCTGATCTTCCTCCTTCATACGAATTTGATGGTATCCTGAATATGCATCTAAAAAGGAAAGGCGTTCACACCCCATGGTCACATCGATTATTTGATCGATTCGTGGTAGTGGGAAGTGATCCTTTGGACCATGTTGATTCAATGCAGTGAAGTCAATGCACATCCGTAGTTCTTTTGTATTTTTCTTTGGGACGCATACTGGATTTACGACCCACTCTACTTTCTTTAATTCCTTGATGGATTTAGCATTGGTTAGGCATTGAAGCTCCTTTACAACAACCTTTCGTTTTGGCTCTGCGAAGCGACGAAGCGACTATTTTACTGGCTTCACCTTTGGATCCAAGTTTAATGTGTGCTCAGCGAGTTCCCTGGGGATTCTCGGCATGTTAGAGGGTAACCATGCAAAAATCTCCCAGTGCTCATGGAGGAACTCGATGAGCACACATTCCTATGCGGGACCGAGATTGGATGCCACAAAGGTCGTCTTTTTTGGGTCGATAGGGTGGATCTGTACTTCCTTTGTATCTTTTGTGGTATCAAAAGCCTGATTGGGATTGTTACATGCTATTGCCAGAGGTTCTGTGGTTGCCGACATTTTTAGCTGCTCAAACTCAGTTGCCATCCCAAATGATTCAGAGATTTTGTTAAACTCTCGATCGCAATTCTCGGATCGAGTGAAGGTGCATTTTACTGTTATGACTCCCTTTGGAGCTGGCATTTTCATAACCAAGTATGCATAATGTGGTACTACCATGAATTGTGCAAAAGCTGCATAGCCTAGGATTGCGTGATACTATGATGGCCAGTCCATGACTTCTAACTTGAGCTTTTCTCACCTGAAATGTTCCTTGGATCCAAAAACAACGTCAAGAGATATTTTACCTAAAGGAATTTTGGCCTTACCTGGTACTATGATGTGGAAGGACTTTTCTATTGGTGATAGATTATCTAAGGAGCAATTCATTGCTCTGAGTGTCTTGGCGTAAATCAAGTTGATGCTTCTTCTTGCATCCATGAAGACTTTGCTTATGTCAAATACACCCACTTGTGCTTCTACTATCAAGGCCGAGTGGCCTAGTCGCGGTACTCGAAGTGGATGATCAGCTCTGTTGAATGTGATTTCCTGTTCCGACCAGTGGAGATACTTGGGTGCGTCTGGTAGTGTTGTCTCTACCATGTTGACTTTCCGTGTAATTAGCTTTGGGATCCTATTGGATGGGCACCCTTTCTGAATCGTTGATGTTACTCCCTTTGACCTAGGGTATTCACTATTTTGATTTGTTGTGTTTTGCGGCTGCCCTGCTGGCGGGTGTAGCGGTGATGGTGGTGCGTCGATGGCTAACGTGCCAGGCATAGTGGTGTATGCTCGGCTTGCTGCTTCGATTGCCTTTGCGTTGCATAGTTCGTGCATCCTTAGAAATGTTCGGTAGTCTTTCATAAGATGGTTGAAATGTCTTTTTCCCATTGAGTCGATGTAAAAGTGCATATTACAGGGTCCCTCCAGCATTTTCATTGCGTACATTGGTGGGTCCCGGGATCTTGGATGATATCGCTGTGTTGTTTGGCTTCCTCCGACGACGTCCCTGTTGTTGCGGTGCCCACCATTGTATCGTTGTTTCTATGATTATCCTCTCTCGAGAAACTAGCTGCAACATAACTTGGTCCCTCGTGTTTGCAATTGTTCCTTCATCTTCTATCAGTGGTGTGTTTGACCTTGTCTTCTTCTGGTGAACGTGTTCGTTTGTTATGTAGTGCGTTCTCCCCATCAGCCCGTGATTTGCTATATCCATCAGCTGCGAAATTGTTTTGGGTTTGACCCATACTATGTCTTCTATGAACCCTCGACAATGGTGGCCGTCATTGAAGGTGTCAATTTCCCTTTCGTCGGATATGGCTTCGGCTGAGTTTTTGATGATATTCCATCGCTAAATGAAGGCTCTTAGTTAATCTCTAGGTTTTTGTTTGCACGCCTGCAATTGCTCCAGAGATGCGGGTCGGTTGAATGTGGAGTGAAAATGTCAAATGAATTTATCTTCAAGGCCGTTCCACCTGCTGATGGAATCTTCGGGTAGTTGTCTAAGCCATCACTGTGCAGCGCCAATTAGGTGCAGCTGCAGACTTTGCATTGCATTGGCCGTGGGTGTTGGAAATATGCCCTAGAGACAAATAATATAATGGACTATTATCATATTTCATAAAGTTTGTGATTAAGTTTTATATCATGCTATAACTGTATTGAAAGGAAATGTCAATACACGTGTGATATATAAACAACCAGGAGTTCCCGGTGAATCTCTAGTCACTGGTTCATTGGTGAACATATGGTTAAGGTTTCCTGATCATGTGGCATTTATGCCAGTTGGCAATGGAGTCACCTCATTAGGAGAATGAGATGATGATCTATACCCAACCTAAGCATCGTGACCCGATCATGCATGAAGTTCAGGTTATGATGATTAGAAAAGACCTAGTATCCTATTTCTTAGTCTGTGAGACCATATCAATCACTATTACCTGAGGATACTTATATAGCAGCAAACATTATCTGGTGACACGGTGATTATAAAGGTGCATTCAGGTATTTGGAGGAACAGTTGAGGAAATATGCGTCAAGTGCGGGATTTGTCTACCCACGTGATAGAAAAGATATTCGAGGCCCCACTCAGGAGAAGTTGTATCCAATAGTTGCGCAGCGTGTGATTTGATCACATGGATATCACTTGTCAGAATGAGTCAAATAGCATTTGTTGATAAGGAGATTGAACACGAGATAGTGATGTCATTTATCAGATCTCGGACAATACAAGTATCGAGAGACAAAAGGAATATGACACGACGTTCATGGTTCAACGACAAAAGATTTCGTGGAATGCTCGGGGATCACATGGCCATCTAGGTCCCTCTGGTGATCATAGTATGGGAGGGTCCCGACCATGTATGGAGTGTTGTCAAACCGCGGGGTATCACGCTTAAGGGCTTGATGATGCTCAGAGAGTGATGAGGGATTAACTCATCAATGCCCAAAGGTTATGGACTTGGGTTTTGGAGAAGGAGGGAGCACTGGAGGCATCAACCGGCTAGCAAACAAGCACACAAGGATGCAAGTTTTACCCAGGTTCAGGCCTCGTATAGGTCCCTACTCCCGCTTGTCTGCTCTTGGAATTATCGAGGGATTCAAAAGTTACAGGTGGTGCGCAGATGCAATCTGGTGATGGTTGTGGAAACTACGGTTGTGATTGTCCGCCTCACCGCCCCTCCTAGCCTTTATATAGATAGGCTAGGTCTCAGGTAGCAGGTCGAGTCAGTTATAGATTAGGGTTTTTCCCTTTAATCTTTCTATCTTAAGCTTCGTCTTGTGCTGCAAGCAAGTCTCCATGAATCACTCAAATCCTGTATTGGGCCTTGGTAACGCCGTGGGCTTCTACCATACTTGGACCGTATATGCCAAACTCGAGTACCTATAAGGTATGCCCACATCAGTAGCCCCCGAGTGTCTAGTGGAATCACAGATTCAAGTGGAGACTTTAAGAAGTCTTTCGAGTGCACAACTGAGCATATTTTCGAGTGCTTTGATTAGTGTCATAGGGATTGTTGATATACGTGCATGATTCATCCGATGCATCGGGATCAGTTAACTGCCTTAGGGAAAAACAACACAATCTACTCAAACTCGAGTCCCTGGACTCAAATTCAGAAAAGTGTTGGTGTAATTCGACTCAGGCTACGGAGGTCTTACAGGAGTCGAATCCCTGTTTATAAGTGTGAGCACTTGATGCGTCCATCAAGGCATATTTCATCATACCTGCAGGCACGGATATATTTCTGGTAGAGCGCAGCCGATGCGTTGCCAGGCCTTATTCAGGTCTTATCTTCATGATGTAAGCGCGGCATCCGAATGTTTGTCATCGCGGAGATGATTCGGGTGACCCAGGAGACACAGTCTCTTTGTAGGGAAAGATATGAGATGGAGTCGCCATAGCGTTTGAGTGTGGATGTTATCAACACACGGTGTAACATATAAGAAGAAATAATCATAGGGTGCGTGGCCAGCGCTGCCTATGGAAGTATCCCCCGAGTGCCTATTCGAGTCATAGACTCCAGTGGTGACTATAAGTATTTTGCGACTGTTGTCGTCTTTTTTGCTTGTTTCAGTCGAATGTGCTTTCAGCGCTCCCTATGTGAGTAACCTGAAGTCCACAATCGAATCGAAGATTCGAGTGAAGGGTTTTAATGGTGCTTGGGTATCTTCAGTATGTTCTTCGGGTGTGCGGCCAGTGCTCCTGTTAGGGGTAGCCCTCGAGTGCTTGGTTGAGTCGAAGACTCAAGTAAGGACTAAAGTAGTCAAAGTGTTCTCCTGCTAGAGTTGATGACATCAGTGCTGATGATGGGATGGCCTCAGTTTCCCACGTGAGCGGCTTTGACGGGACGTGATGGGTAGTGGGTCCCACTTTCTGACTTGGATTTGACCGGGCGTGCGTAATCTTCTGTTTTAACGGTGTCTCCTTGATTTTCGTGCGTAGTGGGAATAGTGGGGGACGGTTCGTGTTTTAACCTTGCCACACGTCAATGTCGATGTACACCACGTGACGAGGGTTTAACTCGCCAATGCCCATTGTTATGGACTTGGGTTTTGGAGAAGGAGGGAGCGGTGGAGGCATCAGCGGGCTAGCAAACAAGCACACAGGGACGCAACTTTTACCCAGGTTCAGACCTCGTAGAGGTCCCTACTCCTGCTTGTCTGCTCTTGGAATTAACGGAGGAATCGAAGATTACAGGGGTGCGCAGATGCAATCTGGCGAGAGTTGTGGAAACTAGGGTTGCGTGTGTCCTCCTCGCCGCCCCTCCTAGGCTTTATATAGATAGGCTAGGTCTCAGGAAGCAGATTGAGTCGGTTACAGATTAGGGTTTTCCCTTTGAACTTTCTATCTTAAGCTTCTTCTTGTCTCGCAAGCAATTGAGAGTCCGTGGTCCACTCGAATTCTCCATTGGGCCTTGGCAACGTCGTGGGCTTCCGCCATATCTGGACCGTATATACCAAACTCGAGTACCTGTAGGGTATACCCATGTTAGTAGCCCCCGAGTGTCTAGTGGAATCGCAGATTCGACTGGGGACTTTATGAAATCTTTCGAGTGCATGACCGAGTATATTTTTGAATGTTCAATTTGTGTCATAGGGATTGTTGATATACGTGCCTGATTTATCCGATGTATCGGTATCAGTTAACCCTTAGGGCGAAACAACGCAATCTACTCAAACTCGAGTCCCCGGACTCGAAATTGGGGAAGTGCTGGCGTAATTTGACTCAGGCCGCGGAGGTCTTACAGGAGTCGAATTGTAGTGTATAAGTATGAGCACTCGACGCGTTCATCAAGGCATATTCATCATACCTGCAGGCACGGATATGTTTCTGGTAGTGCGCAGCAGATGTGTTGCCAGGCCTTATTCAGGTCTTATCTTCACGCTGTAAGCACGGCATCCGAACTTTGTCATCACGGAGATGATTCAGGTGACCCAGGAGATGCAGTCTCTTTGTAGGGATAGTATGAGGCAGAGTCGCCATAGAATTTGAGTGTGGATGTTATGAACACACAGTACGATGTACGAATAATCATAGGGTGCACAATCAACGCTCCCTATGGGAGTAGCCCCCGAGTGTCTGGTTGAGTCGATGACTCAAGCGGGGACTAAAAGACCTTTTGCGACTGCTGCCGTCTATCGCTGCTTGTTTTAGTCGAATTTGCTTTCAGCGCTCCCTATGGGAGTTACCCATAGTCCTCAATCGAATCATAGATTCGAGTGGTGGGTATGTCCTGAATGTTCATATACCTGCATGAAGATAATCGTAGGGTGTGCGACCAACGCTCCCTATGGGAGTAGCCCCCGAGTGCTCGGTTGATTCGAAGCCTCGAGCGAGGACTAAAGTAGTCAAAATCTTCTACTGCTGAAAATCAATGACGTCAGTGCTGACGATGTGATGACCTCGGTTGCCCGCGTGAGCGGCTTTGACGGGACGTGACGAGCGGTGGGTCCCACTTTCTAACTTCGATTTGATCGAGCATGCGTAATCTTCTGTTTTAACTGCGTCTCCTTGATTTCTGCGTGTAATGGGAATAATGGGGGGGACGGTTCGTGCTTCAGTTTCACCACGTGTCGATGGCGATGTGCACCACGTGTGTAGTAGGGTTTCTCCTGGCCGTTGGATGGTTTCTGCGAGGAGGTTAAGTAGCAGCACAGCTGCGGTAATTTCCCCATCTGTCTTCTTTGTTCTTGCCTCCATTGCTATTGCTGCTACTCTCTGCTTCCTTGCGCACTTTCTCGTTGCGGCGCTAGACCAGCTCCGTATCTTCCCTAGCCACTTCCTCTGTTCTCACCGCCATCGAAAGATGGGCAAGAAGAAGAGAGCCGCCGCTGCTGGGTCTGCCGCCGCCATTGCCGCCACTAAGAAGAAGGGCGGCTCCGCCACTGTGGGCAACAGCGCCGCCGGTGCTGGGAAGAAGAAGGCGCGGGCACCCGCGTCACCAATGGTGCTTGGCCTGCGTCCATCATCAAGCCCGTCGAGCTGCATCTTTATCGTCAAGATGGAGTTCTTCCCTCCGTGGAAGCGACTTGCGAGTGCCCGACGAGGAGGTAATTCCTTGTCCTCCTCCTGGTTTCTGGGTGATGTTCCTTGCGTTCATCATCCAAGGCCTTTCTCTGCCCCTACATCCTTTCTTCAGGGGCCTCCTTTGCTTCTACGGGCACCAGCTGCATCAGTTGTCCCCAAATTCTATTCTCCACATCTCCTGCTTCATTACTCTTTACGAGTGCTGGCTCGGAGTCGAGCCACACTTTGTCCTCTTTAAGAGGCTTTTTAAGCTAAAACGCCATGCAGCATCCGGTTCGGTAGTCTATGATGTAGGAGGCTGCGGAATCCACGTCGACTCCTTCGCAACTTACTTCGATATCAAGCTCACTGTGTCCGTCCAAGGGTGGAGAGACAAGTGGTTCTACATCCTCGACCAGAAGGCCGACGGAGAGCACTACGGACTCGCGCCCTTCGATCCCGCGACGCCGTGCAAGAGGAGGCGCTCTTGGAAGAATATCATGATGACTGGCGAGTCCGAGGAAGCGGAGGTGTTGTATAAGTGTGTCTACGACCTCGAGTCGCATAGGCAAAGAAGAGGGAGGCGCTGCCCTCATTCGTGCATAGTTGCACTGTCGTGTCCAGCCTCTGCAGGCCAGAGTCCATCCCATATTCCGCTGGGCCGGTGCGAACGATGCCACTCGCGTATCTGTCGATGGCATTTCTGCCGGTGAGGTTGATAAGAGGGTGCGACTGGTGATCAAATACACCACCAAGGAGGTTCTCCCAAGCGAACCAGTCGTGCCTCCTTTCGACGGCTCAAACCCTCCTCTGGAGGTAGAATTTTATGACGAAGTAGCTTTTGTTTTCGATTGCCTTTTACGATGCTGTGATATATAATATTGTATCTTCTGAATGCAGGACTGGCAGGTGTCTCCCAAATTGCCCCCTCGTCCTGAAGGGGTTATCCCTCGTGAGGTGGATGAAGAGGACGAGTCGGAGTCGACCGTCCCAATCGAAGAGGAGGAAGGAGCCCCCGAGTCCAGCGACCCGGACACTCGCAAGCATTCCCGCAGCAAGGATTCGGATGCCTCATCGCCGATGACACCAGAAGGCTCTTCTATTGTTTCAGAGGAGCCAATCCCCGCCGTTCCTGTGCACTCCATGGCTCCTCCTGCCTGGAAGAAGCTGCGACTGCCAAAGGCGTCGTCAGAGTCGGAGGAGCTATCCTTCGACCTTGATAAATTTGACTGGTGAGTTCACGACTTTGCCTTGGTTTCTTTTTTGGAGTTGTGCTCCCTGAGGTTTTTGCTGGATGTGTTTTGTAGTCAAGCGGCGTCGTCGTCTTCTAGCGATGTCCAATTTGTGAAAGAATCCGGAGTCGCAGACTCCAAGGCCAAGGAAGTGGCCAAACGATCTTCCTATCCTCCATTGGCGGCCCACTCCGGGCACAACTCATCGAGTTCCCCGCATGCTAGGGGACACTAGGTGGTTACCCGTATGACTATGCAACAGTCATCCTCGGAGTCTCTGGAGGACCATGTAAGCATCTCTTTGTTGTTTTGTCAGTCGAATATATACTTGGTGTTGTTGCTAAACTTTGTTTTCTTCTAGTGCAGCTCATCGTGAAGGAAGCTGCTCGCCTCGCGGAGCAAGTCCTAGACATGGGTCGACAGCATGCGCGGCTGGACAATCGCCATCGCGTTGTTGAAAGTTAGTTTTGCCTTTGTCTTTGTCTTGGTGAAGTTTCTAGATTCGATTGACGATACATCTTGTTCTTTGCAGTTGAGCATAACGAACTTCTACGTCATGCTGCTTCACTCGAAAAGACGCTTTTCGCGGCGGCGAAGAGTCGCGATGAAGCAATCATGGTCCTGGAGGAGTCGCAAAAGCGCGAGGAGGACTTGCCAAAGCGCGAGGAGGACTTGCGTTCCTCTAATGCTGAGAGGGAGAAGTTGCTCGAGGAGCAGCTTTTCTTGATTGCTAAGTCCCTCTCAGGTACTCTTTCAGCTGAATTTTCATTGTTTCTTGCTTCGACATCGTGTTATGGTGCTAACACTTTGCTGTATGTAGATGCCGGCGGCCTGAGCTTTGACGCCCAGGTCCTTCGTCGCGATGATGCATTGGCTGGTGTTGTTGCCGCAGTCGAAGACCGCAGCGCTTCCCTTCAAGGGACGCTGACGAAGGCCACAGGTGTGCTCAGTCGCATACGCAGGGATCTAACTCCCAAGGCTGAGCTGCTTGACAACCTTGAGGACTAGGTGGAATCCCTTGCTGGGGGTATTCCCATGGACTTTAGGAACTCCCAGCGGTCTATCGGCGCCACCATGGCACTCGCGATGGTTCAAGCCCATGGCGTGGAGGTGGATCCCACCATGATTTCCAAGGAGATGCCTGTCGGTGCAGATGGCCAACAGGTACTGTTTGCTCCCTTCGCTACTGGCTGTTGTAAATATGGGCCGCAGCTCATCAATACAGTCGCCAAATACTCCGAGGAGCTACAGCGAGTGGTCCCTCGAATGATCCTCTTGATCCTCCACCCACCGATGAAACCTTGGCGCAACCGCGCCCAAAGGTGGATGAGTTGTCCCTGCTTTCGCGACTGCGTGATCGCATTAAGCAACTGGAGCGTGATTTGCCCATCCTCCGTGGTAGCGCGGATGTATGGAAGTCGAAGGCAGAGAAGGCTACCGCCTGCGAGTAGTAACTCTTGGAGGAGGTGACGTAGCTGAGTGAGCAGTTCAAATGTTAGCTTTCTGCCCTCTTATCTTTTCTTTTAGTCAGTCGTGGCGATGCCTTGTCTTCATACTTTGCCCTTTTTCTTGGTGTAGTTGTCAGTGCCCATCATCCGCAGGATGAGAAGGACCGGATTGTTGTTTGAATGAATGATCTGACCCAGGAGCAACTACAGGCGAGTGGGTACTTTTAGGTGGACCACGATCGTGCGATCGCGCTTGCGACCCTGCAGGATCGTGCTTCTCAAGTACTTCACTTTTTGAAGAAGGCGCAGTCATTCCTTAGGCATATCTATCAAACGATGTTTCTGTTGGACGTCGTCCCTTCAAGCCTGTTGGCTCTTCTGGCGAAGTTCCAGGATTTGATTGCGGTTCACGAGTGTGCGCGATAGCAGTTAGTAGGCCGGATGTAGATGTTGCGGCTGTTGCCGCTGGGCCGCCACCTCCGCCAGAGGGTATGACCTGGGACCTGGTTCCGCACTACCAAGTGGTTGATTGCCCAGCGAAAAAAATTGTCGACTTCTTTGAGGAACAAACGAATGTTCTCCTATTGTAGCAGTAGCATGATTTGTATCCTGCACATAGTTGTACAAGTGTTGTAAAGTTCATATGAATATGTTGGATGTAATTAATACTCATTGATATGTGAATAGCTTGCTAGCTTTTATATTTTGCGAGTGTGTTTGCACTCTGCAATTCCTTTTCGTTATCCTAACTTATGTTATCTCAGCACCTTGCCAACCTGTTAGGTGCGTTGCAACTGGGTTGGTGTTTATCAAGGGTTCGATTGTTATTGTGTCAGCTACTCGGGATACTGCGATTTGTTCGTAGAACGAGAGTGTAAAGGGTGGCGCAGCCCCCAAGTGATCGATTTGCAGGAAAATGAGGAAAACATAGATTTTTGGGGCACTTAGCTTTATTTATTCGCAGAATAGTACGAGGTACAATGTGTGGCTAAGTAGCCTGGCTGAATAGCCTTATTTGTAATGTAAAAAAGACTAGGGGTAGAAACGACACAGCTGTGCGACGTTTCAGGGGTTGGAGTATGCAACTCCTGTCTTGAAATCTTTAAGGCAATAGGCGCAACCTGGGATTACTTCTGTAATCACGTAAGGTCCCTCCCAAGGAGTCTCGAGCTTGAGATGCCCTTGTTGCTTGAGTCGCAGGACCAGGTCTCCTTCAACAAAGGATCTTGGGCATAGCCTTCTACTGTGGTAGTTGTGGAGGCTTTGCTGGTAGATCGTTGATCTCTCTGCTATGATTTCTCGCGCCTCGTTAAGAAGGTTGACGGAGTCTTCGAGTGCAAGAGTTGACTCCTGCTCGCTGTAGGCGACCACCCGCGAGGCTTTGTAGCGTACTTCTGCGGGTAACACCGCTTTAGCACCGTGCACCATGAAGAACGGGGTATATCCCGTGGCGCTGTTTGGAGTTGTGCACAAGCTCCAGAGTACGGATTGCAGCTTGTCTGGCCAGCATCCGGCGGCTTGTTCGAGTGGCCGAAGAAGTCGCTTCTTGATTCCACCACAGACAAGGCCGTTGGCCTTTTCCACTTGACCGTTGGTCTGCGGTGAGCCACCAAGGTGTAGCTTATGTTGATTCCCTGGTTTTCGCAGAATTCCTGGAAGTCCTTGGAGGTGAAGTTTGTGCCATTGTCCATGATGATGTTGTGTGGCACTCCAAAGCGGTAAACAATGGACTCGAAGATCTTGCGAGCGCTGGCTCCTGATTGATTTGTCACCGGCGTGGCCTCGATCCACTTGGTGAATTTGTCGACTGCGACCAGGAGGTAGGCATAACCTCCTCGCGAGGATTTCGGGAGCTTGCCGACCATGTCGAGTCCCCATTGCACGAAGGGCCAAGCCAATGGTATTGGCCGGAGTTCCGCGCTAGGTGCGTGCGGTTTGTCCGCGAATCGCTGGCAAGCGTTGCAGCGCTGGATGATGTCCTTGCCGTCGCGCATGGCCGTGGGCCAGTAGAATCTGGCTCATAGAGCTTTGACGACGAGGGCGCGACTGCTAGCATGGTTCCCCCATGCCCCTTCATGGATGTCGAGGAGGATGGCCCTTCCGTCCCCATTGGAGACGCACCGTTGGAGCACTCCTGTGATGTTGCGTTTGTACAGTTCACTGTTGATGATGGCGAATGCCTTGGATCGTCACGCAATGTGTCGCGCGTTAGTCAGATCATCTGGCAGCCTCTTGTTGAGTAGATATGTGATTTAGGGTTGTGTCCAAGATGGCTCGATCATCATGACGCCCATTGGTCCTTCGAGTCTTGTATCAAGCTCTAGGTCGTCGAGTGCCATTGGCTCATTTGGGTGGCGTAGCCCCCGAGTCTGTTGATGCGCTTGCTTTCTTCTCTAGAGCCTTTGGCTTGATGGAGCATTTGCATATGTGCTCGAGAAATACCCCAGGTGGTATGTGGGCGCAGGTGGAGCCAATGGTGGCGAGTGTGTCCGCCTCTTCGTTGCTTTCGCGGCCTACTTGTCGCAGCTCATAGCCATCAAAGTCCCCTTCGAGTGTGTCGTAGAGATCGTGATAGGCGATCATGTTGTCGCTTAGTGCGTCACACTCATACATCGTTTGATTGACCACGATTTTGGAGTCGCCGTAGATGATGAGCCTCTTGGCGCCACAGGCTTTCGCCATACGCATCCAATGGATTAGAGCCTCGTACTCAACTTCATTGTTGGAGGCGGTGAACTTCATTCACAGAATGTATTTCAGCTTGTCTCCCTAGGGCGATGTCAGTATGACACCTGCGCCAGCACCGTCCTTTCTTTTGGACCCATCGAAGTGAATTGTCCAGAGATAGGACATATCTGGCTTTTCAGGGAGCTGGTTCTCCATCCAGTGTACGAGGAAATCAGGGAGGACTTACGACTTGATCGCGTCGCGCTTTTCGTATGTGATGTATCATGGAGACAGTTCAATTCCCCAAAGCGCGACTCGCCCGGTGGCATCAGGATTATTGAGGATGTGCCCGAGCGGGGCGTCGTTGACCACCACGATTGGGTGCTCCTGAAAGTAGTGGTGCAGTCGCCTGGCTGTCATGAAGATGTCGTACGCCAGCTTCTAGTAGTAAAGGTACCGCTGTTTTGTTGGCGTGAGCATCTCGTTGAGGTAGTAGACTAGGCGCTGGACCCCGTGGACCTTGTTTTCTTCGGCACATTCCACCACAAGCACCATGCTGACCACTTGGTTGGTGGCGGAGATGTAGAGCAACGGCGACTCTTTTTCTCGTGGAGTCACTAGTATGGGCGAGGTGGATAGTAGACGTTTAAGGTCTTCGAATGCTTCTTGAACCTCGTCTGTCCACGTGAACTTGTCAGTTTTGCGGAGAAGTTGGTAGAAGGGCATTGCCTTTTCGCCCATTCGACTGATTAATCGACCGAGCGCCGCGATTCGCCCGGCCAGCTATTGGACGCCTCTTACGTTATTTGGCTTCTCCATGGTCAGTATGGCCTTTATTTTCTTCAGGTTTGCTTTGATTCCTCTCGCGGAGATGAGATACCCGAGTAATTGCCTAGATGGTACGCCGAAGGTGCATTTGTCCGGATTGAGCTTGATTCGGTAGCGGTCGAGGTTGGCGACGGTCTCGCGTAGATCGTCGATTAGCAAGGCTTCCTCTTTTGTTTTGATGATGATGTCATCAACGTAGACTTGGATGTTGCGACCAAGTTGGTTCTTGAGGAAGGCCTGCATGCACCGCTGATAGGTGGCTCCTGCATTTTTAGCCCGAAAGGCATAGTGTTGTAGTAGAACACACCAAAGGGCGTCGTAAACACCGTTTGCTCCTGATCCTCCTCCTTCATTCGAATCTAGTTGTAGCCTGAGTAGGCATCGAGGAAGTAGAGACGCTCACATCCTGCGGTGGAGTCGATGATTTGGTCGATTCACGGCAGCGGGAAGTGATCCTTTGGGCAGTGCTTATTCAAGGAGGTGAAGTCCATGCACATCCGCAAGATATCCGTGTCTTTTTTGGGCACAAGCACTATGTTAGCGAGCCAAGTGCTTTCCTTGATACACTTATGAATTTTGTGTCTAGAAGTCTGTTGATCTCCATTCCGACTGCTTTTGGTCTTGGTTCAGACAGTCGCTGAATTGTTTGCTTGACTAGCCTTGCGTCTGGATTTACGTTGAGTGAGTGCTCGGCAAATTCCCTGGGAACTCCCGGCATGTCCGCTGGACACCAGGCGAAGATCTCCTAGTGCTCACGGAGGAATTCGACGAGCGTGAGTTCCTATGTGGAACTCAAGTTGTTGGTGATGAGGGTCATCTTTGTCGGGTCCGTTGGGTGGACCTGGACTTTCTTCGTGTGCACCGACGAGTCGAATGACAGGTAGGGTGAACTTGGCCTGCTCAGGGGATGCAGACTGTTGTCTGTCGACTCCTTCAATCTTGCGAGTTCCTCCTGCATGCCGAAGGACTGGGAGATTCTGTTGAATTCCCTGTCGCAGTTGTCGGACCTCTCGAAGTTGCCGTTGATTGTGATTACGCCGTTTAGACCCGGCATCTTCATCTGCAGGTAGGCGTAGTGTGGCACTGCCATGAACCTCGCAAACGCGACACGTCTGAGGATGCAGTGATATTGTGAAGGCCAGTCGACGACCTCAAAGTCGATGCGCTCTCGCCGAAAGTTTTGCGGCGTGCCGGAGATGATGTCGAGGATGATTTTGCCCAGGGGATATATGCATTTCCCTAGGACGATGTCGTGGAACATCGTGTCTGAAACTTCTAGACACATCAGAGGTATCCTCATCGCCCGCAAGGTACTCGCGAACATGAGGTTAATGCCACTACCACCATCAATGAAGATGTGACTCATGTCGAAACCCCCAATCCGCACCTCGAGTACGAGGGGATAGTGGCATGGACGAGGAACTTGGCGTGGGTAGTCACGCCTGTCAAAGGTGATGCAGGAGTCACTTCCACTGAGGTACTCAGTGGTGGAAGGTGGAGAATTTATCGCCAAGTTGACTTGGCGAGTGATGGCCTTCTACATTCGATTTGAGGGACGCCCTTTTTGGATCATCCCCATGTTGCCCACGGCTCGTGGGTATGGTTCACCTTTGTGATGCTAGACCGGTGCAGCCACGGGTGGTGGTGGTTCGGGCGGTGGTGGAGGAGATCCATGTGCCACAGCGCCTGGGGCGGCTCCATAGCCCCTGTTGACTGTGTCACGATTCATCTGGGCTAGGCCTTCGTGGAGTTTGAGGAAATCGCGGCAGTCCTTGAGAAGGTGGCTGTATTTCTTCTTGCCATCGTGCTTGTCGATTAGAAGTGCACGTTGCATGGCCCGGACAGTTTGTCCTCTATAGATGTTGCGGGTGCCTCTTCGCGAGTGCGGCGCTGCTACACCTGCGTGGTTTTTCCGCTGTCGCGGTATCCGCTGTTGCGGTTATCATCGCGTTTGTCAGCGTAGCCGGCTATGACCATGTTGACCTTGTCGCGGTCTTTGTAGACGCGCATTCGACGTTTTCTTCGGCGGTCGCGTCTGCGCCCAAGGTCGTCGTCGTCAGAGTAGGTACGGTTTTTCACCGAGTCTTCTCCATCAGCCCACTAATTCGTGATTTCCATCAAGTGGTCGATTGTTTTGGGCTTCGAGCGGCCCAGCTCCTCCCTGACCTCTATATGGCAAACGCCGCCATTGAATGCATCGATTGCGCGGTCCTCCGAGATGTTTTCTGTGGAGTTCTTGATGATGGACCACCTCTAGATGTACGAGCGTAGCGATTCGCCGGACCTTTGCCTGCAGCTTCTCATCTCTTTGATTGACACGACCCTTTTGTAGGTGCCCTTGAAATTGCGCATGAAATTGTAGACTAACTCTTCCCAGCTGCGAATGGATCCGCGCGGGAGATTGTTGAGCCATGCGCGAGCAGCACCCTACACCTGTAGCTGCAGGCATTGCATGGCCCTGCTTCGACTCTCGCCATGTAGTCTGACGGAGGAGATGTGGTCCTCCAACCAGATTTTCTGGTCCTGTAGACCGTCAAATTTTGGGTTCTCTGGTGGTAGTTTGAACCCTTTAGGCATTCGCTTTTGCCTGATGCCCTGCTGAAGCATCTGGCGCCGCAGAGCTCAGTCTCGTCCTCTTCTGAGTCAGTCGAACGAGCACATCTTGCCCTTGATTTGTCGATTTTGCGCTGCGTGAGGTCATCGCGCGCATCGTAGTCGCGATCGTGCCGCCGTGACCGGTGACACCGAGACAGATCGTGGCTATCATCGCTGGACGAAGGCGAGGAGTAATGTTTTGCCAGAGCCTTGCTTTTCTTTGGCTCTGGTGCATGCTCTTTGTCGAGGGCTGTCTCGACTAGCCCCAAGCCTGCAATCGTAGATTGGTGCACGGCAGCTCGTGGATCTCCAGCTAGCGGCTGGTTGTTGAGGAGGTACATGGTGGCCGCCGTTATCGCGGCTTGCGGCGTCTTCGGGAGCATATTGCCCCATGCATCCACCGTCATGGACCTGAAGTCGAGGACTTTCACGGCTTCCACGCGCTCCACCTCGGTGAGGTGGGCCAGTTGAGATCTTCTCTTGTTGGCCAGGTACTCGTTTCCTTTGGAGGAGGATCCTCAGTGGGAGGAGAGCCCGGCTCACCGAAGGCTTGATTCGTCTGCCGCCTTTTTACGTGCTTTGAGTTGCGCGATTGCATGTAGCTAGTGTCTGTGTTCCTCCTTCAGTAGCCAATGATAGCCCATCAGTATGTCTTGCAGGGAGTTGAGGGACAGAAGATTGCCTCGCAGAGCTTCTCGACAGCAGGCCCACTCGTTGTCGTTGAGCTTGATCACCACGCGCTCTCGAGTGTGTTCATTCACTATGGTCGGCGGTTCTCCTGCCGCTCCAACGATGACGGTGCGCCGTTGCCACCGTTGGTGGGGCCGACGTTGGGTGTGCTACCGTTGGGCGGTCCAGTGCCGTTGGGCATGCTGCCGTTGGGCGGTCCGGTGCCAGCAATTTCGCGATTGGCGGTAGTGTCGCTTGCGTTGATGACTGCGCACATGAAGTGGTTGGGGAAGCTGTTGCTCCCGCAACTTTCAGATCCAGAGCCATAGGCTCCATCTTCGGTGGCCAGGTCACCCAGATCGGATCTGCGACTGCTATCGTTGTCCATGCTCCCGGCTGTTGCCGAGGCGTTAAGCTCGCTGAGGGTACCAATTGGTGGCGGGAACCACGATATTGGAGCAATCACGGGTGCCGTCGGCTGGTCAGGCATGCGAACCGTGCCCAGTTGACCAACCTAGAAGCGGAAGCTCCCAATCGCCAAGCTGATTCCATCGCCCACGGACTCAAAAGCTGGGCGAGTGGCTGGCGTGTGGACGGTGAAGTCGAATGCACTGAAGAGCTAGCGAATCTCCACTGTTGCAGAGTTGTAGATCGCGGTTGATGGGGCCGAAGAAGCCACGACATCAGCACTCCCAATTCCCACAGACGACGCCAATTGACGAGGGTTTAACTCGCCAATGCCCATTGTTATGGACTTGGATTTTGGAGAAGGAGGGAGCGCTGGAGGCATCAGTTGGCTAGCAAACAAGCACAGAGGGACGCATGTTTTATCCAGGTTCAGGCCTCATAGAGGTCCCTACTCCTGCTTGTCTGCTCTTGGAATTAACGGAGGAATCGAAGATTACAGGGGTGCGCAGATGCAATCTAGTGAGAGTTGTGGAAACTATGGTTGCGCGTGTCCTCCTCGCCGCCCCTCCTAGCCTTTATATAGATAGGCTAGGTCTCGGGTAGCAGATCGAGTTGGTTACAGATTAGGGTTTCCCTTTGAACTTTCTATCTGAAGCTTCTTCTTGTCTCGCAAGCAATTGAGAGTCCGTGGGCCACTCAAATTCTCCATTGGGCCTTGGCAACGTCGTGGGCTTCCGCCGTATCTGGACCGTATATACCAAACTCGAGTACATGTAGGGTATACCCATGTCACCATGCGTCTGGTAGATTTTCTTCTGGCCGTTGGATGGCATCTGCTAAGAGGTTAAGTAGGGGTACGCCGTGTGGTAATTTCCCCCACATCTCTCTTCTTGCGTGCGCTCCTCCGCCATTGCTATTCTTGTTGCTCCTTTGCACACCTCTCCTTTGTGGCACTGGACCAACTCCGCGTCTTCTCCAGCTACTTCCTGTGCTCACATCGCCGGTGCAAGATGGGCAAGAAGAAGGAAGGTTCCAAAGCTGCTGGATCTGTGGCTACCGTTGTCGCTGCCAAGAAGAAGGGCGCCACCGCTACGGGCACCAACGCTGCCGGCGTCGGGAATAACAAGGGCGTGGGGACTCGCGTCACCAACGGGTCATGGCGCAGGTCCATCATCAAGCCGTCGGAGCTGTTTACCCAGCGTCAGGACGGGTCACTTTCCGCCACGGAGGACGACACGCGCGTTCCAGGCGACGAGGTAATCCCTAGTCCTCCTGCGGGTTTTCTAGTGATGTTCCTTGCATTCATCATTCACAGTCTTTCTCTCCCCTGCATACTTTTGTCAGGGGTCTTCTTTGCTTCTACGGGTTCCAGCTGCACCAGCTATCCCTAAAATCTATTCTCCACATCGCATGTTTCATCACTCTTTGCGAGTGCTGGCTCAGGATCGAGCCACACTTTGGTCTCTTCAAGAAACTCTTCAAGCTCAAATGTCAGTCGGGGTCGGGTTTTGTAGTCTATGATGTAGGGGGCTGCGGGATCCACGTTGACTCCAATGCCACTTATTTCAACATCAAACTCACCGCATATGTCCAAGGGTGGAGGGATAAGTGGTTCTACATCCATGATCACAAAGCTAACAGGGAACACTACGGACTCGCGCCCTTCAATCCAGTAGCAGTCTACAAGAGGAGGCGATCTTAGAAGAACATCGTGATGCTCGGCAAAGTCGAATAAATAGAGATGATGTATCAGCGTGTCTATGACCTTGAACGCCGCATTGGCAAGGAAATAGGTGGCGTAGAGCTCATTCGCACTTGGCTCTGTCGTCGTATACAGCCTCTGCAGGCTAGGGTACACCTAATGTTCCGCTGGACCGGTGCTGGTGATGTCACTCGCATCTCTATAGAGGCCATTTCTTCGGGTGAAGTGGACAAGAGGTTGCGACTGGTGACCAAGTACACCGCCAAGGAGGATATCCCGGGTGACACAGTCGTTCCCCCATTCTATGCCAGCAATCCTCCGCCGAAGGTGGATTTATTTTTTGGAGTTTCTTGTGTTTTTGACTGCTTGTAGGTTCTTTTGTATACTGATGCTTTTTCCTGTTTGTTGGGACTTGGCCGTGGCCACCAACTTTCCTCCTCGTCCTGAAGGAATTATTCCTCATGAGGTGGATGAAAAAGATGAGTCGGGCTCCACCGTCCCCATGGAGGAAGAGGAGGAAGCCCCTGAGTTCAGTGACCACGAGACTCGCAAGCGTTCCCGTAACGAGGATTCAGATGCCTCCTCGCCGATGTTGCCAGAGGGTCCTCCTACTGCTATAGAGGAGACAATCCCCGCCATGCCTGTACGTGACGTGGCTCCTCCCGTGTGGACGAAGTAGATGTTGCCGAAGGAGTCGTCAAATGATTCCTTCGAGCTTGAAAAATTTGATGGGTAAGTTTTCTGATATTTGTGAGTTCGTCTTGTTTTCCTTGAAGTTTTTCCTTCTGAAGTGGTGCTTCATATTTGTAGTCAAACAGCATCATCGTCTTCCAAAGATTGCCAATTTGTTAAAGAATCTGGAGCCGCAGACTCCAAGAACAAGGAAGTGGCCATACGGTCTCCTTCTCCTCCGATGGCGGCCCACTCCGGCATCAACTCTTCGAAATCCTGCCACGATAGGGGGCATCAGATGGTTGCACGGACGCCCACTCGATAGGAACCTTCGGAGTCCCTGGAGGAGCATGTAAGTGTCTTTTGCTGCTGGTAGTCAAATTTTGAGTTCTTGCCTTTTGTGAGTGCTGACAAATCGTTTCCTTTGGTGTAGCCTATCGTTAAAGATTCCACTCGCCTTGCAGAGAAGATCCTTGCCTTGGGTCGACATCATGCCATGCTGGACAACCGCCACCGCGCAGTCGAAGGTTTGTGCTAAACTTGTCTCTTCGCTCTACTTGTGTAGAGATCTGTAAACTCATATATTGTCATTTTCTGTCCCTTGTAGGTGAGCACAATGAACTTCTCTGTCGCGTTACTTCCCTCGAAAAGGGACTTGCCGCAGCAGAGAAGAAATGCGATGAAGCAGTCGCAGCTCTGGAAGAGTCGCGAAAGTGCGAGGAAAACCTGCGTGCTTCGACTGCTGAAAGGGAGAAGTTGTTCGAAGAACAACTTTTCTCGATTGCGAAAGCTCTCTCGGGTATTTGTTCAGCTTCACTTGTATTTTTACCTATTTGATTTCATGTTGTTGGGCTAATACCCTGTGTTTTTAGATGCTGTCGGTGTAAGCTTCGACGCCCAGGCCTTGCGTCACACGGATGCCTCGGCTGGCGCCGTGCAGTCGAGGACCACGGTGTCTCCCTCCAAGATACGCTCGGGAAGGCTAAAGACGTGTTGAGCCGCCTCCGTGAGGATATGGTTCCCAAGGCCGGCTTAACTGAAACTCTTGATGGCTTGGTGGAATCCTTCGCAGAAGGCATCCCGATGGACTTCAAGAATGCGCAGCGATCTGTCGACGCCACCATGGCACTCGTGATGGCGCAAGCACATGGTGCAGAGCTGGACCCAAGCGCGATCTCCGAGGCGATGCATGTCGATGCAGATGGCCAGCAGGTAGTGTTTGCTCCCTTCGCCACTAGATGCAGTAAATATGGGCCTCGTCTCATCGAGAAAGTCGCCAAATATTTCGAGGAGCTGCGGCGAGTGAAGACGGCAAAGGCTGCGGCATTTGGGGCTACCACTAGGAAATATGTGGCACCAGATACTGCCACGGATTCGAGGAAGCCCCCGAAGTCGAAGTCCAAGTCGAAGAAGCAGATCGGTCCTTAGCTGCCATTTGTAATAGTTTAGCCTTCTTTTGCTAAACCATGCTTTGTGGGGGTGCCCCTATTGATACTTCTGTTGAATTTGAATGCACTCTGCCCTTTTTTATCAATGTATGACTGGTCTCAGTTGCCTCTTGCTTGGTTGTAATAGGTTCCTTTGAGTGGTCCTCATGACGCTCCTCCCACCGATGAAACCGTGGCGCAACCGCGTTCAGAGGTGGAGGAGCTATCGCTGCTTTCGCGACTGCGCCACTGTATAAAGCAGTTGGAGCATGTGAATTGCCCATTATCCACGATAACGCAGATGTGTGGAAGTCAAAGGCTGAGAAGGCCACCACCTGCGAGAAGTATCTATCCTAGATGAAGTTGCGCAGTTGATCGAGCAATTTAAATGTTAGCTCATTATCTTCTTATGTTTTCTTTAGCCATTCACGGCGATGCCTTGTCTTTATACTTTGGTCTTGCTTTTGTAGTTGTTAGAGCTCGTCATCCGCAGTATGAGAAGGACCGGGTTGACATTCGAATGAATGACTTGACCCAGGAGCAACTACAGGCTAGTGGGTACATCTGGGTGGACAACGATCGTGCAGTCGCGTTGGTGACGTTGCAGGATCATGCGTCGCGGGTGCTTCAGTGCTTGTAGAAGGAGCAGTTGTGACTGAAGTGTATATATCAAACGATGTTTCCGCTGGACATTGTGCCCTCAAGCCTGTTGGCTCTTCTGTCGAAGTTTGAGAATATCAGCGTGGTCCGCGAGTGCGTGCGTCAGCAGCTGGTAATAGGTGCTAAGGCTCCATTGTCGATGGTTTGACTACATCGGCCAGATGTGGATGTCGCATATGTTGCCGCTGGACCACCGCTGCCGCCTGAAGGGATGACTTGGAATATGGTGCCGCACTCTTAGGCGGTTGACCAGCCAGCTGAGGATATTGTAGATTTCTTTGAAAAGCAAACAAATGTTCTCCTTTTGCAGCAGTAGTGTGGTTTGTATCCCTGCACATAGATGTATAAGTGTTAT
The DNA here is from genome assembly GCA_910589775.1 of Avena eriantha. Lineage (NCBI taxonomy): Eukaryota > Viridiplantae > Streptophyta > Magnoliopsida > Poales > Poaceae > Avena > Avena eriantha. The sequence continues at coordinate 318,031,478 of OU342743.1, read as the reverse complement.
AAAATTCATATGATTATGGCGGGTGTGTTTGATACCGATTAATGTGTAAAGAGCTTGCTAGCTTGTATATTTTTGGAGTATATTGCAAGGTACAGTTCCTTTTCGTTAGCCTAAGGTGTGTTCATCTCAGCACCTTGCCAACCTGTCAGGTGCATTGCAGCTGGGTTGGTGTTATCAAGGGTTCGATTGGTAGTGCGTTAGCTACTCAGGATACTGTGTTATTCGTGGAACAATTGTAAAGGGTGGCACAGCCCCCTGATATCTACGCACTTCTATTCTTGTAGACACTTGTTGGGCCTCCAAGTGCAGAGGTTTGTAGAACAGCAGCAAGTTTTCCCTCAAGTGGATCACCCAAGGTTTATCGAACTAAGGGAGGAAGTGGTCAAAGGTATCCCCCTCAAGCAACCCTGCAATCAAGATACAAGAAGTCTCTTATGTCCCCAATACACCCAATACACTTATCAGGTGTATAGGTGCACTAGTTCGGTGAAGAGATAGTGAAATACAAGAGGTACCAGAAAATAGCTTGACGGGTAGGAAGAGACTAAAGGCAATCTAAAATAAAGATGGAAGCAAGCAAACATGTAACATATCTAATTGCAAATGGTGTTTAAATGCTTAGAAACAAGGCCTAGGGATCATACTTTCACTAGTGAACACTCTCTCATATAATTATCTTCTCTTTATGATGCTACTCTTAACTACTCTTCGGTTGAACACTCTAATCCATGGTAGGGCTATAATAGCACACCTCAAAGTAAAACTTTCCCATCTAGATAACCCCACACTGTCACCTTGAGCACTAGATGGTTCCAATAAACACCACAATTTCATAAAGACACCCAACTCCAAATATAACTCATCACAAGTATTTGTAATCTCTAGCATAAGTGCCACATGGTGTGCACGCTGTCACTTTCACACACATGGGGAGAGCAGAGATCTATTAAAACACTTGAGTAGCAAGGTAGATCTACTTGATGAAAAAGCTCATGATCACAATATAATCATGCATAGAGAGAGAGATGAACACATAGCTACCGGTAGAACCCTTAGCCTCGAGGAAGAACTACTCCCTCATCATCATGGCAATAAGCAACAACGATGGAGATGGTGGTGGAGATCGATGGAGATGACTCCGGGGGCACTTCCCCATCCCGGCAGGGTGCCGGAACAGAGACTTTATGTCCCCCGAATCTCTCCTTCGGTGGCAGCGGCGCTGTGGAACTTTTTGTGGCTGGAGGCTGTTCTATCTAGGGTTTTTGCATCAGGAGGCATATTATTGGCGAAGAGGCAAGGTTGGTGGGCGGCCAAGGGGCCCACACCACCTGGTGGTGCGACCAGGGCTAGCCCGCGCCACCATATGGTGTGCCGACCCTGGTGCCCTACTCCGTCTCTACTTCGTGTTTCCGTGTTGCTCCGGGAAAATTAGGCATATTGGCTTTTGTCCCGTCCAATTCCGAGAATATTGATTTTTTGCCTTTTTTGGAACCAAAAACAGAAGAAAACAGGCAGCTGGCACTGTGGCATCTTGTTAATAGGTTAGTCCCAGAAAACATATAAAAATACCTCAAAGTGTTGACAAAGCAAAGCAAAGTAGATACTAAACAAGCATGGAACATCAAAAATTATAGATAGGTTTGCAACGTATCAACATCCCCAAGCTCAACTCATGCTCGTCCTCCAGTAGGTAAGTGATAAAAAGAAAGAATAATTTTTGAGGTGACATGCACCATCATAAACTTGATCAAAGTGTTTGTAAAACATGGATAGCTGGGATCACAGTACTTCAACATAGCATGAAGGATAAAGTTCTAGCAATAAGACATAGCAACTATGTTGCAACATGAAAAGGCACAAACAAAAGATTCATGAATAACAATGCTTTGCAAGACGTTTGTTTGTTTCACATAAAGAAAACATAGCATAGTGGCATTCATCTTGTCCCTCATAGAGTAGAAAACATAAATGCATAGGACACCTTCAAAGTTCATAAGAGTGACTAGATACAAATAGTTTAAGAATAAGCAATATCAACATTATGCATCAATCAACAAGTCTTGGGACAATGCACATAGAACTAAGAATGGCCACTATGCTCTTAAAGTAGGTGCATAAAGATAGAAGGTGGAGACTCAACATAAAAGTAAAAGAAAGGCCTTCATAGAAGGAAGTAGGGAATCAAGTTTCATAAAGAGCTTCCAAAAATTATGGTACTCATTAGCTTTCAGCTCTCATTGCCCCTATCATAAGCATCTTTAGGTGATTAAGGTTAAAGTGACACAACTAAGAAGATACGCTTGACAAATTATAAGCTGAAATCTCATGCCCCTTACTTATGAAGACCGAACCTCATGCTACTCAACTTTAGTCACAAGTAAGCTCTTATCATTGTAAGTACATATGTATCATAGAGAACCTCCAATGGGGTACCCCTTGCACATGATACAGGAGTTATCCCATAATGAAATTGACAAGGCAAGCAGACAATGAGCATCGCAGCGATCTTTTTATTTGCTATTTGCATAGGTTTTTATTGAGGATGCTTCATAGAGTGCTCATTATGGTTATGCTGCAAGTTTCCACCATGATTAGGCATGGCTTAGGCTAGCTGCCTACACGTTTCTCTAACACAAATACAAACTCCATGATCTTACAAGTTCCCCTTTTATTTCACACCGCCAGGATCCATAAGCAAAAGTCATGATATCAACTAGGTACAATGTACAAGTGCAATGTTGAAAGCGTTCCCCATGATACATGGTTTTGCTAACTTCAACTTTTAAAGCGCAAGCATATACGCAACAAAGATGGATGCAATGGTTCAAGTTTATTAAGTGCAACAAAGTAAAGTGTGCCATCAAGTTCGTGAGAGCTTTAATCACTAATTTTCACATAACAAGTTTAATTCGGAAGGTAGATAAAAACATGAATATAATTGGAATAGCAAATGCTAATATGTAGGTATGGTGGACTCTTTGGAGTAACTTGGTTTTGGGAGTTGGATGCATGAGTGGAACTCATACTTGGTTATGGAGGGTAGCAAAAGACTGGGAGCGACCAACTAAGAGAGCAATAATGGCCATAATCATGCAAAGCGACAAAACATCATTGTTTAAAGCATAAAGTGGTATTACAAGTCGAAAACTAAATGATCATAGAGGCTATGGTGACTTGGGATAGTCATAACATGGTGTGAGCATGCGCCAAGTCAACCCAAATAAAGCATCAAAGGAGAATACCACAATACTATGCTTTAATATGCTAAAACAACGCATGATTCTTTCAAGGCACATTAGGAAATCTCAATTGTTTATAACATGTCATGCTACAACAAAAATCACTAAGCATAAAGCCAAAACAATATCAAGCATGACATGACAAAGCATAGGCCATAGTAAAAAACAAGTTCCTTTTTACCACTTAAGCATGAACTTTTCCTACTCTTTTCCAATCGAAACCAACTTATTTGAAAACTAATGTATGAATGAGGGGGTCCAACCAATTTATTCAAGCAAACTAAGAAAAACAAAACCAAAAACAAAAACAAAGACGCTCCAAGAACAACACAATAGTGCATGAAACAATAAAAACGAAGTGTCTAGAAAGACATGAGATTTTTATTGATGAAGAAGGGGATGCCTTGGGCATCCCCAAGCTTTGACGCTTGTAATTCTTGGATATTTCTTGGGGTGACACGCGGCGGCATCTCCAAGATTGAGCTTTTTGTCCATTCTTCATCTCATTACATCATTCTTTCCCTACACCTGAAAATTTCCTTCATACAAAACTTCACACAATCTTCATTAGCAACATTAGTGTACTCAAGATAATAAGTCTTTTGTTTTAGTTTCAAACACAAGCTACTATAGCACTTCCTTTAAAAAGTTCAAGTGGCAAAGAGAACTCAAAGAGAAAGAGATTAAGAGGCAAATGCAAATAATGGCAGAAATATGTCAAAACAGACCAGCAGGTAAAAACCAATTTTTTAGAAGACCTTTTGTTGCTCAAATCGAAAAGTATTGAACTAACGAAAGTTGGATAACAACCTGGGGCAGAAGCACAAAAAGCATAGCTCAAACCGAGGTACAAAGATTTTACACAAATTTTTACAGCGAATCACAAAAATCTGTTTCAGGATAGCAACTTTCCCAAGTCTTACTTCTCTCTCATTAGAGGTTACTCTTGGAACAAAATGCAAATAAAAAGGATAAGGAGTGGTTATTACAGAGGTAATAACTTACAAGACTCATCTAAAACTTTTGGGTTATCTCCCAATAAGTACTTTTCTTTAACGCCTTTAAGTTATGCATGATAGTTTGAGAAGATGCTCACATAAGAAATATGAATTGAAGTAAAAGAGAGCATCAGGAAGCAAATTCAAAGCACATTTAAGTCGAACCCACTTCCTATGCATAGGAATCTTGTAAAGAAACAAGTCATGAAAGCACAAAGCAACAAGCATAGGAAAGCAAAACAAGTGCAACTTCAAAATTTTCAACATAAAGAGGGGAAACTTAATATTGTTGAGATACATAAAACCATGTTTCCCTCTCTCATAATAACTTTCAGTAGCATCATGAATAAAATTAACAATATAACTATCACATAAAACATTCTTATCATGAGCCACATGCATAAAAGAATTAATACTCCCCACATAAACATAATCATTCTTATTAATTGTAGTGGGAGCAAATTCAACAAAATAGCTATATTCCAAAGTGTGTTCGTTTGTAAATATATCATCATTGGAAGGAACATGGATAACACTAATAGTACATCAATTATTAATATCATCATTTTCAGAATTGGTACCAAAGAGATTTTCAATATCAAAAGAAGTGTGCTTTTCCCAATCATGATCACTACTATAGGTAACAGGCATAGGAACATCATCGAGTTCAGACTCATAAAAAACTATAATAGGAGCAACATGCTTAGCAGAAAATACCGTTTCCTCCCTCCTTTTACTCCTCTTTTTCTTCTTTATCTTCTTCTCTTTAGGAGGGAGAGGCTTGAAAGGAAGCTTCTCCATATACCCTAGTTTATTATTAGAGACAATAGAAGAAACTTTGGAGGATTCCTTCTTTTCATTAATAAGATCAAAACACATATTAGTCCTATCATATTTTGGTAAAATCTCATCTTCTATAATATTTTGTATGTAAGTATTTGTGTGGAAATTATCAACACAATAAAGATGACAACCATGCATGAAACTATTCATATCAAAAGCACCGATATCAACCAGAGAGGTTTTTCTTGATAACTCTTCACACCCAAAAATAATGTAAGTTCATCATGCTGATTAGGAGTGATCATGTCATCACAATGCAAACTTGTAGTACTCATTGGATTAGAAGGGCTATTATTATGGCCTAAGCATTGAAAATTGAAATGACCCACTTCAAAACAAAGTTCACAAATGGAAGGATAAAGGGCACAAACTTTTTTACCAAGACCATTTAAAGCCCTATACCACATTCCAGTTTTTCATTCCTGTGGGTGATACAATATTCTTCTTCAATTTGATTATTCTCACAAGGTCTATGTATTCCACAAAAATTAACATGCTTATAAGAAATAGTACTTTCAGAGGTTTGAGCATGTTTATTGTTATCATTAATAACAATTTCATTTTCCATGCAAGTGTCTTTAAAAGGCTCATGATACATGTCCCATTTTTCTTTAGGAGAATTAATATGAGAAGCAAAGGTTCTATAACAATCAACAAGAATTTGAGGATTAAGTCCATATTTAGCAGTAAGCTCTTGAAAATCAGCAGTTTCAGCGAAAGACTTAATATAGTCATACTCATAGTTTATACCTGGTTCTTTACCTTTGTCGTTATCCCAATCTTTGGAATTGCTTTGAATTGTTTCAAGAAGACCCCACTTAGCTTTGACCTCCTTACTTGTGAAGGATCCCTCTAAACGTGTATCTAGATAGTCCTTGTAATGTCCTAAAAGCCTTGCATAAAAATTATTAATAACAATATTACTGGGAGCTCATGAATGGGACATTTGAGCATTAGTGACTTCAATCTCCCCATTCTTGGGAAATACTTTCTCCATCATGTGGATGAAAATTATAAATGTAATTCCTATCTTTATGAATTTCATGAGGAGGATAAAATTTAGAGTAAAAGAGAGATTCAAGTTCCTTCCACTCCAAATGATGAGGATCATCTAGTAGCTCATACCACTCCCTTGCTTTGCCCTTAAGTCAAAAAGGGAATAGCTTCCTCTTAACTTGGTTCATTGAAATACCTGCACACTTGAACAACTCGCATAATTCGTGTATAAAGAGTAAATGATCACCAGGATGGACAGTTCCATCTCCCAAATAACAGTTGTTCATAACACGTTCAACAATTTTTATAGGTATTTTAAAAGAGATGCTTTCAGTATGTGGATTTAAAATATCACAAGTATCATTAGAATTACCACATATGGGAGATAAAGTATCATCAGAGCAAATTTTCTTCTTTAAAGCTGGGGAATTAAAAAGATTATTTTCATAAAAACTAACTTCCCCATGCTTAGACGTTTCCATAGCATTAGTAACAAAGGTGTTCAAAAGATTCATACTAATAACATAGTTATTAGCATGCAAAGAAATTTCCATGTGTTTTTCAATTTTCGTTTTAGACAATTCATGTTCTACATTAGGAAAAATACTAAAAAGCTCTCTAATTTTGTTGTTGTTTTCCATTAAGCCTAACTAGTGAAAACAAGAAACAAAAAGACAAAATTGTAGAATCTAAAGGAAATAACTTCGAGCAATCACATCGGAGGATGTGAGTACCTTTTACCTTACCTCCCCGGCAACAACGCTAGAAAATAGCTTGATGTCTACGCACTTGTATTCTTGTAGACAGTTGTTGGGCCTCCAAGTGCAGAGGTTTATAGAACAGCAGCAAGTTTTCCCTTAAGTGGATCACCCAAGGTTTATCAAACTCGGGGAGGAAGTGGTCAAAGGTATCCCTCTCAAGCAACCCTGCAGTCAAGATACAAGAAGTCTCTTGTGTCCCCAACACACCCAATACACTTGTTAGGTGTATAGGTGCACTAGTTCGGCGAAGAGATAGTGAAATACAAGTGGTATGGATAAATATAAGTGGTATCGGTACAAGAAAATAGCTTGATGGGTAGGAAGAGACTAAAGGCAATCTGAAATAAAGATGGAAGCAAGCAAACATGTAACAGATCTAATTGCAAACGGTGTTTAAATGCTTAGAAACAAGGCCTAGGGATCATACTTTCACTAGTGAACACTCTCTCATATAACTATCTTCTCTTTATGATGCTACTCTTAACTACTCTCTATTTGGACACTCTAATCCATGGTAGGGCTATAACAGCACACCTTAAAGTAATCCTTTCCCATCTAGATAACCCCAGACTATCACCTTGAGCACTAGATGGTTCCAACAAACACCACAATTTCATAAAGACATCCAACTCCACATATAAATCATAACAAGTATTTGTAATCTCTAGCCTAAGTGCCACCATGGTGTGCACGTTGTAACTTTCACACACATGGGGAGAGCAGAGATCTATTAAAGCACTTGAGTAGCAAGGTAGATCTACTTGATTACAAAGCTCATGATCACAATACGATCACACATAGAGAGATAGATGAACACATAGCTACCGGTAGAACCCTTAGCCTCGAGGAAGAACTACTCCCTCATCATCATGGGAATCAACAACGACGATGGAGATGGTGGTGGAGATCGATGGAGATGGCTCCGGGGGCACTTCCTCGTCCTGGCAGGGTGCCAGAACAGAGACTTTCTGTCCCCCGAATCTCCCCTTTGGTGGCGGTGGCGCTGCGGAACTTTTCGTGGCTAGAGGCTGTTCTATCTAGAGTTTTTCCATCGGGAGGCATCTTATAGGCGAAGAGGCAAGGTTGTTGGGCAGCCAGGGGGGCCACACCACCTGGTGGCGCGGCCAGGGCTAGCCCGCGCCACCATATGGTGTGCCCACCCTAGTGCCCTACTCTGTCTCTGCGTCGTGTTTCCATGTTGCTCCAGGAAAAATAGGCATATTGGCTTTTGTCTTGTCCAATTCCGAGAATATTGATTTTCTGCCTTTTCTAGAACCAAAAACAGAAGAAAACAGGCAACTGGCATTGTGGCATCTTATTAATAGGTTAGTCCTAGAAAACATATAAAAATACCTCAAAGTGTTGACAAAGCAAAGCAAAGTAGATACTAAACAAGCATGGAACATCAAAAATTACAGATACGTTTGCAACGTATCACCCCTGAGTGATGTAATTGTAGGTGAAACAAAAAAACACAAGGTTTGGGGAACTTAGCTTTATTTATTCGTAAAATATCACGAGGTACAATGTGTGGCTAAGTAGCCTTCTGTTTTGGTAGTTGCGGAGGCTCTGCTGGTAGATCATGGATATCTCCGCTGCAATCTCATGTGCCTCGTCGAGGACGTCGATGGAGTCTTAGAGTGCGAGATTTGATTCTTTCTCGCTGTAAGCAACCACCCGCAGGGCTTTGTAATGCACTTCTGCGGGTAGTACTGCTTCAGCACCGTGTACCATGAAGAACGGAGTGTAGCCTGTGGCGGTGTTTGGAGTTGTGCGCAGGCTCCAAAGTACTGATTGTAGCTTGTCTGGCCAGCACCTAGCAGCTTGTTCGAGTGGTCGGAGGATCCTTTTCTTGATTCCACCACGGACGAGGCCGTTGGCCTTTTCGACTTGACCGTTGGTCTGAGGGTGGGCCACCGATGCATAGCTAATGTTTATTCCTAGGTTTTCGCAGAATTCCTAGAACTCCTTGGAGGTGAAGTTTGTTCCATTGTCCGTGATGATGCTATGTGGCACCCCAAAATGGTAGACGATGGACTCGAAGAACTTGACGGCTCTGGCTCCTGATTGATTTGTCACCGGCATGGGCTCGATCCACTTGGTGAATTTGTCGACCGCGACTAGGAGGTAGACGTATCCTCCTCGCGAGGACCTTGGGAGCTTGCTGACCATGTCGAGTCCCCATTGTGCAAAGGGCCAAGCCACTGTTATTGGTCTGAGCTCCGCGCCAGGTGCGTGCGGTTTGTTACTGAATCGCTAGCAAGCGTTGCAGTGCTGGACGATGTCCTTGGCATCATGCATGGCCATTGGCCAGTAGAATCAAGCTCGTAGAGCTTTGGCGACAAGAGTGCGACTTCCGACATGGTGCCCGCAAGTGCCTTCGTGTATGTCGAGGAGGATGGCTCTTCTGTCCCCGTTGGAGACGCACCACTGAAGAACTCATGTGATACTGTGCTTGTACAGTTCGCCGTTGATGAGGGCGAATACCTTGGATCGTCGCGCTACGTGTCGTGCGTCAGTCGAGTCATCTGGCAGCCTTTTGCTGAGCAGGTATGTAATGTATGGCTGTGTCCAAGATGGCTTGATCATCATGACCTCCATGGGACCTTCGAGTCCTGTGTCTAGCTCCGTGTCATCGAGTGCCTTTGGCTCGTTGGGTGGCATAGCCCCCGAGTCCGTTGGCGTGTTTGCCTTCTTCTCTAGAGCCTTGGGCTTGATGGAGCATTCATAGATGCGCTCTAGAAATACTCTAGGTGGTACTGGGGCGCAGGTGGAGCCGATGTTTGCGAGTATGTCTGCCTCCTCATTGCTTTTTGGGCCAACATGCGGCAGCTCGCAGCCTTCGAAGTTTCCCTCGATTTTGTCATAGAGGTTGAGGTAGGCGATCATGTTGTCGCTTAGAGCATCGCACATGTTCATTGTTTGGTTGACCACCAGTTTGGAGTCGCCGTAGATGATGAGTCGCTTGGCGCCGCAGGCTTTCGCCATCCGCATCCCATGGATCAAGGCTTCGTACTCAGCCTCGTTGTTGGAGGCGGTGAACTGTATTCGCAGAACATATCTCATCTTGTCACCTTGGGGCGATGTCAGTATGACGCCTACGCTAGCTCCTTCCTTTCGCTTGGATCCTTCGAAGTGCATTGTCCATAGGTAGGACATGTCTGGCTTGTCGGGGAGCTGGTTCTCCATCTAGTGCACGAGGAAGTCCGGGAGAACTTGCAATTTGATCGCGTCGCGCTTCTCGTATGTGATGTCTCGTGGAGATAGTTCGATTCCCTAGAGCGCGACTCCTCCAGTGGCGTCGGGATTATTGAGTATGTGCTCGAGCGGGGCATCGTTCACCACTACGATTGGGTGCTCCTGGAAGTAGTGGCGCGGTCGCCTGGCGGTCATGAAGATGTCGTATACCACCTTCTGATAATGCGGGTACCGCTGTTTTGTTGGCGTGAGCACCTCGCTGAGGTAGTAGACTAGGTGTTGTACCCCGTGTAATTTATTTTCTTCGGCTCATTCCACCATAAGCACCGTGCTTACCACCTGGTTGGTGGCAGAGATATATAGCAACAGAGGCTCCTTTTCACGAGGCATCACTAGTACTGGCAAGGTGAACAGCAGACGCTTGAGGTCTTCGAATGCTTTTGGGGCTTTGTCTGTCCACTCAAACTTGTCAGCTTTACGGAGAAGTTCGTAGAAGGGCAGTGCCATTTCGCCCATTCGACTGATGAATCAACTAAGCGCCGCAATTTTCCCAGCAGCTGGAAGCCTTTTATGTTCTTCGCCTTCTCCATGGCCAATATGGCCTTTATTTTCTTCGAGTTTGCCTCAATCCCCCTCGTGGAGATGAGATACCCGAGGAGTTGCCCAGATGGTATGCCGAAGGCGCATTTGTCCAGATTGAGATTGATCCGGTAGCGATCGAGGTTATCGAAGGTCTCGCAGAGATCGTCGAGTAACACGGCTTCCTCTTGGGTTTTGATGACGATGTTGTCGATTTAGACTTGGATATTGCGACCAAGTTAGTTCTTAAGGGAGGCCTGCATACACCACTGATAGGCGGCTCCTGCGTTTTTAGCTCGAAGGGCATCGTGTTGTAGCAGAATACACCAAAGGTTGTTGTGAACGCCGTTTTCTCCTAATCTTCATCCTTCATTCGAATCTGATTGTAGCCTGTAGGCGTCGAGGAAGCAGAGGCGCTCGCATCCCGTAGTGGAGTCGATTATTTGATCGATCCATGGCAACGGGAAGTGATCCTTCAGGCAATGTTTATTCAAGGAGGTGAAGTCCACGCACATCCGCAGGATATCCGTGTCCTTTTTAGGCACAAGCACTGGATTTGCGAGCCAGGTGCTTTCCTTGATTTCGCGTATGAAATTAGCGTCGAGGAGTCTATTGACTTCCATACCAACCGTTTTTTCTCTTGGTTTAGACAGTCGTCGTATTGTTTGCTTGACTATCCTTGCATCTAGATTCACGTTGAGTGAGTGCTCGGCGAATTCCCTGGGAACTCCTGGCATGTCCGCTGGACAGCAAGCAAAGATTTCCAAGTGCTCAAGGAGGAATTTGACGAGAATGAGTTCCTATGCGGCACTCAAGTTATTGGTGATGAGGGCCCTCTTGGTCGGGTCCGTTGGGTGGACCTGGACTTTCTTGGTATGCACCGATAAGTCGAAGGATAGGTCGGGTGAGCTTGGCTTGTTCAGGAGAGGCAGACTGTTGTCTGTCGACTCCTTCAACCTTGCGAGTTCCTCATGCATGCCGAAGGACTAGGAGATTCTGTTGAATTCCCTATCGCAGCTGTCAGACCTCTCGAAGCTTCTATTGATTGTGATGACACCGTTTGGGTCTGGCATCTTCATCTGCAGGTAGACGTAGTGTGGTACCGCCATGAACCTCGCGAACGCGACACGTCCGAGGATGCAGTGGTACTGTGAAGGCTAGTCGACAACTTCAAAGTCGATGCGTTCTCGCCGGAAATTTTGTGGCATGACGAAGATGACGTCGAGGTTGATCTTGCCTAGGGGGTACACGCCTTTCCCTGGGATGATGCCGTGGAACATCATGTCTAAAACTTCCAGACATGTCAGAGGAATCATCATTACGCGCAAGGTACTTGCGAACACGAGGTTGATGCCGCTTCCGCCGTCCATGAAGACGCGACTCATATTGAAGCCCCTAATCTATGCCTCGAGTACGAGGGGACAGTGGCCTGGACGAGGTACTTGGCGCGGATGGTCGCGCTTGTCGAAAATGATGCGGGTCTCGCTTCCATTGAGGAACTCAGTGGTGGAGGGTAGAGAGTTTATCGCCAGATTGACTTGGTGAGTGATTGCCTTCGGCACTCGATTTTCAGGGGCGCACTTTTTGGATCATCCCCATATTTCCCAACGCTCGTGGGTATGGCTCGCCTCCATGGTTCTATACTGGCGTAGCCGCAGGTGGTGGTGGTCTAGGTGGTGGCGGTGGTGCTCCATGAGCCACGGTGCCCGGGGCAGCTCTGTATCCCTGGTTGATCGTGTCACGATTCATCTGGGCCAGGCCTTCATGGGTCTTGAGGAACTCGCGACAGTCCTTGAGGAGGTGGCTGGACTTCTTCTTGTCGTCGTGCTTGTCGATGTAGAAGTGTACGTTGCATGGTCTGGACAATTTTTCCTGGATGGATAGTCCAGGTGCCTCGTCATGAGTGCGGTGTTGCCACACTTGCGTGGTTTTCCCGCTATCGCGGTATGCACCGCTGTGGTATCCGATGTTGTGGTTATCGTCGTGTTTGTCAGCATAGCCGGCTGCAATCATGTCGATCTCTTCACAGTCCTTGTAGACGCGCATTCAACGTTTCCCTCGACGATCACGTCTACGCCCGAGGTCATCGTCATCATCGGAGTAGACACGATTTTTCACCAAGTCCTCTCCATCGGCCCACCTATTTGCGATCTCCATCAGGTGGTCGATTGTTTCGGGCTTCGAGCGGCCTAGCTCCTCCCTGAGTTTTCTGCGACAAAAGCCATCGTTGAACGAGTCAATTGCCTGATCCTTAGAGATATCTTCTGCGGAGTTCTTGATCATGGACCACCTCTGGATGTACGACCGCAGTGACTCGCCAGACCTCTGGTGGCAGCCTCTTATCTCCTCAATTGATGCAGACCTTTTGTAAGTGCCCTTGAAATTGTGCACGAAGCTCTAGACCAGCTCTTCCTAGCTGCGAATTGATCTACGCGGGAGATTGTTGAGCCACGCGCGGGCGGCGCCTTGTAGGTGTAGCTGCAGGCATTGCATTCCCGTGCTTGAGCTTCCACCGTGTAGCCTGATGGAGGAGATGTGATCCTCTAGCCAAATCTTTGGGTCCTGTAGGCCGTCAAATTTCGGGTTCTCCGATGGGAGTTTGAACCCTTTAGGCATTCGCTTCTGCCTGATGGCTCTGCTGAAGCATCTGTCGCCGCAGAGCTCTACCTCGTCGTCTTCTAAGTCAGTCGAACGAGCATGCCTTGCGTGCATCTTGTCGACCTTGTGATGTGTGATGTCATCCTGCATGTCGTAGTCGCGGTCATGCCACCGTGAGGAACGTCATCGTGACAGATCGTGCCTGTTGTCACTGGAGGAGTAGGAATAGTAGTACTTGTCTAGAGATTTAGTTTTCTTCGGCTTTGGTGTTGGATCCTTGACGAGGGCAGCCTCGACTAGCCCCAAGCCTGCGATCGTAGATCGGTGCATGGCAGCTCGCAGATCCCCAGCCGGTGGCTGGTTGTTGAGGAGGTACATGGTGGCTACTGTCATCACTACTTGTGGTGTCTTTGGGAGCACGTTGCCCCGCATTTCCACCATCATGGAGCCAAAGTCGAGGACTTTCGTGGCTTCTTCTCGCTCCTTATTAGAGAGGTGGGCCAGTCGAGATCGCCGTTTGGTGGCCACGTAGTCGTTGCCATTGGAGGAGGATCCTCCCATGGAGAGTTGAGCCCATCGAAGGCTCGAATCGTCCACCGCCTTTCTACGCGCGCCGAGTTGCGCGATTACTTGTTGTTAGAGCTTGCTCATCTTTGAGCAGCCAATGGTAACCCATCAGCATATGTTGCGATGAGTTCAAGGGGAGGGGATTGCCCCACAGAGCCTCTCGACAGCGGGCCCACCTTGTTGTCGTTGAGCTTGATCAGCACGCGCTCTTCGGTGCGCTCATTCGTCGTGAGGTTTGGGTCCCCTTCTGTCCCATTGTTGGTGGGCGCTCCGTTGGCGGGGCCACAGTTTTCGCCGTTTGTTGGCCCAGTATCGGTGTTGTCACCATTGACACCAGTGTCACCTGTGTTGATGACGATGCACATGAAGTGATTGAGGAAGTTGTTTCTCCCACAACTTTCTGATCTAGAGCCGTAGGCCCCATCCTCTGTGGCCAAGTCACCCAGATCGGATCCGCGACTGCTATCGCTGTCTGTGCTCTCAACTGATGTCGGGGCATTGAGCTCGCTGAGGGTGCCGATTAGTGGTGGAAACCATGATGATGGAGCAATTGCGGAGGTCATCGGCTGGTTAGGGAGGCGAAGTGTGCCCAGCTAACCAACTTGGAAGCGTAAGCTCCCAATTGCTAGACCGATCCCATCGCCGATGGACTCAAAAGCCGGGCGAGTGGCCGGCGTGTGGATGGTGAAGTCAAAAGTGCCGAAGAGCTGGCGAATCTCCACTATTGCAGAATTGTAGATCGCAGTTGACGGGGCCGAAGAAGCCGTGACATCAGCACTCCCAATTCCCACAAACGGCGCCAATTTACGAGGGATTAACTCATCAATGCTCATTGTTATGGACTTGGGTTTTGGAGAAGGAGGGAGCGCTGGAGGCATCAATCGGCTAGCAAACAAGTACACAGTGACACAAGATTTACCTAGGTTCAGGCCTCGTAGAGGTCCCTACTCCTTCTTGTCTGCTCTTGGAATCATCGAGGGAGTCGAAAGTTACAGGTGGTGCGCAGATGCAATTTGACTATGGTTGTGGAAACTAGGGTCGTTATTGTTCCCCTCGCCACCCCCTCCTAGCCTTTATATAGATAGGCTAGGTCTCAGGTAGCAGGTCGAGTCGGTTATAGATTAGGGTTTTCCCCTTTGAACTTTCTACCTTAAGCTGCGTCTTGTGCTGCAAGCAACCAGAGTCTCCGTGAGTCACCTGAATCCTGTATTGGGCCTTGGTAACTCCGTGGGCTTATACCATACTTGGACCGTATATGCCAAACTCGAGTACCAGTAAGGTATGCCCATGTCAGAGAGTGTTTTGGTATCGGCAGAATCACCGAAGAAAAGAAAGAGAGAAAATCGGAAGGGTTTCGGTAAGTCCGGAGGAAGTCCGGAATGAGAGGGAATGAGTTCCACATCAACAGGGATTCAATAATATGTAAGTGAATGTTGAATAATGATTTAATCATTCATTTATATTTATTCAATAAAATAAAAAGAATTAAAAGGGTCAAATACCTAATTGGGCCAAAGTCCAGAGGGAAAAGGGCCCATGAGGGAAAGACCAAAGGGAGGAAGGAGGACGGGGTGGCTGGCTGGGACAAGGCACCCCATGTGGGGCCCACTTGGGCCATGGCCAACGGCGGCCAACCCTCCCTCTCTCCCCTCTCCCTTGTTAATCCCACTTAGCTAAGCTAGTTAGCTATGGGGTGATTTTTCCCCTATATAAAGAGAGGTATTTTGACAAATCAAATACACAATAATAAATAAAAGGTTGCCTCTCTTTTGGGGAGACAACCAGTTGATTCTCTCTCTCTCTCCCATGACCGTGGTCCCAAGTACGGATCACGCGAGCATGAGTCTTCACAGAGCATGGTCGTTCTGGGAGATTCGGATCCAGAAGCTCCACTTTCGCAACTGCTGTTGGATCGGAGGAGCGGGAGTCATCGTCAGGCACCACACGTGTGTAACTCCCAGCGAGGTGCAACACTTGGGGCACTAGGAGTGGTTGGAGCGGCAAGAGCCGTCGAGACTTCAACATGACCTCGAGGTCATATTCGGTTCGTCTACATCAACCACGCTCTCTCGAGCATTGACAATGCTTTTTGGTCTTCAAGGGTAAGTTCACGAAAAGCCCCTCCCGTTACTGCATTACTAATAGATCTGCCCTAGCATTAGGGTTCTTGGCATAGTAAAAATTTATCGTTTTCATGCGCGAACCCCTACAGTGGTATTGGAGCTAGATCTATGTGTACTATTGCTAGTAGGGGTATAACACACGAGTTGTAGAGTGTGGGCATTGATATTTTTGTTGTTACCCTCCCATGTGTACTTGTGTATACCGCAGTAATTCTTGATGAAGCAGCCCCCAACCGACTTTATGCGTTCATTCGCGAGACTGGTCCACGTTTGACATACTTCTTGTACTGTATAAAGTGACTTTGGGGGGTGTCTGTCTCTCTCGCATTAGTTGGTATGCCATTTGCAATGGAGGGCCCTGAAAGGGATGTAGTATAGACAACTACTTGATCAATGTTGTGGTGGAAGTTCGTACATAAGAACGGTTCTTGTACGGAAGCCCTATGAGCCACGTAAAACATGCAAAGATAAAGTAGAGGCATCTAACTTTGTTTTGCAAGGGCGTTGTGATATGATATGGTTGTGGCAAAGGTAAAGTAGTTTACTTTATGTTGCTAAGTAGTAGTAGATGGTCATGGAGATGATGGACTACCACGCCGGAGGCACCGTACCCTAGTTCCTACAGCGTTGGAACCCTGGCGCCGGAATCCGGAGGAGCGGGATGGAGATCACAGCATGAAGGACCATATCACATCAAACTTACATTCAATGTTTATTGTTGTGCATCTTATTGTGTGATAGTATTATATACTCGACGATAGCCTAATAAGATGATCCCTAATCAAAATACCAATGAAAGTGTTCTTCCTTAAGTGTGCACCACCAAGAAATTTCTCCGTTATGAGGCATGCCGTGATGATCGGGTGTCAGACATATCTGCGTTCGCATACGGTGGGTGTAGGCCATGTTGCACAAGGAATACACTAAGGTTGAGTTGGCGAGCCTAGCATGTGTAGACATGGCCATGGAACATGGATGGTTGAAATATAGGGCACGAGTCACATGAATGATGTGATCAACGTTTTGGTGTCCACCTTTGCAACTATATTGCCGGCTATGACGATCGGGGGTGGTGTAGTGAATAGGGATTGTGTAATCGCTAAAACCCTTCAGGGGATAGGAGTTTTTAGTGGAGTTATTGTTTTAACTCACATAAATTATAAAATTAGTCTAAATTCCTTTTGCAATTATAAATGTAGAGATGGCTCACCATGAAGCTTACTTTGACATTGATGAGTGGGTAGTTGGTGAAAAACTTAGACTTGATGGATCAATCTTCCCTTGTTGGCTTGTGCGTCTGACTGATCTCCTTACTAAGAATAATGTAGTAGATTACATACACCACACGATGGATTTGACTGAGCCAGATGACTATGAGACCCCGCAAGAGCTAACAGAACGCTATTATCATCAAGAGATGTCCACCTTTATTCAGATAATAATGCGTTACGGTATGGTCGATGAACTGCATCCACTCATGGGGATCTTGACCCATATGCGATGATGGATCAACTGAGAGGAGAGTTCATAAGCCATCTGCGCATGTGGAAGCACGTATTCTTGGAGATCTCCTTTCCACAAAGATGGAGGAAAACACTTGTCTGAAGACTCAATTGGAATGCATGGATGATGCGTATATGAGGCTTGTTTACTCCATGGATCACTAGGAGACAGACTCTTTTGCAATAGGCATCTTGCTGTGGTTGCTGCCATCAAGCTACCAAGCACATGCCAGGACTTGCATCATGAATGGTGATACAGAAACATTGGATTTCCCGGATTTCATATTACGTTTCAGAAACGTAAAGGTTGAACCAATCACCGGAGAGGTCGTTGATGATGAAGGTATATATTTGATATACAGTTTTATAAATGTTATAATCTTGCAAGCACTTATTGCAGTGTTAAAGTATTTGATACTTGTTCTGTTTTGATGAAAACAGGTCCTTCTGCATGAGAGCTGCTTGCTGGAGAGGTAGTGATGTTGCATGTTGATGGAGAGCATGATGATGATGGTCAACGACACTCTCCCTCTACATTTATCATTTAGTTTATCGTTTTGGATGATTATTGTAATCGATGGATTGTGAACTTCTTTAGTGTGTCTCACACTTCGTGAGACGGTTATTCATATGAGTTTGTAATAAACAATTGTTCTGCTTCTATGAATGATTTCTATTTACGTTCATATGTTGTTCGATTATGTGTGAATTATCCTTGTTGTGAAACTTATAGATAATGCATGAACATTTGTAAAATATTGAAAATGCCTTGAAAATACCCGACTTAATGATATATTCATTTAGAATGAAACCATTCTTTAAATTCAAAGTTATGTTGATAATATGTGAAAGACATTTGATTTCTTGTCATATATGAATCATGCCTAAGTTCGGCAACATAACTTAAACACTGTGTATTGCATGACTGCAAATTGTTTGATGAATTGTTGAAAAAGAATGCATATTCAATGTATTGTATTTCAACAAAATGGTGATTACCATTTTGTGATTGTTTGAATTTTGTAAAATGGTTTTTCAAAAAGAAACATGATCAAGAAACTATTTGATTTGATCAAAATATTTCATCATCCAAGGGTGTTACTGATAAAAGAGAATCCAATTACTACGATTTGATCAATAGTAATGAGATTCGACATTATAAGACTGGCATAAGAAAATTGTGAAATGCAATGCATTTGATACGTCGAAATGCAAAGCATCGCAATATGATATTTGATATCAAGTGTGTGAATAGATGGCGCCGAACAAATCATTGTAGTGTATATGTAAAGACCATTAGTTAGAAATAGTAAACACTCAATTAGAATATATAGTGAACCATCTGAATTCGTGAGATTGACGCCATATCTTGTATGGATCGTCGTGGAAGTTTTGGAGTTATTCGATATCACCAAAACGATAGTGGATAATACCTTGTAGAGTATTCATTGGAAAATATGAATACGAAATCCATGGCTAGAACCAAAATAAAGGAAAAACTAGTGTTGCTTGAATTTTGGTGCTTTCTTGAGAAAGTTTATGTTCTCGACTATGAAGCTTATGGAAGATAGTGAAAAACATGATGAGGATTCAAAACCCTGCATCAGAGTGTTGAGAAGCCCAACAGAAAGCATTCCTGAATGATTCTCTTCATAAAGGAAAGGATCAATTATAATGATCATTGTGTTTTCCCACTAGTGTTTTTACTACATGAAGTAGGATTCAAAATGTACCCCACATCTTGTATGGAGACATTTGTGAATCACTTGTCATATTACCAGAATATGGAATACCTATGAACTACGAAGGAAAGTAATGGTAAAATAGAATTCTGAGAAATCCTAGAGGAAAAATCCACTTAATATTAGAAAGCAATTCATTGCCAAATCTTACCTAGTAAAGGGTTACTTGAATTTTCCAAAAACTGCAAGGTCATGATGGAATAGGTGAATGAAAAAGGCATAATTTGTCATGAATAATGTATTGGACAAATTCAAAATAATTTGATTCGGAAGTGCTGAAAGTCTAGTGGATTTGATACTATTAAGGTACTAGTGTCTTGTAATAAAACTCTCGGTTTAATAAATGATTAAAGGATTTTGAAGTTATTCAAAATAGTGAGAGGATATGCAATTTGGATGAAATTGAGTGGGAGCTGCGAAAGTCTTCCTGAAACAATATGTAAATGACATATTTTTGAGTGGGAGCGATATAAGTCTCGGACTTAAATATGTTGGGAACATAGTGGGATCTAAATGATTGATTCTTGAGCATGTATAACACGTTAAGAATAAAAGCGCAAGTACCGATAAATAATAATTTATAGAAATTAGAAGTTGAAAGTAAGTATATTATGATATTATGTTGTATTCCTAAAAGAGTTTATGAAAAATAGTTTCAGAATAGGAATTGATTAAGGAATGGTCCTTGGTCACTCAAATTAGGAATAACATTAAGATAAACATCAATGGTTGAAAGAAAGAAAAGGATGATCGTCATCCACTATGTTGAGACATAGGTTCTATCTTGAAAAACCATAATGACAACTTAACATAATATATGATCCAAGAAGGAACATTTGAAAAGTGATTAAGTACGAATCGCGGAACATTGAGCTAGTTTGTCCACAGTGCATAAATAAGAACTATAGACATGTTTTCAAATCTATGAAGGATGACATATCTTAAACACATAAAGGGTTATGTGTTTAAGGGCATGTGTTAACCTTAGAAGATTGGAAATTTCTGCATCGGTAATACCGACTAAAGTCAAGTAGGAAGCGAGGTGATAAAACATCGAAAAGTTGCACATAGTGCACTAGTGTTTTGATGGTTACATTTATAATAAAATATAATGGTACCATCTAAGGTGATACATATTGTTATGGCGGGACTAATTCGTATTTATGAAAAATGTGTGTCCCAGGGCACAGTGCCCATGAGAAAGCTTGTTGTGGTTGATCTAACGTCACTGTTGGCTCCTGGAAACCGACCTCGTTCTATTGCCATGACTACGATGCATACACAAAGATGTTATCATGTTATGATAAAGTATTAGTGTCAATCAAGGTGGCATTAGTAAGTTGCAAAGGATTTGGTACTGTAAAGTACAGACCCAAGACTCAACCTCTTCCATCAGCAAGCATGATCAAAGGTGCCAGGTTACATGGTGCCTATGATTAGGAACAAATGCAGCTAGTTTATTTGTACTCTAGTGCAAGTGGGAGACTATTAGAAATATGCCCTAGAGACAAATAATAATATAGAGTATTATCATATTTCATAAAGTTTGTGATTAAGTTTTATATCATGCTATAACTGTATTGAAAGGAAACGCAATACATGTGTGATATATAACCAGGAGTTCCTGGTGAATCTCTAGTCACTAGTTCATTGGTCAACAGATGATCAAGGTTTCCTGATATGCAAGTTGGCAATGGAGTAACCTCATTGGGAGAATGAGATGATGAGATATACCCAACCTAAGCATCGTGACCTGATCATGTCATGAAGTTCAAGTTATGATGATTAGAAAAGACCTAGTATCATATTTCTTAGACCGTGAGACCATATCAATCACTGTTACCCAACGATACTTAGATAGCATCAAACGTCATATGGTGACATGGTGATTATAAAGGTGCATTCAGGTATTCGGAGGAACAGTGGAGTCAATATGCATCAAGAGCGGTATTTGTCTATCCGTGTGACGGAAAAGATACTCGAGGGCCCACTCAGGAGATGTTGTATCCAATAGCTGCACTGCGTGTGATTTGATCACAAGGATATCACTTGTCGGAACGAGTCAAATAGCATGATAATGAGATTGAACATGACATAGTGATGTCATTGATCAGATCCCGGACAATGCAAGTATCCAGAGACAAAAGGAATACGCCATGACGTTCATGGTTCAATGATGAAAGATTTCGTGGAATGCACATGGATCACATTGCCATCCAGGTACCACTGATGATCATTAGTACGGGAGGATCCCGACAATGTATGGAGTGTTCTCAAACCATCGGGTATCATGCTTAAGGTCTTGATGATGCTTAGCGAGTGTTTTGGTATCGGCATAATCACCAAAGAAAAGAAAGAGAGAAAACCAGAAGGGTTTTGGTAAGTCCAGAGGAAGTCCATAATGCTAGGGAATGTGTTCCACATCAACGGGGATCGAATAATATGTAAGTGAGTGTTGAATAATGATTTAATCATTCATTTATATTTATTCAATAAAAGAAAAATAATTAAAAAGGGTCAAATACCTAATTGGGCCCAAATCCGGAGGGAAAAGGGCCCATGAGGGGAAGACCAAAGGGAGGAAGGAGGAGGGGTGGCCGGCTGGACCATGGCACCCCACATGGGGCCCACTTGGGCCCTGGCCGGTGGCGGCCAGCCCTCCCCCTCTCCCTGTCCCTTATTTAGTCCCACATGGCTAAGCTAGTTAGCTATGGGGTGATTTTTCCCCTATATAAAGAGAGGTATTTTGAGAAATTAAATACACAATAATAAATAAAAGGTTCCCTCTCTTTTGAGGAGACCTCTAGTTGATTCTCTCTCTCTCTCTCTCATGACTATGGTGCCAAGTCTGGATCATGCGAGCAGGAGTCCTCATCACCGCAGAGCATTGTCACGCTGCGGGATTTGGATCTAGAAGCTCTACTTCCGCAACTGCTGCTGGATTGGAGGAGCGGGAGTCATCGTTTGGCACCCGATGTGTGTAACTTCCTACGAGGTGCAACACTTGGGGCACTAGGAGTCGTTGGAGCCGCAAGAGTTGTCGGGTCTTCAACACGACCTCGAGGTCAGCTTCGGTTCGTCTACATCAACCATGCTCTCCTGAGCATTGACAATGCTTTTCGGTCTTCAATGGTAAGTTCGTGAAAGTCCTCCCGTTACTGCATTACTAATAGATAGGTCCTAGCATTAGGGTTCTTAGTGTAGGAAAAAATTATTGTTTTCATGCGCGAATCCCTATAGTGGGGCCGCCCTATAACTTGACGGTGGACAAATAATCTGCTAACCAAGCTTCGGGTTCCTGTAATCCATCGTACTTCTGGCGGCCATGTGGAAGTTTAAAGTCTTTAGGTACTGGGGTTTTACGACCCCGTTGGGTAAAGCAGCTGGCCCCACATAACTCATAATCATCTTCACTGTCACCGTTGTAGTATGTTCGGTTGCGGCATGTGTTGTATGTTGTTGTTTCTTGCACTGTTTCGTGGCTCGGATCTTAAGAAGTGCACTCGATGTGGTGATCGAGATCTTCGGGTGTGCCTCACCTGCCGAGGCTACTGCAACAGCATGGGGACCTATCAGGTTGGTGCGTGATTCCTTGTTCTGCTTGTGCAAGAGATGCTCCCACCATGCCGAGGTTCATTAGTGCAGAGTGATGGAGAGCTGCGCAAGGATCGTCGGCTGCAGGTTGAGTTGTAAGTAGATACGTTTATGCGGCCACAATTGTGGCATGGGCTGTTTTTTGTTTTGATGTGTCCTATTGGAACCACCGACATAAACGACAAATCAAGATCTCGAGTCAATTCGTTTCTTTCGGCTTCTAGGATGTTCTGCAGCCGTGATGTTCCCCTTCTCGGTGGTGCTCCCCCAGTTATGCTTCCTGACCCTCGGGTGGAGCTTAGTTGTGCCCTTCGTAGGCTGGATTTGTCAGCTAGCCTTTTTCTTTTTTCAACTTGCCTCTGCATCCTTAAGAGACCCCTTTTCTTGTGATGAAGTAAATATTGGTAAGCTAGTAGATCTTCGCGTGTGGCCTCAGCTGTCATTCGAACTGCACCCAAAATCGCTTCCCTTGCTTTTTGCCAAGATTCGGCTGGTAGTCGGAGAGTTTTCCTCTTGCCTCTACGTGCTTCTCCTCCTCCTAGGACTATGCGGTTGTTAATCGGGTCTCCTTTGTTCCCATGATTTCCTTTGTTGTTGTGATTTCCTGCATTGCCATCTGACATAATGTCATCGGGGTTAAGAATAGGGTTACCATTAGAGTCACGTTGTGTGAAAGAATCCCCGATGATCACGCACACTTGGTGGCGTGTTATGTATAAGCTAGTGGCATCATCGTTGGATCCAAGAGAGACACTGTTTTGGGGGTCGGTGAAGTCCAGTGGTTCACATTCTAGATAGATTTCGGCCATGATGATGTCGAAGTCGATGTTTTTGCCACTTTCTTCGGGTTCTGTATTTACCGGGCTTGATTCTCGTGGTGGAGTTGGCCAAGAGTTTGACCCAAGGGAGAGATCATCATAAAGACCATCAAGTTCCCCTAGATCTGCTGAGTTTTCACTGTTTTCTTCAGCTTTCTCTACCTGGAGTATAACTTCTGTGGATGATCCAATAGATGATGCGGGTATCGCCGTTGGTGCAAACTTTTCGACCAACGGTTCCGATGAGATCGAAGCCAAGATGTGCGGTGCTTCGGGATCCTCCACTTGAAAGTGGAAACTTCCAATGATGAGATCGAATTCACCTTTGAAATTGGTGGGTACCGAAATAGGGGTGGGCGGGCATGGATCTGCATCTGTCGGATTGCTGTTTGATGAAAAGTGGTCCGCTGAATCCATTACTCCAGTGCAGGTTTCCCACAGACAACACCAATTGATGAGGGTTAACCTCGGCAATGCCCATGGTTATGGACTTATGGTTTTGTAGAAAAGAGAACGCTGGGGATTTTGTCGGATGTCAGGCAAGCAAGGGAGTCAAAGTCGCATGATTATTGATGAATAAAGCTATTACAGATTGATGTGGAGTTTTTTGGTACCTCCTCGTAGGCTTCTCCCATCCTATATATAATACGCCGGATCTCAAAGCCATATATGGATAGGTTAGATAATGAAGATTACAACACCAACACAATGTTGGTTCCTATTTCTTTATCTACTATAACTTGAACTTGCATCGGATGCTTCTTGGGCCTTCATCTTGAATCTTTATGCACCGTGAGCCTTTATACAGCCAGGGTAACAAAACATATACCCGAGTAATCATACCCATGTCACCAAGAGTCACGCCCTAAGGAGGGTTTCACCTTAATGGGTTAAATCCTGAAGTTGGTCCCTAGATATGTGAGGAGAGGTTCGTTTACCGAGGCCTCGATCCACCCCAAGAAATCCGGTCCACGCTTCCCTACCTGTTATGATGCAAAATCCCGGTCGGCCGGCAGTTAGGCCATGATATCCTAGCATCTGATGCAGCATCAGCGTGAACTTATACATCCGGCGTTTGAGCCTTTTTTCGCAGCCAGGGAGAGCGAGGGACAAACATCTGCACGGTTTTGGCACCCCAAATAAGCGGCCGGCATTGCAGACTATGGCGCTTATCAGTTAAATTGATTTTGTAACATTTTTTATCACCTAAGCGTCCATGTAAGCGTCTAGGATTGTACATGCCCTAAGCTCTAAGAGCCCGGATCATTATCCTGGGCGATCGACAGTTTAGAGCATCTCCATTAGATTCCCAAGAGGGCCTCCCCAGGATATTTTTTTGTCTCGATGGCGAAAAATCGCCCAGTTGTGTTCCTAGGCGCCCACTTTTCGCCGGATTTGGTCCATTTTACATCCGGCGTTCCCAGGCCCAACCTGAGGCGCTGGGAACTGCCTGGGAACACCGGATGAAGCGAAAAATGGGTGTGCGAACCCTGTCGGCAACACAACCCATTCCCCATCGTGATTCGGCTCTCCCGCGGTACAAAGGTTTCCCCTAGCAGCCCCCTCGCCACCATGTCATCATCAGCGAAGCCCCCTGCCCAGCCAAATTCACTCCTGTAGAAAATTCAGCTGCCTCGCTGCATCATTTATCCTTGGCGTAGGCCTCGTTTCGCCGTATCTAGCCTTCGCTGCAGCTCGGCTTCATTATGAGCTACCGTCCACCTCGCCCCTGAAGTGTTCGGCATTTTTCTCATTCGGCTATGGACTCCGACGATGAGGATATGTTCGCCCTATTTCTGGAGGTAGAGACCGCCGCGGCCACCGAAGATGAAGAGCACATGCAGATCCTCGGCTTCCTGGCCAGGCTATACATGCAGACTAGAGCGTTGAAGCGTGGAGGCTTGGCAAAGGGTCACCGGAAGTGCAAAGCAAGGAAGTGGATGGAGGGCTACTACATGTTGTATGCCAACTACTTCGTCGACGAGCTGCCACACGAAGATGTCGTGTTTCGATGCCGTTTTAGGATGAGCCGGAAGCTCTTCCTCGAAATTGTGCAGGCCATCCGGGAATTCGACCCCTATTTCGTGCGCAAGAAGGACTGCACTGGCAGGGTAGGGCTTTCCTCACTACAGAAGTGCACAGTGGCGATGATGTAGCTTGCATACGGAGCTCTGGGTGACAGTGCCGATGACTATCTCCGCATGGCCGAGTCCATCACCATTGATTGCTTGTACAGGTTCTACAAGGGTAGTGATTGCAGTGTTTGGGACACAATATTTGAGAACACCCAATACTGAAGACACTACTCAGATCCTCGCAGTCAATGAAAGTAGAGGATTTCCTGGGATGCTTGGAAGCATAGACTGCATGCATTGGCACTGGAAGAACTGTCCATTTGCTTGGCACGAAACGTACAAAGGCCACAAAGGAGGTTGCACTGTCATACTCGAGGCAGTTGCTACACATGATCTTTGGATTTGGCACTCCTTCTTTGAAATGGCAGGATCGAACAATGACATCAACGTCCTCTAGTCCTCAAATGCCTTTGCCAAGCTTGTTGAGGGTCATGCTCCCCCTATGGACTTTGAGATCAATGGGCACGACTACAACAAGGGATACTATCTTATAGATGGCATCTATCCAAGATGGCCAACATTTGTTAAGACTATCTCAAGACCGATGCTCCCCAAGCATGCTTAGTTTGCCAAGGAACAGGAAGCTTGTAGGAAGGACGTGGAGCAGTCATTTGATGTGCTCCAATAGAGGTTTGCAGTTGTCCGTTTCCTGCTATGACCTGGTCGAAAGATCAGATGTGGGAAGTGATGAACTATTGTGCGACCTTTCACAACAAGATCATTGAGGATGAGTGGAAGCATCCAGTGGATTTTCTCAAGCAGGAGGAGCCATACTACAGGCTGGGACCTCTTGCAGAGCCTAATCACCAGGTGCCGCCAACATGGGATGTCTCCATTGCCATGCGTCAGGAGATCCGGGACCCGGTAGTGCAACACGAGCTCTAGGATGATCTAGTTTAGCACATAAGGATACACAAGGGCAACACGTAGATGTAGAGTATGATCTGGCCAAACTAAGTTGAACTATGTTGTATTTCAATCTATGGCGAACTATGCCAAACTTTGATGTGTTTAATTTCATGCCGAACTATGCCGAACATTGCTTTGTATTCATATTTATGCCGAACCGTTTGAATTTGAGCCGAATTTGGGTGAAAAGATGCTGATTTGGCATCGCCTCGGAACCATGTCTGGGAATGCGAGTGGGAAAATGGCAGTTCTAGGCTGAAATTTACATCCATCCGGTGCTATTTAGCACCGGATTTCGGCCTGGGAACGCTGAACGGGTGGAGGTGCTCTTAGGATTTTATTCTTGGCGTGTGTTCGACATCAATGTAAAATCAATCAGAGACTGCTAAGAGAATCTCCACTCATTCGGTATTCCCAGGCCGAAATCCGGCGCTATTTAGCACCGGATGGATGTGAATTTCGGCCTCGGAACGACCATTTTCCCACTCGCATTCCCAACCAAACCTAGAAGGTGGTGACATATTTGAATTTGTTTTTGTTCCTACCGGCGATATCTCGCCCAAAGGTGTTCGATAGAACTCGCCCAGAACAGTTCAACAGAAATTCGCCCAAAAGAAGTTTGGCGATCAAATTATTACAAAACATGATGAAATACAGTAATCATTCGTCGATGGGGATGGGATTCTCCACCTGGTCTAATGCGATGGGGATGGGCTCCTCTACCGGGTCTGCTGCGGTAGGGAACATCGACGGATTCGAGGAGGTGGAGGCAGCGCTCGACGAAGGAGTGGTGGCCAAGATTGTCGGTGCAGAGCTCAGCATGTTGGCGGTGACCTCCTCATCCAGGATGGTGTTGTGGCACGCCATGAACCAGGCCTTGACCTAGGGGCTCATCGTCGAGGTGTCTTCGCATCCCATGAGGAACTACATGTCTATGTTCCTCTTCTTAGCGGCGAAGTTTGCCTTGAGGAGGTCGAGCTTTCTGTCTTGGTTCTGCAGCAGCTGCATCCACCTCTCGCCGGTCTTCACCTCCCTCTTCTCGGCATGGGCCTTCGTGTCGGTGATACACTTCTTGATGGACGCGTGTAGTCGTTCGGCAGGCGGTCCAGTAGCCTTCCGCATCTTGGCCTTCTTCTGGCCGAGCTCTGTCCTTCCTTTGCCGATAGCTGGGGGTGGCGCCTCGGGGTTGTACACACCATCCTTGTTCTTGTCCAGTGTCACGCGAGTGTCCACCCATTTCTGGCAGTTCTCGATCTTGTTGAACACGTGGTGGAACTTGAACTCCGTCTTAGTATCGTTGCGATACATCTCGAGTGCACGGACCAGCTGCGAAAGGCAAGGCGAAGTAAGGAAAGGGATGAACTCGGTATAGTTTTGGCTTGAATTCAGCGAACTACCTTGTTGTCCATGCTTGCGCCGCTGACTGGATGCCGCTTGATTTCTTCGAGAATGCCATGCCACTTGCTGCATGTTTGTTGCACGATTCCCCAGTGATTGGTCATGGCCTTCTCGACGCGCTCCATGTGGACCTTGTTGTACACTGCGTCCAATAGGTTGCGCTCATCGAACGCCAGCTTGACGCGCCTCCATTAATTCTCCGGGTTTTGGTTTGCGTCGGTGATTGAGTCCATGCTCATGGACTCCCATGCTTCGGCGAGGCACATGTCCTCAAGCACCATCCACTTGACGCGGGGCTCTGGCGGCGCCGTGTCCTCGCCTTCCTCTTCTTCTTCCCTTTTCCCTTGGCCGTCGCCGCGTCATCCTCCTCATCCTCGGCCTGCGTCTGATCATCGGCCTGGCCGTTAGTGAAATCCTGGGTTTCCATGCCATGTTCAGCTTCGGTGCGGGACTGCTCTTGCGTGAAGAACGAGCTCCTGGCCAACGCAGAGCCGGACCCGATCATCTCTGCCATGTAGGATCCGCCCGTCATTCCGCCGAACATGTTGTGGGCGTCTGTGTCACCGAAATGGATGGGCGAGGAACTGCTACTGGCGAACGGAAGAGGGCTGCGGCGCACGGCCGACGACGTCCCGGCTTACGCGGGAGAGCTGGTGCAGGGGATGTTGATGTCGACGTTGAAGGCCGGCGGGCGAGGCGCATGGCAGGGGAAGAGCACATTCGGGTTGAACCCGCCGCCGAACTCGGGGGACGACGAGAACCTCTGGCGCGGGTTTGCCTGACTCTCCTAGAACATGGCCACGATATCGGCGAGAACTCGACCAAAGATCCTGTGCCTGCTTGTTTCCCCTAGGCTAGCCGTACTACGCCTGCGGGGAGAGGTGGCAGACGGGACATGGTCGCACGGACGGCGCGCTCAGACGCCGACTTCGCCTCCAGGATTGTCTGTGTTTCCTTCGATCTGTTTGTCCTGTCGTTTCGGCTGTCTATTTCGATCTTTCTTTGCTGGCAATCCTTCGCCCACTCTGTGTCTGTCTAGCCATTCGGCTTCGGCGTTGGCTTTCTCAGCCTTTTCTCCTTTGGTACGGCTGCGGTGGAGCGGGGTTTGACGAAACCCTTGGACGACATGGCGGGCGGGAGCTCGGGGAACTAGCGGAAGTTGTGGCAGTAGGGGGAAGAGAGGCGGGATCTCGGTCCTTTGTCGCCGACAGGGTTGGCCCACCCTTTTTCGCTCATCCGATGTTTCCAGGCGATTTCCAGCGTCTCGGGTTCGGTGTGAAAACTTCGGGTGTAAACTGAGCCAATTTCTATAAAAAATAGACGCATGGGAACACGACTCGGCGATTTTACGTTGTCCTAAAAAGAAAAAGCTCCGAGGAGGCCCTCTGAAGTGCTAGTGGAGATGCTGTAAGTCTTTTTTCCACTCGAACCGAGCGCGGAGGCGAAGGAACGAAGCGGCAGTGCGGTTTGGGTCCCGAGATTAGCGCCCGCCGTTGGGATCTTGGTCGCTTAGAAATACTAAATCTGATTTCTTTCCTTTTCTTTATTTACCCTAGGATTTTCGTCACGATCGCTTGGTGTCCTGAAACAACACTCCATCGACCGGCACCAGGAGTATTATGCTGAGCGCCTCATGTCTCCTGAAATCGCAGGTGCGGAAAAAAATTGTTCAAGCGCCCGGCGTAAGAAACAGGAATCCTGGCATCGAGCAGGAATTGCATAACGGCCGGCCAGGAGTAGACCCTGGCGTCCGCTCCAAGCGGCCGCGTTGTACGATTGACGCTTCATCCGCCCACTTGACCACAACCGTTTGAGTTCGAGTCGGCAACGGGCTGATAGGCAGGGGAGTCAGGCGGCCATAATAAGAAGGGAACGGCTCCTCGAATCGAAAATATAATTCCCTAGGAGATCTCGGCGAGAGAAATCACAAGAGATAGAGGGAGTGACTGCCCCGTCGTCGGTTTGGGTGCGGCAGCATGTAGGAACAGATGAAGGCATTGTCCGTCCAGCACCAGCCATTGCGGCGCGGCCGCACACAACGTACGCCTCATTTTCACTCAACTCCCCTTTCTTGGTTCTACTAGATCTCATCTGCCTGAGACGACTAGCTATTGCGCTGCCATGGTGATTTTAGCCCATATTTGTCGACTCGGGTGGGGTGGGTGGGTTTGTCCGGCTTCGCACCAAGGACCTTTGCGCCCAATGCTAAATTTTCCTCACCGGCAATTCTTGGCTGCAGATGACGAGCTCACTGCTTCAGTGGCTGAAATACAGGCCTTACCTTCCCAAAAAGCTAATGATTCTCAAAGTGCAGAAAACGCAGGATCAGAGCTTGCCCTCCCAGAGGTATATATGCACGGTTGGTAATCATGGAAATTTTGTAATTGTTCTACTCTGACATTATTTTCTTGCATGCTTTTGGACAGGATATCCTTTTCCACGTACACACTCTCATGACGATGCGAGATGCTGCTCGCGCGGCATGCGTATCTCGTGTCTTTCTCAATTCTTGGAGAAGCTATCCCAAACTCACCCTTGATACAGAAACCCTGGGCATAATAAAATTCGATACAGACGATGACGAAGATAAAATAGCAAGTGATTTTGTTACTAGGGTTGACCACATTATGCAGAATCACTCTGGCAATGGGTTGAAGAAGGTTAAGATTCAAACACACCCTTGTCGCAATCTGCATCCGAGTTATGTTGACCGGTGGCTTCAAATTGCCATCGCCCCTGGGATTGAGGAATTCGAATTGCAAATCTACCGACGTAGAAACATGGAGTACGACTTCCCCTCTTCACTTTTAACCACTCAAAGGGGAAGCTCAATTCGATCTTTTGTCCTGACTTATTGTGCTTTCCACTCTACGATGGCGGTTGGTTGCTTGAGTAGCTTGACAAGAGTGTATCTCAGATGTGTGCACATTACTGGGGATGAACTATACCGCTTCCTTTCCAATTGTCCTGTGCTGGAACAGTTAGACCTTTCGAACTGCAGTGATATGATCTTCTTGAAGATACCTCATTTTCTGATACAGCTTAATCTCTTGCGGGTGCAACATTGCCACAAGCTGCAAATGATTGAAGCCAATGCTCCGAAGCTCCGTGATTTCAACTATACAGGGATGCCCATGCACATCTCGCTTGGAGATTCATCACAAGTGAGGGTAATAGAAATGCACTGTGAACATGAGTCTAGAATGATCTATTATGCTCGTACGAAGCTTCGATCAATTGCCCCAAATCTCCAAATTCTACATCTGTCATCCTGTAATGAGGTTAGTGTTGTCTCTGGTAAACTACTCCGTTGTTCTCAAAATTAACTTAACATTGTTTAGGAAGTTTGCATACCCTTAATTTTTATAGTACTATGGAACATGGTACACAAATAATATTTGTAATATCTATGTTTCAGACGATCAACATACCAATGATCACCGGAAAATTCAACTGCCTCAAGTACTTGGAGCTGGAGATAATGCTTGAACTATCAAGTCTTTCTCCAGACTTCGATTTTTTTTTTGAAACAAAGACTTCGATTTTCATTCATTGGTTTCTTTTCTTGATGCCTCTCATGCCTTGGGAGACATTCATCCTACGTGTAAGCCTTCTCCAGCTCACAAAGATTGGTTCAACCTTTTTTATCTCTTATCTTAAGATACAGCGCAACTAACATATTATGCGGGACTAACACATAACCTTTGGCTCTTATTTCTACCTTAACAAAATTTAGTAACTTGTGATTTTGCATCTGGCACAACTAGTCATGTTGCAGGAACGAGAGTATTTGTTTTTTCTAAGCTGTTTGCTCTTTTATTGTTATTTCACAACTTGTTATTTGTGGACTGGGGCTATTTGTTTTGTTACTGCATCTAGCATGCATGTATTTAACATATATTGTTATGTCACAATTATGAAGATTATTATGTTTAGTTTAATTCAAAATATATTATTTATTAACATACATCGAAACAATTCTATATAGGTCGAGGCCCCAGCCTTACAACATGATGTGGTTCTTGAATATTCTGAAGCTGAGTCCTCACGTCCAGGGTGCCTCTCAGGCTACCGCCATGAGAAGCTCAGGAACATGATGATAACTGGTTTTTGCTCTGCAAAGAGTATGATTGAGCTGACAAACCACATTCTTGAAAAAACAGTGTCACTGGAGTGCCTTACATTGGACACAACCCGTGGTCATGACAGGAGGTTGGTCCTGATTGACGAATGTCTGCGAATAAGGAGGCCGTTATGGAGGCCGAAAAAGCTTGCCTGTCTATTAGAAGACATATTCAGGGGAGAGTGCCCTCAACTGTTAACTTGAAGGTTATTGAGCCATGTAGCGCGTGCCATACACTAGACAAATGTTATGATGCTCTACAATACACACAGTTTCATTGACGTGTTATAGATTTTGTGATACTAACTTAAGTCCGTGTCCATTGTAGAGATGTGATGCAAAGTCCTGCCTACTGTTTTCCCTTGTCGTGTACTGTAGTTTCTTATACATAATACAAAAAATAAAGAATTATTTATAGTCTTCTAACGGCAATAATATTCAAGCTTGTTTCAGTTTGGTTATTCTTAACATTACTGCAATGTTGATGTTGATATAACGTTCGATTTAATTACTCTCATTTGTGATATATCGTTTTGGCTCTTCGGAGCTTTAAATCTGGATTTTTAATGATAAACTCTTTACCTCAACCGGCGCTGCCGGGTCGTGCTGACGCGGAGCACTCGTCTCCATCGCTAACTGTGTACAAAATAGAGTGAATAAACCTGAAAGAATGGATAGGGTGAGGGCAACAGCAACCTATGCGCCTCACATGGGAGAGTATTATGCATAGATACTGTGATGGTTTTTACCATCTAAAAGAGGTATTAGCACCCAGGATACAACAACTTGTTAACCTGAAGCAAATTCATACAATAACTTGCAAAATGGAGCGGGCTGGTACGTAAACTTGTACAGTTGTGCAAAATTGGTCCAAAAGATCCTGGTGTAACCACGTGGCAGCGTTATTTTTGCCCAAACGTCCTTACAATTTTTTTACAATTTTTTTGCCTGCCACACATGACCTGAGTGCTGCCTTACATGTAGGTCCCACCTGTCAGCAAAGAATTAAAGAAATAAAAATACGACGAGTGCATCGGGATTCAAACACAAAACACAAAGGCAGTGCCTGCTGCAGTTAGCTACCACTAACACAAACAACTATTGGCGACATAAAGTAATACAAGTGCTTAATAATTCTATTATACGCAATGAGCAAGCGCATACACGCAAAAGAACATGGCATGGTGATCCTTTCAACGAGCCCTTTTCTGGATACCTCAGACCGCAACGTCGCCTCCTTGCCGCGAGACGGCCGTGTGGAACCGAGTACTAGGAGGACACAGAGATCAACAGGTACTATTAGGACGGAGGAGAATTAATGGCGATTAATCATGGCTTCCTGGGCATCGGTGTTGGTCACCTTGAGGGACTTCATCCAGGTCCTCCAGGAGCACAACGACGAGGACGGTCGATATGGTCCTGCCTCCGGCGGTGAACCTCGGCTGCCAGAGGTAGAGCGCGGTGGCAACGCAAGGGTGATGATGGCCACGAAACCCCTCGGGTCAGCCATGCCACCGACGCTGGCGACCCGTCCTAATGCGCGCTAGCTACTGCAGGTGCATGCTAGATGTTGTCGCTTGCATTGCGTTGTGTGCTAGCTACTACTGGTGCGCATCACACTAGGTGCTCCTGCTGCATGATGTGTGTCTCGCTAGGTGCTGCCATGGCCATCTTCCACCCTTCACGTCGTCGTCAACCTCAGCACCATGGGCGTCGCCGGCGAGCTACAACTCAATGTGCTCCACATGGGGCAAAGCACCACCTCCACATGCCCCATCACCGGGTTGTACCGACGACCATGCCTATTTGAGCACCGCCTCCACGCGTCCCGTCTCCCGGATGTACCCACGGCCGTGCCGATGCGCGTCGGCCGCCATCAACGGCTATGATGCCTTCAGCGGGCCGGCGCCTAGCCGTTGCCCGCCTCAGACCTGGACACCTAGAAGCAGTAGGCGCTGGAGCCTGCCGCGCACCTGGTGACAGACGAGCATGTCGTGTCGGAGAGCACAATGATAGCCAGGTGTGGCCACGCCTCGCATGGTAGGGTTGGGACGCATGACTAGGACACGGTGGCCCGGGGGCTACTGACAGGAGTTGTTCGGACGACAATGGCCGCATACGTTGTCGTCTAGACGAAGGCCGGCCGCCATGGCGAGATTAGAACGAACTTCAGGCCTTCGGGAAATCAGGGACGAGCTCCACCATAAATCTTGACATGACATGGACATTTTTTGTCCTAGTGGCTTGAGGTTTTGGCAACATCACTAGATTCGGTTTTCGAATCCGTGCTCAGCACACCATTTATTATTCACGTTAACTCTTCACTGACAGGTGGGGACCTCCTACAAGGTACAACTAGGGTCACATATGATAGGCAAAAATTTGCAAGGGCGTTTAGGCTGGTCATAGTGGGAGTATCATATTACTAGTATCATGCATATGATACTAGTGTATGATACTACCTCTCTAGTGGTTAGTATCATCTAGTAGTATCATAGTACCATTGTATTTAATTTTTTCTACAATCTCAATGTAATTGTGTGTATGAGATGTATTGGTCATTAAATTATCTAGTTTCACGAGCTATGATACGGTATCATATTATGATACTACTAACACCTCTCTCTTCATTAATTGTGAGGCCACATCAGATTTTTGCCAAGGTGGCATGCATGATATTTCTTATGATACTCCCAATAGGGCTAGCCTTACAAAAAAAGAACACCGCCACATGTACGCACCAAGATCATTCGGACCAATTTTGCACAACCGTGCAAGTTTATGTACCATTCCGCCCTATTTTGCAAGTTGTTGTATGAATTTGCTCCGGGTAGACAACTTGTTGTACCCGCGGTGCTAATACCTCCATCTAAAAGCATCACCAACTTCCATAGTAAGAATGCTTCAAAGGTGTAGACTTAACCTTATTTGGGTAGTTACTTAAATTGATTTATGAGTATAGCTAAGAGAATCCGTCCATTGTGTTGCCTACCATAAAAGAATAATTTGAAGCCTCATCTTCTTAGGTTAGCATGTAGTATCTGTAAGTCAAAAATTTGGCAATAAAGATTGAAATTACAAGGTGATTACATGATTTTTAAGATGTGGGCACTAGTAGAAACCAGGCATTTAGACTCGGTTCGTAAGGACCTTTAGTCCCGGATTGCAGACCGGGACTGACAGATCGGGACTAAAGGTCCGGCCTTTAGTCCCGGTTCATGGACTAGAGGTCCACCACGTGGCCCCACGATCCGCGTTAGGCTAAAGGGTCGCTGCCGCGGCAGCGTTTCGAATCATTTGGCTGCCGCGGAAGCGTTTCGAGGCATTTGGCTACCGCGGCAGGAGATGGGTTTTAGTGTTTTTCTTTTTATTTTGTGTTTTGTGTTCGATTATTTTTCATTCTGTGTTTTCACTATAAACAAGTTTTCGTATACATACACAACACTACTACATAGTACTTGTACACGTTGATGCATATATAATATAATTTCTCTTACAAGCATACATGAAGGTCATTACATGGAGTCCCAACCGGGTCCAGAGCCTGTCTATTTGATTACATGGAGATCATTACATGGAGTCCGCATGATTCTATGACCTCGTCGACCAAAATTCCAGCCAATTCCTCTTGGATTGCTAGTAGGCGGTCCTGTGGTAGGAGCTTTTCCCGCATCGCGTCTAACTATAAAGAAGAAGATCATATGAATTAGACTCAACACAACTTTTTGTAATAAAAATAAAGGGTGAATATATTGTTTACTTACTTGAACAGTTTCCAAGGGCTTCTCAGTAGTGATGCAAATTAACTCGCAAACGTAGAATCCACATAGATTAGTCCCTCATGGCTGCTTCGCGCACTTTACAAGAATAGAATTCAATCAAATAATAACTCTAGCATGATAAATGTACAGAAACTAGAATTAAAGAGATGCGCGGACCTATCTCGTACTAGTTACCGGGATCCATTTGAAACTCATCTGCTCACTCCATTGACCGCAGACCTTGTTCTTGAACCGTGCCCAAACACTACCCGACAAAGAAAATGAATGAATGAGTTAATAACTACTTGATATCTCAGAAAATGAACGAAAGAAACGGATATAATGCGATAATGGTTGAAATTACTTCTGGAGCATATCGATCATGCTGCGGTACTCTTCCATTGTATTTTTGTAATGAGTCCATGATTTGAACTCTTCCCAAGTCGACAGAAATGCTTAGAAGAATCCAGTGGTAGCTACGCAAGGTTTACATACGTTAGTAACTCATCATTTACACTGAACATCGAGTAAGCAAAAGTTAATACGTACAAGGAAATAACACTCTCACCCATAGTGGTAAGGAAATAGTATTCATTACAAAAATGCTACCTCGTGAGAAAACGGAGAAAGTTACGCTCGGTCTCCACTGGCTTATCCTTTAGCATAGCTCCATTAACTCAATGTGGGTCAACGAACCCAAATCTATGGATTGTCTTTTTTTACATTCGAGAATCTTCATTCTGCATTATTATAGCGTATAAAAGAATATAGTGAGTATACTTACCAGCAATGAATTGAACAAGCTGAGCTAGAGACTTAATTACATAAATAAAGTAATCACTTCCAGACAATAGCAACTAAGGATAGATTTGTCGAGTTCCCTTAGATTGAATAATTGAAAGAGTTCTGTAAATTCAATGGGGACCTCGTCTTCAGTGAAGTAATGCTCTTCTCGAACTTTCGCTATGAGCCAATGTCGCATTTTTTTGCTTTTTCCATGTACCATACATGCAATTGTCGCATTTTTATTGGCATATCCCGGAGCCTCTCAGAACTGACCATAGGCTCCCTGTGAACATATCGTTGTGCTACATCAGCCCTGGTGATATCAGCGTCGCGAATAATGTTATGAATAGACATATTACATTGCTCGGCCAATATCTTAGCCGTTTCCATATGCAAAGGTTCTCCCCCATATAATTGAGGTTTGGGTAACACCTAGAGCAGGGGTATCGATTGTTTGGCTTGTCTCCCTAGCTGGGGAACGTCTTTTCTGATGCTTCCGCTACCACTTGATAGTTTTGCTTGATCTCCCTGCCGAGGAACGTCTTTTGTGATGCTTCCTCTACCACTTGATCTCTTCTGTTTTAGTGTCTTCTAAAGACATCGTGCATAGTTATCTGGCGCATTTTACTGAGCTTGGGATGGCTGCGTCAGTAATCTCCTAAAGTGCTCCTTGGTTTCTGGTTTTATTTGGACCTCTGGCTCAGGTTGTTTCTTTTTAAAATGGGCATCCACTTTGGCACGTACGACATCGGTCTCCTCATCGTTCAGGTCGTAAGCCCTCTTGGGAGGAACCAGCGGTACTATTGGGAGGGGCGATAACTATCACTTTCAGTGTCGGTTATCCCTAGATGGAGCGGTGCTATTCTTCCGTTTTTGGCCCTTAGTGGGTGGAGGCAGCTGCGTAGATTGAGATGGACTCGTGCTGAGGTCATTATCAAGGAGGGGTGGACTTGGAGGTGGTGGACTTTTACTGGGAGGAGACGGTGGCCTTGGAGGTGATGGATTGTTTCTCGGTGGAGATGATGGCCTTGGTGCCGACCCTAGAAACTTGATTTATTCCTTTTTCTAAAGAATGAAGCCACTCGTGACTTTTCCCATTGTCGTCTCCCCTTCACCTCTAGGGATGTCAAGCTGTAGTGACCAACACAGTAGTTGAGCTTCATCCACACCAACACGAGGGTTTAACTCATCAATGCCCATTATTATGGACTTGGGTTTTGGAGAAGAAGGGAGCGCTGGAGACATCTATCGGCTAGCAAACAAGCACACAGGGGACTCAAAGATTTACCCAGGTTTAGGCCTCGCAGAGGTCCCTACTCCTACTTGTCTGCTCGTGGAATTATTGAGGGAATCGAAGATTACAATGGTGCGCGGATGCAATCTGGCAAGAGTTGTGGAAACTAGGGTTGCATGTGTCCTCCTCGCCGCCCCCTCCTAGCCTTTATATAGATAGGCAAGGTCCCGGGTAGTAGGTCAAGTCGGTTATAGTTTAGGGTTTTCTTCCCCTTTGAACTTTCTATCTTTAGCTTCTTCTTGTTCTTCAAGAAATCGAGAGTCCATAAGTTACTCGAGTCCTCTGTTTGGGCCTTGGCGACACCGTGGGCTCCCGCTGTATTCAGGCCTTATATACCATGCTCGAGTACCTGTAGGGTATACCCATGTCAGTAGCCCCCGAGTGTCCAGTGGAATCGCAGATTCGACTGGAGACTTTATGAAGTCTTTTGAGTGCATGACTGAGTATGTTTTTCGACTGCTCTGTTTATGTCATAGGGATTGTTGATGCGCGTGCCTATCTAACCGATGCATCAGTATCAGTTAACTACCTTAGGGTAAAACAACGCCATCTACTCGAACTCGAGTCCTCGAACTTGAATTCGGAAAAGTGCTGGTGTAATTCGACTCAAGCCGCGGAGGTCTTACAGGAGTCAAATTCTAGTATATGGGTGTGAGCACTCGACGCGTCCGTCAAGGCATGTTTATCGTACCTGTTGGCACAGATATATTTCTGGTAGTGCGCAGGAAATGCGTTGCCAGGCCTTATTCAGGTCTTATCTTCACGCTGCAAGCGTGGCATCCGAAATTTGTCATCACGGAGACGATTCGGGGGACCCAGGAGACGCAGTCTCTTTGTAGGGAAAATTCTTGAGGCGGTGTCGCCATAAGCTTTGAGTGTAGACGCCATACGATGTACAAATAATCATAGGGTGCGTGACCAGCGCTCCCTATGGGAGTAGCCCCCGAGTGCCTGGTTGAGTCGAAGACTCAGGCAGGGACTAAAAGAACTTTGCGACTGTTGTCATCTTTTGTTGCTTGTTTCAGTCGAATTTGCCTCCGACGCTCCTTATGGGAGTAAACCAAGTCCATAGCCGAATTGTGGTTCGAGTGGTTGGGTTTGCTTTGATTGTCCATGTTCTTGTAAAAAGAAAAAGTAAAATCGTAGGGTGCGCGACTAGCGCTCCCTATGGGAGTAGCCCCCGAGTGCTTGGTGGAGTCGAAGACTCAAGCAAGGACTAAAGTAATCGAAGTTTTCTGCTGCGTAATGTTTGATGACGTCAGTGCTGATGATGTGATGACCTCTGTTACCCGCGTGAGCGAGTTTGACGGGACGTGACGAGCGGGGGGTCTCATTTCCTGACTCTGATTTGACCGGGCGTGCGTAATCTTTGTTGTAACTGCGCCTCCTCGATTTCCATGCGTAATGGGGGTAGTGGGGGACGGTTCGCGCTTCAGGTCCTCCACATGTCGAGCACGATGAACGCCACACATCTGATAGGGTTTTTCTTAGCCGTTGGATTGCATCTTCCAGGGGGTTAAGTAGCGATGTGGCGACGGTAATTTTCACATCTGCTTCTTTTCTGCCTTTGCCTCCGTCGCCATTCCCGCTGCTCCTCTGCTTCTTTGCGCTCCTCTCTTTCGCGGCGCTATACCAGCTCCGCGTATTTCCCAGCTACTTCCTCCGATCACACCGCCGCCGCGGAATGGGGAAGAAAAAGGGAGGTGCCGCGGCCGATTTTGCCGCTGCCGTGGTTTTCACGAAGAAGGGTGGCTCCTCCGCTGCGGGCACCAGCACCGCCGCCGCCGGGAAAAATAAAGGCACGGGCACTCGCGTCACCAATGGTACATGGTGCGCATCCGTGATAAAGTCTTCAGAGCTTCGTCTTCTTCGCCAAGACGGAGTTTTGTCTTCCGCAGTGGCGGACGCGCGTGTCCCTGACAGCGAGGTAATCCCCTCTCCTCCTGCTGGCTTTCAGGTGATGTTCCGAGCGTTCATTATCTGCGGTGTCTCGTTGCCCCTGCATCCTTTCTTCAGGGGCCTTCTTTGTTTTTACGGGCTCCATCTCCATCAGCTGTCCCCAAACTCAATCCTCCACGTAGCTTGCTATATTACTCTCTTCGAGTGCTAGCTCGGAATCGAGCCGCACTTCGGTCTCTTCAAGCGCCTCTTTAAGTTGAAATGCCAATCAACGTCTGGCTCCGTAGTCTACGATGTAGGCGGCTGCGTTATCCACGTCGACCCCTCCGTCACGTACTTTGACATCAAGCTGATGATGTCCATCCAAGGGTGGAGGGACAAGTGGTTATATGTCCGCGACCAGAAGGCCGACGGAGACCACTACGGATTCATGCCCTTCGACCCCGTGACGTCGTGCAAGAGGATGCGCTCCTGGAAGAACGTAGTGATGCCCGGTGAGTCCGCGGAGACAGATGTGTTGTACGAGCACGTCTGTGGCCTCGAGAGTCGCATGGGTAAGGAAGAGGGAGGTTGCGCCCTCATTCGCACGTGGCTGCACCGTCGCTCCAGCCCCTGTAGGCCAGAGTCCACCCTATGTTCCAGTGGGCTGGCGCAGACGATGTCACTCTCTTATCTGCCGATGGCATTTCCGCGAGTGAGGTAGATAAGAGGGTGCGACTGTTCACCAAGTACACTATCAAGGATGTGCTCCCACCTGAACCAGACATTCCTCCGTTCGATGCTGCTAACCCTCCTCCTGAGGTACAATTGTGCTACGTAGTAGCTTTGCTTTGTCGACTATTTTTTTTGGTGTTGCATCATTTTTTGCTAAGTTGTCTTCTGTATGCAGGATTGGGCGGTGTCACCTTGTATGCCCCCTCTTCCCGAGGGGGTTATCCCTCGCGAAGCCTTGGAAGAGGATGAATCGGAGTCGACCGTCCCATCTAATGTAGAGGAGGAAGCCCCCGAGTCGAGTGGTTCGGACACTCGCAAGCATTCACGCAGCGAGGATTCGGATGCATCATCCCCTTCGACTCCGGAAGGTGCAGGTGTTGGTGCAGAGTCGTCGATACCTGCCATTCCCGTGAGTGCCATGGCGCCATTCTCTCGCAAGAAGATGCGGCTACCGAAGGAGTCGTCGTCAGAGTCGGGGGATCAAACCTTTGATTTTGATAAGTTTGATTGGTAAGTATACGGGTCTTCCTTTTGGTTCTTCTTTGGGGTCGCCTTTTCTTGATGTTGGTTTGGTTATGTAGTCAGCAGGCGTCGTCATCTTCTAGTGACGTCCAATTTTTAAAAGAGTCTGGAGTCGCGACCTCCAAGGCCAAGAAAGTGGCTAAGTGTACTCCTTCTCCTCCATTGGCTGCCCACTCCGGCCATAATTCATCGATTTCTCCGCATGATGTGGAGCACCAGATGGTTATCCGGGTGACTGCAAATCCATCGACTTCGGAGTCTTTGGAGGATCATGTAAGTGTAGTATTTGTCTCCTCTATTTTTGCAGCCGAATGTATCATCTTCTATCATCTGCTTATCCTTTGTTGTTTTCTCCTGTCACAGCTTATTGTGAAGGAAGCCGCTCGCTTAGCAGAGCAAGTTCTTGCGATGGGTCGCCAGCATGCAATGCTAGATACTCGCCATCGCGTAGTTGAAAGTAAGTGTCTTGCTTCTTCTTCGTCCTCTCTGTGATATATCCGGCTGATAGCCTGTCCTTGTTTGTTTCATAGCTGAGCATAATGCACTCCTCCGCGATGCAGCTTCCCTTGAAAAGACGCTCGCTGCGGCGGTAAAGAGCCGCGATGAGGCAGTCGCAGCATGTGCCGAGTCGCGGAAGCGCGAGGAGGATCTGCGCGCCTCCATCGTGGCTAGGGAGAAGTTGTTCGAGGAACAACGTTTTTAATTGCCAAGGCTCTCTCAGGTATTCCCTTGTGTGAATTTTTGGTGCTTTCTTCTCCTTTCGAATTTGTTGTTGGTGTTGACTCTTGTGCCTATGCTTGGTTGTAGATGCCAGCGATTTGAGCTTCGACCCTCAGGCACTCCGCCATGACGATGCCTTGGCGGGTGCCATTTCAGCAGTCGAGGATCGTAGCACTGCCGTTCAAGGGATGCTCTCTAAGGCCAAGGGCGTGCTCAATCGCCTCCGGGAAGAACTGGCGCCCAAGGCTGAGCTGATCGAGAATATGGACGAGTTGGTGGAGTCCCTTGCCGGGGGTGTCCCTGCAAGCTTCAAGAAATCACTCTGTGCGGCTGGTGCTTCGATGTCACTCGCAATGGATCAAGCCCATGGAGTCGAAGTTGATCCTGCGGCGGTTTCCAAGGCGATGCGTGTCAGCGCTGATGGCTAGTAGGTAGTCTTTGCTTCCTTCGCGACTGATTGTGGCAAGTACGGCCCGCAGCTGATCAATACAGTTGCGAAGTACTCTGAGGAGCTTCAGTGAGCCAAGAAAGCTACAAAGGCTGCGACGTTGGGGGCCAGCGGGAAGTCTATGGTATCTGATACCGCCACAGACTCGATGAGCCCCCAAAGCCGAAGTCGAAGTCGAAGAAGCCAATCGCTCCTCAGTAGTCGCATCTTGTAATAATTAAATAGCTTATGTATTTTGTCAAGAACATGCATGTTGGCGAGTGTATCTGCTGATATTTTTGTTAATCTTGAATATACTCGAATCTTTTGTCTATGCTTCTCCTTATTCCTCTTATTGTCTCTTGCTTGACTTGTGATAGAGTACATCGAGTGATCCTTTGACGGAGCCTTAGGATTCACCTCCCCTTGATGACACGTTGGCACCGCCGCGCTCAAGGGTGGATGAGCTCTCTCTGCTCTCGCGACTCCGTGACCGCGTGAAGCAGTTGGAGCGTGAATTTCCCGTACTCCGCGGAAATGCGGACGTATGGAAGTCGAAGGCGGAGAAAACCGCCGCCCGAGAACAATATTTGCTAGGGGAGGTGACGCAGTTGGGCGACCAATTCAAATGTTAGTGTTCTTTCTTCCTGTCGTTTCTTTGTAGTCACTCGCAGTAGTTCGTTGTCCTCATATTTTGTTTTTGCTTGGTATAGTTGTCAGCGCGCGCCATCCGCAGGATGAGAAGGATCGGATTGCCATTCGCATGAATGACCTGACCCAACAGCAGCTTCAGGCGACTGGGTACTTCTGGGTAGATCATGATCGCGCAATCGCACTGGCGACTGATGTCTACGCACTTCTATTCTTGTAGACAGTTGTTGGGCCTCCAAGTGCAAAGGTTTGTAGAACAGCAGCAAGTTTTCCCTTAAGTGGATCACCCAAGGTTTATCGAACTCAGGGAGGAAGTGGTCAAAGGTATCCCTCTCAAGAAACCCTGCAATCAATATACAAGTAGTTTCTTGTGTCCCCAACACAACCAATACACTTGTCAGGTGTATAGGTGCACTAGTTCGGCGAAGAGATAGTGAAATACAAGTGGTATGGATATAAAACAATGGTGCTAGAAAATAACTTGATGGCGTGGAAAAGACTAAAGGCAAATTGAAATAAAGATAGAAGCAAGCAAACATGTAACAAATCTAGTAGCAAACTGTGTTTCAATGCTTAGAAACAAGGCCTAGGGATCATACTTTCACTAGTGAACACTCTCATATAA
Organism: Avena eriantha; assembly: GCA_910589775.1. Lineage (NCBI taxonomy): Eukaryota > Viridiplantae > Streptophyta > Magnoliopsida > Poales > Poaceae > Avena > Avena eriantha. The sequence goes on along the minus strand of OU342743.1, from coordinate 317,987,956 downwards.
ATATATTATCTTCATGATACTACTCTTAACTACTCTTCGGTTGAACACTCTAATCGATGGTAGGGCTATAGCAGCACACCTCAAAGTTCATCTTTCCCACCTAGATAATGCCACACTGTCACCTTGAGTACTAGATCGGTCCAACAAACACCACAATTTCATAAAGACATCTAACTCCAAATATAACTCATAACAAGTATTTGTAATCTCTAGCCTAAGTGCCACCATGGTGAGCACGCTGTCACTTTCACACACATGGGGAGAGCAGAGAATCATTAAAGCACTTGAGTAGCAAGGTAGATCTATAGATTACAAGCTCATGATCTCAATAAGATCATGCATAGATAGAGAGATGAACACATAGCTACCGATAGAACCCTTAGCCTCGAGAGAGAACTACTCCCTCCTCATCATGGGAATCAGCAATGGTGATGGAGATGGTGGTGGAGATCGATGGAGATGGCTCTGGGGGCACTTCCTCGTCCCAGCAGGGTGCCGGAACAGAGACTTTCTATCCCCCGAATCTCCTTTTCGGTGGTGGCGGTGCTGTGGAACTTTTCGTGGTTGGAGGCTTGATTATTTGGGGTTTATGCCTCGGGAGGCTTCTTATAGGCCAGAGGGCAAGGTCGGTGGGCGGCCAGGGGGCCCACACCACCTGGTGGCGCGGCCAGGGCTAGCCCGCGCCACCACATGGTGTGGCCGCCCTGTGGCCCCTCTCCGTCTCGTCTTCTGGCTCCGTTAGTCTTTTGGTAAAATAGGCACTTTGGATTTTGTCCCGGCCAATTCCGAGAATATTCATTTTTTGACTTTCCTAGAACCAAAAACAGCAGAAAACAGGCAGCTGGCGCTGTGGCTCTTGTTAATAGATTAGTCCAAGAAATCATATGAAAAGTACTCCAAAGTTGGAACAAAACACAAGAAAGTGGATAAAACCAAGCATGGAACATCAAAAATTATAGATACATTTGCAATGTATCAACATCCCCAAGCTTAACTCCTGCTCGTCCTCGAGTAGGTAAGTGATAAAAAGAAAGAATAATTTTTGAGGTGACATGCACCATCATAAACTTGATCAAAGTATTTGTAAACATTGATAGCTAGGATCATAGTACTTCAATCATAACATGAAAGACAAAGTTCTAGCAATAAGACAAAGAAACTATGATGCAACATGAAAAGGCACAAACAAAAGATTCATGAATAACAATGCTTTGCAAGACGTTTGTTTGTTTCACATAAAGAAAACATAGCATAAAGTATTCAGCTTGTCCCTCATAGAGTAGCAAATATAAATGCATAGGACACCTTCAAAGTTCATAAGAGTGACTATATACAATAGTTTAAAACAAGCAATAACAAGTTATGCATCAATCAACTTAGTCTTGGGACAATGCACATAGAACTAAGAATGGCCACTATGCTCTCAAAGTAGGTGCATAAAGGTAGAAGGTGGAGACTCAAAATAATGGTGGAATAATGGCCTTCATAGAAGGAAGCAGAGATTCAAGTTTCATAAAGAGCTTCCAAAAATTATGGTACTTATAGATTTCAGCTCTCATTGCCCCTATCATGAGCATCTTTAAGGTGATTAAGGTTAAAGTGACACAACTAAGAGGATATGCTTGACAAGTTATAAACCGAAATCTCATGCCCCTTACTTACGAAGACCGATCCTCATGCTACTCAACTTTAGTCACGAGTAAGCTCTTGTCATTGTAAGTACATGTGTATCATAAAGAACCGCAAACGGGGTACCCCTTGCACATGATACGGGAGCTTTCCCATAATCAAAATGACAAGGCAAGCAGACAATGAGCATCTCAGCGATCTTTTTATTTGCTATTTGCATAGGTTTTTATTGAGGATGCTTCATAGAGTGCTCATTATGGTGATGCTGCAAGTTTCCACCATGATTAGGCATGGCTTAGGCTAGCGGCCTAGGCGTTTCTCTAACACACATACAAACTCCATGATCTTACAAGTTCCACATTTATTTCACACTGGCGGGATCCGTAAGCAAAAGAACATAATATCAATGGGGTACAAAGTACAAGTGCAATGTTGAAAGCGTTCCCCATGAAACATGGTTCTGCTAATTTCAACTTATAAAGCGCAAGCATATACGAAACAAAGAAGGACCCAATGATTCAAGTTTATTAGAGGCAATAAAGTAAAGTGTGCCATCAAGTTCGTGAGAGCTTTATTCACTAGTTTTCTCATAACAAGTGGAAGGTAAACAAAAGTATGAATATAGTTGGAATAGCATAAGCTAGTAGGTAGGTATGGTGAGCTCTTTGGAAAAACTTGGTTTAAGGAGTTGGATGCATGAGTGGAACTCATACTTTGTTGTGGAGGCTACCAAAAGACTAGGAGCGACAAACTAAGAGAGCAATAATGGCCATAATCTTGCAGAGTGACAAAACATCATTGATCAAAGCATAAAGTGATACTACAAGTTGAAAACTAAAGGATCATGAAGGCTATGGTGACTTGAGATAGTCATAACATGGTGTGAGCATGCGCCAAGTCATCCCAAATAAAGCATCAAAGGAGAATACCACTATACTATGCTTTAATATGCTAAAACAACGCATCATTCATCCAAGGCACATTAAGCAATCTCAATTGTTTATAACAAGTCATGCTACAGCAAAGAATACTAAGCATAAAGCCAAAACAATATCAAGCATGACATGACAAATCATAGGCCACAGTCAAAAACAAGCTATTTTTACCACATAAGTATGAACTTTCCTACTCTTTTCCAAACCAAACCATACTATTTGCAAACCAACTCACAAAGATGATAATAAATAAAGATTAGTGAGATTGTCTCACAAATCCACAAAGAAGAACTAAAAAGTTCTAAGCTGAAAGCACGAGAAAACTAAGGCTAAACACGGTGCTAGCAAAAGAGAACACTCACAGAACAATAAGAATGAAAACTAGAGTGTTCTAGGCAATGAAAATGGAGCGTGTCTCTCTTCAAAAGAAGTGTGTTGGGATCCAACCAACTTATTCAAGCAAACCAAGCAAACCAAGCAAACTAAAACTAAAAATGAAAACAAAGACGCTCCAAGAACAACACAATTGTGCATGAAACAATAAAAATAAAGTGTTTGGAAGAAACCTGAGATTTTTATTGATGAAGAAGGGGATGCCTTGGGCATCCCCAAGCTTTGACGCTTGTACTTCTTGGATATTTCTTGGGGTGACACGCGTGGCATCCCCAAGCATGAGCTTTAGTCCATCCTTAATCTCATTACGCATTCCTTCCATACACCTGAAAATTTTCCTTCATACAAAACTTCACACAATCTTTATTAGCAACATTAGTGCACTCAAGATAAATAAGTCTTAAAGTTCAGTTCTAACACCAAATAAACTTCCATTAGAACACTAGCTACTGTAGCACTTCCCTCAAAAAGCTCAATTCCCCAAAAGAACTCAGAAAATGAAAGAACAAGAAGCAAATGCAGAAAATAGCACAAATCTGTCAAAACAGACCAGCAGGTAAAGACGAATTTTTTAAAAGACCTTCTGTTGCTCAAATCAAAAAGTGTTGAACTAACGAAAGTTAGATAACAACCTCGGGCAGAAGCACAAAAATTCACGCCTCAAAAGGACATAGAGAGATTTTACACGAATTTTTACGGTGAAGCACATAAATCTGTTTCGGGACAACAACTTTCCCAAGCATTACTTCTCTCTCATTAGAGGTTACTCTTGGCACAAAAAGCAAATACAAAGGATAAGGAGCGGTTATTACAGAAGTAATAACTTTCAAGACTCATCTAAAACTTTTGGGTTATCTCCCAATAAGTACTTTTCTTTAACGTCTTTAAGTTAGGCAAGATAGTTTGAGAAGATGCTCACATAAGAAATATGAATTTAACTAAAAGAGAGCATAAAGAAGCAAATTCAAAGCACATTTAAGTCTAACCCACTTCCTATGCATAGGAATCTTGTAAATAAACAGGTCATGAAAGCACAAAGCAACAAGCATAGTAAAGCAAAACAAGTGCAACTTCAAGACTTTCAACATAAAGAGGGGAAACTTAATATTGTTGAGACACATAAAACCAGGTTTTCCTCTCTCATAATAACTTTCAGTAGCATAATGAATAAAATTAACAATATAACTATCACATAAAACATTTTTATCATGAGCCACATGCATAAAACAATTATACTCTCCCTATAAGAATAGTCATGCTTATTAATCATAGTGGGAGCAAATTCAACAAAATAGCTATCACTATTATTCTCATCACCATAATCATCAAATATAGGAGGCATATTGTAGTCATAATTGATTTCCTCCTTAATAGTAGGTGGACTGAAAATATCATATTCATCATTGTAATCATCATAAATTGGAGGCATAGTATCATCATAAGCAATAGAATAGCTATCTTCCAAAGTTGGGGAACTAAAAAGATCATTTTCATAAAAAACTAGCTTCCCCAAGCTTAGACTTTTCCATAACATTAGCAATAATGGTGTCCAAAGAATTCATACTAACAACATTGCTATTAGCATGCAAATAAAGGTCCATAGGGTTTTTAATTTTCTCTTCAAACACTTCATGTCCTAACTCAAGATAAATACTATAAAGCTCTCTAATTTTGTTGTTGTTTTCCATTAAGCCTAACTAGTGAAAACAAGAAACAAAAAGACAAAATTGCAGAATCTAAAGGAAATAACTTCGAGCACTCACACCGGAGGATGTGAGTACCTTTTACCTTACCTCCCCGGCAACGGCGCCAGAAAATAGGCGTTTGCCATGGGAGGTTCTTCTTCTTTAATCCTCCGGTGTGAATACCTTTTACCTTTCCTCCCCGGCAACAGCGCCAGAAAATAACTTGATGTCTACGCACTTCTATTCTTGTAGACAGTTGTTGGGCCTCCAAGCAGAGGTTTGTAGAACAGTAGCAAGTTTTCCCTTAAGTGGATCACCCAAGGTTTATCGAACTCAGGGAGGAAGTGGTCAAATGTATCCCTCTCAAGAAACCCTGCAATCAATATACAAGAAGTCTCTTGTGTCCCCAACACACCCAATACACTTGTCAGGTGTATAGGCGCACTAGTTCAGCGAAGAGATAGTGAAATACAAGTGGTATGGATATAAAACAATGGTGCTAGAAAATAACTTGATGGCGTGGAAAAGACTAAAGGAAAACTAATAAAGATAGAAGCAAGCAAACATGTAACAGATCTAGTAGCAAACGGTGTTTCAATGCTTAGAAACAAGGCCTAGGGATCATACTTTCACTAGTGAACACTCTCATATAAATATATTATCTTCATGATACTACTCTTAACTACTCTCCGGTTGAACACTCTAATCGATGGTAGGGCTATAACAGCAAACCTCAAAGTTCATCTTTCCCACCTAGATAACCCCACACTGTCACCTTGAGTACTAGATCGGTCCAACAAACACCACAATTTCATAAATACATCCAACTCCAAATATAACTCATAACAAGTATTTGTAATCTCTAGCGTAAGTGCCACCATGGTGAGCATGCTGTCACTTTCACACACATGGGGAGAGCAGAGAATCATTAAAGCACTTGAGTAGCAAGGTAGATCTATAGATTACAAGCAAATGATCTCAATAAGATCATACATAGATAGAGAGATGAACACATAGCTACCGTTAGAACCCTTAGCCTCGAGAGAGAACTACTCCCTCCTCATCGTGGGAATCAGCAATGGTGATGGAGATGGTGGTGGAGATCTATGGAGATGGCTTCGGGGGAACTTCCCTGTCCCGGCAGGGTGCCGGAACAGAGACTTTCTGTCCCCCGAATCTCCTTTTTGGTGACGGCGGCGCTGCGGAACTTTTCGTGGCTAGAGGCTTGATTATTTAGGGTTTATGCCTCGGGAGGCTTCTTATAGGCCAGAGGGCAAGGTCGGTGGGCGGCCAGGGGGCCCAAACCACCTGGTGGCGCGGCCAGGGCTAGCCCGCGCCACCACATGGTGTGGCCGCCCTATGGCCCCTCTCTGTCTCATCTTCTGGCTCCATGAGTCTTCCGGTAAAATAGGCACTTTGGCTTTTGTCCCGTCCAATTCCGAGAATATTCATTTTCTGACTTTCCTGGAACCAAAAACAGCAGAAAACAGGCAGCTGGCGCTGTGGCTCTTGTTAATAGGTTAGTCCAAGAAATCATATGAAAAGTCCTCCAAAGTTGGAACAAAACACAAGAAAGTGGATAAAACCAAGCATGGAACATCAGCCCTATAGGATCGTGCGTCGCGAGTGCTTCACTTTCTGAAGAAGTCGCAATCATTCTTGAAGAATATTTATCGGATGATGTTTCCGCTGGACGTCGCTCCATCGAGCCTGCTGGCCCTCCTTGCCAAATTCCAAGACTTGACTGCGGTCCGCGAGTGTGTACGACAATAGTTAGTGGCTGGTGCCAAGGCCGCTCTATCGCTGGTGCGATTACACAAGCCCGATGTGGACGTTGCTGCGATTGCCACCGGACCCCCAGCGCCGCCAGCGGGTTCGATTTGGAACATGGTTTCTCACTACCAGGCGGTGGATCGCCCAATAGAGGAGATCGTCGACTTCTTTGAGGAGCAGACCAATGTTCCATTGCTGCAACAGTAGTTTAGTTTGTATCCTGCACATAGTTGCACCAGTGTTGTAAAGTTCATAGACATGCTGTGTATAATTGAGTAATATTGATGTAGAAAAGAGCTTGTTATCGTGTATGTTTTGGGAGTGCGTTGCACTATGCGATTCCTTTTCGTTAGCCTGACTTGTGTTTATCTTAGTCCCTTGCCAACCTACAGGTGCGTGGCAGCTGGGTTGATGTTTATCAAGGGTTTCGATTGATGCGTCAGCTACTCAGGACATCACGTTAGTTCGTAGAACAGATGTGTACAGGGTGGCGCAACCCCCGAGTGGATTAATTGCAAAAATAAAAAGGAACCCAGATTTTTTGGGGAACTTAGCTTTATTTATTCGTAGATCGGTAGGAGGTACAATGTGTGGCTGAGTAGCCTTATTTGTAATGAAAAGTAAAGGCGACTAAGGGTAGAAGCACCGCAGCTGCACGACGTTCCAGGGGTTGGAGTATGCGACTCCCGTCTCGAAATCCTTAAGGCGATAGGCGCCACCTGGGATTACTTCTATAATCACGTATGGTCCCTCCCAGGGGGACTCGAGCTTGAGATTCCCTTGCTGCTTCAGTCGCAGGACGAGGTTGCCTTCGACGAAGGACCTAGGGCGTAGCCTCCTGCTATGGTAGTTGCACAGGTTCTGTTGGTAGATCGTTGATCTTTCCGCGGCGATTTCTCTTGCCTCGTCAAGGAGGTCGACGGAGTCTTCAAGTGCAAGAGTTGACTCTTGCTTGTTGTAAAACAACCACGCGTGGTGCTTTGTATCGTACTTCAGCGGGTAGCACTGCTTCAGCCCCGTGCACCATGAAGAACGGGGTGTACCCTGTGGCGCTGTTTGGAGTTTTGCGTAGGCTCCAGAGTACTGATTGCAGCTCGTCTGGCCAGCAACCCGCGGCCTGTTCGAGTGGTTCGAGGAGTCGCTTCTTGATGCCGCCACAGACAAGCCCGTTAGCTTTTTCGACCTGGCCGTTGGTCTGTGGATGTGCTACAGAGGCATAGCTGACGTTGATCCCCAGATTCTCCCAGAATTCCTGGAACTCCTTGGATGTGAAGTTTGTCCCGTTGTCTGTGATGATGCTGTGTGGCACTCCGAAGCGGTAAACGATGGACTCGAAGAACTTGACTGCGTTGTAGCCTGACTGATTAGTCACTGGCATGGCCTCTATCCACTTGGTGAATTTGTCGACTGCGACCAAGAGGTAGACGTAGCCTCCGCGTGAGGACCTTGGGAGTTTGCCGACCATGTCGAGCCCCCATTGTGTGAAGGGCCAGGCCAATGGAATTGGTCAGAGCTTTGTGCCGGGTGCGTGCGGCTTGTCCGTGAATCGCTGGCAAGCGTTGCATTTTTGGACGATGTCCTTGGCATCACGCATGGCCGTAGGCCAGTAGAATCTAGCTTGTAGAGCTTTGGCGACGAGGGCGTGACTGCCAGCGTGGTGCCCACAGGTCCCTTCATGGATGTCGAGGAGAACAACTCTTCCATTGGCCATGGAGACGCATCGTTGGAGTACTCCTGTGATGCTGCACTTGTATAGTTTGTCGTTGATAACAGCGAATGCCTTGGAGCGCCGTGCGATGTGTCGTGCATCAGTCGGATCGTCCGGTAACCTGTTGCGGAGGAGGTACGTAAGTATGGTTGGGTCCAAGATGTCTCGATCATCATGACACTCATTGGTCCCTTGAGTCATGTGTCCAACTCCAGGTCGTCGAGTGCCATTGGCTCATTGGGCGGCGCAGCCCCCGAGTCCGTTGTTGCACTTGTTTTCTTCTCTGCGGCCTTTTGCTTGATGGAGCGTTCGCAGATGCGCTCGAGAAATACCCCAGGTGGTATGGAGGCGCAGGTAGAGCCTATGTTGGCGAGTGTGTCCGCCTCTTTATTGCTTTCGCGGCCTATGTGTCGCAGCTCGCAACCGTCGAAGTCCCCTTTCGAGTGTGTCGTAGAGGTCACGGTAGGCGATCATGTTGTTGTTTAGTGCATCGCATTCATGCATTGTCTGGTTGACGACCAGCTTGGAGTCACCATATATTATGAGTCTCTTGGCACCGCAGGCTTTTGCCATCCTCATCCCATGCAGTAGGGCCTCGTATTCGGCTTCGTTGTTGGAGGCGGTGAACTGCATTCACAGGATATATTTCATCTTGTCTCCCTAGGGCGATGTCAGTATGACACCTGCGCCGACCCCGTCCTTTCGCTTGGAACCATTGAAGTGCATTATCCAGAGGTAGGACATGTTTGGTTTTTTAGGGAGCTGGTTCTCCATCCAGTGCACGAGGAAGTCAGGGAGAACTTGCGACTTGATTGCGTCGCGTTTTTGATATGTAATGTCTCGTGGAAAGAGTTCGATTCCCCAAAGCGCGACTTGTCCGGTGGCGTCGGGATTGTTGAGGATGTGCCCAAGCGGGGCGTCGTTGACTACCACGATTGGCTTCTCCTGGAAGTAGTGGCGCAGTCGCCGGGCCGTCATGAAGACGCTGTATGCCAGTTTCTGGTAGTGCGGGTACCGCTGTTTTGGTGGCGTAAGTACCCTCGCTGAGGTAGTAGACTGGGTGCTATACTCCGTGGACCTTGTTTTCCTCGGCTCATTCGACTACGAGCACTATGCTGACCACCTGGTTGGTGGCGGGATGTACAACAACAACGGTTCCCTTTCGTGTGGGGTCACCAGTACTGGCGAGGTGGATAGCAGGCGCTTGAGGTCTTCAAATGCTTCCTGCGCCTCACTGGTCCACTCGAACTTGTCAGCTTTGCGAAGGAGTTGGTAGAAGGGTAGTGCCTTTTCGCCCATTCGGCTGATGATACTGAGCGCTGCGATTCGTCCAGCCAGCTGCTGGACGCCTCTTATGTTCTTCGGCTTTTCCATGGCCAGTATGGCTTTTATTTTCTTTGGGTTCGCCTCAATCCCCCTCGCGGAGATAAGATACCTGAGTAGTTGCCCAGATGGTACGCCAAAGGCGCATTTTTCTGGATTGAGCTTGATCCGATAGCGGTCGAGGTTGGCAAAGGTTTTGCGCAAATCATCGATTAGTGAGGCTTCCTCTTTGGTCTTAATTACTATGTCGTCGACATAGACTTGAATGTTGCGACCAAGTTGGTTCTTGAGGCAAGCCTGCATGCACCGCTGGTAGGTGGCTCCTGCGTTCTTTAGCCCGAAGGGCATTGTGTTGTAGTAGAACACACCAAAGGGCGTTGTGAACGCTGTCTTTTCTTGATCTTCCTCCTTCATTCGAATCTGGTTATAGCCTGAGTAGGCGTCGAGGAAGCAGAGGCGCTCGCATCCTGTGGTGGAGTCGATGATCTGGTCGATTTGTGGTAGTGGGAAGTGGTCCTTTGGACAGTGCTTATTCAAAGAGGTGAAGTCCACGCACATCCGCAGGATATCCGTGTCCTTTTTTAGTACTAGCACCGTGTTGGCGAGCCAAGTGCTTTCCTTGATCTCGTGTATAAATTTGGCGTCGAGGAGTCTGTTGATCTCCATTCCAACTGCCTTTGCCCTTGGTTCAGACAATCGCCGAATTGTTTGTTTGACTGGCCTTGCGTCTGGGTTGACATTGAGTGCGTGCTTGGCGAATTCCCTGGGAACTCCTGGCATGTCCGCTGGACACCAAACGAAGATTTCCCAGTGCTCACGAAGGAATTCGACGAGCACGAGTTCCTATGCCGGACTCAAGTTGTTGGCGATGAGGGTCGTCTTGGCGGGATCCGATGGGTGGACCTGAACTTTCTTTGTGTGCACCGATGAGTCGAAAGATAAGTCGGATGAACTTGGCCAGCTCAGGGAGGCAGACTGTTGTCTGTCGACTCCTTTAGTCTCACGAGTTTTTCCTGCATGCCGATGGACTGGGAGATTCTGTTGAATTCCCTGTCGCAACTGTCAGACCTCTCGAAGCTCTCATTGACTGCGATGACACCATTAGGGCCTGGCATCTTCATCTGCAGATAGGCGTAGTGTGGCACTGCCATGAATCTAGCGAACGCGACACGTCCGAGGATGCAGTGCTACTGCAAGGGCCAGTCGACGACCTCGAAGTCGATGTGCTCGCGCCGAAAGTTTTTTGGCATGCCGAAGATGACGTCGAGATTGATTTTGCCAAGGGGATACACGCCCTTTCCTGGGACGATGCCGTGGAGCATTGTGTCTGAGGCTTCTAAGCAAGTGAGAGGGATCCTCATTGCTCGCAAGGTACTCGCGAATATAAGGTTGATGGCACTTCCACCATCCATGAAGACACGGCTCATGTCGAAGCCTCCAATTTGTGCCTCGAGTACGAGGGGACAATGGCCTGGACGAGGTACTTGGGTCGGATGGTCGCGCTTGTCGAAGGTGATGCAGGACTCGCTTCCGCTGAGGTACTCAGTGGTAGATGGTGGCGAGTTTGTCGCCAAGTTGACTTGGCGAGTGATGGCCTTCTGCACTCGATTCGAGGGGCATCCCTTTTGGATCATCATGGTACCCATGGCCCGTGGGTATGGTTCGCCTTCGTGGTGCTGGTCCGGCGCAGCTGCATTTGGGGGTGGCCCGGGCGGTGGTGGCGGAGCTCCATGTGCCACGGCGCCTGGGGCGGCTCCGTATCCCCTTTCGATTGCGTTGCGATTCATCCGAGCCAGTCCATCATGCAGTTTGAGGAACTCGCGACAATCTTTGAGGAGGTGGCTAGACTTCTTTTTTCCATTGTGTTTGTCGATGTAGAAGTGCACAGTGCATGGCCCGGACAGCTTGTCCTCGATGGATGTTGCGGGTGCTTCATCGCGATTGCGGCGCTGCCATACTTGCATGGTTTTTCTGGAGTCGCGGTATCCACCGCTGCGGTAGCCGCTATTGCGGTTGTCATCACGTCTGTCGGCGTAGCCGGCTACGACCATGTTGACGTCGTCGCGGTCATCGTAGATGCGCATGCAGTGTTTGTTTTGGCGGTCGCGTCTACGCTCGAGTTCTGCCTCGTCGTCAGAGTGAACGTGATTTTTCACCGAATCTTCTCCATCTGCCTAGCGATTCGGGATTTCCATCAGGTGGTTGATGGTTTTGGGCTTCGAGCGGCCCAGCTCCTCCCTGAGCTCTATGCGACGTACGCCCCTGTTGAATGTGTCAATCACGCGATCCTCCGAGATGTTCTCTGCGGAGTTCTTGATGATGTACCACCTCTAGATGTAAGAGCGTAGCGACTCGTCTGACCTTTGCTGGCAGCATCTCAGCTCTTCGATTGATGCGGGTCGTTTGTATGTGCCTTTGAAGTTGCGCACGAAGGTGTAAACCAGCTCTTCCCAACTGCGAATTGATCCGCGTGGGAGGTTGTTGAGCCATGCTTGGGCGGCGCCCTGCAGTTGTAGCTGCAGGCATTGCATGGCCGTGCTTCGACTCCCGCCATGGAGCCTGGCGGAGGAGATGTGGTCCTCCAACTAGATTTTCGGGTCCTACAGGCCGTCAAACTTCGGATTCTCCAACAGGAGCTTAAACCCCTTGGGCATTCGCTTTTGCCTGATGGCCCTGCTGAAGCATCTAGCGCCACAGAGCTCCACATCTTTGTCTTCTAAGTCAGTGGACCGAGCACGTCGCGCCCTTGATTTGTCAATATTGCGCTGCGTGAGGTCATCGCGCGCATCATAGTCGTGGTCGTGTCGCTGTTAACAGCGACGTCGAGACAGATCATGACTGTCGTCGCTAGATGAGGGCGAGGAATAGCATTTTTCCAGAGCCTTGCCTTTCTTCGGTTCAGACACTAGCTCTTTGTCGAGGGCGACCTCGATTAACCCCAAGCCTGTGATCATAGATCGGTGCATGGCAGCTCGAGGGTCTCCAGCTGGTGGCTGGTTGTTGAGGAGGTAGATGGTGGCCGCCATTACCATGGCTTGCGGTGTTTTCGGGAGCACGTTGCCGTGCGTATCCACCATCATAGAGCCGAAGTTGAGGACTTTAGCGGCTTCCACACGTTCTTGTTCGGTGAGGTGGGCGAGTCGAGATCATCTCTTGTTGGCGATGTACTCGTTGCACCTGGAGGAGGATCCTCCGTGGGAGGAGAGCCCAGCACGTCGAAGGCTCGACTCATCCGCCGCCTTTTTGCGCGCCTCGAGTTTCGCAATTGTTTGCACTTGACGCTTGAATTCCTCCTTTAGGGGCCAATGCTAGCCCATTAGCAGCTCTTATGGGGAGCCAAAGGGTAGAGGGTTACCCCGTAGGGAATCGTGGCAGCGAGCCCACTCGAGTTCGTTGAGCCTGATCACGACGCGTTCGCCAGTCTACTCGTTTATTATAGTTGGAGGCTTGACTGCTCCCCCGTTGTTGACGAGGGCGCCGTTTGGCGATGGTCTGCCGCTTGGCAGTGGTCCGCCGTTGGGTATGCTGCCATTTGGCGGGTTGGCTCCATGGCCGCCGTTGCCCGTGTTGTCGCGATTGGTGGAGGTGTCGCCTGCGTTGATGACGGCCCACATGAAGTGGTTGGGGAAGCTGCTACTCCCGCAACTTTCAGATCCGGAACCGTAGGCTCCATCTTCAGTTGCCAGATCGCTCAGATCAGATTCACGACTGCTGTCACTAACCGTATTCTCGACTGTTGTTGAGGCGTTGAGCTCACTGAGGGTGCCGATCGGTGGAGGAAACCACGATGCTGGAACAATCGATGGTGTTGTCGGCTGGTCAGGCATGCGAAGCGTGCCCATCTGACCAACTTGGAAGAGGAAGCTCCCGATCGCCAAGCTGATTCCGTCGCCCACAGACTCGAAAGCCAGGCGAGTGGCCGGCGTATGGACAGTGAAGTCGAACACGCCGAAGAGCTGACGAATCTCCGTTGTTGCGGAATTGTAGATCACGGTTGATGGGGCTGAAGAAGCTGCAACATCAGCACTCCCAATTCCCACAGACGACGCCAATTGACGAGGGTTTAACTCATCAATGCCCATTGTTATGGACTTGGGTTTTGGAGAAGAAGGGAGCGCTGGAGACATCTATCGGCTAGCAAACAAGCACACAGGGGACTCAAAGATTTACCCAGGTTCAGGCCTCGCAGAGGTCCCTACTCCTGCTTGTCTGCTCGTGGAATTATTGAGGGAATCGAAGATTACAATGGTGCGCGGATGCAATCTGGTGAGAGTTGTGGAAACTAGGGTTGCGTGTGTCCTCCTCGCCGCCCCCTCCTAGACTTTATATAGATAGGCAAGGTCCCAGGTAGCAGGCCGAGTCGGTTACAGTTTAGGGTTTTCCCCTTTGAACTTTCTATCTTTAGCTTCTTCTTGTTCTTCAAGCAATCGAGAGTCCATAAGTTACTCGAGTCCTCTGTTTGGGCCTTGGCGACACCGTGGGCTCCTGTGGTATTCAGGCCGTATATACCATGCTCGAGTACCTGTAGGGTATACCCATGTCAGTAGGGCTATAACAACACACCTGAAAGTTCGCTTCCCCATCTACATAACCCCACACTGTCACCTTGAGCGCTAGATGGTTCCAACAAACACCACAATTTCATAGAAACATCCAACTCCAAATATAACTCATAACAAGTATTTGTAATCTCTAGCCTAAGTGCCACCATGGTGTGCACGCTGTCACTTTCACACACATGGGGAGAGCAGAGATCTATTAAAGCACTTGAGTAGTAGAATAGATCTATTTGATTACAAAGCTCATGATCACAATATGATCATGCATAGAGACAGAGATGAACACATAGCTACTGGTAGAACCCTTAGCCTCGAGAGAGAACTACTCCCTCCTCATAATGGGAATCAAAAACGGCGATGGAGGGGGCCCACACCATGCCCTGGCGCGGCCTAGGGCTGCCCGCTCCAAGGGGTGGTGTGGTCGCCTTGTGGCAACCCTTCGTCTCTCCTTCAGACTCCATGTGTCTTCCGGTAAAATATCGAATTTGGTTTTTGTCCAGTCCAATTCCGAGAATATTCATTTTCTGGCTTTTCTGGAACCAAAAACAGCAGAAAATAGGCAACTGGCACTGTGGCATCTTGTTAATAGGTTAGTCCTAGAAAGTGTATAAAAATACTCCAAAGTGTGGACAAAACATAAGAAAGTAGATATAAAACAAGCATGGAACTTCAAAAATTATAGCTACGTTTACAACGTATCAACATCCCCAAGCTTAACTCCTGCTCGTCCTCGAGTAGGTAAGTGATAAAAATAAAAAATAATTTTTGAGGTGACATGCACCATCACAATCTTGATCAAGGCATTTATAAAACATTAATAGTTGGGATCATAGTACACTAGCATAGCATGAAAGATATAGTTCTAACAATAAGACATAGCAACTATGTTGTAACATGAAAAGGCACAAACAAAAGATTCATGAATAACAATGCTTTGCAAGACGTTTGTTTTTTTCACATAAAGAAAACATAACATAGTGGCATTCAGCATGTCCCTCATAGAGTAGCAAATCATAATTGCATAGGACACCTTCAAAGTTCATAAGGGTGACTAGATACAAATAGTTTGAGAACAAGCAATATCAAAGTTATGCATCAATCAACAAGTCTTGGGACAATGCACATTAAACTATGAATGGCCACTATGCTCTCTCAATAGGTGCATAAAGATAGAAGATGGAGACTCAACATAAAAGTAAATGAAAGGCCTTCATCGAAGGAAGCAGGGATTCAAGTTTCATAAATAGATTCCAAAAATTATGGTACTTATTAGCTTTCAGCTCTCATTGCCCCTATCATAAGCATCTTGAAGTGATTAAGGTTAAAGTGAACAAACCATGGAGTATATGCTTGACAAAGTATAAGTTGGAAATCTCATGTCCCTTGATTTACGAGGGCCGCTCCTCATGCTACTCAAGTTTAGTTACCGTTAAGTTGTTGTTATAGTAAATACATGTGTATCATAGAGAACCGCCAATGGGGTACCCCTTGCCCGATGATATGGAAGAATCCCCATATCAAAATGATAAGGCAGGCAGACAATGAGCATCTTAGCAATCTTCTTATTTACCATGGGAAAATGGTGTTTTTCTCTCTTTCCTCTTTTCTCATATGTCTTTTTTCTTTTTCTCTTTTTCTCAATCTCTATCTCTTTTTTATAAGAAGAATGCTTCATAGATTACTCATTATGGTTACGCTGCAGGTTTCCACCATGACAACATGGATTAGACCGGCGGCCCAGGCGTTTCTCTAACACATATACACAACTCCATGGACTTACAAGCTCCCCTTTCATTTCACACTGACGACATCCATAGACAAAAGAGCATGATATCAACTAGGTACAAAGTACAAGTGCAATGTTGAAAGCGTTCCCCATGACTGCATGGTTCTGCTAATCCCCAACATATAAGTGCAAGCATATACAACATAGACGACACAATGGTTCAAGTTTATTAAGGGCAAGAAAAGTAAAGTGTGCCATCAAGTTCATGAGAGCATTAATCACTATTTTCTCATAACAAGTTTAATTCAGAAGGTAGATAAAAACATGAATATACTTGGAATAGCAAATGCTAATAGGTAGGTATGGTGGAATCTTTGGAATAACTTGGTTGTAGGAGTTGGATGCATGAGTGGAACTCATACTTGGTTATGGAGGCTAGCAAAAGACTAGGAGCGACCAACTAAGAGAGCAATAATGGCGATAATCATGCAAAGCGACAAAACATCATTAATTAAAGCACAATGTGATATTACAAGTTGAAAACTAAATGATCATAAAGGCTATGGTGACTTGGGATAGTCATAACATGGTGTGAGCATGTGCCAAGTCAACCCAAATAAAGCATCAAAGGAGAATACCACAATACTATGCTTTAATATGCTAAAACAACGCATGATTCTTCAAAGGCACATTAAGCAATCTCAATTGTTTATAACAAGTCATGCTACAGAAAGGATCACGAAGCATAAAGCCAAAAAATATCAAGCATGGCATGACAAAGCATAGGCCAAAGTCAAAAACAAGCACCTTTATCACTTAAGCATGAACTTTCCTACTCTTTCCAATCCAAACCAAACTATTTGAAAACCTATGTATGAAAGAGGGGGTCCAACCAATTTATTCAAGCAAACTAAGAAAACCAAGAAAACTAAAACCAAAAACAAAAACGAAGACGCTCCAAGAACAACACAACTGTGCATGAAACAACAAAAATGAAGTGTTTGGAAGAAACCTGTGATTTTTATTGATGAAGAAGGGGATGCCTTGGCATCCCTAAGCTTTGACGCTTGTACTTCTTGGATATTTATTGGGGTGACACGCGTGGCATCCCCAAGCTTGAGCTTTAGTCCATTCGTCATCTCATTACATCATTCTCTCCATACACCTGAAATTTTTCCTTCATACAAAACTTCACACAATCTTTATTAGCAATATTAGTGCACTCAAGATAATAAGTCTTTGGGTTCAGTTTCAACACCAATAAAACTTACACTAAAACACTAGCTACTGTAGCACTCCCCTCAAAAATCTCAATTCCCCAAAGAGAACCCAAAAAGGACCCAACAAGAAGCAAATGCAAATAATGGCAGAAATCTTTCAAAACAGACTAACAGGTAAAAACTAATTTTTTCGAAGACCTTATGTTGCTCAAATCGAAAAGTGTTGATGTAACTAAAGTTAGATAACAACCTATGGAATAAGCACAAAAAATCACGCCTCAAAACGATGTACAGAGAATTTACACGAATTTTTATGGTGAAGCACAAAAATCTGTTCCGGGGCAACAACTTTCCCAAGCATTACTTCTCTCTCATTAGAAGAGGTTATTACTGAAGCAATAACTTCCAAGACTCAACTAAATTTTTTGGGTTATCTCCCAATAATTACTTTTATTTAACGCCTTTAAGTTAGGCTTGATAGTTTGAGACGATGCTCACATAAGAAATATGAATTGAAGTAAAAGAGAGCATCAAGAAGCAAATTCAAAACACATTTAAGTCTAACCCACTTCCTATGCATACGAATCTTGTAAAGAAACAAGTCATAAAAGTACAAAGCAACAAGCATAGGAAAAAAAAACAAGTGCAACTTCAAAATTTTCAACATAAAGAGGGGAAACTTAATATTGTTGAGATACATAAAACCATGTTTCCCTCTGTCATAATAACATTCAGCAGCATCATGAATAAAATTAACAATATAACTATCACATGAAACATTCTTATCATGAGCCACATGCATAAAATAATTAATACTCCCCACAGAAACATAGTCATTCTTATGAATTGTAGTGGGAGCAAATTCAACAAAATAGCTATCATTATTATTCTCATCACCATAATCATCAAATATAGGAGGCATATTATAATCATAATTAATTTCCTCCTCAATAGTAGGTGGATTGAAAATATCATATTCATCATTGAAAACATCATATATTAGAGGTATAATATCATCATAAGCAATAGAATAGTTATCTTCCAAAGTGTGTTCATTTGTAAACGTATCATCATTGGAAGGAACATGGAAAGCACTAATAGTACAACAATTATTAATATCATCATTTTCAGAATTGGTACCGAAGAGAATTTCAATATCAAAAGTAGTGTGCTTTTCCCAATCATGATCACTACTATAGGTAACAGGCATAGGAACATCATCGAGTTCAGACTCATCAAAAACTATAATAGTAGCAACATGCTTAGGGGAAAATACCGTTTCCTCTCTCCTTTTACTCCTCCTTTTCTTCTTTTTCTTCTTCTCTTTAGGAGGGAGAGGCTTGAAAGTAAGCTTCTCCATATACCTGGTTTATTGTTAGAGACAATAGATGAAACGTTGGAGGATTCCTTATTTTCATTAATAAGATCAAAACACATATTAGTCCTGTCATATTTTGGTAAAATCTCATCTTTTATAATATTTTGTATGTAAGTATTTGTGTGGCAATTATCAACACAATAAAGATGACAGCCATGCATGGCACTATTCATACCAAAATCACTCATATCTACCAAAGAAGTTTTTCTTGATAACTCTTCACACCCCAAAAATAATGTAAGTTCATCATGCTGATTAGAAGTGATCATTTCATCACAATACAAACTTGCAGTACTCATTGGATTAGAAGGGCTATTATTATGGCCTGAGCATTGAAAATTGAAATGACCCACTTCAAAGCAAA
Organism: Avena eriantha; assembly: GCA_910589775.1. Lineage (NCBI taxonomy): Eukaryota > Viridiplantae > Streptophyta > Magnoliopsida > Poales > Poaceae > Avena > Avena eriantha. Next base: position 317,969,263 of record OU342743.1, on the reverse strand, counting down.
GTTCACAAATAAAAGGATAGAGGGCACACACTTTTTTACCAAGATCATTTAGAGCCCTATACCACATTCTAGTTTTTTCATTCCCGTGGGTGATACAATATTCTTCTTCAATTTGATTATTCTCACAAGGTCTATGTATTCCACAAAAATTAACATGCTTATAAGAAATAGTACTTTCAGAGGTTTGAGCATGTTTATTTCTATCATTAATAACAATTTCATTTTCCATGCAAGTGTCTTTAAAAGGCTCATGATACATGTCCCATTTTTCTTTAGGAGCATTAATATGAGAAGCAAAGGATCTAAAACAATCAATAATAATTTGAGGATAAAGACCATATTTAGCACTAAGCTCTTGAAAATCAGTAGTTTCAGCGAAAGACTTAATGCAATCATACTCATAGTTTATACCTGGTTATTTACCTTTGTTGTTATCCCAATCTTCGGTGTTGCTTTGAATTGTTTCAAGAAGATCCCACTTAGCTTTGACATCCTTACTTGTGAAGGATCCCTCTAAACAAGTATCTAGATAGTCCTTGTAATGTCCTGAATGCCTTGCATAGAAATTATTAATAACAATATTACTAGAGAGCTCATGAATGGGACTAAGGATGGAAATGGAGCGGGTTTGGGTGGATATACCAAAACCAAATCCATATCCAAATCCATAAACCTCACCCTAGCCTGCCCACGAAGATATCCATGGGCATGGATGTCACCCCCGATCCAAACCCGCCGGATATCCGGGTATTCTTGGACATCTGTTGGTTACATGCTATGTACATAAACATAACAACATTCAACATAACAATGACACTACAACAACATTTTGACAACATTTCAGCAGTATTTCAGCAACAGTTTGACAACACTTCAGCAATTATTATATGGATCGCCACCATTGGGTCGCCATGTGCTAGGAGCACAAGAGGAGGAAAAGGAGTAGCAGGGATAGTGACAGTGTCGCACCGGCAATGCTGACGGGTTGCTGGATGCGAGGAGCCGAGGAGGGAGCCATCGATCTTTCTTGGCGGTTGCCTATTTAGTGTGCGCGTACTATCTAGGGATGGGGCTTAGCAATTAAGCGCAATTATCTAGGGTTAGAGATAGCCAATTAGTTAGGTGGGCCTTTGGGAAGCTCTGTCTTGGAAGTGGGAGCTTGGGCCTTTTAATTAGGCATATGTAACACTTATTGGTTAAAAACAATGTATCGCTGACTCATGGGTCCCGCGTGTCAACCATGTATCCGTTGGATATCAGTGGAGCGAAACCTCTATCCATTCTCGCTCCATGAGTTAGAGGATATCCGCCCCATGAAATCCGTGGGCGTAATTAGCCCTCCATATCCTTACCCACCAGGCCAGATATCCGTGGACATCCAGATCCATGGATAAAATTGCCATCCTTAAATGGGACATTTGAGGATTAGTGACTTCAATCTCCCCATGCTTGGGCAATACTTTCTCCATCACGTGGATGAAAATTATAAATGTAATTCCTATCTTTATGAATTTCATGAGGAGGATAAAATTTAGAGTAAAAGAGATATTCAAGTTCCTTCCACTCCAAATGATGAGGATCATCTAGTAGCTCATACCACTCCCTTGCTTTGCCCTTGAGTGAAAAAGGGAATAGCTTCCTCTTAACTTGGTTCATTGAAATACCTGCATACTTGAACAACTCGCATAATTCGTGTATAAAGAGTAAATGATCACAAGGATGGACAGTTCCATCTCCCAAATAGGAGTTGTTCATAACACGTTCAGCAATTTTTATAGGTATTTTAAAAGAGATGCTTTCAGTATGTAATTTAAAATATCACAAGTATCATTAGAATTACCACATATGGGAGATAAAGTATCATCAGAGCAAATTTTCTTCTTTAAAGCTGGGGAACTAAAAAGATCATTTTCATAAAAACTAAATTCCCCAAGCTTAGACGTTTCCATAGCATTGGTCACAAAGGTGTTCAAAAGATTCATACTAATAACATTGCTATTAGCATGCAAAGAAAGTTCCATGGGTTTTTTAATTTTCTTTTCAGACAATTCATGTTCTACCTTAGGAAAAATACTAAAAAGCTCTCTAATTTTTTTTTGTTTTCCATTAAGCCTAACTAGTGAAAACAAGAAACACAAAGACAAAATTGCAGAATCTAAAGGAAATAACTTCGAGCACTCACACCGGAGGATGTGAGTACCTTTTACCGTACCTCCCCAGCAACGGCGCTAGAAAATAGCTTGAGGTTTGTAGAACAGTAGCAAGTTTCCCTTAAGTGGATCACCCAAGGTTTATCGAACTCAGGGAGGAAGTGGTCAAAGGTATCCCCTCTCAAGTAACCCTGCAATCAAGATACAAGAAGTCTCTTGTGTCCCCAACACACCCAATACACTTGTCAGGTTTATAGGTGCACTAGTTCGGCGAATAGATAGTGAAATACAAGTGGTATGGATAATTATAAGTGATAACGGTGCCAGAAAATAACTTGATGGCATGGAAGAGACTAAAGGCAAACTGAAATAAAGATGGAAACAAGCAAACATGTAATAGATCTAGTTGCAAACGGTGTTTCAATGCTTAGAAACAAGGCCTAGGGATCATACTTTCACTAGTGAACACTCTCATATAAATATCTTCTCTTTATGATACTACTCTGAACTACTCTCCTGTTGGACACTGTAATCCATGGTAGGGCTATATCAGCACACCTCAAAGTTTGCTTTCCCCATCTATATAACCCCACACTATCACCTTGAGTGCTAGATGGTTCCAACAAACACCACAATTTCATAGAAACATCCAACTCCAAATATAACTCATAACAAGTATTTGTTATCTCTAGCCTAAGTGCCACCATGGTGTGCACGCTGTCACTTTCACACACATGGGGAGAGCAGAGATCTATTAAAGCACTTGAGTAGCAGAATAGATCTATTTGATTACAAAGCTCGTGATCACAATATGATCATGCATAGAGAGAGATGAACACATAGCTACCGGTAGAAACCTTAGCCTCGAGAGAGAACTACTCCCTCCTCATCATGGGAATTAGCAACGGCGATGGAGATGGTGGTGGAGATCGATGGAGATTGCTCCGATAGAACTTCCTCGTCCCGGGAGGGTGCCGGAACAAAGACTTTCTTTTCCCCGAATCTCCCCTTCGGTGGCGGCGGCGCTGCGGAACTTCTCGTGGGTGGAGGCTGTTCGATTTAGGGTTTTCATCCCAGGGTCTTCTTATAGGCGAAGGGGCAAGGTCGGTGGCCAGCTAGGGGGCCTACACCATTCCCTTGCACGGCCTAGGGCTGCCCGCGCTGAGGGGTAGTGTGGCCGCCCTGTGGCCCCCCTTCGTCTCTCCATCGGACTAAATGTGTCTTCTGGTAAAATATCGACTTTGGCTTTTATCCGGTCCAATTCCGAGAATATTCATTGTCTGGCTTTTCTGGAACAAAAAATAGCAAAAAACAAGCAACTGGCACTGTGGCATCTTGTTAATAAGTTAGTCCCAGAAAGTGTATAAAAATACTCCAAAGTGTGGACAAACATAAGAAAGTATATATAAAATAAACATTGAACTTCAAAAATTATAGATACATTTACAACGTATCAGAGCCCACTCCTTGACTTTCAACCTCATTTGCTATGTGAGCTCATCAGTCTCCAAGACTGGTAGGGTGAAATGTGTCATGAGAGAATTCCACATCGCATCTTTTGCTCTGTCGTTGAAATAACTAGCCCCAGCTGGATCCCTTTTCTTTCCTGGCTTATTCCACTCTCGCTTGGTGATCGGGATGGTGTCTCTAGAAATCACTCCGCATTGATATACAAATGCATTGACGGACTGTATGGGCTCCAACGGTTGACCCAACACAGAGACTAAGTCAATGCTGAATCGGACATCAGCGAGCAACTTTATATACCTCGCCGGACTTTGTTATTAAGGTGACCTAGCATAGTGACTAATCGATAGAGGCTTTATATACCTCGACGGACTTTGTTATTAAGGTGTCTCTAGCATCGTCTCCACTATGGTCTCCCCCATCGTCTCCACCATGGTCTCCACCATGGTCTCCCCCATCGTCTCCACTATCGTCCCTCCAGACAAATTAAGATATTGGGAGCCATCATCGTAAATAGAACATGCACTACCCTCATCTATCATGTTGAGAAGCTCCTCTTCATTCTGTCTACCGTCCATAGCTTAACTAATACCGAAAAAGATAAAACAATTTTGCATTAAGTAAAAGAATATTCCAATTGCGACGACTCAGATACAGAAAAAGATTATGTACTAATAATGAAACAATTTTGCATTAAGATAAAGTACAGTAATATAAGATAAAGTACAATAATACATCTCGCTCATATCTCACTTATATCAAACGAGCGACGTCGACTGCTAGGTCCTGTCCCACCGGAGCTATACACCCAGAGAACAGGAACCATCATCGGAAAATAGCTCGCCGGGTGAGATGCGTGAAGAACCTACCAGAGATTTGAGAACCTGGTCTCCAAAAGATAGATATACCGGTGGACGTGCTTGATACGTCCATAACGTATCTATAATTTTCGATGCTTTTATGCTAATAATATGCTTTTGACACTCCTTTTTGTATAAAGTTTATAATTTATTTGGACTAACCTACTAATAATTGCAAAAGTGCACAATGTTCTTGTTTTACACTTTTATGTGTAGGAATTACCAAGAATACAAGTGGAAACCTTGTTGAAGTCAAATTGGGATTTTTCCAGAAATCTGTCTTAGAACTCTTTTTGAAGATGGCCACGTTTCGGGTCGAAGACGGCATCAAACGGAAAACTCTTAAACTACAAAGTTGTTGTAAATTTCACGATAAACGTTTTTCATATAAAATTTAGCTGATTACGAGTCCAGACAGGTCTTGTAGACCTGATTTACTGCAGCCCAAGATGGGGTGATGGAAATCCGAGAAGCTATATAAAGAGAGGAAACCTAATTCGCTCAGGGTACCACCACCCATGAATTTTCAGCCGACAAAGCCAGGTTTTTTCCTCCCCCATGGGTCCCATCTCCATGGGGGAGTGCTCCAAAGAAGCCATGAAGGAAGGGGGCTAAGGGGCGGTGCTCCCCCATGATACCGGCGGCGGGGAAGGAGTCCCTCTCGCCGCCGCCGGAGCCGCCGCCGCCCTCTTCACCATCTTCACCGCCATCTCCATCACCTAATCCTCCTAGTATGCAATGGTTCATCCTCCCACGCACCTCGGTACCGTCCTATGTAAACATGGTGTTTGATGCTATAAGTTATAATCCTATGATCTATGTCATGTTTGCGTAGTTTTTTTGTTCTTAGATTGAATTGTTGAACGTCTTTGGTTCATTAGAGTTGTATGCTGATATGGTACAGTCCTTTGGTGTCTATTATATTTGTGCACGCATGGATTAAACATCATAGGGTTTGTAGTATGTGTAAAAGGAAGGGGGGAGTTCTGCCGGAGTAACAGAAACCTGAGGGTGCGAACTAGAATGTTGTACGTATGGGAGTAAGAGGACCATTAAACTTAAGGCTATGGTTGGGGAAACCCTAATGCATTGTTATTACTTACGGATGTTTGCTAACAATCCAATCATATAGTACATGTAATTCCAAGTAGTGAAGCACATGTATATTTAGTCTCTCCCACAGAGAAAACTGCATCGAAGACAATGAACCTAATCTATTCTCTATTTAAAATTGGATAAAGCCACCACAATTACCACCACTATTCCACACTCATGATTCTGTTAGTTTAGTGTATTTTATTGCTGCAGCAACTAGGTTTACTTTCTTGTCATTTATTATCATGCAAAGCTATCTCTATTACTCGTATTGTTGCTCTAGTTTTATTTCCTAGATAATACAAACGTTTAGTGTGCATAGAGTTGTATCAGTGGTTGATAGAACTTGAGAGAATATTTATTCTACCTTTAGCTCCTCGTTGGGTTTGACACTCTTACTTATCAAAAATGCTACACACGATCCCATATACTTGTGGGTTATCAGTGCTCATCCTCCTCCCTAACACGACGACGTACCACCTCCTTGGGGGCCGGCTCCCTCTACACCGCTCCTGGACCTCGCGAACGCCACCAAAGAAGCTCCAGGTCGACGGCGATACCCGGATTCCTCACCAAGGTACGAGTCCTGGCAGGTAGCACCTCCCAGTGCCAGCCTGACGGAGCCCAGGCTCGGACATCCCTGGACCCGACGGAGTCCAATACTCCATCGTTGCCGCTAAGTGGACGACGAGGATGCGGCATAACTAAATCATAATATAAACAATCATAAAATATAAACACTAAATTAAATCCCTAAACTAAATCATAACCTAATCCCGACCCTAAACACTAAATTAAACCCATAACCTAAACCACTAAGTAATTGCGCTAACACTAACCCTAAACCTAACACAGGTTCCTGCTCTGCCGCCACCAGCAGTCCTTGAACAAGTCATTTCAGTTACCTAAACCTAAACTAAACTAAACCCTAACTGAACACTAAACCTAAACTAAACCCTAAGTAACCCCTAAACCTAAACTAAACCCTAATTAGATCGAGAGACCTCTCACCTGCAGGGGCGGCACTAAACTAAATCCCTAATTAACCTAACACTAATTAACTTAAGCAATGAGGCTAAGTGTATATTCGAGAGAGCTCACCTAAACTAAATCCCTAATTAACCTACACAATCAGGCTAAGTTCCTAATTAACCTAAACTAAATCCCTAATTAACCTACACAATTAGGCTAAGTCCCTAATTAACCTAAACTAAATCCCGAATTAACGTAAACAATGAGGCTAAGTCCCTAATTAACCTAAACTAAATCCCTAATTAACCTAAACAATGAGGCTAAGTGTATCTTCGAGAGAGCTCACCTCCTGGGGATGGCGAACGACATGACACGGCGAACAGACGGTGCGGCGGACAGCGTTGCGGCACGGCGGGCGGACGGTGCGGCAGCGGGGCGGATGAACAGCGTGGTGGGCTCCTCCACGGGCGCGGCGGCATGGCTCCTCCACGGGCACGGCGGCAAGGCTCCTCCACAAGCACGGGTGTGGCGGTAATTCAGCGTCAGGGAAGAAAATGATGCTCCGGTTCGTATCTAGAACTAGGGTGGAGGAGGAGGGTATTTATACCCCCCACCTTTAGCCCCGGTTTGTAATACAAACCGGGACTAAAGGTTACCCTTTAGTTCCGGTTTGTATTACCGGGGCTAAAGGTGTTTTCGGCCGCCGCTATTCCCGTGCGCGCATACCCCTTTAGCCTCGGTTTGTCGTACAAACCGGGATTAAAGGGTAAACTTTAGTCCCGTTTGTATTACAAACCGGGGCTAAAGGGGTTTTTGGCCCCAAAATGAAACCTCGTGTATAGTTTTCAGAAAATTATGTATTATATATCAAAATTTTCATAAAAAGAAGATCTATAATTTAAATCTATTATCATACTCTATTATACAACTTAAATGAAATTACTTATTGTTTAACAAGTATTATATTTAGTATAAATGTTTGAAAAATATAGTTTATTATTTAAAAAATAGAAAAATACATATAATATACCAAAATATTCACAAAAAACAATATACCCATTAGAAATATAATATTTCATACTAAAACTAGTAACTGGGACTAAAAGATATTTGGGGGGCCTTTATTCCTGGTTGGAGCCACTAACCGGGACTAAAGATATTTCCCGCCACATTTTCAGAGCCGTTAAGATATGCTTTCCCGCCATTTTCCCCTACTCCCCGCCATGTTTTCCCGCCATTTCTGCCCGCTTCCCGCCATTTCCCTTTATATCTAGGCCGACCGCCATGTCCATCCACACATCCACACCTTCTCGCTCATAACAATGGACACCACTTAATGGGCCTTTCTAACGCTCGAGGAGACCGAGGCGTTGTGCGCCTCCAGCTACCCATGCCCGCCAGGGTACCGGCTACCCACCGGCTGGATGTTGAGCGCTGGAGGGGTTCCTATTCCTCCTGTGCCTCAAGGTTCAGCCCGCCAGGCGGCCATCACGAACCACTTCTACCTCGAGCTCATGCCGGAGCAGCAGATGGATCCCATTGGGATCCCGACAACCTCGACACCTGGAATGCCTTCTTCGCAAACCGGCAGGAAAGGGAGCTCTCCAGGTACGAGGGTGATGGCCTGCCCCCAGTGAACAATAATGAGGCCGGTCGCTGCCTCTGGTGGGTGAACCGGACTACCGCCGGCATGATACGCTACATCGCCATGGGAGACCATCCTCGCCTGAGGTACCCACACTTTCACTAGCCGCAAAGCCACAAGAATGGTGGCAGTGGTGAAGGTCGAGGGCGTACTAGCATCGTCATCCGGGAGCCCCCCTCGCGCATCGTGAATACGAGGCTGGAGTGGCAGGTGCCCCCTCCCCGTTCCCTAGTGCACAAGCCGGGGAAGGGCCGAGGATCCAGCCGCATGCTACGAGCGACGACGATGACGATGACGATTCCGAAGATGACCCTGAAGCTATGTACTATAGGGCTAGACATGATTATGACTAATTTTTACATTTAATATTAATAAATGTCTTTGGTGTTGGCCACATCAAGTTGCAATACTACCTATTGAGATCGATACAGTTCATATCCATATATATATAATCATATCATTAAAAATAAAGGTTTAATATTGTACATCACCAACATCCACACATCTCTATTGTTAGGGTTTTCTTCTAATCCGTAACCATGGAGCATCTTCCTTACTTAACGGGATGCTTGGGTCATCCTTCACTGCGAAGGGCGGAATTTCATGAAACTTATCTTAATCTCCTGACATGTATGTTGATCCTCCATCCCCACGATGTTTCTTTTCCCTGAAAGAACTATGTGGCGCTTTGGCTCATCGTATCCTGTATTCTTTTTCTTATCTTTCCTTTTTCTCGGTTTGGTAGACATGTCCTTCACATAAAAAACATGAGCCACATCATTGGCTAGGACAAAATGGTTCATATCTATACGCAAGGTTGTTGATATCCATTATTGTCATTCCGTATTTATTGTCTACCTCAACCCCGCCTCCTGTCAGCTTGACCCATTTGCACCGAAACAAAGGGACCTTAAAATAAGGTCCATAGTCAAGTTCCCATATCTCCTCTATGTAACCATAATATGTATCCTTTTGCCCATTCTCGTCTATTGCATCAAATCGGACACTACTGTTTTGGTTGGTGCTCTTTTTATCTTGGGTGATTATGTAAAATGTATTCGATTTATCTCGTACCCTTGGAAAGTCAATATAGTCGAAGATGGTGACCTGGCCAACAAGTACAACTACTCTTCAACAGTGATGTCATTCATGATATGTGTCTGCCATCAACCGCCGAAAGTCTTCATGTGTTCATCTCTAATCTAGGATCCACGCTTCCCCGGGTTGTTGGAGTGTTTAATATTCTTGTGTTCCTCGATATACGTAGCCACCAAGGTGGAACTTTGCAGAACTGTGTAGTGTGCCTTGGTGAGAGAATGTCCATCCATTCATATCCTTTCTTTCTTTCCTAGCATGCCTTTTCTACTCAGTCTACCCTCATGCCGTGATTCAGGAAAACCGATGGGCTCATGGTTAGGAATAAAGCCAACACAAAACTCAATGACCTCCTCTGTTCCATATCGCTTTGAGATGCTTCCTTCTGGCCTAGCACGGTTATGAACATATTTCTTTAAGACTCCCATGAACCTCTCAAAGGGTAACATATTATGTGGAAATACAGGACCGAGAATGTTAATCTCTTCGACTAGGTGAACTAGGAGGTGCGTCATAATATTGAAGAAGGATGGTGGAACACCAACTCGAACCTGACAAGACATTGGACCACATCTTTCTGTAACCTTGGTAGACTATCTAGACTGATTACCTTCTGAGAAATTGCATTGAGAAACGCACATAGCTTCACAATGGGTACTCGAACATTTTCCGGCAGGAGTCCCCTCAATGCAACCGGAAGCAACTGTGTCATAAGTACATGGTAGTCATGAGACTTTAGGTTTTGAAAATTTTCTCTGCCATATTTATTATTCCCTTTATGTTCGACGAGAATCCAGACAAGACCTTAATACTGTAAAGGACTTCAAAAAGATTTCTTTCTCTTCTTTGGTAAGAGCGTAGCTGGCAGTACCTTCAAACAGCTCTGGATGCATGTCGTCTTGGTCTTTCATATGTTGTTGATCCTGCCATGCTTCCGGTGTATCTTTATTCTTCCCATACACGCCCAAGAAGCCTAGTAGCTTCACACAAAGATTCTTCGTCAGGTGCATCACGTCAATTGCAAAGCGGACCTCTATGAATTTCCAACAGGGTAGCTCCCAAAATATAGATTTCTTTTTCCACATGGGTGCGTGTCCGACATCGTCCTTCAGAACAGATTGTCTACCAGGACCCTTTCCAAAGATTACTTTTAAATCCTTCACCATATCAAATACATCATCACCAGTACGGTGGATAGGCTTACACCGGGTGTCTGCCTCACCATTGAAATGCTTACCTTTGTTTCTTAGGGTGTGCGTGGCCGGAAGAAAACGACAATTCTCCGGGTACACATTCTCCTTACATTTATCTAAATATATACTTCCAGTCTCACCTAAACAGTGTGTGCATGCATTGTATCCCTTATTTGTCTGTCCTGAAATGTTACTAAGAGGAGGCCAATCATTGATTGTTATGAACAACAACGCTCGTAGGTCAAATTCCTCATTCTTGTGCTCATCCCACACACGTACACCTTGTCTGTGCCACAACTATAAGAGTTCTTCAACTAATGGCCTTAGGTACACATCAATGTTGTTGTTGGGTTGCTTCGGGCCTTGGATGAGCACTTGCATCATAATGAACTTCCTCTTCATGTACAACCAAGGAGGAAGATTATAGATACACAGAGTCACATACCAGGTGCTATGACTGCAGTTTTGCTCCCTAAAAGGATTCATGCCATCTATAGTTAGACCAAACCATAAGTTCCTCGCATCACCTGCAAAGTCTGGGAACTCTCTCTCGATTTTTCTCCACTGCGACCCATCAGCGGGGTGTCTCAACATATCGTCTTTCTTACGGTCTTCCATGTGCCATCGCAACAACTTGGCATGCTCTTTGTTCCTGAACAAACGTTTCAACCGTGGTATTATAGGAGCATACCACATCACTTTGGCAGGAACCCTGTTCATGCGGTACTCTCCCTCAACATCACTAGGGTCATCTCATCTTATCTTATACTGCAATGCAGTGCATACTGGGCATGCATCCAAATTCTTGTACTCCTCACCGCGGTAGAGGATGCAGTCATTAATGCATGCATGTATCTTCGGCACCTCTAATCCTAGAGGGCGGACAACCTTCTTTGCTTCGTAGGTACTGGCGGGAAGTTTGTTATCCTTTGAAAGCAACTTCTTCATTATTTTCAGCAACTTTTCAAATCCTTTGTCAGTCACACTGTTCTCTACCTTCCATTGCAGTAATTCCAATGTGCTACCCAGCTTTTTGTGCCCACCTTCACAATTTGGGTATAAAAATTTGTTGTGATCCTCTAACATCTGCTTGAACTTCCACCTCTCCCTTTCAGTTACGCATTCTTCCTTTGCATCAGCAATGGCCCGACTAAGATCATCATCGGGCAGATCTGATGCCCGTTCTTCATCTTCTTCTTCATCATTGTCTTCCATTGTAGTAGAATCGTATTCAGGGGACATAGTAGGGTAGTGGTTATTATTCTCTTCTTCTTTGTTGTCTTCCATCATAACCCCTATTTCTCTGTGCTTGGTCCAACAATTATAGCCAGTCATGAAACCGGACCGAAACAGGTGGCTATGAAGGACTCTTGAGGAAGAGTATTCCTTATGATTCCGACAGACACCACATGGACACGACATAAAACCATTCCGCTTGTTTGCCTCGGCCACAAGGAGAAAAGAATGCACGCCTTTAATGAACTCGCTAGAGAGTCGGTCAGCGTACATCCATTGCCCGCTCATCTGCATTATATAATTAAGTACAACAAACAGAATCATGATGATAAAATTAGTACTGGTCTAAAAAACAAAATTAAAGCAAACAACCGGGACTAAAGATATGATGAACCTTTAGTCCCAGTTGGAGGCACCAACCAGGACTAAACATGGATGTGGTGACAACATGTCGACACTATGTCCTGAGTGGGAAGCACTAAGCCAGTAAATGACAACACTATTTTGGGTGGGTGGCAGCACTATGATAGGGGTGAGTGTCGACATTATGTCTTCAGTGTCCGACACTATGTTGTGCTGCTTAATCTATAAATATGTATGCATTCTTGTGAAGAACTGCAAGATGGTGTTGTGCGAGAGCAGGGACACCACTACGGTGGAGCTTCACCCAATGTGAATTGTGAAGTATTCAAGATCGTATAGATCAGTTTGTATCGTATTTCCAAAGAAAAAAAGGAAAATTGCTTTTTTAAAAGCCACAACGGAACTACTAGCGAAAGCCATCGCTGTTTCTTGATCGAGAAGAGAAATGATGGGAAGAAGCATCATTGCATTGCATTCAGCCTCGATGTCTTAGGATCCCGTCCGCAGACATCTTCGAGGAGCTCGCCATAGATACACTCCCTAATATGTGAATTGTTTTAGTTACCCGGCGTATTAATCTATAGCTAGAGAAGTTATTAACTTAAAGATGGTGCGAGAGGGTCACCACTATGGCGGAGCTTCTCGAAGATGTCTTAGGATCCTATCCTCAAACAACTTCGAGGAGCTCGCCATAGAGGAGCTTCTCGAAGATGTACTGTGATGTCTTCTTATCAATCTTTTATGAATTAACCCTATTTTTGTTACAATTTTTTCAGTTTGCTGAAGGCAGTAGAAGACGAAGAATGGTATTGTTCCTAGCTAGCTAGTTAGAATGATGAATTCATGCATGTGTGTGCTTCTATGAATCAAATTTCGAGACTATGTACCAAAACAAGATATAGATAGAATCCACATATTGAAAATGATATTTACCTTGGAGTTCATTACATTAATACAAGATGGATATAATCTAAACATCGATCTCATGTTATCATTACAAAAATTTACTACCAAACTAAATCCACAAATCCATCTACAAGATAGAGCATGAAATGAGCTAATATAGTAATGAGAGTTAAAAGGATGAAGTTGCTCACCTTTTAGAACCTTTGGATAGATGGGGCACCACAAAATGTTGACAAATCTTGAGAAAAAATTGGGCATGAACTCGAGCTTGTTGAAGGAAGAAAGAGAGAGGAGCCACCAACTTGAAATGGTGGCTCGGGCAGGTGGGGGAAGAAGATAAAGCCAGGCCTTTAGTCCCGGTTTATTTCTAGAACCGGGACTAAAGGATAACCTTTAGTCCCGATTTGTATAACAACCCGAGACTAAAGGGTCTGACGTCCGACCCAGCCTGCCTAAAACCCTTCAGTCCCGGTTTGTTACACGAACCGGGACTAGTGTCTGCCGCCTCTTGCTGCCAGATAGAGTCGTTGGGACCGGGGCATTAGTCCTGGTTTGTAGCAAAACCGGGACTAATACCCCTGTACCAAAGGTTCGTTTTCTACTAGTGGGGTAGCTGGCAGAGGTTCGTATCAATGTCAAGAAAAATGCATAAACATGGGTTTTTAGTTTCATATAACCTATTTACTGATTTTTCTTATGACTTCACACGAAACCCTCATGCCATTTATAGTGCAGATAGAAGGAAACATTAAGGTAAATAATTGGAGAGCACAAAGTATAAGGCTCGACAAAATGTACATCAACTTAAAATTAAATCTTCATATAGGGATAAGTCGGGCTCATTTAATCAAGCATAAGAACCCCCTTTCCCACATACTTAAAAAGAGCTGGCAAAGAAAGTAAATACAATGTCGTATAAAGAGGATGATCAACTTATGAAAACTTGGAAGGCATAATAAGAACAATAATTCCACCATCAGAAAAAGGACACTTACACCTTGTCTTGGTTAAAAAATATGATTATGTTGTTCAGTTCCTTCAGCCGATAGTTGGGCCTTATGCCAGATGATTTAGCTGCAATTATTGTCTGAGAGAGTGAAAGATTAGGAGAGGATAATCATGGTTCACAATAAAAAGAAAGGAAAGTAATGGCAACATGAAGGAATGAAACGTGACACTTGATTTAATTGTACAACACCATAAGGCTAGTCCCAGTGACAGTATCATAGCTAGTATCACGCATGCCATGTTGGAAAAAATCTAATGTGGCACAACAATTAATGAAGAAAGAGATGATTAGAGTATCATAGGTGGATACCGTATCATAGCACATAAAACTAGAAAGTCCTCATGCAAATAAATCTTGTACACAATTTTGCATTGAGATTCTACAATTATTAAATATAGTACTAATATGATACTACCATAAGATACCATGCACTATGCAGATAGTATCATATACTAGTATCATATGCATGATACTAGTAGTATGGTACTACCACTATGACCAACCTAATATGATCAATAGTTACCGACGACCAGGGTGGAGTTCAAGACAAATAATTATTAGGGTGTGCTTCGGTGCCCCCACCCCCAGGTCTGTATAGTTCAGAACGGCGTAAGAACTCCTATAGGGCTTTACATGCCATCACACCCTTCATTTCGAATGGCTATAGGGTGATCGGGGCGTCCGTGTTTTCACCATGCCTAAGTTTGGAGAAGGGGTGCACCAAGCAAAAGAGTAATTATTAAGGACTTGGAGGGGCTCAGAAGATAAGGAAAACGAAGTCATGAACGATTTTGCGATAGAAGAACTTAAGAAGGCAGTACCTATTGGGTCGAATGAAAGTTTAAGATGCTCAGGACACACACTTGTCTAAATTCTGGTATAGCAACATGAAACATCTGTAATTAGCTCATGTTGGTATTCTGAAGTGGCTTTTGAAAATAATTTGCTAAAGGTTAGTTTAAAGCATCTCAAAATCTTTTCCAGTACAACAACCAAGTACTTCATAAAGCTTTGTTCATGTCCTAAATACAACATTTCTCATTAACCAATAAAGAGCAATTGGTCATGAACACATGTGGCAATTATCTGTTAGAAGAACACATCCACACAAATCTAGGCCCTGAGATCAGGTCAACCTGATGCAAAGCTTGTAATCCCTCGTCTGGGACACTGTCACACCAACCTAGGTTTCAATATTGCTAGTGCACACAGTTATGGGATATGCTCTGGATTAAGATTTGGAGAGATTAAACAAAATATCATGAAAAAAACTAAGAAGATGTTGGGTTAAGCGAAATACCTGCAAAGATTCATCGGTGGCTGTTTTCATAGATCCACGCATATTCAATCACTTTAGGATTTCATAGTGGCAACTAAGGTAGATTAAAGGAAAGTTCCTTGGGCCCCTCTCCCTCATGTGTCGCTTCCCTAAGAGATGGGAAGGGAACCCTAAACCCACGACCACCCCCCACCAACCTCTCCCCTTCTTCACCGTCGGGCAAAGCCTAGGCGCTGGCGGCAACGAGGCATCCCTTTTCCCCACGCGTGGTGGCGATGGTACCATTCTTGTGGCCATGGCAGGCGGTTGGTTCGGCGAGGGGCGCATCAACATGACTTTGATGGCGTGGTGGCCTTACAGGCAGACATCCCTAGATGGTAGCCACTAGTGCAAAATGGCTTAGCAGTGAGGGGTCAGGAATCAACTACGCCGATGATAGAGGAGTTCCTCAGTAGTATCTAGTCAATGGTAACACCTTGCCGCTGACGTTGGCAGGCCTCGTCGTTCAAACTTCTAGCGCTGACAAGTAAATTTATTTTTGCCTATCGACGGTAGGTACTCTGGCCGATGAGACGTGACTAATCATTAACATTCCAGTAGCACGTACATAACCTATCTACGTCAAAAGTATTGCAGCAAGTGACGACCAACAACTACACGTGGATGGAAGCTCTAACCTTTCGGTGACGTACTTTCTTCGAAATAAACATTCATCACCGGCTAGCTGATTTTACGCCAGCTTGTCATTAGTAGATAGCATTGACATGATCTGTTTTACCCTAATCATCAAATGATGACGAGCTATTTCCTTTATGTCCGTCACTCTATTTCTTAAACCACTAAGATATATATTTGAAGTTATTACGTACACGTATTTGCCATTTTAATAGATTGTAGGATGGGGTATGTACAAAAGCAGACATATACAAACTCATATACATATATCCATGAGTCGCCATTTGCAAAACAATTGTTCAACTTTCAAAAGAAAAAACATCACGCCGAGATCAAAAAATCACACTTCAGATGTTTGCAACTCATCAGGTTCATTGGTATAAAGAATGATTATCATATAAAAAAGATCCTCATATTCTTGTGGGTCCACTGCTACAAGCAAATAGAACAAAAATCCTCATCTTCACATGACTGATATCCTAGTATTACATGTCTTCCCACAGCATCACAAGTGAAAGCAAAATAGAACAAGAATCCACATATTCACATGAGTGATATCCTAATATTACGGGTCTGCCCGTGTCATTACTAGTGAAAGCAAAACATAAAATATTATGGTAGATATAATTAATTCTCTATCTCAGATGTAAGCAATGAGAAGACAATTAGTTAGATAAATATCGTAAGATGTATAACAACAGATACGTCTAACGTGTGAAGAATAATATTCAGTGTGTATAGCTGAACAAGTAAGAACATGCTTCACATGAACTAGACAATTTTTCAGAATATAGATTTCTATACATGATAAAATAAAATCTACATACGAGATAGACAGAAATACCTTCATCAACTTGTGTGACCACAATCCACTTTTTTCCGGTTTATCGCATTTTCATGGTTTGAGGGTCAATAGAGGCCAACTTGCCTACATAAGCGCTCTCCGAAGCAAATGCGGAGTCTCCATCTGACTCATAGCTCTACTCATGGTGGCATGTCTTTCTGTCCTATTCCTGCTTGACAAAAGCCTTTGTATGGGAGAAAGATGTATCCATTCTACAAAGAAGTTGAAAGTAGTTATTGAAATGAAATTACTAGAAGTATCATACCTACATAATTTATTAAACTACTATAGAATACATGATAACATAAGAGTAAAAGCATATAAATAGGTATCTAATGTACTAAATGACTCATAGGCATACCCTTCAACCAAGGAGCTTTTACTCCCTAAGGGCAAGGGGCTACGAGGATGAATTTCTACTAGTTCCGATCTCCATCCGCAAATACACATGCCACATACTCATTCCCTCTTTCCGCAGAATAATGCCAGGCTAAAAGGACCTTTCATTATCTCTCTGTAGACTGATTCTTAGGATATTCACATGAAGATAATTGATGTTTTTTCAGTAGTTAACAAGATTTAGGTTAAAATACTCATTAACATGAATGTATAGCATATACAGATGTTCAAACAGTTTAACTTCAACAAAGAAACAAGCTAACCAAGGGGATATAATCATGTACACATTAATCTCTAGCCTTTCCTACATAGTAGGTGTACTAATCCTGTAGTTTGAAGGTATACACAACCACACTAACATGTATAAAGCATAGTATCAAACATAGTATAAAACATGACATATATATTGAAAAGATTTCAGATTTAGCATGATTAATAGGGATGCTTGGATGAGCCAATGACGCTTGTAGAAATATCGTTGATAGGAAGTAGAAACCTATGGGTATACCCTTGGAAGGGGGTTCTACTCAGTTGGTCACTCAAATATAGCAATAATGGATCGACAACATAATTAAGTATAGATAATAAACATGGCTAAGTGAGCAAAGGAACTGAAAATAGAAAGTGTGTTGGAATAACTTTGATCTTAAAATTGCTGATGACTGCACAGAGTACCTACAGGAAATAGTGAAAAAAAATATGAACATAAACAATTCATCACTTTAAATAATTGAGTATTGATCATCAACACTCCAAATAGAAAGTGCGTTGGACTAACCTTAATCTTAAAATTGCAGATGACTACACGGAGTACCTGCAGGAAATAGTGAAAGACAAATGTGAACATAGAAAATTCATAACTGTAAATAATTAATTAAGGACCATCAAAATGGTTAACTAAGCAAAGGAACTATAAATAGGAATTGTCTTGAAATAATCTTAATCTTAAAATTATTGATGACTGCATGGAGTACCTGCAGGAAATAATGAAAGACAAACGTGAAGAGAGACAATTCATCATAGTAAATAATTAAGTAATGATCATCAACATGGTTAAGTAAGAAAAGGATCTGGGAATAGGAAGTGTGTTGGAATGACCTTAATATTAAAACTGTTGATGACTACGGGGAGTACCTGCAGGAAATAGTGAAAGATAAACATTAACATAAGAAATTTATCACTGTAAAGTATCATCAACAAGTCTAACTAAGCCTAGGAACTGCAAACAGAAAGTGTGTTGGAATGACCATAATCTTGAAAATATTGATGACTATAGGGAGTACCTGCAGAAAATAGTGAAATAAAAACGTGAACATTGACAATTCATCATTGTAAATAGTTAAGTAAGGAGCATCAACATGGATAATTAAGTAAAGGAACTGCAAATAGGAAGTGTGCTAGAATGAACTTAATCTTCAAACTGTTGATGACTGTAAGAAGTACCTGCAGGAAATAGCGAAAGAAAAATATGAACATAGATAATTCATAACCGTAAATAAGCGTAGAAAACACCTACTTTTAGAACACAAGTAACTGTAACAAGATAGTTATACACAATTAACCTTGATTTCTATGACCAATTTGTACGGGAATCTATATTAATCGTATATAAACCATCCCGACTTGATAAAATAGCCACGAAACATGATACGAGCACGAAGGAGGAGGTGAAGCCTAATTTCAGGACTCCACCTAGCTAGGTGATGCGGGCATCCCATTGATGATTGACATGCTAGGACGACCTAAGATATGTAATGATAAGTCTAAGGTTATATCAAACATTGTTGTTATGTTATTGAGTCCGAGTCCAGGTTAGGTTCGAGTCTGTTTGTGTGTTCGGTTTGGATCTATCCAACCGACTAGTTGCAGGCCACCTATATAAAGGAGCCAACCGCCTAGGGTTTAGGGGAGTTCAGTTGTTTAGTCTAAAAAGTATATTGTGCTCCACCGTGTATCATCCCTCCGGGGACGGCGATACCGTTATCTATTATATCAAGTGATTTGCTACAAAGGTTCTTGTATGCATCAAGGATTATCGAGCTATGGTTTGAGGCATGGTGATCCTCATCATGTTACTTGCTGGATTGATTCCTCTTCTTCAGGTGACGTTAATCGGCTTTATTGGAAGATTACCTACCTGGTTGATTCGCTGTGAAAGATCAGGACAAAACTCAAGGATCATCGGCGTGATCCTTATCATGTGGTATCAGAGCTCTCGTTGATCACAGCGTGTTTTTGGATCATCTACGAACTGTTTTTCTACAAGCAGTTTACAAATCGATTGTGAAGAAGAGATTGAAAGTTGAAGTTTTCATATTGGATCGTATTCTTTATCGGCAGCCAAGTTGATCTTGACTTGACTCACATACATCAGTTTTGGAGTCCAAGCGTTGCACGATTTCCTGAACCAGCCGACCACTCCAAGAGTTGGTCCAAATCGATGATTGTTTCAGCTTGATCGGTTTTCCAGAGTCATATCGATCTACTTGTGTTTTCCAGATCCGATCGAGGACATTAAAAAGGAGAATTAAAAAAGGAGATTCTTTTTGTTCCATGTGTTCAGGTGGAGTACAGGAAAGAAGATCAGAATTAGCTGGTATGTATGGGCGCTGATTTTCAGTAAAAAGAAAGAAACAACAAATCGCTGCCGCGTATACCGCTCGGAATCGATCGCTGCTCCCACTAGTAGAAAATAGACCTTTGGTCCAGGGGTATTAGCCCCGGTTTTGCTACAAACCGGGACTAATGCCCCGGTCCAACGGCTAGAACTGGCCCCAGGGGGTGGCAGACACTAGCCCCGGTTCGAACGGGACCTTTAGCCCCGGGTCGTGTAACAAACCGGGGCTAAAGGGTTTCAGGCAGGCCAGGTCGGGCGCTAGACCCTTTAGTCCCAGTTTGTTATACGACCTGGGGCTAAAGGTGGACCTTTAGCCCTGGTTCTAGACACGAATCGGGGCTAAAGGTCTGGCTATATCTTCTTCCCCTGCCCGAGCCACCATTCAAGCTGGTGGCTCTCCTCTCTCTCTCTCTTTCTTGCTTCAAGCTCGAGTTCATGCCCTTTTTTTCCTCAAGATTTGTCTATATTTTGTGGTGCTCCATCTATCCAAATGTTCTAAAAGGTGAGAAACTTCATCCTTTGAACTCTCATTGCTATATTAGCTCATTTCATGCTCTATCTTACAGATGGATTTGTGGATTTAGTTTGGTAGTAATTTTTGCAATGATAGCATGAGATCGATGTTTAGATTCTATCTATCTTGTATTAATGTAAGGAACTCTAAGGTAAATATCACAATATGTGGATTCTATCTATATATATCTTGTTTTGGCACATAGTCTCGAAATTTGATTTTAGAAGCACACACATGCATGAGTTCATCATTCTAACTAGCTAGCTGGGCAAAATATCGTTCTTCGTCTACCTGTGTTCAACAAACTGAAAAAATTGTAACAAAGATAGGGTTAATTCATAAAATCTTGATAAGAAGACATCACAATTCACATATTAGGGAGTGCCTCTATGGCGAGCTCCTCGAAGATGTCTGAGGACGGGATCCTAAGACATCTTCGAGAAGCTCTGCCGTAGTGGTGTCCCTGCTCTCCCACACCATCTTTCGGTTTATATCTTCTCTAGCTAAATCAGTATGCTGGTGGAGCTAACTAATTTCACATATTAGAGAGTGCCTCTACGGCGAGCTCCTCGAAGATGTCTGAGGACGAGATCCTAAGACATCTTCGAGAAGCTCTGTCGTAGTGGTGTCCCTGGTCTCGCACACCATCTTGCAGTTCTTCACAAGAATGCATACCTATTTATAGATTAAGCAGCACAACATAGTGTCGGGCACTGATGACATAATGTCGACACACTCACCCTGACATAGTGCTGCCACCCACCCAAAATAGTGTCGGCATTTAATTTACTGGCTTAGTGCTGCCCACTGAGGACATAGTGTCGACATGTCTCCACATCCACATTTAGTACCGGTTTGTGCCTCCAACCGGGACTAAAGGTTCATCATATCTTTAGTCCCGGTTGCTGGTTTTAATTTTCTTTTTTAGATTAGTACTAATTAATTATGATTATGCTACCACCCACCCAAAATAGTAGAGTCATTGAATTTACTGGCTTAGTGCTGCCCACTGAGGACATAGTGTCGACATGTTTTCTCCACATCCACATTTAGTCCCGGTTTTAACTTACTGGTTTTAGATTAGTACTAATTAATTATGATTATGTTTGATGTACTTAATTAATTATATATTGCAGATGAGCCGGCAATGGATGTACGCTGACCGACTCTCTAACGAGTTCATTAAAGGCATGCATTCTTTTCTTCTTGTGGCCGAGGCAAACAGGCAGAATGGTTTTATGTCTTGTCCATGTTGTGTCTGTCGGAATCATAAAGAATACTCTTCCTCAAGAGTCCTTCACAGCCACCTGTTTCGGTCCAGTTTCATGACCGGCTATAATTGTTGGACCAAGCACGGAGAAAGAGGGATTATGATGGAAGACAATGAAGAAGAAGAGAATGACAGTATCAAGGTCCCGTCTGGTTTCTCATTGAACATGAAGGGAATAATAAATATGGCAAAGAAAAATTTCAAAACCTAAAGTCTCATGACTGCCACGTGCTTATGACCCAGCTGCTTCCGATTGCATTGAGGGGACTCCTGCTGGAAAATGTTCGAGTACCCATTGTGAAGCTATGTGCGTTTCTCAATGCAATTTCTCAATGCAATTTCTCAAAAGGTAATCACAGCATGAGGGTAGAATTAGTGGAAAAGGCACGCTAGGAAAGAAAGCAAGGATATGTATGGACAGACATTCTCTCACTAAAGCACACTACACAGTTCTGTAAAGTGCCACCTTGGTTGCTCCGTATATCGAGGAACACAAGAATATTGTACACTCCAACAACCCGGAAAAGCCTGGCTCCTGGATTAGAGATGAACATATGAGGACTTTCGGCGGTTGGTTGTAGACACATCTCATGAATGACATAAATGTTGGAGAGCAGTTATACTT
Source organism: Avena eriantha (assembly GCA_910589775.1). Taxonomy (NCBI): domain Eukaryota; kingdom Viridiplantae; phylum Streptophyta; class Magnoliopsida; order Poales; family Poaceae; genus Avena; species Avena eriantha. The sequence goes on along the minus strand of OU342743.1, from coordinate 317,947,049 downwards.
GTTGGCCAGGTCACCATCTTCGACTATATTGACTTTTCAAGGGTACGAGATAAATGGGAATACATTTTACACGATCGCCCAAGATAAAAAGAGCACCAATCAAAACAGTGGTGTCCGATTTGATGCAACAGACGAGAATGGGAAAAAGGATACATATTATGGTTACATAGAGGAGATATGGGAACTTGACTATGGACCTTTTTTAAGGTTCCTTTGTTTCGATGCAAATGGGTCAAGCTGACAGGAGGCGGGCTTGAGGTAGACAAGAAATACGAAATGACAATAGTGGATCTCAACAACCTTGCGTATAGAGATGAACCATTTGTCCTAGCCAATGATGTGGCTCAGGTTTTTTATGTGAAGGACATGTCTACCAAACCAAGAAAAAGGAAAGATAAGCAAAAGAATACAACATCCGATGATCCAAAGCGCCACATAGTTCTTTGAGGAAAAAGAAACATCGTGGGGGTGGAGGATAAGATAGACATGTCAGATGATTATGATAAGTTTCATGAAATTCCGCCCTTCGCTGTGAAGGATGACCCAAGCATCCCATTAAGTAAGGAAGATGCTCCATGGTTACGGATTAGAAGAAAACCCTAACATGTGTGGATGTTGGTGATGTACAATATTATTAAACCTTTATTTTTAATGATCTTCTTATATGTATATGGATATGAACTATCTCGATCTCAATAGGTAGTATAGCAACTTGTTGTGGCCACACATTTATTAATATTAGAATGTAAAAATTAGTCATAATCATATCTAGCCCTGTAGTACACAGCTTCTGGGTCGTCTTCGGAATCGTCATCGTCATCGTCGTCGCTCGTAGCACGCGGATGGATCCTCAGCCCTTCCTCGTAGCACGTGGATGGATCCTCCGGCCTCGGATTCACGACGCGCGGGGGAGGGGGATCCTGGATGATGACCCCAGTACGCCCTAGGCCTTCACCACCACCACCATTCTTGTGGCTATGCTGCTGGTGAAAGTGCGGGTACCTCAGGCGAGGATCGTCTCCCATGGCGATGTAGCGCATCACACCGGCGATAGTCCGGTTCGCCCACCATAGGCGGCGACCAGCCTCGTTGTGGTTCACTGGGGGCGGGCCGTCACCCTCGTACCTGGCGAGCTCCCTTTCCTGCCGGTTTGCGAAGAAGGCATTCTAGGTATCGAGGTTGTCGGGATCCCAATGGGGATCCATCCGCTGCTCCGGCGTGAGCTCGAGGTAGAAGTGGTTCGTGATGGCCGCCTGGCGGGCCGAACCTTGAGACACAGGAGGAACATGAGCCCCTCCAGCGCTCAGCATCCAGCCAGCGGGCAGGCGATACCTCGGCGGGCATGGGTAGCTAGAGGTGCACATCGCCTCGGTCTCCTCGAGCATCAGAAAAGCCCAGTAAGCGGTGTCCATTGTTGTGAGAGAAAAGGTGTGGATGTGTGGATGGACATGGCGGTCGGCCTAGATATAGAGGGACATGGCGGGAGAACATGGTGGGAAGCGGGGGGAAATGGCGGGAGAAACATGACAGAAAGCGGGGGAAATGGCGGGAAGCGGAGAAAATGGCAGGAGAACATTTCTACTATATTTTTGTGAATATTTTGGTATATTATATGTATTTTTCCATTTTTAAATAATAAACTATATTTTATTATTTTTTGTGAATATTTCTACTAAATATAATACTTGTTAAATAATAGATAATTTCATTTGAGTTGTATAATAAAGTATGATAATAGATTTAAATTATAGATCTTCTTTTTCTGAAAATTTTGATATATAATACATAATTATCTGAAAACTATAAACCATTTTTGGTGCCGCCGCCCGCACCGTCGTCTCCGCGCCCTGCCATGCCGCCCTGCCGTGCCGCCTCCGTTCAGGTTAGTATGTTGTTAATTTTGGTTAATTAGTATTTAGGGTTAGTTAGTATATTAGTATTAGGTTAGTATTTACTATTATTATATTAGTATTAAGGGTTGATTAGTATATAGGGGTAGTTAGTATTTAGGGTTAATTAGTATTTAGGGGTAGTTAGTATTAGTATTAGGTTAGTATTAGTATTTAGGTTAGTATTAGGTTAGTTAGTATTAGTATTTAGGTTAGTATTAGATTAGTATTAGTATTTTCTATTAATATTAGTATTAGGTTAGTATTTAGTTAGTATTAGTATTATGTTAGTATTTAGAATTAGTTAGTATTAGTATTAGGTTAATTGTATATGTTAGTATTTATATAGGATTAGTTAGGGTTAGATAGAATACTTAGTTAATTAGGTTTAGTTTAGTTAGTGATAGGTTTAGGGCTATTGTTATTAGGGCAATATATACTTAGTGATTTAGTTACTGTTTATGTTTTATGATTGTTTATTGCTATTATTTAGTTATGCCGCGTCCATCTCGTCTGAGCCTACTGGACTCCGTCGGGGATGTCCGAGTCTGGGCTCCGCCGGGTTGGCACTGGGAGGTGCTACCTATCGGGACTCGTACCTTGGTAAGGAATCCGGGTATCATCGTCGACCCGGAGCTTCTTTGGTGGCGTCCACGAGGTCCAGGAGCAGTGCAGAGGGAGCCGGCCCCGAGGAGGTGGTACGTCGTCATATCAGGGAGGAGGACAAGCATGTACGACAATAAATGTATCTTTTGGAGACTAGGTTCTCCAATATCTGGCAGGTTCACGGATCTCACCCGAGCTATTCTCCGGTGATGGTTCCTCTTTTGTGGCTGCAGAGCTCCTGTAGCACAGAACGCGGCAGCCGCGTTCGCTAGTTTGATATGTATTAATAATGTATTTTATCTTAATAATGTACTTTATCTTATACTTTATCCTATAATGCACCCGAGCTATTCTCCGGTGATGTATTAATAATGTACTTTATCTTATATTATTGTACTTTATCTTAATCAGTAAGTACTGTATCCGAGTTGTCGCAGTTGTAATATTCTTTTACTTAATGCAATATTCTTTTTCTGTATTAGTTAAGCTATGGACGGTAGACAGAATGAAGAGGAGCTTCTCAACATTATAGATAAGGGTACTGGGGGGTCTTATTATGATGACTCCGAATATCTTAATTTGTCTGGAGGAGACGATGGTGGAGAAAATAGTGGAGACGATGGTGGTGACCATGGTGGAGACCATGGTGAAGACACCATAATAATGACAAACTCCGTCGAGGTATATAAAGCCTCTATCGATCGTGCACTAGTATAGATGCACTAATTGATTCGTATATATGTACTAACGAATGTTTCTTCTCTTAGACCTCCGCTTCCGGCCAATCATCTACAAAGACAAGAGGCCCGACACATCAGTTGCCCGCGGATGTCCGTTTCAGCATTGACTTAGTCTCTTCGCAGGGTCAACCGCTGGAGCCCAAAGAAGCTGTGAATGCATTTACAAGTCAATGCGGAGTGATTGTTAGAGACAAAGTCCCGATCACCACATGAAATTGGAACAAGCCAGGAAAGAAAAAGGATCCAGCTGTGGCTAGTTTTGTAGATGACAGAGCGAAAGATACGATGTCGAATTCTCTCATGACACATTTCACCCTACCAGTCTTGGAGACTGATGAGCTCACACAGCAAATGACGAGGAAAGTCAAGCACTTTGCTCTTAAGAAGATGGCCGAACTATTCAAGAATGGAAAAAAAGATTGTACCACAAGTATGTCTTGAAGAAAACAACTCCTCCATTCGTTGGCCCACTAGAGTTGCAACAGGATAACTGGGCCGCATTTGTGGAATACAAGACCTTGGAACCAGCTAAGGCAATATCAGCAAAAAATAAGTTAAATGCATCCAAAAATAAATATCACCATCATATGGGCACAGGTGGCTACAGGAGTGCCATGCCTAAGTGGGATAAAGCTGAGGCTGACCTGGAGGCTAAAGGGGTCACTCTAGCTACATCTAGTTGGCCCTTGAGGTCAAGAAATTGGGTATTCGGGCATGGGGCATCATTAGACCCAAAAAAGGCCAGATTGTTGCAGCCGACGAAATTTCTTCACCCAAGAAAGAACTTGTTAAAGTGATAAAATAGGTTGAAGAGGGAACGTTTGTTCCCGACAGAGAGAACGATGACCTGACAAAGGCTCTCAGGAATCCTGAAAAGGCTGGACGAACAAGAGGGTTCAGATCTTCTTATCCATGGGTTATCGGGTTTCCCGAGCACCGTGACACGTACAAAAGCCAATCGAGAAGAACAAAACGGCAAAAAGAGGAGGATACGGAGCGGTTCGCGAGGTTTAAAGCCATGCTCCAGGAGCATCGTCAGGAGCTTAATGAACTTAAAGGACTCCGACAGCAAGATCCTACACCGGACAGTACGGTCGCTCCATCGCAATGGAAAAGCAGCATGGCTTCCACGGAGGGCCACGGTAATGATGCAACGATGGATGTGTACCCCGTGGATGCAATTAAGGAGAAGACTAGTTGTGAGCTACATGTTGAACTGAAGAATATTTCCATGAAGGTGGCGGTCGGCTTTGCTTTATCTTCTGCACCGGGAGCGACCTACCATTGCAATCCGATTCTAGCTGGCTATGCTCCTGTCGGTGTGGATAAAATTCTACCTATGTGTCAGTCACTACAGCTTGACATCCCTGGAGGTGAAGGGGAGATGACACTGGGAGAATTCACGAGTGGCTTCATTCTTTGGAAAAAAGAATACACCAAGTTTCCAGGCTCGACACCAAGGCCACCTTCTCCACCGAGAAACAATTCATCACCTCCAAGGCAACCGTCTCCTCCCAGTGCACCGTCTCCTTCAAGTCCCCCTCCAAGTGCACTGTCTCCTCCTAGTAATAGTCCAATCCATGACCCCAACACGAGTCCATCTCAATCTACGCAGCCGCCTCCACCCACTAAGGGCCAAAAGCGGAAGAATACCACCGCTCCGTCGAGCGATAACTGACGCCCAAAGCGACCGTTGTCGCCCCTCCCAAGTGTACCGCCGGTTCCTCCCAAGAGGGCTTACGACCTGACCGATGAGGAGACCGATGCGGTCGTACGGGCCGAAGTGGATGCTCATTTTAAAAAGAAACAACCTGAGCCAGAGGTCCAAATAAAACCAGAAACCAAGGAGCACTTTAGGAAATTACTGACGCAGCCATCCCAAGCTCAGTTAAATGCGCCAGATGACTATACATGATGTCTTCAGAAGACACTGAAACAGAAGAGATCAATCGGTAGAGGAAGCATCACAAAAGAGGTTCCCTAACAGGGGGAACAAGCAAAACAATCGAGTGGTAGCGGAAGCATCAGAACAGACGTCCCCCAGCTGGGGAAACAAGCAAAACAATCGAGTGGTAGCCGAAGAACCAAAAGAGATGTTCCCCAGCTAGGGAAACAAGCAAACCAATCGCTCCCCCACTCCAGCTGAACATACCCGAACCTCAACTATATGAGGTAGAACCTATGGATCCGGAAACGGCTAGAATATTGGCCGAGCAATGTGGTATGCCTATTCATGAAATTCTTCACGGCGATATGCCCAAGGCTGAGGTAGCACCCAAATTTGTTCACGGGGAGCCTCTGGTCAGTTCTGAGAGGCTTCGGGATATGCCAACACAAATGCGATGATTCCATGAATGGTACATGAAAGCATCAAAAGAACAGCAATATTGGCTCTTACTGAAAGTTCGAAAATCGCATTACTTCACTGAAGACAAGGTCCCTACTGAATTTACAGAATTATTTCAGTTATTCAATCTAAGTGAACTTGACAAAACTATCCTCAGCGCGTATTGTCTGTAAGTGATTACTTTATTTATGTAATTAGGTCTCTATCTCAGCTTGTTCAATTCATTGCCGGTAAGTATACTCACTATATTCTTTTGTACGCTATATATAATGATGCAGAATGAAGATGCTCGATTGTAAAAGAAAGGCTATCAATGGATTTGGGTTCATTGACCCACATCGAGTTCATGGAGCTATACTAAAGGATAAACCACTGGAGACCGAGCACAACTTGTTGCGTTTCTCACGAAACAACATTTCTGTAATGAAATACTATTTCCTTACCACGACGGCAAGTGAGTTTTTGTACACATTAACTTTTGCTTACTCGATGTTCAGTGTAAATGATGAGTTACTGACGTATGTAAACCTTGCGTAGGTACCATTGGATTCTTCTAAGCATTTCACTTGACTTGGGAGGAGTTCACATCATGGACTCACTAAACAAAGACATTGAAAACTACCGCAGCATTATCGATGCGCTCCAGAGGTAATTTCAACCATTATCGCACTATATCGGTTTCTTTAGTTCATTTTCTGGGATATCAAGTAGTTATTAACTTATACATTAATTTTCTTTGTCGGGTAGGGTTTGGACACAGTTTAAGAAACATGTCCGCGGTCAATGGCGTGATGAGCTATTTTTTAAATCACTCTCGGTAAGTAGTACGAGCTAAGTTGACGCATCTATTTAATTCTAGTTTATATGCATTTATCATGCTAGAGTTATTATTTGATTGAATTCTATTCTTTTAAAGTGCGCGAGGCAGCCACAGGGAACTAATCTATGTGGATTCTACGTGTGCGAGTTCATTCGCATCAGTATTGAGAAGCCCTCGAAAAATGTTCGAGTAAGTAAATAATATATTCACCCTTTATTTTTATTACAAAATGTTGTGTTGAGTCTAATTCATACGATCTCTTTTTTATATAGTTGGACGCAATGCGGGACAAGCTCCTGCTAGAGGACCGCCTAATAACAATCCAAGAGGAATTTGCTGCATTTTTTGTCGACGAGGTCATAGACCCACGCGAAGAATACTCTATACGTAAACCCTAAAGCATCCATGTAATGATCTCCATTTAATCAAATAGACATGCTCTGGACCCGGTTGGGACTCCATGTATGCTTGTAAGAGAAATTATATTAGATATTGCGTCAATGTGTACAAGTACTGTGTAGTAGCGTTCTATATGTATACGAAAACTTGTTTCTAATGAATACACAAAATAAAAAATAATTGAACACAAAACACAAAATGAAAAGAAAAACACAAAACCCTAAAACCCCATCCCCTGCCGGGGCAGCTAAATAGCCCAAAATGCTGCGGCGGCAGGGAACCTTTAGTCCCGGTTCGTAACACGACCCGGTGCTAAATGTCCTGCCGCCCAGCGCGCCTAGCAGGCCACGTGGTTGAACCTCTAGCCTCAGTTCATAACAGAACCGGAGCTAAAGCTTACACCTTTAGTACCGTTTTCGCAGTTCCGGTTCGCAATCCGGGGCTAAAGGCCCTTAAGAACCGGGACAAATGGGCTGTTTTTTATTAGTGTCCTAGCGGATAATGCAAGGTACGTGAGTGTTGGTGTTTAAAAAAAAGCCATCGATCTTTTATGTTGGAATTGATCCCCGGATCCTTGTATGTGTGAAAAAAGAGAGGATTTCTTAGCTTCCTAGCGTGAGTACGCGAGACTGCACGTGAGAAAAAAAATGGAAAAAGTCTGCTCGCTATCGCTCGAGCGCAGAGACATCTGCTCTCTTGCGTGAAGTAGTCCAGCGCGAGAAAAAAATAAGATTGCTATAGAGATTTATTTTTTGCCCCGTTTTGAGCTGCTTTGGAATGTTTTTCTCTGCCTAGGGAGTTGTCACGCGGTATATTCCTCCGAAAGCCGATCGTGTACTTTTACAGATCGGATCAACTCTAGATTTTTTTGTTGCAGTGCCGTTTTGTTTCAAATTTTCTGAAACCGTGCAAGGATATCACCAAACAGTCTATGGAGAAAGTTTTTGCCTGCGAGGATGAATTTTTTTTCAGGAGATACTTTGGGTTTGAGGTGTATACGTGGCAAAAAGTCTAGTGCTGTTTTCAATGACTATCTCGATCTCCTGAATGGAGTGGCACGTGATGCATCCAAATTTAGCTGGTGCCTATATAGACTTGCGATAGTTGAGGAGTACCTGGGAAATGCACATGGAACAGGGTTTCCATCGATGTCGTAAATATAATGGCAAGTTTAGTGGATATGATGGGTATGTTCTTGCTCATCGGCGTGTGGACAAGGAATTAGATAGTTGCTGGTCTGAGACGGTTGGCACAGATGGTTTTTCTCATACTTGGGAGGACTACAAAAGTTTTCTCCGTGATGGTTTCATATTACCGTATATGGAGGAAATCGAGCAGCCGCCCATGGCTGTGAATAGGATAGTGCATGTTGGCAAGAGTATAACACTTATACCGAAGGTCGTGACGGCTGTAACTACTCATGCAAAGTTGATAGTTGTTCCATTGCCGACAGTTAGCAAGGTGGCAACCACGATTTCTAAAGCGTTATCTGTTGATGTTGTTAAGGCTGATATTGTTACGAATGTCATGGAGGATGATGTTGTACCATTTAGTGGGCTAAATTTGCAACTCAAGAAAGTACAAGGCGATGCTTGCATGATAGTTGACAAGGGCCAACGTTGGAATTTATTTTACGCGCAATGTATGATCAAAGGCAAAGCATGCAAGTTGATTATTGATGGAGAAAGCTGTACTAATGGCATTAGCAAGGCAATGGTGGCAGCGTTGGGGTTGTCCACATGGCGTATTTCTGAACCTAAGCATCTACAGTGGTTAAATAGATGCGGTATGGTGAAGATAACTCATAAGGTGCGTGTGCTATTTACAGTTGGTGATTATGTTGATGAGATTGAGTGCGATGTGTTGTCATTGGAGGTATGTGGGTTGTTACTTGATCGTCCATGGTAGTATGATCGCAATGTTACACATGCTGGAAGAGCAAATACATATTCTTTTATGCATGGTGGCAAACAACAGACTTTGAAGCCTATGCAGGATGATCACATAAAGTCTAATGTAGAGCTGGAGATATATAAGGAGAAGGTATGCAAGGCTAAGCCAAAATCTATGCTAGCTAAGGTGCATGATGGAGAGCATGATGCACAGTGCGACAATGTTGATATTGCTTCAGCTATGCCTGTAGATGACAAGATAGTGGAACTTGTTAGTGTCAAGCCAGTTGAAGTGCATCCTCTTATTGTTGAGAGGAAGGATGTTGCAGCATGTGTTTAGAAGGTTGTTTGTATTGACACAGGTGTTCAGACGGATGATAGTTGTGCTCCTGATGTTCCAGTGCATGTGGTGTAGCGGGATAACAATAGCATTTTTGTTAGCACACATGTGAGGTGTTTTGTTGGGACAGTTGTGAGGATGCATAGAGGAAAGGATGGACATGTTCGTCAGTTGTGTGGTCTAGGCATTACTCATCTTATGCAAGGTCGTGCAAAGAAGGTCCATGTTCAGCAACCACAGGTTCTAACAAGAGTTGAGAATAAGAAGAAGACGGTGGCACCTAGGTCCAAGCTCATATGGAGACGCAAGGAGGTGCAGGCGCCAAGGGATGTTTCAAGTCAAGAAAGCCGAGAGGGAGGATGCGGAGTGGAAGGCAAGCAAGACATGAAGATGGCGAAGATGCATGAAGTTATTGTTCATATCACACCACCTTTCCGACCCGACCCGCACGCATTAGGGACAACACTTCTTGAAGGGGGGATGATATGGGCACGAAGGAGGAGGTGAAGCCTAATTTCAGGACTCCACCTAGCTAGGTGATGTGGGCATACCATTGATGATTGGTACACTAGGACGACCTATAATATGTAATGATAAGTCTAAGGTTGTGTCAAACATTGTTTCTATGTTATTGAGTTCGAGTCTAGGTTAGGTTCGAGTCCGTTTTTCTGTTCGGTTTGGGTCTATCCAATTGACTAGTTGCGGACCTCCTATATAAAGGAGCCAGCCGCCTAGGGTTTAGGGGAGTTCAGTTGTTTAGTCTAAAAACTATATAGTGCTCCATCGTGTATCATCCCTCCGGGGATGGTGATACTGTTAAATATTATATCGAGTGATTTGCTGCGAAGGTTCTTGTGTGCATCAAGGATTATCGAGTTGTGGTTTGAGGCGTGGTGATCTTCATCATGTTACTTGCTGGATTGATTCCTTTTCTTCAGGTACGTTCATCGGTGTTATTGGAAGATTACCTACCTGGTTGACTCGATGTGAAAGATCGGGACAAAACTCAAGAATCACCAAAACAATAATTAAACAACTGTGTCACGAAACAATGCTAGGATATGTCCAGAAACACATTAATCATTATGCAATACCCAGTACATAGTAGAAACGACATCATTATCAAATATTTGTGATAGCATAAGATTAACCAATTGAACTAAAAACATCAGCATCATCAACATAATGGTATATTAAACATGATTATGTGCTAATGGTAAAATATGGAAATGAAGTTCTAAATTTATGTGCCGGTACTATATGATCAATTGGACCTAGAGAAACTAGTAGTAACTGATTAATTTATGAATGACCAACACTGCTCAAGAAAATATATACTATGAATGAATCCCACGGTGGATTTAGGGTTTAGAGGAAATGTGGGGAGTATGGTTCATGAATTCCAATAGAAATAAAACCTAAAATAGCTAAGCTAAAATCTATGACCGAATCGTATGACAGATTTAGGGTTTACAAGCGACTAGGGTTTATACGAGACTTGGGTTGAGGGTCCATGGATGGACTATGATGGAACCACGCGCACGACAGAGGAAATAAGGATTACTATTGATGCCAACAAAAAGAAGAAAAGTTTCCTTTTGCAACGACTTGGTCCGAAGGTCATCGTAGAAGGCGCGTCTTCTGCGATGAATTTCTCGGCTCGGCCTTGGCCGATGGAAATCTTTTTTTTCCGGTTTCGTGGCCCTCTACTATGACGGAACCGCTAAAAATATGGAGGAAGCTCGGATAGCGCGTGGAAAAAGCAATATTTTCATTTCCTCGTGTGATGTTGACTCGCCGAACTCTTTTGAGGCGTGTGGGTCCCACACGTCAGTGTCTCTAGTGGACCATACTTTCCGGCCGCGCCTCCCTGATTTGAACTCGGTAAGGTTGGTCGAGGCGTCTGCCGTTTAGTCAGACTCCTAGGTCTCACATGTCAGCCTCTCATTAGAAAAATCGTGTGTATGATGAATTTCTTTTTCTTCACTCGCGCTATCCTTTTCTGAATTGATAGCGTTACTCGATGCATCTACCATTTAATCAGGCTGCTCGACCCACATGATATCCTCTCATTAGAAGAAACTTGTGTATGATGGAATTTTTTCCTTCGCTCGCGCTACCCTGTTTCGAAGTTGATAGCGCTGCTTGATGCATATACCGTTTAATCAACCTCTTGAGCCCCACATGTCATCCACGCATTAGAATAAATGTGTGTATGATGGATTTTTTCCCTCGGTCGCGCCTTTGTGTTCCACACTTGATAGCGTTGCTCGCTGCTTCAACCGTTTATATAGGCTGGTGGTCCCCACATGTCAGCCTCCTCTGTGCAGGAAACATGTGCATGCTAGTCTTTTTTCTTCTCTCGCGCCTTCCCGTTTGGAACTTGGCAATATTGCTCGATACAACACCTATATAATGTCTTCCTACTGGGTCCACATATCAGCCATCTATGTAGAGGAAACATGTGTATGTTGGACATTTTTTTTCGTCGCGTCCCTGTTGGTTTGACCTTAGTAACATTGTTCAATGCGGCAGTCGTGTATGATCTTACTGCTGGGGCTCACGTGTCAGCCTCTCTAGACAAGAAACGTGTCGATCTTGGTCTTCTTTTTTCTGGCTGTACAAGTACTTTTTAAACACGCTCGCTAAACTTGATCTCTTGTATGGTAAGGTTGATGGGCGCTAGCTGGAGGCAGGTGGGTCGGCTATGTCAGCCTCTTAGTGCAAAAATATTGCTACAGATAAACTACATGCCTTGCCACTACACAAGAAAATTGTTATGCTTTTATAAAACATAAAAAATGTATACTAACATCGTATATAACTTATTTATTTATTTTCTTAAAAAATTGCTTGTCCATCTGCTATGCGTGATTGCTAGCAGCTCAACTAAAAAAGGTTAAGTATAAATAATATAGTAGGTAGTACTTAAAAAACATGGATAGGCGGAGTTTTTTAGGGATGGGTGGATAGTGCCCAAAAAAGGATGAATTGAAGAAAAATGGGCCAAGCAGGGATTGATGGGCTATTATCCATGGACTATTTTTCATGGGCTCTCGCCCAATCTAACTGGACTATTTGCGCAGCCGAATGACCCAAAACATGGCCGAGTTAGAAGGTCTTGGGCTATAATGAGGCCGGGTGGGCTAATTTCTTGGGCTTGATAGTTAAAATCACAAGGTACATGCTGGGGCTCGGCCGGATTCAAAACAAAGATGTCAACAAGGAAAAAGGTATAAAATATGAGCGCCTAGATCCCAGGCGCCTCTTGAGAACTTTTTATGTTAAGGCGCTCACGTCACCCTACTAATTGTGCTAATTCATAGTTGTAACCTAGTAGTTGCAACTCATTAAATTCCCAGTTACAAGGTAGTTGCAACAAATGTGTAACCCTAATGTTGCACGAATCGCGAGGTAAATCCAATGGCAAGAGAGATGACTCTTGAGAACTGACAAATCCGATAAAATATTCATAGATATTTTTGTGAAAATTGTGAACAAACACCCTGCGCCCGCCAAAAGCTTCCACTGAGACCCCAAACTTTCCTAAGCACACCCTCAATCGAGCGACCAGCCCCTGTCTATTCATATTTTGCGCCGTTCTTATGGGAGATGCACTGGATTAGAATCGGGCCGCAAACTTCTCCACGCCTTAAAAAACTTCTTGACGCCTTTCTATCAACAGTTCCGGCCTACCACCATTGGCCGCGCTGTTCTTGACAAGACGCACCGGCCAGTGGTCAGCTGGGCGATCCCCACGCTTCGCGTTCTAGATTCAGGCACTGGACATTCTTTTTGGCTTTGGTTTGTTCTCCACCTCTCCTAGAGATAGTTAAAGGTTGTGACCATCTAGATTTACAAGGTGCTTGCATATTTGGTTAGGTACATTCTTTAGGTAAATCTATAGTAAAGCTCTGGACAGAACAGTTGGAAAATATCTTAAAAGGACTTGGCAGAGATCCTGTGCAAGCTTTTGACATGATATATTCCCCATCCTTCTTTGATAGGATGGAGCATTTGGCTATTGATATACCTGGCGAGGAAGTACTTAGATGTACAGTACAATATAGATGGATGTACCCTATAGAATATCGACTTCACATTTCCAAAGATTGGGAAGATATCCGTAGACAGTTTGATAAGTGAGTGTTATGCAAAGATAGCTTCACATATAATGTAGACTATAGAAAAGTTAGATATATTCAGATGTCTGACTTGGCTATGTTTTGTAGGTTCTTCACAAAAATAAAAGTACCAGCAAATTTCGTTCCACTAATAAAAAGGCTAGATGGACTAAGATCTAAGGATCATATAAGACGCTCAAAATGCACTGTGAATTGTCTATGAATTGTCTAGATGGGGTAACCTCCTGTCTATTTTGTAACGCTAGATTCCAGAGCTTGAACAACAACTTCAGCTTGCATTTCCAACGGTGTCTGCCATAGCGCTAATGTACCTTCTATGGGACGCAGCTAGAGGTTGTCCTAATGAACCTGCACTGGATTGCGTTTAGACTCGAAATGCCGCACTTGACATTGCCATCCCAAGGAAAAGAAGGTTATGGATCTGGTAATAACGCCTTTGATACATTGCAAATGTCTCTATAATATTTAATGTTCCATGCTTGGTTTTATCTACTTTCTTGTGTTTTGTCCACACTTTGGAGTACTTCTCATATGATTTCTTGGACTAACCTATTAACAAGAGCCACAATTCTAGCTGCCTGTTTTCTGCTGTTTTGGTTCCAGGAAAGTCAGAAAATAAATATTCTCGGAATTTGACGGGACAAAAGCCAAAAATCCTATTTCACCAAAAGACTCCCGGAGCCAGAATATGAGACGGAGTGGGGCTGGGCCCCAGCCACACCACTTGGCCACGCGGGGTGGGCCTGGCCGCGCCAGGGGGTGGTCTGGCCGCCCTAGGCACCCCCTCGGTCTCCCTCTTCGCCTATAAGATGACTTCTGACCTAAAAACTCATGGGGGTCGACGTTTTTCCAGAAGGAGTTCCGCTCTGCCGCCACCACCAGATTCCACGAAACAGCACCAGAAACTCTATTCTGGCACCCTGCCGGGACGGGGAATTGGAGGAGATCATCGGCATCATCATCACCATTGCTTCTCGATCGACCATCCATGTTTCCCCTATATATGAGTGAGTAATCCCCCGTTGTAGGCTATGTGGATGGTAGGGATTGGATGAGATCGTTCATGTAATGGCATCAGATTGTTAGGGCATGGTGCTTAGTATCTTCTATTAGTGCTTTATGACTTTGTTGCGACTTGTTATGCTTAATGCTTGTCACTAGGGCCCGAGTGCCAAGATTTCAGATCTGAACATGTTTTTGATTCATTATGATAGTATTGTTTATGGTCTTATCTACAAGTTGTATACACACGTTGTTGTCCGCAACCAGTGGCCCCGAAGTGACAGAAATCGGGATAACCGGAGGGAATGGCTTTGATGTGAGGATCACATGTGTTCACGGAGTGTTAATGCTTTGCTCCGGTGCTCTATTAAAAGGAGCACCTTAATTGCTAGTAGTTCCCTGGAGGCCCCGCTACAAATGGGCTGCCAGGACAAAAGATGTTGTGCAAGTTCTCATTACGAGCACGTATGACTATATATGGAACACATGCCTAGGATTATCTAGTACTTGGATGCTTTATCTTATTTATCTGCAATTTCCCTATGTTCTGTTTGCTATGTGAATTGTCTTGTCCATGCAACGCCCGTCCATCCATCCCTATGCCTACCACACTCGAATCCCACTATTTACTGCTATTGTTACTGCTGTCTTTACTTTACTGCTGCTGCTACTTTGATATTTCTACTACAAAACTATTGCTACTAATAAACTGATGTGAGCAAGATTGTTTCTAGGTGCAGCTAAATTGACAACTCAGTTGTTAAGTCTTATAAATATTCTTTGGCTCCCCTTCTGTCGAATCAATAAATTGGGTTTCACTTCACTCAAAAATACTGCGATACACCCCCTATACTTGTGGGTCTTCAGCCTTCTGTAGAACAAGATGCTGGAGGTGATGATTTCCTATGGCAATCCCTACCATTCTATGGCTTGTACGAGTAGTTATCGTAATATAATTGAATTACATGTCCCTCTCTATCAATGAAAAAGACATATCTTTTGCCTTCTTTCACAAATAAATAAATATTTGCATGTATCCTTGTGTTAGTTGATGCAAAGAAGATACTGTTTTCTGTTCAAGTCATGTGAACAAATATATTTGTATGTAGAGACATAAATGTGGATTGAGTGACAAAATCAGCATAAATTTGCCAGATGAATAACACAAGCATAATGGAATTACAAGAAATGGAACATATCCATCTTTTCACCATGCTTGTAAAAAGGAGATAAGCCAGGAACCACGCCTACAAGTGGCAGAGGCCAATTCTCGTGCAGCTCAGCTAGCATTGGTTTATCATCGATAATACTTAAGCATCCGAATATGATTACATTCTAGTAGTAGTTCCAGTTCCACACTATTGTTCCATAGGAAAAAGTGTAAGAAATGCGTAAGGAACTCCACCTCTTGGAGAAAAAAAGAAAGTCCACCTCTTGAAGAAAAAAAGGAACTCCACCTCTTGGACAATTCAGTGTGAAGAGAGTAGCTATTAGAGTCTATGTCTAGTACTAGCTGTATGGCCCAATCATAGCACGTTATTACTAGTACTAGTATGTATCAGTCTTTGCAGGTGCCTCGAAGGAAACAAAATAAAGCTTTGCGGGTAATAAATGGCCATGGCAATTTCCAAGATACACAATATTTTACTTGTTCATTTTGATCTGGGCGATAGCCGGAGGATAGATGAGTACTAGATGCTTCATGTCTTGATCCATCGAGCTGGAGTAGAAATTTGGATATCTAAAAACCTGAATTGTCGTGTCAAACCAATGCTGGTTGCATGCAGCTTGACCAAACAAACTTACTGAACTATTTTACTACATGTCTAAAAAACTACGGAGTATAGTAGTCTTACTACTACCATGTAGTACATACTACAAGAAGTACTAGTACAGTAATGTTACATAGAGAGTTCCATATTCATCTTGTAGCACCAAAAATAGAAGTTGTGCCAATATAGTACTATAGTAGTCATGTCCAGGTTGCCTTACAGGAAAAAATAGTACGATGAGCAAAAAGATCTATCTATTTATGTACTCCTATTTATGTATACTAGTAGTACTACTCAGAAATGGCACAAGCGTGTGCTCTACTAGTGCGCCTCCACACGTAGGGTAATTCAGTAATACTAGTACGGAGTAGATCGCCACCACATGGTCGCGTGATTATTATGCATTGGTCCATGCCCCAGTCGTGGGCACATGTCATAGAAGTAAAAAAATTATGAAAAATCGAATACTCATAAATAATTAATCCCTCCATCCTTAAATAGTAGTAAATGATTTGGCTTTGTCTAGATACGCATGTATTTCGACGCATTTTAGTACTTAGATTCTCCCTCATTTCCAAAATAGAAAGCATACTAGGTTTTGTCAAAGTCAATATTTATAAAGTTTGATCAACTATATGTACAAACATACTAATAACTTACATAATGTTAAACACATATAATATGAAAACATGATTCATGATTATTCTGATAACATTAAGTTGATGTCATAGATGTCCATATTATTTTTTAGATATTTAGTCAAACTTTATTATGTTTGACTTTGACAAAAACTAATGTGCGTCCTAATTTGGGAAGGAGAGAGTACATGCCAAGTCAGTTAATTTGGGATGGATGTACTACTACTCCGTACTAGTAGTAGCCGAAGTAACATAGTATGGAGTATTAAACAGTAAAACTCATTCTATGCCAAATACAACCTTCCTAATTCCAAAGAGACCTTGGCTCCGACTTCTAGTAATAATACATCATCCGATTCATGTTAGGACCATTAAATGAGAAGATGAAGATCAATTCTTCTTGTCAATAAAAACAAATAAGAGTTTTACTCTGGTGTCCTCCCGTTCTCCCAAACTTAGAAATCTGAAAACATAAGAATGGCTAGGATTGGCCGATAACCCTTCAGGTCCTCCAAGCCGAAGAGGCATTGGTTAACCCTCCTTGTGTTTTAAATTTCTTAGATTTGAGAAAATGGGGAGGATTAGAAGCAAGCCTCAACACTGAAAAACACCTCTTCGTCATCTCAAACGTTCGAACAGTAGTGCAATTGTACCATAGGCACATTGAGGAACGTGAGATCTCAGAGTGCGACCCTACCCCGGGATGCGTAGCTCATAGCCACAATTAGCACATATGGGTGTTTGTCAAGAAGTCTGTCGGCGTACCGCAACACGCAGAAGTTATACCAATTTGCTTTACCGGATAAAAACTATGATCAAAATCATCAATGTATTTATGGCACGTACTCACGAACGGCATGAGCTTGTGCTCGACGATCACATCAAACGCACAATATTCTCCACTGTGATGGATCCTCACGTAGATCACAACCATGCATGGTCGTTTGATTATGCATGGTCCATGGAGTTAAGAACACAAACAATCCTTATACTTGTGTGTGGGGCTCGATTTAGCCCTCCAACTCGTGATTTGCTAAAGTTTACGCACAAACTTGTCAACATGACTAAATTTAGTTGTAAGTGAGGTTTGCAGTCAAAATTGTGTTAGCCTGGATGACACATAGACGTTGGTCATCCATGCAGGAGAGCATCTGCCCTATAACATCGGACCTAGCGCCTCTCATATAATAGCTAGTTAGGGTGAGCTAAACTTCTACAAGATTGATTTTGTGAAACTGACATGTCAGATAATTATAAGATATGTTCTATTCCAAATATCGCACATAACTAACCCTAGTTAAATTGTTTTTCCTTGGATTGTGCCCTGATCTTCCCGAGCACATCTCGTGGTTGGAGCTCAAGTATGGAGAGTGGCGGCTCTAGTGGTTCAAGCTCGAGTCCGAAGGAGTATCATTTGCCCAACATAGAGCTGCTCATTGTTAAGTGTGACCAATGCAAGCATCATTTCTTGAAGAAGTACACCACCTAGACCAATGTCCACGAGAATCCAAATGGTATTTCTTCAAGTGTGTCCTTGTCACAGGATTAGTGAGGTGGGCTGCTTTGGATTTGCCTCCAGTTTTCTCACGTGTTTGAGCTAAATTTCTTTCTTAATATGGATGTTGAGCTAATTTTGTTTTTTGGTAATGTAACCCCAATGAGTGTAATATGTTGAATTGGTCTAAGAAACACTTTGTTTCCTTCTATCGAACACAACAAAAATAAAGTGGCATGGCGGTGAAAACGTCGTGGTGTTGCTTACACGGAAGGATATGCGGGGAGGGGAAGTGACAGTTGATATGCAAATATTGGGTCTGTTGTTTATTGTTCGAGATGCCCTACGTGCAAAATTCTAGGGCATCCTATCCTGCATGCTGGACCGACTTCGATGTGTCGTCTACACCAGCGTAATTTCGATGGCAATCCTGGTTCAAGACTTAAATCAAGTCAAATGGACAAGTTTGGGCATAAAATTTTGTAATCACTGAGTTAGATGACTAAATCGAAGCACCATAAAAACGGTTAGTGTGTTTATCTCTGGTCCATGTCATAGAAGTGAATAATTACATAAAAGTTGTAATAAACCCCTAAATACTCCATAATAATATTAGCCGCAAACTTAGTTTACATCCAAAATGCATCCTTCCTAGTAGCAAAAGAGAACCTATATACGAGTACTACTAGTAAATTGGAGTAGTAAAATTGTACTACTAGTAGTACTTTTTATCTGCTAATACACCATTACAGTCTTGATCATCAACCATAGTTTAAGATCATTTTTCCTATCAATGCAAATATAGAAAGATACATGGGTGGATTGTCTAACCTTCATCAGGAACCGCGGAGGCACCCCGAGGTATGTCCTGAGCTTGTCAGACGGGAAGTTGGCCGGCGACGAGCTACTCATCAGCTTGATTAGCACATTAAGGCTCTGAATCATCGAGAAGTCCACCGACCCCGGCGGGCCAGGCGCACATAGTTTCACCATGTACCGTGGCCACACGCACCTATCCTGCCTGATGCATACCAAGGACACGAAGGCGCACGGGCCGAGCGCACTTATGGTTAGGCCGAACACGGAACCATCATCTCCGTAGAGGAAGCGCGTGAATCCCCTCGTGCTTGTTGGTGGCGGAATCGGGATGAGGCCAAAGAAGGCGCTACCCTAGATGGCCCTGGTTACTATGACCCCGTGGGCCTCCTTCATGTGGGGAAGGAGCCCTGCCGGCAAGGCAATGAAATCACAGGCGGGATCCATGCAGGAGCACGGGCCATGCGCGCACACCATCTAGTGCTCGTCGAGCTTGTTGAAGAGACCAAGCTAAACCAGCCGTCGTAGGGGCACTCAATCATCTCCTCAGACTCGACCACGTCCATAGCAGCCGGCTCACGGTCGAATCCGCTGACGCGGTACACGAACTTGTGGGAGTGGTTACAGAGGGAAGATTGGCTCACCGACGTAGTGCCCGCCGGCCAGAAACCTGGGTTGGGTGGGCATACTGAAGAGTATATTGATTGAGTTTCATACTATACTGGCATGATTGTATAGTAATACGCTAGGCATTGGCGCACCGGTGGTGGCTAAGGCTCTGCACTTGGCCACTTTTTTCTTAGACAGTTTTCACACATTGTGGATGCGTCGTTAAAACAAAAAGGCTGCAAAGATTTGACAGGTGAGTAAAGCAGGTGTCACGCTATACTGTACCAGACTGTACAAGACAGACATAGGGAGAGACTGAGGCAAGAATATCCACGTGAGTGAGAGGCAAGAAGATCTACTCCTCGAGAGAGACGAAAAGCCTGCGACCTGGTGCATGGTGTACAATGCTGCAAGGGGGAAACCGAGGACTACGTGCATGTCTTCGACACCAACCTGTAATTAACTTTTTTGGTCTTATCAAATTTAAATGGCCATAATAATCCCATATAGAGGGATTAGTAGTACTAATAGTAGTACATCTTAGAACAAATCAGACAAACTAGTACTACATTTGCTAGTGATACTTTTTTTGAGAAATTATAATTAGTAGTAGTACTTAGATATGTGAACAACCAATCCAAGTTACTACTCCAATAAAGAGTACGATCACTCTATTTTATGGATTCTTTTTTACTATACGTACTAGTAGTAAAAACTAGAATGTAGATTATTTCAGAATAAATTTTGGCTCTACAATATCTAGAATACGCGCAAACCTCAAAAGACACTTCATTGCTTAGTTTCAGGGATCTTGTGCTAAATGCATGGACTTGGATGTAATTTTCATTTTTATGAGGTCCTTGATGTAACTTGTACTTCCACCGACTGTGTGTTAACTAAAGCACCTCGCTCCTACGGGACCTACCACAATTAAATAAAATTACACTGCCCCGATTATCAAATAAAGTGGAACATAGTTTCTTATAATTCCAAAGTTTTAGAAATAGGATGTTTCAAGATTCCCAACTAACCTCGCACATTTTATTAACTTTTTGCCGATTTAACGAAATTAGGTCAAGCTTTTGCTACACAAGTAAGGGCAATTGATTGCTATTGAATTAAATGTATTTTTAGAGGTAGATGGATGCATATTCATGTAGTAAAATATATCATCGATATTAGTTTCCAACCATCATGAAAGAACATTTAATTCTCAATTTTTCGAGTGATAACGAGATTGTTCTTTTACATAAAGAAACTCTAAAGAATATGGATCTGAATACCACAAGACAAGTTTTCAGACATAAATAGTGACCAACATGTTATACTGACGATACCCATATTTTATGAGCTTTTAATCTTCCAAGCTAACTCCGCCAACTTGAATGACTTTATGCCAATTATTTATCGAAATTAGGTCAAATTTGAACTATAAGTAAATTGTAGGTTGCTTTGAAAGTTCTATAAAAAATATTCTGGGGGTACCCATTCAGGGGTCAATTAATATATCATAAACCACTGAGAGTTTGGACGACACGTTCAACTTCTTGCTATGATTTTGCATCTTGACAGTTTAACAAAATTAGGTCAAACTTGAGCTACAAGTAAGTGCGAAAGATCTCTCTTGAATTAAATGTCTGTCGGTATTTGAAGACTTCCTAGCTAACTCTGCCCATTTGAATGACTTTATGTCGATTTATCAAAATTAGTTAATTTAAAACTATAAGTAAATTGTAGGTTCCTTTGAAAGTTCTATGAAAAAGCTTTTGGGGGTACCCATCGAAGGGTCACAATTAATATGTCCAAAACCACCGAGAGTTTTGACGATAGTTTCAACTTCTTGCTAAAATTTTGCATCTTGGAAGTTTAACGAAATTAGGTCAAAATTGAGCTAAAAGCAAGTAAGTGCGATAGATTTCTTTTGAATTAAATGTCTTTTCGGAGGTAGATGGGTGCATCTTCTTGTAGTAAACAATGTTGTTAGTGTAAGTTTCCAACTATCGGGAAAGAACATTCTCAATTTTTCGAGTGACGGCAAGATTATTCTCTCCTATAAAGGAAGTCCGAAGAATATGGATCTGAATGCCACAAGCCAAATTTTCACACATATATAGTGGACCAACGTATTGTACTTATGATTTCCCGTGATTTATGAGGTCTCAATCTTCCTAGCTTATCGCTCTGCTCACTTGAATGACTTTATGTCGATTAATCAAAATTAGGTCAAATTTGAACTATATACTGCAAGTAAACTGTAGGTTGCTCTGAACGTTTTACGAAAAAACTTTTGGAGGTACCATATCGATTAGGAGGTCACAATCAATATATGAGCAACAACCGAGCGTTTTGACAACAGGTTTGACTTTTTGCTAAGATTTTGCATCATGACACTATTTAACAAAATTGGGTTAAACTTGAGCTACAAGTAAGCGCGATAGATTGCTCTTGAAATATATGACTTTTTAGAGGTAGATGGGTGCATTTTATTGTAGTAAACAGTGTCGTCGATGTGATTTTCTAACTACTCAGGAAAGAACATCCAGTTCTCAATTTTCTGAGTGATGACGAGCGAGGTTGTTCTTTTCCGTAAAGAAATGTCTAAATAATATTGGATCTGAATGCTAGAAGCTAAGTTTACCGACATATATAGTGGACCAACATGTTGTACCAACGATTCCCATGTTTTATTTATGAGTATTCAAAATTCCTAGCTAACTCTACCCATTTGACTGAATGACTTTATGTCTATTTATCAAAATTAGGTCAAATTTGAAACTACAAGTAAATTGTAGGTTGCTCTGAAAGTTGTACAAAAAATCTTTTGGAGGTACCCATCGACGGGTCACAATTAATATATCAGAAAGCACCAAGAGTTTTGATGATAGGTTCAACTTCTTGCTAAGATTTTGCATCTTGACAATTTAACGAAATTAGGTCAAACTTGAGCTACTAGTAAGTGCGATAGATTGCTCTTGAATTAAATGTATTTTTAGAGGTAGATCGGTGCATCTTGTTGTAGTAAACAATGTCGCCAGTCTAAGTTTCCAACTATCAGGAAAGAACATTCATTCTACATTTCCTGAGTGAAGATGAGCGAGGTTGTTCTTTTTCCTAAGAAGTCTGAAGAATATTGGATGTGAATGCCACGCCAAGTTTACAGACATATATAGTGGACCAATAATATGTACCAACGATTCCAATGTTTTATGAGCTTTCAAACTTCCTAGCTAACTATGCCCATTTTAATGACTTTAAGCCGATTTATCGAAATTAGGTCAAATTTGAAACTACAAGTAAATTGTATGTTTTTCTTTGAAAGTTTTACGAAATATCTTTTAGTTTGGATTTACCCATCGAGGGGTCACAATTAATATATCGGAAAACAACGAGAGTTTAACGAAATTAGGTCAAACTTGAGCTACAAGAAAGCACGATAGATTGCTCTTGAATTAAATGTCATTTCAGAGGTAGATGGGTGTATTTTCTGGTAGTAAGCAGTGTCGTGGGTGTGAGTGTCCAACTACCACGAAAGAACACTCAATTCTACAGTTTCCGAGTGAAGACGAGCGAGGTTAGTTGTTCTTTCCCGTAAAGATAAGTCCGAAGAATATTGGATGTGGATGCCACAAGCCAAGTTGACAGACATATCTAGTGGATCGACAACATGTTGTACTTACGATTCCAATGTTTTATGAATTTTCAAGCTTTCCAGCTAACCCCGCCCATTTGAATGACTTTATGTCGATATCTCGGAATTAGGTAAAATTTGAAACTACAAGTAAATTGTAGGTTTTCCTTCAATAGTTTTACAAAAAAGCTTTTGGAGGTACCTATTGAGGGGTCAAAATTAATATATCAGAAACCAGCGAGAGTTTCAATGATAGGTTCAACTTCTTGCTAAGACTTTGCATCTTGACAATTTAACAAAATTAGGGAAAACTTGGGTTGGCTACAAGTAAACATCATAGATTTCTCTTGAATTAAATGTCTTTTCAGAGGTAGATCGGTGCATCTTCTTGTAGTAAATAGTGTCATCAGTGTGAGTTTCCAACTATCTTGAAAGAACATTCAATTCTACATTTTCCCAGTGAATACGAGCGAGGTTGTTCTTTTTTCTAATGAAAAGTCTGAAGAATATTGAATCTGAATGCCACAAGCCAAGTTTATAGACATATATATTGGACTGACTTGTTGTACCAACGATTCCCATGTTTTATGAGTTTTTAAACTTCCCATCTAACTCTTCCCATTAGAAAGACTTTATGTCGATTTATCGAAATTCGATCAAATTTGAAACTACAAGTACTAGTAAATTGCACGTGCCCTGCACGTGAGACTTGAAGGGTTCCGTAGCAGAAAACAAAAAATTTCCTACGTTGGAACCTCCTAACGCCCAAGATCTATCTATGTAGTAATGCAGTAACAACTGGAGCATATAGAATACATACCCTTGTAGACCATACATGGTTAACGTTCCGAGGGGAACATGGTTGAAGTAGTCAAACTCGTAGTTGACCTCACGGTCGCGATGCTCCTCGCAGGTCACCCCTTGCTCCATCTTCATCGTGCAGCAGCTTGAGCTCACGATATCCAAGGTTCCCCAAGTGTGACCCGTCGTGGTTTCATACACATACGGTGTACGATGACAACCTCCAACTCCTTGATCCCTACCGGGAGTGTGGAAGTAGATCTCTGGCTTGGAATCCCTGCAGTGCAATGGTGTGCTGCAGATGTGTCGTCTTGCGCGAACAGTCCTTTCGTGGGACCATGCCAACACGTGGAGATAACTATGTAGAGAGAGAGGGAGGAATTTTGTAAGGAAAATGCGTTAGAGAACATCTCAAATTGTGTCGTGTTTATTCCCCCCATGGGCTCCCCTTTATATAGGCGGAGGGGGGTGTGCCCTCCCCTTTGGGTTTCCCATGTGGGACTAAACAAGGGAGACAGGGGGAGGCGCTATGGGCCCTTAGGGCTCCATGAGCCAGCCGGCCTGGGCTTGGCCCCACCCCGTGCACAGCACTAGGCTGGCCGGATGGGCCCCCTTGAGGCGGCTAGGCTTTGGCCCTTGGCCCTTCCCTCCTACGGTGTTCCCTCATGGGCCCTTTTCCCTAGGAAGTTTGGCCCATTAGTGGAATACCCCTTCAAATTATATTTTAATATTATATTTAATATTAATTACATTAATTAATATGTAAATACATATTACAAAATCCGATTTGACCCAAAACACCTTTCGGTTCCCTTTTGATTTCCTCCAAATGACTTTGGAATTTTCCCGAAACAATTACGGTTCTCTCATGGAACTTTTGCAGTTTCCTTTTCTCTTTCACATGGTGATTCCAACTTACAGAGGATCTCTATCTGATCGCACCCTTAAGTGTATTTCCCATGGCTCGGGAATGGCACATACATGATCTCCATCAATGATCAATAGCGGGACCGGGATGCCCATAATGACCCATGTGCATTCCACGATGATAATGTCGTTTGAACCGTAAATGTCGTTTCCCATTCCCTTTGCCACTTGATACCTAGTCCACCCGAGATTTGATCTATGGTATCTCCATACCTTTGTTCGATCTTGTTATCGATGAACTTGTTTTCTCGTTCCCATGTCGTTGTATTCCGTGATCTAGTCACACACTTGCAAGCTTCATTAATTCAATGTCAGTGAGATGGCCACAAATGTATCTGTCTATTACATGGATGGGCAAATACTGGTCTTGATATATACTCCTCTACACGCCCCTTTGGGAAACCTGAGTGGCACATTTTTGATCATCCAGTCACGGAATGATACTTTATAACCATCTAAGCTCCCTTCAGAACGGTGATTTGCATTATCTCACAGTCTAAGGATTAGGTTGCGAGATTTCCTTAGTTTATCACTAATGGTGAACTTTGTAACTAGATCTCATTATGATACAACTTGTTGGGCTATTTGTCGATCGCATCATTCAACTAATGACATGACCTCATTGTCAATTGGCATAAATGCCCATGGTCTCGAAACCCTAGATCATCCTCATGACCAATGAACTAGTTTGCTAGAGGTAATTAGAGACTTGGTTTGTTTACATGCCACACGTGTATTGATGTTTCGTATTCATACAGTTATTGCATAGTATGAAACTATTATGAACTAATTGATATATGACAATAAAAACCTATTTATTATTTGCCACTATGGCATATCTCCTTTAGTCTCCCACTTGCACTAGAGTACAAATAATCTAGCTCGCATTTTACTCATCATAAACCATATCACATATGCGTGTATTGATCATGCATGCTTATGGAAAACGTCATGTCCATGTTCTATTTTACCAGATCATTATGTCTTTGCAAATCGTTAATGTCTTCCTAACTTTGACATTCATACCATTATCTCATAATGGGTTGAAGTAATCGTTTGGTGACAAAGTGAGACTTTGTTTCTAGTATTTATCGTGACGGTCACTTTCACCATTGTCACGTAAACTTTGAAACACACTTAGCACTCCTTTGTGTGTATATATAGTAGTTATGGAAACCGAGTGAGGTCTGTATCCAGGAGCCAGCAGTGACATTAGATCAGCCACAGCGAGCTTTCTCATGGGCACTATGCCCTAGGACACACCCTCTCCGTAAAGAAGAACTAGTCCCTCCACAACAATATACATCAAGTCAGATGGAGCCCTTATTCTTCTATATCCATGTAGATCCTAGTGCATGAAATGCAACTATGCGCCTTACTTTTCTTCTTTCCATTTAAGGACAAACTCAATTCTAGTTCAGTGATTAACTCAAGAATCACTTAAATACATCTTCTTACAGTTAAGAGCTTGTCCTTCCAACCAGAACCTCAGGTCACATTACATCGAGTATACAATATGGTTGTATGGAAGAACCTATGACTAAGGCCTATGAGATGCAACACATCTCTTTCTTTATTTTAACCATGGTTATAATACTAAGACTAACTCAATGCTTCATACAAGTAAGAACCTCTTTCTTTTGCTTGTTCCATTCTAAACTACTTTAGAATCCTATCTAGGATATTCTGAACATCTTCAGAATCAAGTCTAGGAAGCATTCGACTACGATGTTTATTAAACTAACTAATCTATCTCGATAGATCTCATTGTTTAATAACTTGTTCAACTTCATTCATATTTACTAACTTAAATGTTATCGATACCAATCACATCATTCATATATGTTGTGCACATATCTCAGAATGATTTTACGCTCCCACTCAAATATGGCATCGATATATGAGATCAAGGGATTTCACTTAGCCCCCACTCAAAATATGTCAACTACATATTAAGATTTGGCCAAGATACTTAGCTCCCACTCAAAATATGTCTCTTACATATTAATATTTGCCCTAGCTAACTAGCTCCCACTCAAATGCAGGTCCTTTCGATGATCTTGGACATTCCAAAATTCTTTGATCATCATCAAATTGAGAATTCCAGCTACGATATTCCAATATCCATATATTGCTGGTGTAAATCCAATAGACTCAAGCATCGCTACATTTGTAGTCAACTCCTTGAATTTTTCCATACTTTGTCACAAATCGAGCTTTACGTCTCCATTAAGTTTCATTTCCACCTTATGACTTTGAAGTCATTCAGAAATATCAAGTAAACTTATTTACTTAATAAAATCAAGTAACATATTACTTTGCAATCTTAAATGTAACTCAATATAGGGTTTTATGATTCCTGGTCATTTCTCGCACTTAGGTCCATCATGCTTCTTTGTATTTCATAGGTATGTCTTGTTCATAAACATGACAAGTGAATCAATAATATATTTCCACGAACTTGCAGAGTATATATTGTTGAATCCTACTTTCTTTAGTAAAAGTATTCACTGAAACTTTATAATCATTATCATTAGTTTCTTCTCTATTTGTAGAGCTTGATTTCGTGAAACAAATTTTGCTGCGCTACTCAACAATCAGGAGGCAAGGTCAAATACCTTGTTTTGATGTTTTACTCTGTTCCACCTGTATCTTCATCAAGGCAGATCAAATTTGGACAATAGGAGGTTTGCCCCTTGTGCGACATGTATTCATAGTTGCCTAAGAATACGCTACAAAGAATTGTTTATTCACCATGATTTCGAATTATCGAAACCTCTAGAAACTCGAACATGCCATAACTCTTATGGTGTTGTTTCCACGAATCTTTAGATGTTCCTTTGTATGTCAACCGAGTATTTTCTTATTTCGATCTCTAACTCTAAACGATAACTATAACCCTAATAAGAGATAATATTATACCATATGTATCTAATACATAATGATTATGATGTTTAGACATTTCAATACACTTTGAATTTTCCCTATTATCATAATTTGTGAAACCTATTTCACATATCCTTTTATGCCAAAATTAACTTAAATACTTTAGTCATGTCGATCAAATCGAAGAGAGTTTGTATCTTTGTTAATTCAATACCCTCCTTCAGGTTGAAATCTTTTGAACAATTCAAAATAGTTTCAAACTTTTGTTTCATTAAGTAAATACTCATATTCACTTAAATCCACAATGAAGAATGAAATAATGATTTCCACTATTTGCTAAAAATACGATACATCATTATGTATAAATTTCAACATGAAGTATAAATAATGATTTGCACTATTTGTTGAAAATATGATACATCATTATGTATAAATTTCAACATTTCTTCGTATATCACTGTTTTACCAGAATGCGGAGTTTTAGTCATTCTGCCTAACGAGGCATGGTTTTGCAAAGTCTCTACATTAACCATCTAAGACCCCGATCTTCATTTATAATGAAAAACATGCAATAACCAAAATGACTTAAACTATAGTGTCATGTGATCATTAAACTTTGGATATCTTTTAGCATTCTAATCCTTTATAAATGTTCAAACTATTATCATTAACATAGTGATGAGAATAACTCATTAATAATCATAATGTGATCATAAATGTATTATCCATAAGAAAGTACAACTGGCTTGTAACTTATTCATGTGAACAATCGTCTCTCCAAAAGCAAGACACACAAACAAGGATTACAAAATTATATTCAAGTCCACTAATCCAAATGATAAACCTTTGAGGAAAGGGGTGATGTCGGCCATCAACTGTTTTGCTTGCCGTAATCAAACCACATTGCCTCAATTCCAGCAATTCTTAAGTAGACCATCTTGTTTTCACAAAATGGGACAAGTATCCAATATTTATGTAAACTGCAACGAGTTTTGCAAGAATTACATTATAACTTTGTATATCTAACATATACCCTTTTTCATTCATGACCTCCATTGCAATGAAGCCCTTTTGAGAGTTCATAACTCTAATGCATGATTGCTAAGTGTTTCTCCAAATATTCTCTTTTTCATCCATCATGGAAGAAAACTCATCCAGCATCTGATACTTTATGTGCCTGATCTTGCAGAATACAAGATTGTATCCAACTCTCCATCGAATGGAGAATGGCTTATTGGATGATTATGGAGAACATACAAACATTGCAGAGTCATCGGATTATATCCAAATGGTCATTGTATCAAGAAGAGAAGATCACTTTTTACGAGGATATCCCTCATGCGTGGGTATTAATCTATGAAGTTGGACCCTTTTTCTAAGTTCTACATCAAGCAATAAATTTCCCATGGTCGCAAAAGACCTCAATGGGATAGGCCATAATCTCCTAAGATATTTACAAATAGACATCTAGACTAAGTTCATAATATGAGTTCAATCCTAATTGAGCTCCCACTAAAATTGTCATCCCCTGGACGATTTTAGTGATCATACAATCCCAATCCGCTACAACACCCCCAAACGTCATGGCCGGCAATGCAGTTTCAAAGGTAGACATTCCCCAATGTCAATCACATCAACCATGTGACTCATGCTCGACCTTTCGGTCTCTTGTGTTCCGAGGCCATGTCTACACATGCTAGACTTGCCAAATCTAACTTGTGTGTATTTGTTTTGCAACATGGCTTACACCCACTGTATGCGATTACAGATATGTCTGACACCCGATCGTCACGGCTTGTCTCATAACGGAGATCATTCTTGGTGGTGCACACACAAGGGGAACACTATCATTGGAATTATTTAGGGATTATCTTATCTCCTACCATTGAGTATCTAATACTAGCATACGATAAGATGTAAAACAGGTATCAACATCACATGTATATTGTGATATGATATGGTCCTTCTTGCACCTTGATCTCCATCGAGCGCTCTGGCATGATCTCCATCTTGCCCTTGGTTTGACGCCAAGTCCACGACGCCACCAATAGGTCGTCCATCAAAACGATGGCTTTTACTATACTACTTAGTAACATAAAAGTAAACTACTTTACCTTCGTAACGACCAATACCATATCATAACACAAGCCCTCCCACAAAACAAAGTTAGACGCCTCTACTTCATCTTTGCAAGTTTTACATGGTTGTTAGGGCTTTCGCAAAAGAACCATTTCTAATCTATGAACTTTCCAACCACAACATGGATCCAACAGTTGTCTCTACTACATCCCTTTCGGGGCCCTCCGTTGTAAATGCTATATCAACTATTGAATGAGAGACAGACACCCGCTAGCCAGTTATACGGAGCAAGCCGTATGTCGAGCATGGAACCAATCTCACATACGAATACACGTAAGGTTGGTCCACGCCGCTTCATCAAACAATGCCACGATATAAACAAGTACATGTTAGAGGGTAACAACTAAGGGATCAATGCCCGCACACTACTTGTGCGTACTGGTCATACATCATTCCTATGCATAGATTGGTTCTGATACCACTGAAGGGTTCTAGCATAAAATAAAAAATTTCTTACGTTGGAACATCCTAACGCCCAAGATTTATCTATGTAGTAATGCAGTAACGACTGGAGCGTATAGAATACATACCCTTGTAGACCGTATGTGGTTAACGTTCCGAGGGGAACATGGTTGATGTCGTGGTGTGGAGCACGACAGTGCCATCAGGGATGGCTTGAAGGGGACAATCAGGTTGCTATCGGTGGCTACTCACAACGGGTTGGGCACAGATACTGCAAACACAGCGATGTACCCAGGTTTGGAGCCCACTTGGTGAGGTAAAACTCCTACTCCTGCAAGGATCTACTATCAAAGGGGGCAAATGCCCAATACAAGTGCTCCTTGAGCTGTTTCCCTAGCTACTTCTTGCTAGGAATTCTCTAAGTCCTTCTTCTAGTGTCTATTTTTCCTTCTACTTGAGCCTACCTAGAACCCTAGCGCTACCACCTTTATATACAGGTCGAGGAGATAGCTTACAATATGGGTTCTAGGGTTTACTGTTTGGATATGGGCTTTACAAAGTGGGTCGGCTGGACAGGGCCAAACGGTAGGCCTGGGTCTAGTCAATCCTCTAGTACAGGGGAGGACCATGCTTTAGCACTCAGTGCCCCTTCTTTACTTGTCATCCGGCTCTTTATCCGTCAGCCAGCTCTTTATGTGTAAGTCAGGGCTTTCCTTGTCAGCCCCTGCTTTGCTTGTCAGCCTCCAGCTTTAGCGCAGTTGTCCAGTAGCGCCGGCCAGGCCAGCCAGCCTGTCCGGTCAAGGGTGGACTTAGCAAGGAGCTTCATCCCCACCGTACAGTGTCCAGCGGATCCGAGGCGGCCAGCTAGGAGCAGCCTACATCCGGTTCTTTTGGCTACCCGGCTGGACAGGCCAGCCGGGGAAACTTGAGTGTGGACCGGGTGGGAGTTCCACCCAGCTGTGGTTCCTTTATCTGTGTCCAGACGGCCCATGCTCCTTGGAGCCGACTAGTTGGTCCCGTCTTGGTCTACCCGGGGGTCATCCCCTCGACAATAGTCCCCGAGCGCGTTAGGAATTGGCCTTGCGGAGAAGTTCTAGCATGCTCATTTGAAATGATTGATGACGCAGGTGCCTTGTCGTTTTCGTTTGTCTTGTAGCCTTTGTCTTGTAGTCTTTGTCCTATACCGGCTTTAGATTCTGTGTTGTTTTCCCGGCTGGGGTTCACCGGCTACGGAGCCAATGGACCCACCCACATGGTGTGATGGGTGATCTTCTTGACCGGCTGTCGCATCCGACTGGGAGATGGATCGCCAGTCTGCTGTCGTTGGTGCTTGCGTAAGCCACACCTGCCGTTTCTGGCGTGCGTCGCGTCAGTTTGACTTCTGGGTCTGCTGCTGTAGTTTTTGGTAACCGTGCGCATGCCTTCATCATTGTGTCTCCTTGGAGATTGTGGGAACGGTTTGCCTCCCGCAGTAACTTCTGCAGGATCCTCTGCGCGTGCAGCGCTGGCGCACGCGATCTGCCTCGAACCGTCGTAGGGTAGTGGGGTGGTTACTTTGCCACGTGGCGTGGAGGCAGGGGAACCGGCGCGGTTATCCTTCGCCGATAAATATGTGTGCGAGGAGCAGTGATGCCTCACTTCCCCCTGCGTGTACCAGCCTTGTTCTTCCTCGCGCTCTAGCCTCCCTCTGCCCTTCGACGCCACCGTTCCCTGGTCGTCGGCCCCGCTCCTCTTCTTATACCACGGGACCCTGCGCCTCCATCACGGCTACTTTCCCAAGCAACATGCTTCCCGAGGTCGCCGGCAGCTGGTGCGGCTCTTATGTCACGGAGGAGTTGGTGACGAAGTAAAGGTGGTGGAAGTTCCGACCGTCGAAGCGGGTGGTGAAGCATCGCCTTGCACCGGAGGGCTAGCGGGTGCCCCACCCCCAGCCAAGCGAGTCCGTCGTCTTCCTCGCGCACTTCGCTCGTGGCCTCGGGCTGCCGCTGAGTCGCTTCGTCTTGGAGTTGCTGGTCACCTTTGATCTGCAGCTTCACCACCTCGGAGCCAACGCCGTGTCGATGCTGTCGCATCATGCGGCTTGCTGCGAGGCGTTCCTCGGTGTCTGCCCCGACGTCGCGAATTTCTTGAAGTTCTTCCACTTCAAGGTGCACGTGGTGGGGAAGGGCGGCATGTTGACGGAGATGGGCTGCTGCACCATCTACCCGCGGCCGTCAGCGCCCATACCCCGCCTGGAGCTCCCCGACACCGTCAACCTCTAGCAGCGCTCGTATTTTTACGTGAGCAACAACACGGAGGTGGACTTCATCAAGGTCCCCGCCTTCGCCAACATCCCCTTCAGCCGGAAGGCCTGGACTGTCCAACACTTGGGCGCCCACAGTGACATCGACCGGATGGGCGCCCGGCTGGCCATCCTCATGGAGAAGGAGCGGCTCACCGCCCGGGACATTCTGTTGTCCTGGATGGCAACCCGTGTCCTCTCGCTGCAGCACCGGTTGCACAAGATGTGCCACCTCTCCGGCCATCTAGATCCCACCCGGGTATCCCGGCTGGACGTGTCGTACGCCGCCCTCCGCGAATGGCTCGCCACCATTTCGAAGGATGCGCCCGGCTGCGGCCGAAGGTATGTTTTCTCTTGCTCTTCTCCGGGTGGATTTTCCTGAGGGACTCCCGTTTCGTGCCTCTTATCTTCCCTTGTTGAGTAGCTTTTCATGGCGTAGCTAGCAGAGGACGGTATGGGGGACACCGAGCTCCCCAACTTCGTTGTGGACTTCAAGCTGGTGAAGGCTCCGCCCGTGAAGGCGGAGCGGTTCCCCATGCAGGCCGACAAGGGTTGCGAGTTCCCACCGGGTGAGAATTTGCTTCCTGCCCTTATCAAGCTTGCACTTGCCATGCTTGTGGTTTTAATCTTGAATTTTCACTTATCCTTGGAATAGCTGCCCACAGAAAGGACGTAGAGCTGGCTGAGCTCTCCGTGCCTAGGGGGAGGGGGAAATGGGCCGCCCCTACCAGCGTTGCCCCGGCTGCAGGTGGCACCAAGAAGTCACGCCGCCTCTGCCCTGTGCCCTTCATGCCTAGCGTTGCCGGGTAGGTGCTCTTGTCCTTTAGGCACGATTATTGCCTTGCTTGTATTTGTTTTGCTCACTTCTTGTATTCCTGCAGTGAGGCTATGGCCTTGCCCAGCTCCGTGACCATCGCCACCGCGTCCGCTCCTCCGCCTGCTGCCGAGGGGAGCGCGCCGGCTTCGGCATCCGAGGCCGCGCCGGCTTCAACGTCCGAAGCTGCGCTGGCTCCGGCCCCCGAGGCTGCGCCGGCTCTGGCTCTGGCGTCCAAAGTTCCACTAGCTCCGGCCCCCGAGGCTACGCCGGCTCTGGGCCCCGAGGCGACAGTGATGGATGTGGTGCCGCCGGCTGAGCCCACGATGCTTCACCGGGCCTGGGCTGTCTCCCGGCTCACGGGGGTTTGTCGTTCGGGCCTGCCGGTGCAACCGTCCCTCCCACCGGCTCGGCATTGGGTGCTGACTCCAGCGCCTACCGGGTGGATGAGCCGGTGGAGGTGCCGCTGTCGGTTGCTCCTGTCCAGCCGAAGGTTGGACCCTCCGCGGTCCAGTGAGCGACGACAAGATCTAGGTCACCGGTTGGACGCCGGGGCATGCTGCGCCGCCGCCGGATGCCCTTCTGGAAAAATTGTCGGAGGCGGCGCCTCTGGCCGTTGGCTAGATCCGCCAGCTAGTGGGGGTGCTGGAGCAGGGGCTCGGCCAAGCCAGGACGCTGGGAGCTTCTGTCGAGGTATGTGCTTTGTCGTCGGTCTATTTGTTTTGTCACCGTCTTGCGACATAGCTATTTCTTTTGGTTCTTATCTCTCTTCTCTTGCACAGAGGGCTCTTACCGCCGCTGCCAAGACTTCGCGGGACCTAGGCCGTAAGATCGCTCGCTCTGCCGTATCTTCCCAATTGCGCGATTTCTCGTGCTTCTTGTTGAGTATTGGTTACCCTCCTGCAGATCTGCTGGCGGACCGGGACCGCGAGGTGGCCCGGCTAGAGGAGGCCAACAAGACCCGCTAGGACCAGATCGCCAAGCTAACTACACAGCAGTAGATGGAGATCAAGGCTGGTAGGGCCAAGAAGGCTGCAGACGCCCGGACCGAGGCGCTAAAGAACCTGGAGGGGCTCTATGCCACCCAGGCGGATGAGAATATCATTTTGCGGCCCGAAAGTTGGGGTGTCCAGGCAACACGGTACCCGAGTTCCCTGATATCATCCGCGATGACTATAGTTGGCGTGCCAAATACTCAGAGGGTCTTTTTCGGCACGAATTCAACTTTATGTTTCAATACAAAAAATTAGGCTAACGGCCGTCAAGTTGGGCCCCCCTGTCAGTTCTCGCCATTATGTCGCTCCTGTCGCTCCCGTTGCTTAGGTGTCAATTAGGCTTGCAGCGTTGGCGCCTGCATCCATTACGCGTCTTCTTCTTCCCAGAGCGGCAATCTGTGGGGCGTCGCAGCCATGGCGTGGAGCTGGGACGTGGACGAACCTGCTCGGCCCAGCTCTCCTCCCTGTAGGCTTGCAGCATTGGCGCCTCCATTACTCGTCTTCTTCCCTGGAGCGGCAATCTGTGGTCATGGCCATGGTGCAGAGCTGGGAAGTGACGAAGCTGCTCGGCCCCGCTCTCCTCCCCATCTCGAGTCGGAGCTCGCCCTCACCGTGGATGCACCCATGGCATGGTCGGGGACGAGAATTGGTTCCTGGTGAGATCTATCACCTTGTCGACCATGCTCGGTTCTGTTTTCCTCCTCTAGAATCCGAGCTCGCCGTCGCCGTGGTTGCACCCGCACCAATTCTGCCACCTCTGCCGAGGTCTCTGTGGTAGCTCAAGTTCCGGGGATCTCCAAGTTCTGCCATGTTGGGCCTGTAAGTGTAGTTGTATGTTAAACTAGCAAATCTCTTTCGTTCAAATCTCTTGGGCTGTACCAACTTCATTGTGTTTAATTATGAAAGACAAAATATAAATGACTTCTCTTAATTTCTCTCATAGAAAAATGCATAGCTAATTTCATATTCTCGTAGGAACTGGCCCCACTTGTTGAACCGGCGGCACTGCCACGATCTCCACGTAACCACGGTGAGTTCTTGAACCAAAAGTTGCAGTTACCACGTTTCTTCTGCAGTCATTCTTCTTCCTCAGTCATTCCTCTGCAGTTTTTCTTGGGCGCTTCTTCTTCCTTTGTTCTGGAACCGTCAGTTCATCTTCTTCTTCCTCTTGCAAGCAGTTCCTTGCAGGCAGTTCCTTTCACCCATTTCCTTGCAGGCATGGACGATGGGAAACACACAACAGAGACCCACTTGGTCCCTGCCCATGGCACCATGAATTTGACAGTGGTGTACACAAATGATGAAGCGACTGTGGAGAGATCTCTCGCCAGGTTTGAGCAATTGCTTAAGAAAGAGAAGCACACATTTGTGGGGCTAGACTTGGAGTACACCCGTGCAAATAAGCGAAAAAATCCTCCACAAGAGATCGTTGTCGTGCAAATCGCCATACATGAGGAGGTCCTCGTTTACCACTTCTGCAGGTATGTGAAATTTAAATTTGACATCACCACTTCTGCATCCCTTGTTCCCTTACATCCCTAGAACCATCTAAGTGCAGGAGTAAACTAACTGAGACGCGTTGTCCGGCTCTGGTCGAGTTCTTGTGTAGGAAAGGGATAACTTTCACTAGCGTGGATATCACAAATGACACAATTATGCTTTCTCGTGCGTTGATAAAAATCCCAGAGGGGCACCACATCGACATCCAAAATCTGTACAAGATCAAATCATACCCAGCGAAGGCTGGCATGGGTGATCTGGCAGCTAAAATCATCGATAAATCCTATGAAAAACTGAATAAATTGAAGTGACTCGATCACGACTACTGGGAGTGGAAGCCGATGAGCCAGGTGCGCCTCGAGTATACAGCCAGAGACGCCTACATGGCGTACGAGTTGTACAGTAAGCTCAT
This sequence comes from Avena eriantha, assembly GCA_910589775.1. Lineage (NCBI taxonomy): Eukaryota > Viridiplantae > Streptophyta > Magnoliopsida > Poales > Poaceae > Avena > Avena eriantha. Next base: position 317,910,754 of record OU342743.1, on the reverse strand, counting down.
TACCATGAAAGATGGGATGGTTAAGGCGGGGTTTTTCGTGAGAGAGCTATGCCCTGGTTGCAAGCTAGCCTAGGAGAAGAAGCGCGAGGAGGACAGAAAGCGGTTTCAGGACGAGCAGGGATCTTGGGACGGTGGCGACATCAAGCGGCTGAAGGGGAAGCAAGTCAAGGACGACAACAAGTGGTGGTGATACATTATGTGTTTGAACTAGATTTTAGTTTCTAGTTTATTATGTGTGTGATACATTTAGTTACTTCAATACAAAATTTCGACCAATTTAACTTGTTGATGTATTTCTTGACAATTTTAATATAATCGAGCACTAGAAATATTTTGTAGTGTGCATGAGCATGATCAGTAAATATAATTGAACACTAGAAACTTTAAGGCACTCCATATAAAGGAGTAGATTAATATATAAGGTTCACCAGAGACACCACGGATATATTGTCTTACATGCCACACACAGGTAATAATTAACTAGAACAAAATAAAAGCAGGGGCTGCAGCAGGAGGCCAAGACACGGAGACGCCTAGGAGGGCAAGGGTTTATTAGCAGGAGGCAGCGACAGCCTAGTCGATGAGATACAGGCCAGTCCTGACATACTCCCGGAGGAATTTGCCGTAGGCTGCGTGTCGCGCCAAGGTAATCGCCTTATGCCCGCCTCCGCCTCTGCCAACGCCCTACGCGTGCTGGATCATGCTGTCGTGGTCCATGTTGATTGCTCTGCCACAGAATGGGCAAAACAGTCTCCCCCTACGGTGGAAACGGATTAGCCCACACCGTAACCGCCTCAGCACGTAGCGGCTCTTGTTGTCTCTGGATTCCTTGCTATCGTCCACTTCATCATCATCCTCCTGTTGATTTTTAAGAATATAACTTAGAACTCATACATATGATTGAATTGTATTACAACTCAAGAATTGACAACATGTATATGTAATACAATATATCCGTGGATATCAAAGATAAAGCATCTCAGCAATAGTTTGATCGGTTCATATATTATTTCATCTCAACACACTGACAAATAATTACATCAGATTGCGGCCTCATAAGTTTCTTCAGGGATGGAGTCAGCAAACCAAGTAACAAATGCACAACTTGTAATGTTGTTGTACATCGCCCCAGGTTCAATAACTCATCCCTGAAAAAATCTGACACCAATGTGTCCGCCTCTCTTTTGGGACAAATTTGAATCATTGGCCACAATAAGAAATTGAAATGTAAACATACAAAACATTATACAGGGATATACATAGTCAGGTACAAAAACAAGCCTCAATATTGTAATTATAAATAAAAAACCAAACAATTAATCTTCAGGGGCATGTTAAAAATACTTATGATCAAAACCATTCATATACACATGCATCATACCAATCATTAAAAGATCAGAAACAATTCAAGGATCATATATATAGTTCCATATGAGAATAAATCTAGGGCCTCATAATTTGTTTCAGAGATGGAGTTGGCGAACCAAAGTACCAACAACACAACCTATATTGTTTGTGTGCATTGCTGCCTCAGGTTCACCAACCCATCCCTAAAACACGACACCATCATACGTGTCTCCCCTTGAACTCTTTTGGGGCTAATTTCAACCATCGGCCTCGGTGACAAACTAAAATGTAATTCTTATACACTATGAATGCATGGAATAGGTAATTCAAATATCATAGTTCTATGAATGTAGAATAAAGATCATGTCCTCATAAGTTTATTCAGGGATGGCGTGAGTGAACCAAGTAACAATTGCACAGCCTATATTGTTGTTGTACATCGCCCCAGGTTCACTAACTCATCCCTGAAAAAATCTGACACCAATGTGTTTGCCTCTCTTTTGGGGCAAATTTGAATTATTGGCCACAATAAGAAATTGAAATGTAATCGTACAAAACATTATTCAGGGATATACATAGTCAGGTACAAAAACAAGCTTAAATATTGTAATTATAAATAAAAAACCAAACAATTAATCTTCATGTGCATGTTAAAAATACTTATGATCAAAACCATTCATATACATATGCATCATACCAATCATTAAAAGACCAGAAACAATTCAAGGATCATATATGTAGTTCCATATGAGAATAAATCTAGGGCCTCAAAATTTGTTTCAGAGATGGAGTTGGAGAACCAAAGTACCAACAACACAACTTATATTGTTTGTGTGCATTGCTGCCTCAGGTTCACAAACCCATCCCTAAAACACGACACCGTCATACGTGTCTCCCCTTGAACTCTTTTGGGGCAAATTTCAATCATCGGCCTTAGTGACAAACTAAAATGTAATTCTAATACACTGAATGCATTGAATAGGTAAGTCGAATATCATAGTTCTATGAATGTAGAATAAAGATTAAGGCCTCATAAGTTTCTACAGGGACGGCGTAAGTGAACCAAGTAACAATTGCACAGCCTATATTGTTCTTGTACATTGTCCTAGGTTCATTAACTCGTCCCTGAAAAAATCTGACAATGATGTGTCTGCTTCTCTTTTGGGGCAAATTTGAATCATTGGCCACAACAAGAAATTGAAATGTAATCGTACAAAACATTATTCAGGGATATACATAGTCATGTACAAAAACAAGCCTAAATATTGTAATTATAAATAAAAAACCAAACAATTAATCTTCAGGTACATGTTAAAAATACTTATGATCAAAAACATTCATATACATATGCATCATACCAATCATTAAAAGATTAGAAACAATTCAAGGATCATATATATAGTTCCATATGAGAATAAATCAAGGGCCTCATAATTTGTTTCAGAGATGGAGTTGGGGAACCAAAGTACCAACAACACAACCTATATTATTTGTGTGCATTGCTGCCTCAGGTTCACCAACCCATCCCTAAAACACCACACCGTCATACATGTCTCCCCTTGAACTCTTTTGAGGAAAATTTCAATCATCGGCCTTGGTGACAAACTAAAATGTAATTCTTATACACTATGAATGCATGGAATATATAATTCAAATATCATAGTTCTATGAATGTAGAATAAAGATTGCAGCCTCATAATTTTCTACAGAGATGGCGTAAGTGAACCAAGTAACAATTGCACAGCTTATATTGATCTTGTACATGGCCCCAGGTTCGCTCACTCATCCCTGTAAAAATTTGACACCAATGTGTCTGCCTCTCTTTGGGGCAAATTTGAATCATTGGCCACAATAAGAAATTGAAATGTAATCGTACCAAACAATATTCAGGGATATACAAATGCATCATACAACGCATTCATAGATCGGAAACAATACAAATATTATATATTTAGGTTCCATATGAGAGAAAAAATTAGGGCCTCATTTTTTTCAGCGATGGAGTCGGAGAACCAAAATACCAACAACACAACCTGTATTGTTTATGTGCATTGCTACCTCAGGGGCACTAACCATCCCTAAGAAAACGACACCATCAGATGCCCTTGCACTATTTTGGGGCAAAATTGAATCATTGGGCTCAGTAAGCAATAGAAATGTAATGTTATAGGCCTGATGCGTATCGAAATCAACACTCAACTAGCAAACTCAACTAGATGGCAGATGAGTAGATTGGGGTTTTGTGACTAGACAAATCGGGGTTTTGTGACTAGATGGAAGATGCATCAATCAACCGATCGAATCATATATATACTACCCTACTTCAAGAGCAAAAGAATATGTACACGATTGAGCAAATCCTATGTATGAACAGTGAAAACTGCAGCTGCAACTAGAGAAGCTAGCAATGTAGTACCTCGGACTCCTCATCAGGGACTTCCTCCCTGAACTCATCATTCTCCACGATTGCGTCGAAGATTTCTTGAACGGCGATGGGGCCGTCGATGTAGATCACTGGATTTCCACCGCTTGCCACCTTCCCCCCTTCTAGATTTGCCGCTAGCACCACGACGTTGTCGGCCACCTACTGCTCGGCGGTGACGGCTACTACCGGCTGCTCGGCAGCGATGGCGACCACCTGCTGCTCGGCGGCGACGGCTACCAACTGCTGCTCGGCAGCGACGGCTACCACATGCTGCTCGGCGGTGACGGCTACTGGCTGGACGGATGAGTTTGCACCCTCGACGGCGCGGCGACGAGCAGCGTTCGTGCCCGGAGAAGACGCCTCAGTCTGCTTGGCGACGACCGAGCCATCTGCTGCTTCGCCTTCAACTGGCTTCACCTCCGGATCTTCTCCACGCGTATGCTTCATGGCGCACCAAGGGAAGGAGGTAGTCCAAACGAGGGAGATTCGGCACGCGCAGCAGGTGTAGATTGGGGTCTTGGGACTAGACAGACTGGGGGGAAATGACACGAGCTCATGGAAGAAGAAGGTCGAGGGGAAACACCGGACCGTTTGTAGTCCTCGAGTGGACACATGTGGTGGGTGGGGGGCGGGGGGGTGGGGGTGCTACCACGATCTCCACCCTTTTTTCGGTTCCCTTTTTTTTGAAACAGCCACGATCTCCACTTTAGAGCTGCATTGAAAACACGCTCATGGCAGACCTCGATTCCACTACATGCAAGTGGCGCGGAACTAATTTCTAGCAACGTTAGATCTACTTGAGGGGGGCCCTTGACTCATGGAATTTACTGGCGTTAGGGCCCAGTTGGAAGTGAGATTGAGAGCGCTGCGTATAAATGGGATATGTCTGATTAAAATCAAGTGGCAATAAATTGCAGCGTCCCGTCGACAACCGTGCACTCGATGACCCCGTTGCCCTGTGCATGAGTTGTAGTAGCAGTAGTAGGCTTTTCAGACTTGATTAAATTTGACATGACCGCTCGACGACTTTTTCCATGGACGGCATCATGTTCCTTCCTGTAGAAGTCTCGCGGAGGGAGACATCCGTGGTGTCTCACGCTGTACTATGAAGGGCACGAGGTGTGCAACGATCATCATTGGATCGCACAGAATCAACGGTTGGTGCGCACGATCCGTGTGACAACTGTGACAATCAATCAGGGAGTAGCAGACAGGGTGAGCATAGTTTTGGGCTTCTATGAAAGATAGAGAGGGGGGGTGGGCAAAACTAAGTAGTACCACATAAAACCAAGGGCAAAACTGAGTAGTATAAAAATGGAAAGTGTCTTGTACAATGAAATACATCATGGAATACATCAAATTATGCCAAGATAGATCCACTAGAGTTCATTGGATGTGTGTTCTTCTCATAAACCACACATGGATCCACCAGTGGCATTGCATGTGTGTTCTTCTAAACAAACCACATAAGGATCCACCAGTGTCATTGCATGTCTGTTATTTTCATGAACCACACATACGGATGGGCCCACTAGTGTCATTGCATGTTTGTTATTTTCATGAACCACACCCAGTCTCAGTGCATGTCTGTTCTATTCATGAACCACACCCAGTTTCACTGCATGTCTGTTCTTTTCATGAACCACATAAGGATCTACCAGTGTCATTGCTTGTCTTTTACATCCATAAACCACATGTGGATCCACCGATGTCATTGCATGTCTGTTCCTCTAAACAAACCACATAAGGATCCACCAGTGTCATTGCGTGTGTGTTCTTCTCATGAACCACACCAAGTGTCATTCCATGTGTGTTCTTCTAAACATACCACATAAGGATCCACCAGTGTCATTGCCTGTCTGTTCTTTTCATGAACCACATAAGGATCCACCTGTGTCATTACATGTCTGTTCTTTTCATGAATCACAGCTAGAGTCATTGCATGTCTTTTACTTCCATAAACCACATATGGATCCACCTAGTGTGATTGCATGTATGTTCCTCTAAACAAACCACATAAGGATCCACCAGTGTCATTGTGTGTCTATTCTTTTCATGAACCACACCTAGTGTCATTGCATGCGTGTTCTTCTAAACAAACCACATAAGGATCCACCAGTGTCATTGCCTATCTGTTCTTTTCATGAACCACACCCAGTGTCATTGCATGTGTGTTCTTCTAAACAAACCACATAAGTCATTGCATGTCTGTTCTTTTCATGAACCACACCCGGTGTCATTGCATGTCTGTTCTTTTTATGAACCACCGCTAGAGTCATTGCATGTATGTTCCTCTAAACAAACCACATAAGGATCCACCAGTGTCATTGCATGTCTGTTCTTTTCATGAACCACATAAGGATCTACCAGTGTCATTGCATGTCTGTTCTTTTCATGAATCACACCCGGTGTCATTGCATGTGTGTTACTTCCATAAACCACATATGGATCCACCTAGTGTGATTTCATGTTTGTTCCTTCCATAAACCACATAAGGATCCACCAGTGTCATTGCCTGTCTATTCTTTTCATGAACCACTCCTAGTATCAGTGCATGTATGTTCTTTTCATGAACCACACCCAGTTTCACTGCATGTCTGTTCTTTTCATGAACCACATAAGGATCTACCAGAGTCATTGGATGTGTGTTCTTCTCATGAACCACACGTGGATCCACCGGTGTCATTGCATGTCTGTTCCTCTAAACAAACCACATAAGGATCCACCAGTGTTATTGCGTGTGTGTTCTTTTCATGAACCACACCCAGTGTCATTGCCTGTGTGTTAATCTAAACAAACCATATAAGGATCCACCAGTGTCATTGCATGTCTGTTCTTTTCATGAAGCACATAAGGATGGGCCCACCAGTGTCATTGCATGTCTGTTCTTTTCATGAACCACACCCAGTGTCAGTCCATGTATGTTCTCTTCATGAACTAGACCTAGTTTCACTGCATATCTGTTCTTTTCATGAACCACATAAGGATCTACCAGTGTCATTGCATGTCTTTTACTTCCATAAACCACATGTGGATCCACCTAGTGTCATTGCATGTCTGTTCCTCTAAACAAACCACATAAGGATCCACCAGTGTCATTGGATGTGTGTTCTTCTCATGAACCACACCGAGTGTCATTGCATGTGTGTTCTTCTAAACAAACCACATAAGGATCCACTAGTGTCATTGCCTGTTTGTTCTTTTCGTGAACCACATAAGGATCCACCACTGTCATGGCATGTCTGTTCTTTTCATCAATCACAGCTAGAGTCATTGAATGTCTTTTACTTCCATAAACCACATATGGATCCACCTAGCGTGATTGCATGTCTGTTCCTCTAAACAAACCACATAAGGATCCACCAGTGTCATTGCGTGTCTGTTCTTTTCATGAACCACACCCAGTGTCATTGCATGCGTGTTCTTCTAAAAAAACCACATAAGGATCCACCAGTGTCATTGCCTATCTATTCTTTTCATGAACCACACCCAGTGTCATTGCATGTGTCTTCTTCTAAACAAACCACATAAGTCAATGCATGTCTATTCTTTTCATGAACCACACTTGGTGTCATTGCATGTGTGTTCTTTTCATGAAGCACGGCTAGAGTCATTGCATGTCTGTTCCTCTCAACAAACCACATAAGGATCCACCAGTGTCATTGCATGCCTGTTCTTTTCATGAACCACATAAGGATCTACCGGTGTCATTGCATGTATGTTCTTTTCATGAACCACACCCAGTGTCATTGCATGTGTGTTACTTCCATAAACCACATATGGATCCACCTAGTGTGATTACATGTTTGTTCCTTCCATAAACCACATAAGGATCTACCAGTGTCATTGCCCGTCTGTTCTTTTCATGAACCACTCCTAGTGTCAGTGCATGTCTGTTCTTTTCATGAACCACACCCAGTGTCACTTCATGTCTGTTCTTTTCATGAACCACATAAGGATCTACCAGAGTCATTGGATGTGTGTTCTTCTCATGAACCACACGTGGATCCACCGGTGTCATTGCATGTCTGTTCCTCTAAACAAACCACATAAGGATCCACCAGTGTCATTGGATGTGTGTTCTTTTCATGAACCACACCCAGTGTCATTGCATGTCTGTTCTTCTAAACAAACCACATAAGGATCCCCAAGTGTCATTGCATGTCTGTTCTTTTCATTAACCACATAAGGATGGGCCCACCAGTGTCATTACATGTATGTTCTTTTCATGAACCACACCTAGTGTTAGTGCATGTCTGTTCTATTCATGAACCACACCCAGTTTCACTGCATGTCTGTTCTTTTCATGAACCACATAAGGATCTACCAGTGTCATTGCAGGTCTTTTACTTACATAAACCACATGTGGATCCACCTAGTGTCATTGCATGTCTGTTCCTCTAAACAAACCACATAAGGATCCACCAGTGTCATTGGATGTGTGTTCTTCTCATGAACCACACCTAGTGTCATTGCATGTGTGTTCTTCTAAACAAACCACATAAGGATCCACCAGTGTCATTGTCTGTCTGTTCTTTTCATGAACCACATAAGGATCCACCAGTTTCATTGCATGTCAGTTCTTTTCATGAATCACAGCTAGAGTCATTGCATGTATTTTACTTCCATAAACCACATATGGATCCACCTAGTGTGATTCCATGTATGTTCCTCTAAACAAACCACATAAGGATCCACCAGTGTCATTGTGTGTCTGTTCTTTTCATGAACCACACCCAGCGTCATTGCATGCGTGTTCTTTTCATTAAGCATAGCTAGAGTCATTGCATGTCTGTTACTTCCATAAACCACACATGGATCCACCGATGTCATTGCATGCCTGTTCTTTTCATGAACCACACCCAGTGTCACTGCATTTCAGTTATTTTCATGAACCACATAAGGATCCACCCAGTGTCATTGGATGTGTGTTCTTCTCATGAACCACACGTGGATCCACCAGTGCCATTGCATGTCTGTTCCTCTAAACAAACCACATAAGAATCCACCAATGTCATTGCATGTATGTTCTTTTCATGAACCACACCCAGTGTCATTGCATGCGTGTTCTTTTCATTAACCATAGCTAGAGTCATTGCATGCCTGTTACTTCCATAAACCACGCATGGATCCACCGATGTCATTGCATGTCTGTTCTTTTCATAAACCAGACCCAGTGTCATTACATTGGGAGCCGTTAGACCGAGTCTTCTAGAAGGCACGCCCTAACACAGTTGTTTTGCTTGACGATTCTTACATACCGTTCGATTGGGCCGCTTGGACGATTGGGATGGTCTTCGTGAGAGCGATCCGCGAGTAGGCTGTTCTGCGGCATGATTGGCCACGCTTGCTTTGGACAAACTGGCAACACCGGGCGCTCCCCTGTTGCGAGTGTCACGTCTCACGAGTTCCGTGGGCCACATCCCAGTGTCACGTCCCCATTACTTCTCTTCCTCCCCGTACTTCTCTTCCTTACCCTCGAAGCCACTTTCCCCACCTCACCCCCATCCTGCCGTAGCCGCCAGCCGACGGCGCCTCCATCCCAATGCCCTCTCCAGCAGCCACCCCCACCCCTCTCGCCATGGGTTCAAGGGGAGATGGCGAGGAAACGCGTCGTGACAACAGGGACGGTGATTTCTATGTGAGTTGTCTCATCTCTATTTATATCATCTATGGCCAGTTATCTATTTTTTGAGCTAGATCTAATCTGTTTACTCATGCGCGTATGATGTGTTAGGCCAACCAGACGATGTATGACTCCGACTATCATGATTTAGAGAATGATGTCAGTCCTCTGGTATGTAAACATGGATATGTGCCCACTAAATTTGTAGCCTTCGAAGGACGAAATGCAGGAAGGAGATTTCTATGGTGTCAAGGACATCGTGCAATGATGCAAGGCGGAAGTTGCGGTGTTGTCAAATGGGTAGATCCAGCGTGGCCCAAATTGATGCAGAAAACGCTGGACAAACTATGGGAAATGACTGTCGAGTTGAAATAATCCCTATTCAACTCACTTCTTGACAGTAGTGAGATGAAGTTATGGGAACCAGTTGACACGACCAAGCATAAGCGAGATCTCAGGTGGGTGCAAGACAAGGTTATCAAAGTCGAGAAGGAGAGGGACGTGGCGTTGGCCCTGAAGGCTAAAGCAGAGCAAGAACTGACTCAAGCAAGGAATGATCTCCACCAGGCCAAAGTCCTCCAGTACACTACTACGAGTATTGACAAGTGCATGAGGAAAAATGTAGAGAAACAATTGAAGCTGTGCAAGGAAGATGCTAAAAGGAAGGAGCAGGCAATTCGATCCTTGCTCTCGCAGGAAGATGCGCATCGGGCCAAGATTAGGAAGATCAAGGAGATGTGTGATAACTAGTTCTATTTAGCTTAAGCTCCATGCCTTTTTAAGTTGTAATATTTGTACTTGTTGACCTAGCGGTCTGAACTATTGGTCCCAGATTCCAGGGAGGAAAAAATTGCTCTGACCCCGCATTAGTTTGTGGAAGAATTTGTGATTTAGATCAATTTCTACCTCGATTTAGATCTCTGTCCCGGATTGGGAACGTAACTATGGACCAAAGACACATTTTCTACTAGTGTATTCTGACATTGGTGGTTTGTTTAAATGTAATCTACGTGGATTGTGCCGTATGCAAATGGTACAACCACAATTTATAAAGTGGAAGCATGTACACCTGGTTACTGGAGATCCGGGAGCTTCGCCAGATGCAGGGGATGCAGGAGCAGAGGGGCGGTGAGATAGACGGGCTCAAGATTAGGCCAGAAAGTAGTACCCATTTCCTCCTCATCTGGGCATTATCAGTGAGAACATTGTTGTTTATGTTGCCACATCGTTGTGCAGCATCTAAAATAAGTTGTTGCTTTGTGGAGGGTGGCAGCTTAAATAATTTATTTATGTGCTACTTACATTCCGTCGTATTTGGAGACCTCCTACCCCTCGGCAATCGTGGAACCGGTGGATCCTTGTTTTTAGATAGTAGTGGCACAATCACAATTTCGGATTCAACTACAGACTCGGGCATTTCCAAACCCTAAGTCGCGGTACATTTTACTCAGAGAACATGGGTAGATTGTTTCGCCTAGCAACATGCCACACACAGAGCGATCAAAATTTAACAGAATTACATATATAGGTTCAAGTTCAACACATTACTATGCATCTTCATTGCCAGCAGCCTTGTTTCGCAGCCTGGGTGCCAAGCCTTCACGTCCAATGGCTTCTTCATTTCCTGCCTTCTTCCTCTTCCTCGGTGCCAATTTTCTTAGCTTCACGTACTCTGCATCGCCGGGACAATGGGCACCAGAATCGTGTCCAGCATCATCTTTCCACTCGTTTTTAATTTCTTCGGGCAGCAAAATGACATCTTTCCACTCATTTTTAATTTCTTCGGGCAGTAAAATGACTGACCCGGCAGTCATGTTTCTAACCTTGCGGCGCTTCCTGTCAAAGAAACAAGACTGTTGCATAACTTCCAAATATCTACAGAGTAAATAAAACAAAAATTACAATTCAGCACAAACATGCGAACCCCAAGAGACCTTTTCTTACCAGGAGCTAATTGGGTTTGAGAAACCACCCTGTCCAAGAATAGAAGGGCGACTCCTAGTTGCAGCAGCTTCCACATCTAGTACATCACATTTCAGCTCAAACATGGCAACCGAAGCATACCTTTTCATCAACCCAATTAGCTCACTGTCACACGTTATAGGAACCATGATGCCACGTTCATCCATGAAGCTGAACTTTGCAGTCAGCTTCGTCCATAATTCAACATGATTACGTAGAGCAGCAACCATACCAGATATAGTGCAGATCTACGCAGGCGGTTCTTCCATCGTGAAACAATGGTGTCCATACCTCTTGCCCTTAGAGTCGTACCTATAGAGGACTACCGTAACCAGGTTAGGGGGTCCGCGCAGATCCCACTTGACAGAAAACTGTGGACAAAATATGTTTGTCAGCGTTGGGCTAACAAACAATTTGAGGTTCAGTAGCCAGCTAGCAGTTGTAACTAGTGTGAATAGCAAAGAGAAGGGTAGATCACCCGCTTGTAGACAGAACTTCTTCTTCCTTGATAGTAGGATCTGCCATCCTCTGAGCTGCTCAGCTCGTCGGCGGCGGCGGAGGCGGGCTAGAGCCTCGCAACGGCGGCTACGGCATGCGCCATTGGAGCTCGGGATTAGCGACTGGGCGCAGCAACTTGGCGCTGGAAGTCAAATGTTCGAAGGGATCGTCCTACCTGGAGGGTGGATTCTGACGCCGCCGGTGCTAGGGGAAAGCTAGGAATGGATTTATGAAATTGGTCAACGCATCCAATCCACTTAGCTGCTCGATTTGCCTAAGAGGTTGTCGCGTTGGCGCCCGCGTCACGGACAGATGACCGACATGAGGGTCCTGACCGTCTACTTCACGGGGCAGTTTAACGGAATGTTTGAATTTGGCAGGGGTGAGATGAGTTTGTCTCGAAATGGCCCCTCTTAGTAGTTGGCGGCCCAACATTTCGAAACGCGGTAATTTTAGGCAACTTAGGTACCACCATGCGCTGGCCTGCCAACTTTGGTACCGTAGACGAACAACCCCTAGGCGGATGCCCTCAAGGCTTCCAAGGCCAAGGAGGCAGCGCCGCTGTTAGAGCTCTGCCAGATCGCTGAGGTCGTTGTTAGTAAGTGCTTTTGAATTGAGCCCCTTTTGCGGATTTGTCCTTTGTGATTAATACTGACTGCTGCCCTCTTTTCTGGCTGCAGCTCAGTACCCTAAGGCAACAGATCAGGCGCTGGGCCGGATTCCTAAGACAGATCCGGAATGGGATCTCCACCCGGGAGAGCTGGTGACGGTCATCAGCGAGGAGGCGAACCGGCTCCGCGTTGCCGCTCTCAAGGTCTTTGACTATGTCTGGCCCAAGGACGTCGCGCCTGCCACCCTGGATGTCCTGGCTGAGTGTCTCTAGGGTGCCCCGGAGCTCATGATCGTGGCTCGGGAGTGGGCGGCTCGAGGTGGCGCGGAGATGGTGCTGGTGCTGCTTAAGTCCTGGTACCCGGATGTGGATCTATGGAGCCTTTCCCGTGGATTCCGCCAAGGGACCAGCTACGACCAGCTTCACGCCGATGTCCCCGACATCCGCTCCTATGCCGTGACGATCGGGAGCTACGTCTCGCTTGACAGGGACTTCATCGACCCAGCCGGCACGCAGCGATAATTCCACATGCCGGATGCGGCACGCACCGAAGCTCCAGCTGCGCTGCAGATCGCCTCGACGGATGTCGCCTCCTGCAGCCGCGCTCCAGCTGACGCCTCTGGCCCTTCTGCCCCTCAGTGAATTTGATCCCCGGTATGCCGGGAGTATTTGTGACTTCAAAAAATTTCCTTTTCTGTGTGCCATGTGAACAATTGTCCATCTATGACATACTGAACTTATGCGGGAGCATCGCCTCCCTCCGTCTATTTGCTCGTGCTCTTCTATTTGCACTTTCTATTTTGCATCTTTTGCATGCATGTTTCTTTGTGGGGGCGCGCAAGCGCACCCACAGGGTGTAGTCCCCGAGGTTCGGGCCGGCTGGAGAATACAGCCGGGTCGAAGCTCCTTTATGTTCTTTGTTTTGCAGGTTTCTATGTGGGGGCGTGCAAGCGCACCCACAGGGTGTAGTCCCCGAGGTTCGGGCCGGCTGGAGAATACAGCCGGCTCGAAGCTCCTTGACCTGCTCTGCTGCCGCCTGGAAGCTTTCTGCCTCCGCCTTGGCGGTGCTCGTTGTTGAACTTTGGCTCATGCAAACATAGAAACAAACAAGTTGTTTTCCTGGTTAAGCATATGCAAGTCCAAACTGTAATCTTAGATGAACTAGTTTTCAGATTTTTGATGTTTCCCGCAAATTTCAATGTCTTTGCCCCTTTTCTCAGTGAGCATTGGCCAATTTTAGTGTTGTTCCCTTGCTGGCTTTTAGCCGGAGTCGAAGGGGTAGCTTGGTAGGCGTACTGCACGATACTTCAGGTTTGGGTCATTGCCTTTGAGCGAGCAAGCGCATCCGGGCCGTCCAGACGTTTTTGTTTTCCTTGTGGCATTTTCGTCTAGGGGCCTTTGAGCGTTCTGCTCTTGCCGGATCTATGAGCCGGCTTGCAGTCTGCGGCCGCAACCGAAGAGGAAGACTGAGGGACCGTGTACAGTACTTTACCGCGTGGATCGGGCAGCCGTCTAGGCCAACCGGCGAGTCCCTGAGGCGGATCGCCGGCTTCGGGGTTAGAGTAATGCAGCCGGAAAAGCCAACTTGTTTAACATGACTTGCTTATTTTATTGCGGAGTCCCCGAGACTGTGTCGAGGCTCCTATGCTTGTTCATTACATGAAAGTAAGGTACATACACTTATTGTTCAAGTGTAAAAGGGGGGAGCAGGCTTGCGTTCCATGGGCATTCAGTTTCTTTGCCTGAGCGGTCCATACTGTTCTTTTCTGGCTTCCGGGCATCGATGAGGTAGTACGAGTTGTTCTGCAGTGCTTGGTTGATTATGAATGCGCCCTCCCAAGGTGTAAACAACTTGTGCATCCCCTTGGTGTCTTGGACCAACCTTAGCACCAAATCACCCTCACGGAACGAGATGCTACGTATCCGGCTGGCATGATAGCGGTGCAGGTTTTGCTAGTAGATGGCGGACCTAGACAAGGCCAGTTCACGTGCTTCCTCTAGGAGATCGACACTATCTTCCCGTGCTCCTTTGGCCTGCTGTTCTATGTAGAGCAGTTTGCGGGGTGCATCAAATTCGATGTCAGTGGACAAAACCGCCTCTGCCCTGTAAACGAGGAAGAAAGGAGTGTAGCCGGTGGACCGGTTTGGCGTTGTGTGTAGGCTCCAGAGTACATCCGACAGCTCCTCAATCCAGCAGCCGGGGATTGCATCCGTGGTTCAATCAGCCGGGGCTTGATTCCGGCTAGGACTAGGTCATTTGCTCTCTCACACTGTCCGTTGGACTGGGGGTGTGCCACAGATGCGAGGTCTAGACGGATGCCCTTATCTCCGCAGAATCGCATGAAAGCTCCCTTGGCAAAGTTTGTCCCGTTGTCGGTTATGATGCTGTTGGGGTAGCCAAACCGTGTGATTATGTCTGTGAAGAACTTGACCACCGTTGCCCATCCAGCTTCTTTATTGGCTTTGCCTCTATCCACTTGGTGAACTTGTCCACTGCCACCAGCAAGTGGGTCATGCCAGATTTGGCAGTCTTGAAGGGGCCAACCGTTTCCAGCCCCGAAACAGTGAACGGCCAGGTGATGGGAATAATCTTGAGTGCTGCAGATGGAGTGTGCTTCTACTGGCTGAACCGCTGACACCCGTTGCACGCCTTGACAATCTGCTCTGCATCTTCTAATGCTATGGGCCAGTAGAACCCGTGGTGGAATGCCTTTGCGACTATGGCTTGTGACGATGCGTGGTGTCCGCATTCCCCCTGGTGGATGTCGACTAGCAGCCGGATTCCTTCCTCCTGGCCCACACATCGTTGATAGATGCCGCCAACGCTGCGCTTGTAGAGCTCGTTGTTGATGATGGTGTATGCGTTGGCTCTATGCTTGACCTGTCTTGCCTGCACCTCCTCTTCGGGCAGCTCTCCGTTAGCTAGGAAATCCATGCACGGATTGGCCCATGTTGGTGTTTCCCGGATGGCGCATACCGCTTGCATTAGCAAATTTACTTCTGCTTGGATGGCCGGGTCAGGCTTGTCCGGGGGCCGTCTGGGTGGGGTGGCGGAGCCGACAGCTTCTAGGCTGGAGGCGGTAGTCCCCGGGTGCGCAGGAGCAGTCCCCTGGTGCGATGCAGCCATCGCGGAGGTCTTGGAGCCAGCAGTCCCCGGGTGCAGCGAAGCAGTCCCCTGGTGAGGTGCAGCCATCGTAGATGTCTTGGAATCGGCAGTCCCCGGGTGCGGCGAGGCAGTCCCCGGGTGCAGTGCAGCCATCGCGGAGGTCTTGGAGCCGGCAGTCCCCGGGTGTGGAGAAGCAGTCCTCGGGTGCGGTGCGGCCGTCGCGGAGGTCTTGGAGCCGGCATTCCCCGGGTGCAGCAAGGAAGTCCCCGGGTGCGGTGCAGTCGTCGCGGAGGTCTTGGAGCTGGCAGTCCCCGGGTCCGCGTCTAATATGATGGAGTCGGATTCTGGAGACGGTGTGATTGATGGCTTGCGCAGGTGCTCAAGGGAAACTCCAGGAGGAATTGGTTGTCTTGTTGACCCAATGCGGGCGGTCTGTGGCCTCTTTGTTCACCCTGGGAACATGATGAAACTCGCATCCTTCGAAACAGGCACATAGTTGCTGTACGAAGAAACGGTATAGAGCCATGTTTGCATCTCTGGCGTCCCAGTCGCCTGACACTTGCTGCACCACCAGATTAGAATCACCGAAGCATAGGATGCACCGGATTCCTATTTCTTTTTCCATCTTGAGGCCATGGACGAGCGCTTCATACTCAACGACGTTTGATACATTGCAAATGTATCTATAATTTTTGATGTTCCATGCTTGGTTTTATCTACTTTCTTATGTTTTGTCCACACTTTGGAGTACTTTTCATATGATTTCTTGGACTAAACTATTAACAAGATGCCACAGTGCCAGTTGCCCGTTTTCTGCTATTTTTGGTTCCAGGAAGTTAGAAAATGAATATTCTCGGAATTGGACGGGACAAAAGCCAAAGTTACTATTTTCCCGGTAGACTCACGGAGCTAGAAGGAGAGTCGGAGAGGGGCCATAGGGTGTCCACACCCCCTTGGCACGGGCCAGCCTAGGCCACGCCAGGGCATGGTGTGGGCCCCCTGGCTGGCCACCGACCTTGCCTCCTTCGCCTATAAGAGCCTCCCGATACCAAAACCCTAGAGAGTTAATCAGAAATCCACGAAAAGTTCCACAGCACCACCGCCACCGAAGGGGAGATTCGGGGGACAGAAAGTCTCTGTTCCGGCACCCTGCCGGGACAGGGAAGTGTCCCTGGAGCCATCTCCATCGATCTCCACCACCATCTCCATCACCATTGCTGATTCCCATGATGAGGAGGGAGTAGTTCTCTCTCGAGGCTAAGGGTTCTACCGGTAGCTATGTGTTCATCTCTCTCTATGCATGATCATATTGTGATAATGAGCTTTGTAATCAAGTAGATCTACCTTGCTACTCAAGTGCTTTAATAGATCTCTGCTCTCCCCATGTGTGTGAAAGTGACAGCGTGCACACCATGGTGGCACTTAGGCTAGAGATTACAAATACTTGTTATGAGTTATATTTGGAGTTGGATGTCTTTATGAAATTGTGGTGTTTGTTGGAACCATCTAATGCTCAAGGTGACAGTGTGGGGTTATCTAGATGGGGAAAGCAAACTTTGAGGTGTGCAGTTATAGCCCTACCACCGATTAGAGTGTCCGAACGGAGAGTAGTTAAGAGTAGTATCATAAAGAGAATATATTTATATGAGAGAGTGTTCACTAGTGTAAGTATGATCCCTAGGCCTTGTTTCTAAGCACTGAAACACCATTTCCAATTAGATCTGTTACATGTTTGCTTGCTTCCATCTTTATTTCAGTTTTACTTTAGTCTCTTCCACGCCATCAAGCTATTTTCTATCACCATTACCACTTATAATTATCCATACCACTTGTATTTCACTATCTCTTCGCCGAACTAGTGCACCTATACACCTGACAAGTGTATTGGGTGTGTTGGGGACACAAGAGACTTCTTGTATCTTGATTGCAGGGTTGCTTGAGAGGGGATACCTTTGACCACTTCCTCCCCGAGTTCGATAAACCTTGGGTAATACACTTAAGGGAAAGCTTGCTGCTGCTCTACAAACCTCTGCAGTTGGAGGCCCAACAACTGTCTACAAGAATAGAAGTGCGTAGACATCAAGCTATTTTCTAGCGCCGTTGCCGGGGAGGTAAGGTAAAAGGTATTCTCATCGGAGGATTAAATAAGAAGAACCTCCCACGGCAAACTACTATTTTTTGGCGCCGTTGCCGGGGAGGTAAGGTAAAAGGTACTCACATCCTCCGGTGTGAGTGCTCAAAGTTATTTCCTTTAGATTCGGCAATTTTATCTTTTTGTTTATTGTTTTCACTAGTTAGGCTTAATGGAAAACAACAACAAAATTAGAGAGATTTTTAGTATTTTTCCTAAGTTAGAACTCAAATTGTCTGAAAATAAAATTAAAAAACCCATGGAACTTTCTTTGCATGCTAATAACAATGTTATTAGTATGAATCTTTTGAACACCGTTGTTACTAATGCTATGGAAACATCTAAGCTTGGGGAAGTTGGTTTTTATGAAAATGATCTTTTTAGTTCCCCAGCTTTAAAGAAGAAAATTTGCTCTGATGATACTTTATCTCCGATATGTGGTAATTCTAATGATACTTGTGATATTTTAAATCCACATACTGAAAGCATCTCTTTTAAAATACCTATAAAAATTGTTGAACGTGTTATGAACAACTCTTATTTTGAAGATGGAACTGTCCATCCTGGTGATCATTTACTCCTTATACATGAATTATGCGGGTTGTTCAAGTGTGTAGGTATTTCAATGAACCAAGTTAAGAGGAAGCTATTCTATTTTTCACTTAGGGGCAAAGGAAGGGAGTGGTATAAGCTACTAGATGATTGATACGTCCATTTTGCATCACTATTCTATGTATTAATTCACTACTATTCATTGATATATTTTGTATTGAGAGGTGATACTTATGTTATTTCATCTATTTTTGCATGGTCGATGACTTTTGGAGCATGGACCGCTGTAGTCAGGATTCTGATGGAAAAGGTGCTGTTTGGAGGCAAAATTCGTGAAGATCAGAAAATCCAAGAAAATATACGGAAAATTCTATTTTTCTAGAAGACTCGGGATGCCAGAAGATGGAGTGGAGGTGGGCCACAGGGGGCCCACACCACCCCATGGCGCGGGCAAGCCTAGGCCGCGCCAGGGAGTGGTGTGGCCGCCCTGGCCCACTCCAGCCTCTCTCCTTTGGCGTATATCATCCCCACGAAACTCTAATACTCGAGGAGCGACCACAGAAAGATTCCGCCGCCTCTGCGGGGCGGAAAACACCGAGAGAGAAAGATCTCCCCGACAGATAGATTTCTGCCAGGGGAATCCCTTCCTGGAGAGGGAAGATCGTCCCCATCAACACCACCATCAAGTTGTACTTCATCAGGATCATCATCATCATCATCATCACCATCATCATCAGCACCCTCATCACCATCTCCATATTGGTGTAACAATTGGTTGAATCTTGCTATAGTTCATAGGGGAAACATTCCCCGTGTTGATTACTCTTTGTAGTTGATGCTATTGAGTGAACCATTGAATTATTTTTTATGTTCAGATTGTTATACATCATTATTTCATCTCTGATCATGATCCATATGATGTCTTGTGAGTAGTTCGTTTTGTTCTTGAGGACATGGGAGAAGTCTTGTTGTTAGTAGTGGAGTTGCATTGAGAAAGATTCAATAGTTTGATATTTAAGTTGTGGTGTACTTCTTCTAGTGGTGTCATGTGAAAGTCGACTACATGACACTTCATCTATATTGGCCTAGGGGAATGCATTGTGTATTTGGCTACTAATCGTAGGGGTTGCCAGAGTGACAGAAACCTGAACCCCCGTTAGGAAACCATTGCACAAGGGAAGTAAGGGTCTTAGAGTTTAAAGCTATGATTAGGTTTCTACGTTAATTACTTTCTTGTACTTACAGATGTTTGCAAGGGGGTTTAATCACAAGTATGTATTTAGTCTTGGATGGGGCGGTACATTAGCACAGGTTCAGCCACACAACACTTAGCAAGCTAGAGAAGATTAATCGACTATATGAAGCGAAAGCACTTGACAGTCTTCCCATGTGTCCTCGAGAACGTTTGGTCATCTATAGAAATACAATCGGCTTGTCCTTTGCTGCATAAAGGATTGGGCCACTTGCTGCATTCATTCTTACTGTCTTTTATTTACTCGTACTTTGTTTACTTGCTTTATCGAAAACCCCTAAAAATCCGTTTGCTAAGTATTTGCAGAGAATTCCTGATCCATACCACTAGCCAGCACCTTCTGCTCCTCGTTGGGTTCGACACTCTTACTTATCGAAAATACTGTGATACACCCCCTATAGTTGTGGGTCATCAAGACTATTTTCTGGCGCCGTTGCCGGGGAGTGAAGCGCTATTGGAGAGTGGAACTGGTAAAGGAAACTTCTACTGTGAGTATTGTTTATTTCTGCTAGTTGCATTATTTTTGTTATGGATAATTCACTAAGTTCCTTATTTGGTAATGCTACTACCACTGCTAAGGTAGTAGATAAGCCACCACCTGCTGAGAAAGATGTTTTCAAAATACCTATGAGAATTATTGATCTTGTTATGGATAACTACTATGTTGGGGATGGAACTGTCCATCCCGGTGATCATTTACTCTTTATACACGAATTATGCGGGTTGTTCAAGTGTGCAGGTATTACTACAGATCAAGTAAAGAAGAAGTTATTCTCATTATCACTGAAAGGAAGAGCTGAGGAATGGTATAAGCTGCTGAAGAATGGTCAAGCTCTGGAATGGGAGGAAATAGTGCCTCTCTTTTATTCAAAGTTTTATCCACCTAGTGAGATTCATAAAGATCGGAATCAAATATACAACTTTTGGCCTCTTGATGGAGAGAGTACAGCTCAAGCTTGGGGTAGATTGAAGTTACTAATGCTCAAATGTCCCATTCATGAGCTCCCCAACAATACTATTATCAACAACTTTTATGCAAGGCTCCCTCTACATGACAAAGATTTATTGGACGCTTCTTGTGCTGGATCATTCACTCGCCTGGAAGAAGAAGTTAAATGGGACCTTCTAGATCGTATTCAAGACAATGGTGAAGCTTGGGAGAATGACAAAGGTAGAAAGTCAGGTATAAATTATGATTATGAATGCATTGAATCTTTTATAGGAACTGATGACTTTCAAAATATTAAAAATTCTTATGGTCTAGACTCTCAAGCTATTTCTTCTTATTTTAAGGCTTTTGCTTCCTACATTGAAGTGCCTAAAAAGAAGTGGAATAAGTATCATGAATCTTATAAAGATGTTGCTAAGATATTCCTTCAAAAAATACTGAAGTTTATACTGCTAATCATGTTTTACTTGAACCTTATATTGAGAAAATGCCTTTTCCAGCTAAGGTAAAGGAACATTCTATGACGGCTAGTATGGTAGATGAAAGTATGAATAAAGCTGTTGAACCTGATAAACAAATGGTTGATGAACCTATTGTAGCAAATGTGAAAGACTTTGTTGCTAAATATGAAAAAGAGGGACACCCTATCCTTTGTAAGAATACCTCTAATATTGTTTCACATAGTAGTATTATGAGTGCTAGTATTCCTATGTTTTCTGTTAGAATAAGTGATCATTGCTATGATAGTCCTTGTGATAGCTATATTGTTAAGTTTATCCATGATACTGAAAGCTACTATGAGAGGGGGAAAAGTGTTCTTATGCATCTCAATAATATCAAGTTTCCCCGCTTTATGCTGAAAGCTTTTATGTTGCACTTCTTTTGCCTTCTTATGCAAGTTGCCTTTGGTTCCAATAACTTGTTTGTTTACAAAATCCCCTTGCATAGGAAGTGGGTTAGACTTAAATGTGTGTGTTTTTGCTTCTTAATGCTCTCTTTCACTTGAATTCATATCCCTATGAGAGCTTCTTCAAATTATCATGCCCGTCTTAATGGCTATAAAGAAAGAGCATTATGGGAGACAACCCAATTTGTTTTTTCTTTTAGTTTGTTTTTGTTTCTTTGAGTCTTGGAAGTTATTACCTCGGTAATAACCGCTCCTTATCCGTTTTGTTTGGTTTTTTGTGTCACGATCAACCTCTAATGAGAGAGAAGTAAGATTTGGGGAAGTTACTGTCCCGAACCAGATTTTTGTGCTTCACCGTAAAAATTCGTGAGAGATCTCTGTATGTCGGATTGAGCTGTAATTTTTTGTGCTTCTTCCCCAGATTGTTATTTAACTTTAGTTAGTTTTGCACGTTTTGATTTTAGCAATAGAAGATTTTCGAAAAAATTGATCTTTACCTGCTGGTCTGTTTTGACAGATTTTGCCACTCTTGCATTTGCTTCTTTATTCGATTTCCTTTTTGAATTCTTTTTGGGTTTTCGGAAGGAGTTGCTACAGTAGCTTTTGTTTTGATGGTTTTCAGTTGAGATTGGACTCAAAAGGTTTTGTCACTTCACTTATACTAATGTTGCTAATAAGAACTGTGTGAAGTTTTGTGTGAAAGAAATTTTCAGGAAGTGGAGACAATGGTGTAATAAGGAAGAGAAGGGTTTTATGACTCAAGTGATAAGTATATGAAGATAAAGATATCAATGATATTCAAGAGATGACTCCGGAAGGATCCACTAAATACCAAATTCAGAGACCGGCAGAGTCTGTTTTCATATAGGTAACAGCTCTGGTAAGAAAAGTTCCGCGAAAATACAATCCAACTATATTTTTGCAGTTTTCAGTCAATAAGGAAAGCTACGAAGCGAAAAAGGGATGGAACCGGAGCCAGGGTGGCCCACACCACCCCATGGCGCGGGCCCACCTTTGGCCGCGCCACTAGGTGGTGAGGCCACCCAGGACTCCGTCTCCGACCCGTTTTCTCCCAGTACCTTCCTTTTGATATGAAACTTCATAATACATAACCCCCGGATACCTCGAGGTTCGTATATCGTGTTTTTGTTTCGATATGTTTCTGCCAGGACATACTCTTTGAAAGCTTAGAAGCACAATGGTGTCCGCCAAGGATAAAGGGAAGGAGCCTTTGGAGGAAGACCTCCAAGACCCCGGGAAGGAGAAAGAGATCAAGAGTGAAGGTGAAGAGGAGGCAAAACACACCGGCACTACCGTTGCAAGCATCAAAGTGGTGGCAAATCCAGCCATTGGAGGGAAGCCTCCTCATCACCGTCCAGATCCCTGGTCACTTCCTCCACGCACCAAGAATCCTTTCCATACCCTTATCCATGAGCATCAATACCAGAATATGCCCAAGGGGAAATTACCCTCCAATTGGGATTTGCCTCATTCTAGCCATGCAGGAAAAGAAGACTTCAAGGAGGAAGAGTGGGGAAAGAATAGCAAGAGCTAGAATTCTCAACACGACATAATCATGAGCCGCATTGAGCAAAATTCGGAGCTTATTCGTAATCTCACCATCAAAATTGAGGACTTGGGGAATCTGATCAAAGAGATCATCGAGAGGATACCACCACCACCGAAGGAGCAATTCGTCATCAGGTTTGGCATCCCCTTGGTTTTTTCCAAGCTTGGGAGAGTGCCGCAGTATCATATCACTATCTTCTATCTTTTTACTTTATTAGTAGAGTCATATCATGAATAGAGGAGTTATTTTGTAGTATGGTTTGCATTATGGAAGTGTCCCCTCTCTCGTTAGATTTGTATCCCTTGGTGTGAGTTGCCGTTATGGAATATTAATGAGAAGTTCTATCATTCACCCTTTTTCATAACCTATGTTAGTTTTCAATTCGTGGTTATATGATTTATCTTGTTGTTAGTATTGGTAGCACTTTGGGATCATTGAGTTAATTTAGTTGGTTTTGGCAAACCTGGCTCGGTTAGTAGCAACACCCTTTGAGAGTTGAAAAGAAAAAGATAGAAGTACTCGAGAGAAAAATAATTTCATCATCTTTCTTTCTTGATTTGCTCATAAGTCTAGTATTCTCTAATTAAGATCTTTTGTGCTTCCAAGGAAGATTGCATGTTTGTCTTTATCATTTGTATGTTTGGTTGTTTCCTTCAACTCTTGTACTTGCTAGTGAAAAACCTGTACTGAGAGGGTATTCTTCTCGTGCATCCATCTCCTTTAAACCAAAACCCATGCCATTTGTGTCCACCATACCTACCTAGTAGCATTATTGCTATTCCAAGTAAATTCTTGTTTTGTCTACCTCCCAAATTAAACTTGTTATGTGAAAATTAGTGATTAAAGCTCTCACGAACTTGATGGCACACTTTACTTTCTTGCATTTAATAAACTTGAACCATTGGGTCCTTCTTAGTTGTGTCACTTTAACCTTAATCACCTAAAGTTGCCTATGATAGGGGCAATGAGAGCTAAAAGCTAGTAAGTATCATAATTTTTGGGATCTCTTTATGAGACTTGCAATCCCTGCTTCCCTCTTTGAAGGGCCTTTCTTTTTTACTTTGTAGTTGATTCAGTAAACCTATTCCCTTCTATCTCAGCTAGTATTTTGAGTTGATGTGTTTCATTCATTCATATGATGATTTATGCATTCATGTTTCTTATGTTCCTTGTTTTGCACATTGCTCTTATCTTGAAGTTTACTACTTTGAAAGCTTTCATTGAAAAACCAGCTATTTGTGAACTCCAACAAATTATCAACTATTCTTTGACCAAGAGCTAAGTTTGCCATTACCAATTATTGATTCACTTTATGTATCTTCATTGTGTTTCCTTTACTCATTACAAGTTGAGTTGTGTAATAGTGAGTTGTTTTCTATTATGATCTATGTATTTGATGAATGTGATGCTTCTTGTCTGTATCCTTTTATCGACTCTTCACTCCATAAACTTGAGGTCATGTTTATTGAGCTCAGTTTCGCTTGGGGACAAGCGAAGTCTAAGCTTGGGGGGAGTTGATATGTCCATTTTGCATCACTATTCTATGTCTTAATTCACTATTATTCATTGATATATTTTGTATTGAGAGGTGATACTTATGTTATTTCATCTATTTTTGCATGGTTGATGACTTTTGGAGCATGGACCGCTGCAGTCAGGATTCTGATGGAAAAGGTGCTGTTTGGAGGCAAAATTCGCGAAGATCAGAAAATCCGGGAAAATATACGGAAAATTCTATTTTTCAGAAGACTCGGGATGCTAGAAGATGGAGTGGAGGTGGGCCACAGGGGGCCCACACCACCCCATGGCGCGGGCTAGCCTAGGCCGCGCCAGGGAGTGGTGTGGCCGCCCTGGCCCACTCCAGCCTCTCTCCTCTAGCCTATATCATCCCCACGAAACCCTAATACTCGGGGAGCAACCACAGAAAGATTCCGCCGCCTCTGCGGGGCGGAAAACATCGAGAGAGAAAGATCTCTCCGGCAGACAGATTTCTGCCGGGGGAATTCCTTCCCGGAGAGGGGAGATCGTCGCCATCAACACCACCATCAAGCTGGACTTCATCAGGATCATCATCATCATCACCATCATCATCACCATCAGCACCCTCATCACCATCTCCATATTGGTGTAACAATTGGTTGAATCTTGCTATAGTTCATAGGGGAAACTTTCCCGGTGTTGATTACTCTTTGTAGTTGATGCTATTGAGTGAACCATTGAATTATTGTTTATGTTCATATTGTTATACATCATTATTTCATCTCTGGTCATGATCCATATGATGTCTTGTGAGTAGTTCGTTTTGTTCTTGAGGACATGAGAGAAGTCTTGTTGTTAGTAGTGGAGTTGCGTTGAGAAAGATTCAATAGTTTGATATTTAAGTTGTGGTGTACTTCTTCTAGTGGTGTCATGTGAACGTTGACTACATGACACTTCACCTATATGGGCCTAGGGGAATGCATTGTGTATTTGGCTACTAATCGTAGGGGTTGCCAGAGTGACAGAAACCTGAACCCCCATTAGGAAACCATTGCACAAGGGACGTAAGGGTCTTAGAGTTTAAAGCTGTGGTTAGGTTTCTACCTTAATTACTTTCTTGTACTTACGGATGTTTGCAAGGGGGTTTAATCACAAGTATGTATTTAGTCTTGGATGGGGCGGTACATTAGCACAGGTTCACCCACACAACACTTAGCAAGCTAGAGAATATTAATCGACTATATGAAGCGAAAGCACTTGACAGTCTTCCCATGTGTCCTCGAGAACGTTTGGTCATCTATAGAAATACAACCGGCTTGTCCTTTGCTGCATAAAGGATTGGGCCACTTGTTGCATTCATTCTTACTGTCTTTTATTTACTCGTACTTTGTTTACTTGCTTTATCGAAAACCCCTAAAAATCCATTTGCTAAGTATTTGCAGAGAATTCCTGATCCATACCACTAGCCAGCACCTTCTGCTCCTCGTTGGGTTCGACACTCTTACTTATCGAAAATACTGCGATACACCCCCTATACTTGTGGGTCATCAATGATCCTCATTATTTTTAGTGGAAGGAACTTGAATCTCTCTTTTACTCTAAATTTTATCCTCCTCATAAAATTCATAAAGATAGGAATTACATTTATAATTTTCATACTCATGATGGAGAAAGTATTTCCCAAGCATGGGGGAGATTGAAGTCACTAATGCTCAAATGCCCCATTCATGAGCTCCCCAGTAATATTGTTATCAATAATTTCTATGCAAGGCTTTCAGGACATTACAAGGACTATTTAGATACTTGTTTAGAGGGATCCTTCACAAGTTAGGAGGTCAAAGCTAAGTGGGATCTTCTTGAAACAATTCAAAGCAATACCGAAGATTGGAATTAACAACAAAGGTAAAGAACCAGGTATAAACTATGAGTATGATTGCATTAAGTCTTTCACTGAAACTGCTGATTTTCAAGATCTTAGTGGTAAATATGGTCTTGATCCTCAATTTCTTGTTGATTGTTATAGAACCTTTGCTTCTCATATTAATGCTCCTAAAGAAAAATGGGACATGTATCATGAGCCTTTAAAAGACACTTGCATGGAAAATGTAATTGTTATTAATGATAGCAATAAACATGCTCAAACCTCTGAAAGTACTATTTCTTATAAGCATGTTAATTTTTGTGGAATACATAGACCTTGTGAGAATAATAAAATTGAAGAAGAATATTGTATCACCCACAGGAATGAAAAAACTAGAATGTGGTATAGGGCTTTAAATGATCTTGGTAAAAAAGTTTGTGCCCTTTATCCTTTTATTTGTGAACTTTGCTTCGAAGTGGGTCATTTGAATTTTCAATGCTCAGGCCATAATAATAGCCCTTCTAATCCAATGAGTACTGCAAGTTTGTGTTGTGATGACATGATCACTCCTAATCAGCATGATGAACTTACATTATTTTTGGGGTGTGAAGAGTTATCAAGAAAAACATCTTTGGTAGATATGGGTGCTTTTGATATGAATAGTGTCCTGCATGGTTGTCATCCTTATTGTGTTGATAATTTCCAGACAAATACTTACACACAAAATATTATAGAAGATGAGATTTTACCAAAATATGATATGACTAATATGTGTTTTGATCTTATTAATGAAAAGAAGGAATCCTCCAAAGTTTCTTCTATTGTCTCTAATAATGAACCAGGGTATATGGAGAAGCTTCCTTTCAAGCCTCTCACTCCTAAAGAGAAGAAGAAAAATA
Organism: Avena eriantha; assembly: GCA_910589775.1. NCBI lineage: Eukaryota > Viridiplantae > Streptophyta > Magnoliopsida > Poales > Poaceae > Avena > Avena eriantha. The sequence continues at coordinate 317,883,580 of OU342743.1, read as the reverse complement.
AGAAGAGGAGAAGTAAAAGGAGAGAAGAGACGGTATTTTCCCCTAAGAATGTTGCTCCTATTATAGTTTTTGGTGAGTCTGAAATCGATGATGTTCCTATGCCTATTACCTATAGTAGTGATCATGATTGGGAAAAGCACACTTCTTTTGATATTACAAATCTCTTCGGTACCAATTCTAAAAATGATGATATTAATAATTGCTATACTATTAGTGCTATCCATGATCCTTCCAATGACGGTATCTTTACAAATGAACACACTTTGGAAGATAACTATTCTATTGCTTATGATGATACTATACGTCCAATATATCATGATTGCAATGATGATTATGATTTTTTAAGTCCACCTACTATTGAGGAGGAAATTAATTATGATTACAATAAGCCTCCTATATTTGATGATTATGGTGATGAAAATAATAATGATAGCTATTTTGTTGAATTTGCTCCCACTACAATTAATAAGAATGACTATGTTTATGTGGGGAGTATTAATTCTTTTATGCACGTGGCTCATGATAAGAATGTTTTATGTGATAGTTATATTGTTAATTTTATTCATGATGCTACTGAAAGTTATTATGAGAGAGGGAAACATGGTTTTATGTATCTCAACAATATTAAGTTTCCCCTCTTTATGTTGAAATTTTTGAAGTTGCACTTGTTTTGCTTTCCTATGCTTGTTGCTTTGTGCTTTCATGACTTGTTTCTTTACAAGATTCCTATGCATAGGAAGTGGGTTCGACTTAAATGTGCTTTGAATTTGCTTCCTGATGCTCTCTTTTACTTCAATTCATATTTCTTATGTGAGCATCTTCTCAAACTATCATGCATAACTTAAAGGCGTTAAAGAAAAGTACTTATTGGGCGATAACCCAAAAGTTTTAGATGAGTCTTGGAAATTATTACCTCTTTAATAACTGCTCCTTATCCATTTTATTTGCTTTTTGTGCCAAGAGTAATCTCAAATGAGAGAGAAGTAATGATTGGGAAAGTTGCTGTCCCGAAACAGATTTCTGTGCTTCATCGTAAAAATTCGTGTAAAATCTCTGAACGTCTTTTTGAGGCGTGAATTTTGTGGTCATGCCCCAGGTTGTTATCTAACTTTCGGTAGTTCAACACTTATTTATTTCAGCAACCGAAGGTCTTCGAAAAAATTCGTCTTTACCTGCTGGTCTGTTTTGACAGATTTCTGCCATTTTCTGCATTTGCTTCTTGTTGGTTCCTTTTTGAGTTCTTTTGGGGAATTGAGCTTTTTAGGGAAGTGCTACAATAGATAGTGTTCTAATGGAAGTTTATTTGGTGTTAGAACTGAACCTTAAGACTTATTTATCTTGAGTGCACTATTTTGCTAATAAAGATTGTGTGAAGTTTTGTTTGAAGGAAAATTTTCCGGTGTATGGGAGGGATGAGTAATGAGATGAAGGATGGACTAAAGCTCAAGCTTGGGGATGCCACGCGTGTCACCCCAAGAAATATCCAAGAAGTACAAGCGTCAAAGCTTGGGGATGCCCAAGGCATCCCCTTCTTTATCAATAAAAATCCCAGGTTTCTTCCAAACGCTTCATTTTTATTGTTTCATGCATAGTTGTGTTGTTCTTGGAGCGTCTTCTTCTTCGTTTTCATTTTGGTTTTCGTTTGCTTTGGTTTGCTTAGTTTTCTGAATAAATTGGTTGGACCCCCTCTTTCATACATTAGTTTGCAAATAGTTTGGTTTGGTTTGGAAAAGAGTAGGAAAGTTCATGCTTATGTGGTAAAAAGAGCTCGTTTTTTACTGTGGCCTATGCTTTGTCATGCCATGCTTGGTATTGTTTTGGATTTATGCTTAGTATTCTTTTCTGTAGCATGACTTCTTATAAACAATTGAGATTGCTTAATGTGCCTTGGATGAATCATGCGTTGTTTTAGCATATTAAAGCATAGTATAGTGGTATTCTCCTTTGATGCTTTATTTGGGTTGACTTGGCGCATGCTCACACCATGTTATGAGTATCTAAAGTCACCATAGCCTTTATGATCCTTTAATTTTCAACTTGTAATATCACTTTATGCTTTGATCAATGATGTTTTGTCGCTCTGCATGATTATGGCCATTATTGCTCTCTTAGTTGTCGCTCCCAGTCTTTTGCTAGCCTCCACAACCAAGTATGAGTTCCACTCATGCATCCAACTCCCTAAACCAAGTTATTCCAAAGAGTCCACCATACCTACCTACTAGCTTATGCTATTCAAAGTAAATTCATGCTTTTGCTTACCTTCCAAATTAAACTTGTTATGAGAAAACTAGTGATTAAAGCTCTCACGAACTTGATGGCACACTTTACCTTTCTTGCCCTTAATAAACTTGAACCATTGTGTTGTCTATATTGTATATGCTTGCACTTATTTGTTGGGAATTAGCAGAACCATGATTTCATGGGGAACGCTTTCAACATTGCACTTGGTACTTGTACCTAGTTGATATCATGCTCTTTTGTATATGGATGTCGTCGGTGTGAAATGAAAGGGGAGTTTGTAAGTCCATGGAGTTATGTATATGTGTTAGAGAAACGCCTGGGCCACTGGTCTAATCCATGCTGACATTGTGGAAACCTGCAGCGTAACCATAATGAGCTGTCTATAAAGCATTCTTCTTATAAAAAAAGAGTCCTATTGAGAAAAAAAAGAGAAAAAGAAAAAAAAGAGATACAATGAAAAGAGGAAAGAGAGAAAAAAGCACCATATTCCCATGGTAAATAAGAAGAATGCTGAGATGCTCGTTGTCTACTTGCCTTGTCATTTTGATATGGGGATTCTTCCGTATCATCGGGCAAGGGGTACCCCGTTGGCGGTTCTCTATGATACACATGTACTTACGATAACAAGAACTTACCGGTGACTAAACTTGAGTAGCATGAGGAGAGACCCTTGTATACAAGGGACATGAGATTTCTAACTTATACTTCGTCAAGCATGTACACCATAGTTTGTTCACTTTAACCTTAATCACTTCAAGATGCTTATGATAGGGGCAATGAGAGTTGAAAGCTATAAGTACCATAATTTTTGGAAGCTCTTTATGAGACTTGAATCCTGTGGCATCCCGCTAAAACCACTACTAGAAAATCGCGGTGTTTTATCTATGTGCATGATCCTGACATCAGCATGCATCTTTTTGTTTGAAAGTATTTTGCTAAAAGCCTATATTTGCCTTCCAAATATCTGCGTCTTAATTTCAAATCAAAACTCCGGTCTTTTCCAGGTCTTTTATTTGTCTAAAAACTATTTACAAAAGTCTATTCTAAATTAAAATAAAAGTTTACATTATTTTTAGGAGGCAGCCAGCCAGGCCCAAAAGCTCGACCGGCCACCTCCATCCTAAAACATGACCAAACCCTAGACCTACCCAATTCCCAGAACCCTAACCCTAGCCGAACCAGCCGCCACACCCCACCTACCTACCCAGCCACACCTACCGACCTACCCCACCGAGCCAGCCCCACCCTGCCCGCTTAGCAGCACCCTAACCCGGCACGCTGTAAGCAGACACGCGCGCGATACACGCGCATGACCACCGCCAGGACCTAGTCCCGCTCATATCTCTACCTCTCTCCTCGCTTGGCCCCACCCCACGGTCGGCCGACCACCTCGCATCTCCCCCCGTCTCCCCCGCGCCTCTCCCTCTCGTCTCTCCCCGCAATCAACACCGCCTCCCCGTCTTCCTCCGCAACCTCGCCGGCCTCCTCTTCCCTGCTGCTGAGCTCCACCCCACGAGCCCGCGTGCCGCCGACGCCCCCGGCTCCACTCGTCCCCGCCACGCCCCAATCGCCGCCGCCTTCCTGCAGCAACGGCAGCGCGACCTCCCCCACCCTCTCTTCCTCACCAACCCCGCTGCCCTCGCCCCATCTGTGCCTCCTAGCCCGCCTTCCCCTGGTGCCGTCTCTCCGACCGGCAGCGCTGCCACCCAGCTTCCTCCCCTTCGGCCGCTCCTGCGGAGCCTCACGCCTCCCGTCCACCTAGTCCCCTCGTTCGAGCTCCTCTCCTCCACCGCCCGCAGGGCCTCGCTGTCGCCTCCCTCTCCTTGCAGCGCCGCCTGGCCCGCCCCTCGTCATCGTTGCCCCGCATCCTCCCGCGCGACCCGCCCCAGTCTGCCAGCCCCGGGCTCGTCCGCCGCGCCTCCGCGGCCCCTCCTCGCCCCGGTGCCCCGTACCCCCTCTTCCGGAGTTTCTCCCTGCGCACGTTCACCCGCCCGAGCTCCTCCTCATCGCCGTGCCTCCTTCCCATTGAGTAGCCCTGCCACCGCCTACAAGCCTCGTTGCGCCTCTCTGCGCACCGACGTCGCGGCCTAGTCGCCTCCGCCGCCCTGCGAGCGCGTCGCCGGCCGCGTCGACCGCGACCTCCTCGAGCACTCCTCAGAGCCATTCCACCCGCAGCCTCCTCTGTTTGTTTAACCACCCAGCTCCTGTTGATACGTGTTGGTTTATCACAATGTGTATATGTGGTGTAGTAGTATGGAGAGGTGGTGTTGGTGAAACCTCCCTGTACAACATGTGTCAAGATCTTCTGAAGACCCGAGTATTGGATACCAAGATCTTCTTCGTAGACCTGGAGAATCCCTAGTACGGCAAGTACGCCGAGATGGGACCGACGAGTTCTCCGAGTCTGAGTGGCACGATCTCCTACCCGAAGATTCCCGGACGCCAAGATCGCCCAGACGGAACGCCGAGACCTCGAGCGCACCGACACGGATCCGAGGACCGAACCCGAAGACCACAAATGCGACAAGTACTCCTTCCCGGATGCCAGACCCGGATCCGAAGACCGCCAAGATCGACATCAGAATGCCAAGTTCTTCACCCCGAACGCCAAGACCGACCCGATACGCGGACCCGGCAAGATATCGCGACGGCAAGATCGACACCGACCAGGGCGAACCCGAGGATCCTCCAACACCAAACCAAGTCCTGCGACGATCTTCGAAGGCCGATCCCATCGAACCGAACCCCTAGATCCCGGAGCCCTGAGACCCAGACCCGAACTCCCGGAACCAAGATCTTCCGAACCCAAATGTGTGACCCTAAGTCTCTATTTTTATAATATGACATATACCTGTCGTGTCATTAAATCATCATGCTTGCATACATGTCATCTGGTGGGTTGGGCTAAATAGTCGATTCACCTAAATTAAATATGGAGTCTATATGCGGGCTATCCTAGTCTTATTCCGGATTCCATTTAAATTAGTGTAGCGAACTGATGCCATGTTTTGCCTTGTTAATACAACATTTAATATGCGGGGTTTTAAATAACTTGAACCGCCTAATTAATTGTCGGGACCCCGGTTCCGCTTAATATTGCCTAATTGCACTGCATCTGTTCCATGCCATGCATCATATCATAAGCATGCCGGTTCTTCTGCCGTAGTATTAAATATTGCATTCGGTGTTATTCTAGTGTTTGCTTCTTCGCGGATTAGACCGATGAGTTGATGCGAGTACCGACAAGTTCTCCGGATGTGATCTTCCACAGTGTTCCCCAGGCGAGCATCTCCCCCTTTCTACCTATTTTGCTTTATAGTCTTTATTTCCTCCTATTGATCTATTGCTATCCGTGTTCCGATGCTTTAGTTTCCGTGCACCATTTATATTCCTTGCAGCCTCTATATTGCCATGGACACATCCTATTGCCTGTTGTTTGATAGATAGTCGGCCTTGCGAGTCGTAGTTGCTTTCTTATGTGTTGCTTCGCGTTGTTGTTGTTCCACCATTGGCGGCAAGTTGGCACATGATGAATGGTGGAGATGCTTAATGGTGGAGATGATCATGACTTTAAATACAACTATTCAATTGCTAGATATAACTAATGCAGAGGCATCGGTAGGCAATAGATGTTATTTGGTTCTTCCACGCTCACTTGTGTCCCGTAGGACCCCGAGTACTTGATACCTGTTCCTTGACTATTCGCACTATCCACATCCGGGAGAGTCTATGAATCCCCCTTAGCCAGAGCTTGATTCATTTCTTATTTCTTGGGGCCACAAACTAGTTTGGGGCTTTATTACTATCCTGTACTTATGCCATGCTTTACTGTTTTATTTAAGATTGTGCGTGGAGCACCTGTACTGTTTACGATCGTGACACGTTTTCGCTGTATCGACAAGCCCAGCACACTTTCGGGTTCCCAGTCGTTTACAGCCGTCCACACAAACCTTGGGTCCGTCTCCGAGCCAGCCAACTTCGTTGCGGATAGCTTAATGGGGTGGCCCCCTGAAATATTTTATGAATCCTATGATTGCTTTGTCGTGAAAGCCTCGTTGGGTTTTGAGTTGGTTTTTCCGAGGTTGATCATGTGTGTGTTGCTATTTGTGCACCCCTGCAGTGTAAATCTTTGTGAAAGCCGTGTCCGCGGTTATGGACGACTTGGAGCATAGTATCTCGATCATAGACAAGCATAACTTAAGTAGTGCTATAAATTTGACTTAATATGTGACTAGTAATCAGCTTCACCACAATGGAATGGATAATAAAAGTGCCAACAACTGGTGGAACTGGGGTGTATCGTGTCATGTTATACCTGCCTAGTAAATATCGCAACTCCAATGGAATGAAATAAAAGTGCCAACAACTGCTGGGTTTGGGATGTCACATGCTAATTGTATCTGACTAGTAAGTACTGCAACTACCACTGAATGGTTAACTAAAACTTCCCACTACTTATGCTATCAGGATGACTCATCCTATCTATATCTGACTAGTAAGTGCTTCAACTATAATGGAATGAATAAAACTGCCAATTGTGTGAGTTTCTCGGTTTGACTTCCTCGTTTGGTCTCAAGGGGGAATACCAGGATGGGTATGTTTGGGTGTTAGTATCAGGTGGGATCCGAATAGGTCTTTCTTATCCCTCTCTAATAGCCACCAGTTTTACCGAGTCTCTATAGGTTGTTTAGTGCTGCTGCGTTGTCGCTTCAGTCCACCATACCTATGTAGGCGAGAGCCGCCGAATTCTAGCCTCGCCGTGTACTAGCCTCAGTACTGACGCTCCTCTTTTTTCCTTTTCCGTTTATCGGCACCCCTTTTGTTTTAGCAGGATTGAGATCGATGTCGTTAGTAGGGTTACCCTTCCGGCTTGGCCTGGGCAGGGTTATGGATGCCATTGGTTATTCTTCGGGTCTCTTAGCTCAATTTGCTTCTTATCCGTGCTCGGATGTTGTATAGATTTCAATGTGATTTGGATCTTTGTATATTATATCTATATTCTTGACTCATGTAGTCGTTGATGTATATATATGTTCTGTGGGTTCCATTGTGAACTATTGTGTCATGGTATTACTTCGTTTTCCACCCACACGCAAGTGCCTGGTGGGCGTCCTTGAATCGTTTCTATGCAGGTTTTGGCGGGAAGCACTGAAATTTGCATAGGGCCGATTCGAGGGTGTTACAAATCCCTACTTCCTTCTATGAAGGCCTTTCTTCCACCATTATATTGAGTCTCCACCTATCTTTATGCACCTACTTTGAGAGCATAGTGGCCATTCTTAGTTCTATGTGCATTGTCCCAAGACTAGTTGATTGATGCATAACTTGATATTGCTTGTTTTAAACTATTTGTATCTAGTCACTCTTATGAACTTTGAAGGTGTCCTATGCATTTATATTTGCTACTCTATGAGGGACAAGCTGAATGCTATTATGGTATGTTTTCTTTATGTGAAACAAACAAACGTCTTGCAAAGCATTGTTATACATGAATCTTTTGTTTGTGCCTTTTCATGTTGCAACATAGTTACTATGTCTTATTGCTAGAACTTTGTCTTTCATGCTATGATTGAAGTACTATGATCCCAGCTTTGAATGTTTTACAAATATTTTGATCAAGTTTATGATGGTGCATGTCACCTCAGAAAATTATACTTTATTTTTATCACTTACCTACTCGAGGACGAGCAGGAGTTAAGCTTGGGGATGTTGATACATTGCAAATGTATCTATAATTTTTGATGTTCCATGCTTGGTTTTATCTACTTTCTTATGTTTTGTCCACACTTTGGAGTACTTTTCATATGATTTCTTGGACTAAACTATTAACAAGATGCCACAGTGCCAGTTGCCCGTTTTCTGCTATTTTTGGTTCCAGGAAGTCATAAAATGAATATTCTCGGAATTGGACGGGACAAAAGCCAAAGTTACTATTTTCCCGGTAGACTCACGGAGCTAGAAGGAGAGTCGGAGAGGGGCCATAGGGTGTCCACACCCCCCTTGGCGCGGGCCAGCCTAGGCCACGCCAGGGCATGGTGTGGGCCCCCTGGCTGGCCACCGACCTTGCCTCCTTCGCCTATAAGAGCCTCCCGATACCAAAACCCTAGAGAGTTAATCAGAAATCCACGAAAAGTTCCACAGCGCCACCGCCACCGAAGGGGAGATTCGGGGGACAGAAAGTCTCTGTTCCGGCACCCTGCCGGGACAGGGAAGTGTCCCTGGAGCCATCTCCATCGATCTCCACCACCATCTCCATCACCATTGCTGATTCCCATGATGAGGAGGGAGTAGTTCTCTCTCGAGGCTAAGGGTTCTACCGGTAGCTATGTGTTCATCTCTCTCTATGCATGATCATATTGTGATCATGAGCTTTGTAATCAAGTAGATCTACCTTGCTACTCAAGTGCTTTAATAGATCTCTGCTCTCCCCATGTGTGTGAAAGTGACAGCATGCACACCATGGTGCCACTTAGGCTAGAGATTACAAATACTTGTTATGAGTTATATTTGGAGTTGGATGTCTTTATGAAATTGTGGTGTTTGTTGGAACCATCTAGTGCTCAAGGTGACAGTGTATGGTTATCTAGATGGGGAAAGCAAAGTTTGAGGTGTGGTATTATAGCCCTACCATCGATTAGAGTGTCCGACCGGAGAGTAGTTAAGAGTAGTATCATAAAGAGAATATATTTATATGAGAGAGTGTTCACTAGTGAAAGTATGATCCCTAGGCCTTGTTTCTAAGCACTGAAACACCATTTGCAATTAGATCTGTTACATGTTTTATTGCTTCCATCTTTATTTCAGTTTTACTTTAGTCTTTTCCACGCCATCAAGCTATTTTCTATCACCATTACCACTTATAATTATCCATACCACTTGTATTTCACTATCTCTTCGCCGAACTAGTGCAGCTATACACCTGACAAGTGTATTGGGTGTGTTGGGGACACAAGAGACTTCTTGTATCTTGATTGTAGGGTTGCTTGAGAGGGGATACCTTTGACAACTTACTCCCTGAGTTCGATAAACCTTGGGTAATCCACTTAAGGGAAACTTGCCGCTGTTCTACAAACCTCTGCCCTTGGAGGCCCAACAACTGTCTACAAGAATAGAAGTACGTAGACATCAATGTTATTGGACGCGCGGAAGTGGATCTATAGCACGTATTCCAGCCGGTCTCCTTTTGGATAGGTGATGGCCACTCCGACTCCGAGACCTCCATACATCTTGGAGCCGTTGAAATGCAGCTTGGGCAAGGTGGTAGGTACTGTGTTTCTGCCCAATCGATGAGGAAATCCGCCAAGGCCTGAGACATGATCTCCGTTCTTGGCTCGTATTGTATGTTGTGGGCAGTGAGCTCTATGGCCCATTTTGCCACCCGTTCTATGGCGTCTCTATTGCCGATGATCTCTACAAGTGGCGCTAGCGCCACCACCTGGATGGAGTGCTCTTGGAAGTAGTGCTTTAGTTTCTTGGCGGCCATATACACGCCATACACCAGCTTCTGCTAATGAGGGTAGTTCTGATTCGAGAGCGAGAGTACCTCACTCAGGTAGTACACCGGTCGTTGCACCGGCCGCGCCTTTCCTTCTTCCAGCCCCTCCACTACCAACACCACACTAACACCCCTGTTTGTTGCTGCAATGTACATCAACATGGGTTCCTTTGCTGCTGGTGCTGCCAGGATAGGTGGCGAGGTGAGCATGCGCTTGAGGTCATGGAAAGCTTCATCCGCCTGCAATGTCCAGATGAACTTGTCCGTCTTCTTCATGAGCTGGTACAGTGGGAGTGCTTTCTCGCCCAGCCGGCTGATGAACTGCCTGAGGGAAGCCAGGCAGCCGGTGAACTTCTGGACATCTCTCAAGTTCTTGGGCGGCTACATGCGCTCGATTGCGCCGATCTTCTCCGGGTTCGCCTCGATTCCTCGCTCAGATACGAGAAAACCAAGTAGCTAACCGGCTGGGACGCCGAATACGCACTTCTCCGGGTTCAGCTTCATCTGGAACCGGCGGAGGTTAGTGAACCACACCCAGCGTCATTGCATGCGTGTTCTTTTCATTAACCATAGCTAGAGTCATTGCATGTCTGTTACTTCCATAAACCACACATGGATCCACCGATGTCATTGCATGCCTGTTCTTTTCATGAACCACACCCAGTGTCACTGCATTTCAGTTCTTTTCATGAACCACATAAGGATCCACCCAGTGTCATTGGATGTGTGTTCTTCTCATGAACCACACGTGGATCCACCAGTGTCATTGCATGTCTGTTCCTCTAAACAAACCACATAAGAATCCACCAATGTCATTGCATGTATGTTCTTTTCATGAACCACACCCAGTGTCATTGCATGCGTGTTCTTTTCATTAACCATAGCTAGAGTCATTGCATGCCTGTTACTTCCATAAACCACGCATGGATCCACCGATGTCATTGCATGTCTGTTCTTTTCATGAACCACACCCAGTGTCATTACATGGGTAGCCGTTAGACCGAGTCTTCTAGAAGGCACGCCCTAACACAGTTGTTCTGCTTGACGATTGTTACATACCGTTCGATTGGGCCGCATGGACGGTTGGGATGGTCTTCGTGAGAGCGATCCGCGAGTAGGCTGTTCTGCGGCATGATTGTCCACGCTTGCTTTAGACAAACTGGCAACACCGGGCGCTCCCCTGTTGCGAGTGTCACGTCTCACGAGTTCAGTGGGCCACATCCCAGTGTCACGTCCCCATTACTTATCTTCCTCCCCGTACTTCTCTTCCTTACCCTCGAAGCCACTTTCCCCACCTCACTCCCATCCTGCCGTAGCCGCCACCCGACGGCGCCTCCATCCCAATGCCCTCTCCAGCAGCCACCCCCACACCTCTCGCCATGGGTTTAAGGGGAGATGGCGAGGAAACGCGTCGTGACAACAGGGACGGTGATTTCTATGTGAGTCATCTCATCTCTATTTCTATCATCTATGGCCAGTTATCTATTTTTTGAGCTAGATCTAATCTGTTTACTCATGCGCGTATGATGTGTTAGGCCAACCAGACGACGTATGACTCCGACTATCACGATTTAGAGGATGATGACAGTCCTCTGGTATGTAAACATGGATATGTGCCCGCTAAATTTGTAGCCTCCGAAGGACGAAATGCAGGAAGGAGGTTTCTATGGTGTCAAGGACATCGTGCAATGATGCAAGGCGGAAGTTGCGGTGTTGTCAAATGGGTAGATCCAGCGTGGCCCAAATTGATGCAGAAAACGCTGGACAAACTATGGGAAATGGCTGTCGAGTTGAAACAATCCGTATTCAACTCACTTCTTGACAGTATTGAGATGAAGTTATGGGAACCAGTTGACACGACCAAGCATAAGCGAGATCTCAGGTGGGTGCAAGACAAGGTTATCAAAGTCGAGAAGGAGAGGGACGTGGCATTGGCCCTGAAGGCTAAAGCAGAGCAAGAACTGACTCAAGCAAGGAATGATCTCCACCAGGCAAAGTCCTCCAGTACACTACTACGAGTATTGACAAGTGCATGAGGAAAAATGCAGAGAAACAATTGAAGCTGTGCAAGGAAGATGCTAAAAGGAAGGAGCAGACAATTCGATCCTTGCTCTCGCAGGAAGATGCGCATCGGGCCAAGATTAGGAAGATCAAGGAGATGTGTGATAACTAGTTCTATTTAGCTTAAGCTCCATGCCTTTTTAAGTTGTAATATTTGTACTTGTTGACCTAGCGGTCTGAACTATTGGTCCCAGATTCCAGGGAGGAAAAAATTGCTCTGACCCCGCATTAATTTGTGGAAGAATTTGTGATTTTGATCAATTTCTGCCTCGATTTAGATCTCTGTCCCGGATTGGGAACGTAACTATGGACCAAAGACACATTTTCTACTAGTGTATTCTGACACTGGTGGTTTGTTTAAACGTAATCTACGTGGATTGTGCCGTATGCAAATGGCACAACCACAATTTATAAAGTGGAAGCATGTACACCCGGTTACTGGAGATCCGGGAGCTTCGCCAGATGCAGGGGATGCAGGAGCAGAGGGGCGGTGAGATAGACGGGCTCAAGATTAGGCCAGAAAGTAGTACCCATTTCCTCCTCATCTGGGCATTATCAGTGAGAACATTGTTGTTTATGTTGCCACATCGTTGTGTAGCATCTGAAATAAGTTGTTGCTTTGTGGACGGTGGCAGCTTAAATAATTTATTTATGTGCCACTTACATTTCGTCGTATTTGGAGACTTCCTACCCCTCAGCAATCGTGGAACCGGTGGATCCTTGTTTTTAGATAGAAGTGGCACAATCACAATTTCGGATTCAACTACAGACTCGGGCATTTCCAAACCCTAAGTCGCGGTACATTTTACTCAGAGAACATGGGTAGATTGTTTCGCCCAGCAACATGCCACACACAGAGCGATCAAAATTTAACAGAATTACATATATAGGTTCAAGTTCAACACATTACTATGCATCTTCATTGCCAGCAGCCTTCTTCCGCAGCCTGGGTGCCAAGCCTTCACGTCCAATGGCTTCTTCATTTCCTTCCTTCTTCCTCTTCCTCGGTGCCAATTTTCTTAGCTTCACGTACTCTGCATCGCCGGGACAATGGGCACCAGAATCGTGTCCAGCATCATCTTTCCACTCGTTTTTAATTTCTTCGGGCAGCAAAATGACATCTTTCCACTCATTTTTAATTTCTTCGGGCAGTAAAATGACTGACCCGGCAGTCATGTTTCTAACCTTGCGGCGCTTCCTGTCAAAGAAACAAGACTGTTGCATAACTTCCAAATATCTACAGAGTAAATAAAACAAAAATTACGATTCAGCACAAACATGCGAACCCCAAGAGACCTTTGCTTACCAGGAGCTAATTGGGTTTGAGAAACCACCCTGTCCAAGAATAGAAGGGCGACTCCCAGTTGCAGCAGCTTCCACATCTAGTACATCACATTTCAGCTCAAACATGGCAACCGAAGCATACCTTTTCATCAACCCAATTAGCTCACTATCACACGTTATAGGAACCATGATGCCACGTTCGTCCATGAAGCTGACTGCACATAATCCAACATGATTACGCAGAGCAGCAACCATACCAGATATAGTGCAGATCTACGCAGGCGGTTCTTCCATCGTGAAACAATGGTGTCCATACCTCTTGCCCTTAGAGTCGTACCTATAGAGGACTACCGTAACCAGGTAAGGGGGTCCGCGCAGATCCCACTTGACAGAAAACTGTGGACAAAATATGTTTGTCAGCGTTGGGCTAACAAACAATTTGAGGTTCAGTAGCCAGCTAGCAGTTATAACTAGTGCGAATAGCAAAGAGAAGGGTAGATCACCCGCTTGTAGACAGAACTTCTTCTTCCTTGATAGTAGGATCTGCCATCCTCCGAGCTGCTCAGCTCGTCGGCGGCGGCGGAGGCGGGCTAGAGCCTCGCAACGGCGGCTACGGCATGCGCCATTGGAGCTCGGGATTAGCGACTAGGCGCAGCAACTTGGCGCTGGAAGTTAAATGTCCGAAGGGATCGTCCTACCTGGAGGGTGGATTCTGACGCCGCCGGTGCTAGGGGAAAGCTAGGAATGGATTTATGAAATTGGTCAACGCATCCAATCCACTTAGCTGCTCGATTTTCCTAAGAGGTTGTCGCGTTGGCGCCCGCGTCACGGACAGATGACCGACATGAGGGTCCCGACCGTCTACTTCACGAGGCAGTTTAACGGAATGTTTGAATTTGGCAGGGGTGAGATGAGTTTGTCTCGAAATGGCCCCTCTCAGTAGTTGGCGGCCCAACTTTTCGAAACGCGGTAATTTTAGGCAACTTAGGTACCACCATGCGCTGGCCTACCAACTTTGGTACCGTAGACGAACAACCCCTAGGCGGATGCCCTCAAGGCTTCCAAGGCCAAGGAGGCAGCGCCGCTGTCAGAGCTCTGCCAGATCGCTGAGATCGTTGTTAGTAAGTGCTTTTGAATTGAGCCCCTTTTGCGGATTTGTCCTTTGTGATTAATACTGACTGCTGCCCTCTTTTCTGGCTGCAGCTCAGTACCCTAAGGCAACAGATCAGGCGCTGGGCCGGATTCCTGAGACAGATCCGGAACGGGATCTCCACCCGGGAGAGCTGGTGACGGTCGTTAGCGAGGAGGCGAACCGGCTCCGCGTTGCCGCTCTCAAGGTCTTTGACTATGTCTGGCCCAAGGCCGTCGCGCCTGCCACCCTGGATGTCCTGGCTGAGTGTCTCTTGGGTGCCCCGGAGCTCATGAACGTGGCTCGGGAGTGGGCGGCTCGAGGTGGCGCGGAGATGGTGCTGGTGCTGCTTAAGTCCTGGTACCCGGATGTGGATCTATGGAGCCTTTCCCATGGATTCCGCCAAGGGACCAGCTACGACCAGCTTCACGCCGATGTCCCCGACATCCGCTCCTATGCCGTGACGATCGGGAGCTACGTCTCGCTTGACAGGGACTTCATCGACCCAGCCGGCACGCAGCGATAATTCCACATGCCGGATGCGGCACGCACCGAAGCTCCAGCTGCGCTGCAGATCGCCTCGACGGATGTCGCCTCCTGCAGCCGCGCTCCAGCTGACGCCTCTGGCCCTTCTGCCCCTCAGTGAATTTGATCCCTGGTATGCCGGGAGTATTTGTGACTTCAAAATTTTTCCTTTTCTGTGTGCCATGTGAACAATTGTCCATCTATGACATACTGAAATTATGCGGGAGCATCGCCTCCCTCCGTCTATTTGCTCGTGCTCTTCTATTTGCACTTTCTATTTTGCATCTTTTGCATGCATGTTTCTTTGTGGGGGCGCGCAAGCGCACCCACAGGGTGTAGTCCCCGAGGTTCGGGCCGGGTGGAAGCTCCTTTATGTTTTTTGTTTTGCAGGTGTCTGTGTGGGGGCGTGCAAGCGCACCCACAGGGTGTAGTCCAAGAGGTTCGGGCCGGCTGGAGAATACAGCCAGCTCGAAGCTCCTTGACCTGCTCTGCTGCCGCCTGGAAGCTTTCTGCCTCCGCCTTGGCGGTGCTCGTTGTTGAACTTTGGATCATGCAAACATAGAAACAAACAAGTTGTTTGCCTGGTTAAGCATATGCAAGTCCAAACTATAATCTTAGATGAACTAGTTTTCAAATTTTTGATGTTTCCCGCAAATTCAATGTCTTTGCCCCTTTTCTCAGTGAGCATTGGCCAATTTTAGTGTTGTTCCCTTGCTGGCTTTTAGCCGGAGTCGAAGGGGTAACTTGGTAGGCGTACTGCACGATACTTCAGGTTTGGGTCATTGCCTTTGAGCGAGCAAGCGCATCCGGGCCGTCCAGACGTTTTTGTTTTCCTTGTGGCATTTTCGTCTAGGGGCCTTTGAGCGTTCTGCTCTTGCCGGATCTATCAGCCGGGTTGCGGTCTGCAGCCACAACCGAAGAGGAAGACTGAGGGACCGTGTACAATACTTTACCGCGTGGATCACGCAGCCGTCTAGGCCAACCGGCGAGTCCCTGAGGCGGATCGCCGGCTTCGGGGTTAGAGTAATGCAGCCGGAAAAGCCAACTTGTGCAACATGACTTGCTTATTTTATTGCGGAGTCCCCGAGACTGTGTCGAGGCTCCTATGCTTGTTCATTACATGAAAGTAAGGTACATACACTTATTGTTCAAGTGTAAAAGGGGGGAGCAGGCTTGCGTTCCATGGGCGTTCAGTTTCTTTGCCTGAGCGGTCCATACTGTTCTTTTCCGGCTTGCGGGCATCGATGAGGTAGTACGAGTTGTTCTGCAGTGCTTGGCTGATTATGAATGCGCCCTCCCAAGGTGTAAAAGCTTGTGCATCCCCTTGGTGTCTTGGACCAACCTTAGCACTAAATCACCCTCACGGAACGAGATGCTACGTATCCGGCTGACGTGATAGCGGTGCAGGTTTTGCTAGTAGATGGCGGACCTAGACAAGGCCAGTTCACGTGCTTCCTCTAGGAGATCGACACTATCTTCCCGTGCTCCTTTGGCCTGTGTTCTATGTAGAGCAGTTTGCGGGGTGCATCAAATTCGATGTCAGTGGACAAAACCGCCTCTGCCCTGTAAACAAGGAAGAAAGGAGTGTAGCCGGTGGACCGGTTTGGCGTTGTGTGTAGGCTCCAAAGTACATCCGACAGCTCCTCAATCCAGCAGCCGGGGATTGCATCCGTGGTTCGATCAGCCGGGGCTTGATTCCGGCTAGGACTAGGTCATTTGCTCTCTCGCACTGTCCGTTGGACTGGGGGTGTGCCATAGATGCGAGGTCTAGACGGATGACCTTATCTCCGCAGAATCGTGCGAAAGCTCCCTTGGCAAAGTTTGTCCCGTTGTCGGTTATGATGCTGTTGGGGTAGCCAAACCGTGTGATTATGTCTATGAAGAACTTGACCACCGTTGCCCATCCAGCTTCTTTATTGGCTTTGCCTCTATCCACTTGGTGAACTTGTCCACTGCCACCAGCAAGTGGGTCATGCCGGATTTGGCAGTCTTGAAGGGGCCAACCGTTTCCAGCCCCGAAACAGCGAACGGCCAGGTGATGGGAATAATCTTGAGTGCTGCAGATGGAGTGTGCTTCTACTGGCTGAACCGCTGACACCCGTTGCACGGCTTGACAATCTGCTCAGCATCTTCTAATGCTATGGGCCAGTAGAACCCGTGGTGGAATGCCTTTGCGACTATGGCTTGTGACGATGCGTGGTGTCCGCATTCCCCCTGGTGGATGTCGACTAGCAGCCGGATTCCTTCCTCCTGGCCCACACATCGTTGATAGATGCCGCCAACGCTGCGCTTGTAGAGCTCGTTGTTGATGGTGGTGTATGCGTTGGCTCTATGCTTGACCTGTCTTGCCTGCACCTCCTCTTCGGGCAGCTCTCCGTTAGCTAGGAAATCCATGAACGGATTGGCCCATGTTGGTGTTTCCCGGATGGCGCATACCGCTTGCATTAGCAAATTTACTTCTGCTTGGTTGGCCGGGTCAGGCTTGTCCGGGGGCCGTCTGGGTGGGGTGGCGGAGCCGACAGCTTCTAGGCTGGAGGCGGTAGTCCCCGGGTGCGCAGGAGCAGTCCCCGGGTGCGATGCAGCCATCGCGGAGGTGTTGGAGCCGACAGTCCCCGGGTGCAGCGAAGCAGTCCCCTAGTGCGGTGCAGCCATCGCAGATGTCTTGGAACCGGCAGTCCCGGGGTGCGGCGAGGCAGTCCCCGGGTGCAGTGCAGCCATCGCGGAGGTCTTGGAGCCGGCAGTCCCCGGGTGCGGAGAAGCAGTCCTCGGGTGCGGTGCGGCCGTCGCGGAGGTCTTAGAGCCGGCATTCCCCGGGTGCGGCGAGGAAGTCCCCGGGTGCGGTGCAGTCGTCGCGGAGGCCTTGGAGCTGGCAGTCCCTGGGTCCGCGTCTAATATGATGGAGTCGGATTCGGGAGACAGTGTGATTGATGGCTTGCGCAGGTGCTCAAGGGAAACTCCAGGAGGAATTGGTTGTCTTGTTGACCCAATTCGGGTGGTCTGTGGCCTCTTTGTTCACCCTCGGAACATGATGAAACTCGCATTCTTCGGAACAGGCACATAGTTGCTGCAAGAAGAAACGGTATAGAGCCATGTTTGCATCTCTGGCGTCCTAGTCGCCTGACACTTGCTGCACCACCAGATCAGAATCGCCGAAGCATAGGATGTGCCGGATGCCTATTTCTTTTGCCATCTTGAGGCCATGGACAAGCGCTTCATACTCAACGGCGTTTGATACATTGCAAATGTATCTATAATTTTTGATGTTCCATGCTTGGTTTTATCTACTTTCTTATGTTTTGTCCACACTTTGGAGTACTTTTCATATGATTTCTTGGACTAAACTATTAACAAGATGCCACAGTGCCAGTTGCCCGTTTTCTGCTATTTTTGGTTCCAGGAAGTCAGAAAAAGAATATTCTCGGAATTGGACGGGACAAAAGCCAAAGTTACTATTTTCCCGGGAGACTCACGGAGCTAGAAGGAGAGTCGGAGAGGGGCCATAGGGTGTCCACACCCCCCTTGGCGCGGGCCAGCCTAGGCCACGCCAGGGCATGGTGTGGGCCCCCTGGCTAGCCACCGACCTTGCCTCCTTCGCCTATAAGAGCCTCCCAATACCAAAACCCTAGAGAGTTAATCAGAAATCCACGCGAAGTTCCACAGCGCCGCCGCCACCGAAGGGGAGATTTGGGGGACAGAAAGTCTCTGTTCCGGCACCCTGCCGGGACAGGGAAGTGCCCCTGGAGCCATCTCCATCGATCTCCACCAACATCTCCATCACCATTGCTGATTCCCATGATGAGGAGGGAGTAGTTCTCTCTCGAGGCTAAGGGTTCTACCGGTAGCTATGTGTTCATCTCTCTCTCTATGCATGATCATATTGTGATCATGAGCTTTGTAATCAAGTAGATCTACCTTGCTACTCAAGTGCTTTAATAGATCTCTGCTCTCCCCATGTGTGTGAAAGTGACAGCGTGCACACCATGGTGCCACTTAGGCTAGAGATTACAAATACTTGTTTTGAGTTATATTTGGAGTTGGATGTCTTTACGAAATTGTGGTGTTTGTTGGAACCATCTAGTGCTCAAGGTGATAGTGTATGGATATCTAGATCGTGAAAGCAAACTTTGAGGTGTGCTATTATAGCCCTACCATCGATTAGAGTGTCCGACCGGAGAGTAGTTAAGAGTAGTATCATAAAGAGAATATATTTATATGAGAGAGTGTTCACTAGTGAAAGTATGATCCCTAGGCCTTGTTTCTAAGCACTGAAACACCGTTTGCAATTAGATCTGTTACATGTTTTCTTGCTTCCATCTTTATTTCAGTTTTACTTTAGTCTTTTCCACGCCATCAAGCTATTTTCTATCACCATTACCACTTATAATTATCCATACCACTTGTATTTCACTATCTCTTCGCCGAACTAGTGCACCTATACACCTGACAAGTGTATTGGGTGTGTTGGGGACACAAGAGACTTCTTGTATCTTAATTGCAGGGTTGCTTGAGAGGGGATACCTTTGACCACTTACTCGCTGAGTTCGATAAACCTTGGGTAATCCACTTAAGGGAAACTTGCCGCTGTTCTACAAACCTCTGCACTTGGAGGCCCAACAACTGTCTACAAGAATAGAAGTGCGTAGACATCAACATTATTGGACGCGCGGAAGTGGATCTGTAGCACGTATTCCAGCCGGTCTCCTTTTGGATAGGTGATGGCCACTCCAACTCCGAGACCTCCATACATCTTGGAGCCGTTGAAATGCAGCTTGGGCAAGGTGGTAGGTACTGTGTTTCTGCCCAATCGATGAGGAAATCCGCCAAGGCCTGAGACATGATCGCCGTTCTTGGCTCGTATTGTATGTTGTGGGCAGTGAGCTCTATGGCCCATTTTGCCACCCGTTCTATGGCGTCTCTATTGCCGATGATCTCTACAAGTGGCGCTAGCGCGACCACCCGGATGGAGTGCTCTTGGAAGTAGTGCTTCAGTTTCTTGGCGGCCATATACACGCCATACACCAGCTTCTGCTAATGAGGGTAGTTCTGATTCGAGAGCGAGAGTACCTCACTCAGGTAGTACACCGGTCGTTGCACCGGCCGCGCCTTTCCTTCTTCCAGCCTCTCCACTACCAACACCACACTAACACCCCTGTTTGTTGCTGCAATGTACATCAACATGGGTTCCTTTGTTGCTGGTGCTGCCAGGATAGGTGGCGAGGTGAGCATGCGCTTGAGGTCATGAAAAGCTTCATCCGCCTGCAATGTCCAGATGAACTTGTCCGGCTTCTTCATGAGCTGGTACAGCGGGAGTGCTTTCTCGCCCAGCTGGCTGATGAACTGCCTGAGGGAAGCCAGGCAGGCGGTGAACTTCTGGACATCTCTCAAGTTCTTGGGCGGCTACATGCGCTCGATTGCGCCGATCTTCTCCGGGTTCGCCTCGATTCCTCGCTCAGATACAAGAAAACCAAGTAGCTAACCGGCTGGGACGCTGAATACGCACTTCTCTGGGTTCAGCTTCATCTGGAACTGGCGGAGGTTAGTGAATGTTTCCTTCAGGTCCTCAAGGAGTGTCTGGCGCTCCTAGGTCTTGACTACCACATCGTCGACGTAGGCGTGTACGTTTTTGCCAATCTGATTCTGCAAGCACTTCTACATGCAACGCTGGTATGTTGCTCCAGCGTTCTTCAACCCGAATGGCATTGTGGTGTAGTAGTAGGATCCGTAAGGAGTGATGAATGATGTCTTTGTTTGATCAGCGGGGTTCAGCCGGATCTGGTGGTAGCCAGAATACGCGTCCAGAAATGACAACAGCTCGCAGCCGGCCGTGGAATCGATCACTTGGTCTATCCTTGGCAGGGCGAATGGATCCTTGGGTTATGCTTTATTCAGACTGGTGTAGTCAACACACATGCGCCAAGTCTTGTTCATTTTTAGCACGAGTACTAGGTTTGCCAGCCATCTGGGTGGAAAACTTCCATGATGAATCCGGCTACGAGCAACTGGGTGATCTCCTCCCCAATTGTTCTTTTTTCTTCTACGAAGCAGCGTAGTGACTGTTTGACCAGTTTTGCATCTGGCTTGACATGTAAAGAGTGCTCGGCGAGCTCCCTCGTAACACCTGGCATGTCCTTGGGGGACCATGCAAAGATATCCCGATTCTCACGGAGGAAGTCGATGAGCACGCTTTCCTATTTCCTGTCAAGGCCGTCTCCGACTAGGACGAACTTGTCCGGGTCGGCCTCGTTCAGTAGGATCTTCCTCGTGCCCTTGGATGGCTTGAATTGGGCCTCCCCGGCCGGCTTGGGCTCGCCAGCCAGCATGTCCTTCTACAGGGCCGCCACGTTCTGCATGATTACGCGTTTTTCTTCCGCGACGATCATGCCTTCAACTATTTTGGATCTGTCTGTGGTGCATTGCACAGACCGTCTATAGCAGCCGGCCACAGTGATGGCGCCTTTGGGCCCTGGTAGCTTCATCTTGAGGTAGGCGTAATGTGGTACCGCCATGAATTTGGTAAGCACTAGGCACCCCAGGATCGCGTGGTATGCACTGTAGAGGTTGACCACCTCGAACTAGATGGGCTCGTGGCGGAAGTTGTCCTCCGTGCCGAAGATGATGTCCAACCGGATTTTTCCGATGGGGGAATGCGAAGGGCCGGGGACAGCTCCGTGAAAGGAGGTGCTTGACGGCCCTATCTGCGACTCCATGATACTGAGACGGTTGAGCGAGCTACGGTACAGGAGGTTGATGCTGCTCCCTCCATCTACGAGGATGCGGGAGAATCTGCAGGAATGCTTTTGGGAGACAATGATAGGATCCAGAACCATCGCGTAAGTGCCCGGGTTATGCAGCTCATCCGGCTGGTCCTTCTGGCTCCATGTAACTTCTTGCTCCAACTAGTTGAGGTACTGGGGAACGGGAGGAACGATTGCGTTCATTTCCGCATCACGACGCCTTTTGTTGTGCTTGGTATCCGGCTCCGTGGTGAAGATGAGGTAATTTCCCACCTGGCGAGGGTAGTTGTTGTCATCATCCTCCCTTCGATGTTGGTTGTTGTGATTGCCTGGCGGCCCGCTGACTGGAGGAGGTGGCGCCTGTCCAGCCGGAGCGCCAGCAATTTCCGCCATCTTCTTCGTCCAGGTGCACTGGCGTGTGGTGTGCGTAGCTGGCTTGTTGCCCCCGCTATGAAACTTGCATGGCCCATCAAGCATCGACTCAATGGTGTACTTGGGCCTTGGAGGCCGGTCATCAGGCTTCTGTCTCCATCTTCCGCCTGCAGTCGGATCCTCCTGCACTGCTGCCACTTGCCTGGAGCCATATTGGTTATCCGGCTAGTCGTCCTTTCTTTTTCCTTGGCGGTTGTCGTGCCGCCTGGAGTTATGTCCATTCCCTTCTGGCTGGCGCTGATCTATGGCAATATCGACGATTATTTGCCCTTGGTCATCCACCAGGATGGATCTTTTCATTGCCGCGTCGGCCATGGCATACTTGTCCGCGATGGCCATGGTCTGTGCCATGGTTGTGTGTTCCACCTGGCGAAGCTTATGCTTGAGCATAGTGCCGTCTAGGGTTTAGGGTTTTAGGGTTTAGGGTTTAGGGTTCAGGGTTTAGGGAGCATGAGAGGGGCGTAGCGCACTGCTACCCGGCGGTTCCCGTTGGCGATGCCCACGGTGGTGGTATAATCTACCAGCTAGTCCTCCGGCTTGACCGAGCCGTTGTACTTTGGCATATCCCTTGGGAGCGAAAATCCCTTTGGAAATGGTTCGTTCTGGATGCGTGGTCCGAAACATCTTGGTCCGGCTGGACTTTCTTCCTCCAGCGTGCGTGATTGGACCATCAGGTCGATTCGCGCGCGCGCATCTTGTTGTTCGTCCGGCTCGAGCGGTCCCAGCCGGCCAGATAGGCGGGACTTGGGGAGCGCTTGGCCTTTTCCGGCTTCGTCAGCCGGCTCACGATTTTTGCTGGTTACAGCTGCCGCATCACGGGCATTGTTCCCACGGCCTGCAGATCCACCACGTGGGTGGTTGCTCTGTCTTGCTCAATTTGGGGAAGACACCTTGCTGCCACCCACAACCGGGTCCACCATCCGGCGAGCCGGTTGGGTTCTACTGTTGCCAGCCATGCTGAGTTCTGCCTCGACCTGCTGCTTGTTCACCATGACCACGAGGAGCTGGACATGCGCTTGTTGACGGAGCAGTTCCTCGCCCTCCAGATGGCTAAGTTCCGCGACCTCCGCTTCCGCGGCCCTCATGTTTTTGGCGGGGGTGTTGTAGACGGGTTGCACCACAGGTGTGCGTGGATCAGCGGCACGATGCATCTCCAAACCGAGGTTTTGGCCTTGCGGCTGAGCCAGGCGGCTGGTGCCAGGGAGGCGCGGGAAGCCTTGCACGATGTTTTACTCCCGCATGGTGGCATTCATTCGCCGTTGGGCGGTTGCCACCTTGTCGGCTTCCTCCAGAAGGTTCTGGCGAGTGGTCTCCAGGGCTGCCGTAGCTGCAGCTAGATCCGCCTCGATGGGGGTGATGGGGTTGCGGAGGTGCTCGATGGATGCGTTGATCAAGTCCGGGTTCAGGAGGCGTGAGTTGGTGGCGTGGCCGTCAACATTGCTCTCTAGAGGTGGGCGGCGGTTCTTCATCGAGCCTGCCATCATGACCTCGACGCTGCGCTGGCGACACGCAAGGTGGAGAAGCTAGGGGGTGCACCGAAGATGGTGACAAACTCACTAGGGAAGGCCTCAGGGACGGTGAGGACGTAGATGCGGTGCTCGCCGAAGCGCATGATGGAGCCCCCGCTTGGGAAAGTTCCCCCAGCGAAGCAGGACGCTGTCGTAGGAGCCGAGAGTGAGGACAAGGCCAGAGGCTACTCACTCACCAGCGACGAGTGGAAGTCCCGTGAAAAAGATGATCCCAGTTGAAGCGCTATGCCCCATGGTGGGCGCCAACTGTCATGGTGTAGAACACGGTAGTGCCATTGGGGATGGCTTGAAGGGGACAATCAGGTTGCTATCGGTGGCTACTCGCAACGGGTTGGGCACAGATACTGCAAACACAGTGATGTACCCAGGTTTGGAGCCCTCTTGGTGAGGTAAAACTCCTACTCCTGTAAGGATCTACTATCAAAGGGGGCGAATGCCCAATACAAATGCTCCTTGAGCTGTTTCCCTAGCTACTTCTTGCTAGGAATTCTCTAAGTCCTTCTTCTGGTGTCTATTTTTCCTTCTGCTTGAGCCTACCTAGAACCCTAGCGCTACACCCTTTATATACAGGTCGAGGAGATAGCTTACAAGATGGGTTCTAGGGTTTATTGTTTAGATTTGGGCTTTACAAAGTGGGCTGGCTAGATAGGGCCAAACGGTAGGCCCGGGTCCAGTCAAGCCTCCAATACAGGGGAGGACCATGCTTCAGCGCTCAGCACCCCTGCTTTACTTGTCATCCGGCTCTTTATCCGTCAGCCGGCTCTTTATCCGCCAGCCGGCTCTTTATGCGTAAGCCGGGGCTTTCATCGTCAGCCCCTGCTTTGCTCGTCACCCTCCAGCTTTGGCGCAGTTGTCCAGTAGCGCCGGCTAGGCCAGCCAGCCTGTCCGATCAAGGTTGTGCTCAGCAAGGAGCGTCATCCCCACCGTACAGTGTCCATCGGATCCGAGGCACCGGCTAGGAGCGGCCTCTAGCCGGTTCTTCTAGCTACCCGGCTAGATGGGCCAGCCGGGGAAACTTGAGTGCGGACCAGGTGGGAGTTTCACCCGGCTGCGGTTCCTTTATCTGGGTCAAGACGGCCCGTGCTCCTAGGAGCCGGCCAGTTGGTCCCGTCTTGGTCTACCCGGGGGTCATCCCCCCGACAGTTGAAGTAGTCGAACTCATAGCCGACCTCAAGGTCGCGATGCTCCTCGCAGGTCACCCCTTCCTCCCCCTTCATCATGCAAGGTTCCCCAAGTGTGGCCCCTTGTGGTTTCGTACACATACAATGTACGTTGACGAACTCTGACTCCTTGATCCCTGCCAGGAGTACGGAAGTAGATCTCCGGCTTGGAATCCTTGTAGTGCAACGGCGTCCTGTAGGTGTCCCGTCTCTTGCGCGAACATTTCTTTCCTGGGACCGTACAAACTCATGAAGGCAACTATGTAGAGAGAGAGAGAGGGAGGAATTCTCTATAAAGTATGATGTACATATGGACATGACCTTGGTCATTCGTCTTGAAATCCAAGAATGTTTATACTCATCGACAACTAATAATCTTAAATACGTTTAAATTTTATCACTTGATTTTAGGTTCGAATTTTACACGTACGAATGGTGGGAGTATATTTCACATCAATGACTAAAAAGGTAAAATTACATCGAGGTCCATATAGTTAGCACGAAGCACCCTAAAATTAAGCACGGAAAACAATCATGTTTTGCTCCTTCTCGAGAGAAAAGCTGATCGAGCCATACTCTTCATACTACTTCCTCTTAGTTTGTTTTCAAAATATGACCAAATTTGGCAGAATGCAAATTCTTGGATATGGGATCATGAATCATCAGCACAAAGTATGATGCAGATATGGCCATGACCTTGGTTGTTCGGCTTGAAATCCAAGAATGTTCATACTCATCGACAACTAATAATCATAAATACATTTAAATTCTACCACTTTCTTTTAGGTTTGAATTTTACATGTACGAACGGTGGGAGTACATTTTACATCAAGGACCTAAAACAGGTAAAATCTCATTGAGGTCCATATATTTAGCACGAAGCACCCTAAAATTAAGCAAGGGAAACAGTCATCTTTTTCTCCTTCTCATGAGAGAAGCTAATCGAGCCATAATCTTCATACTACTTTCCCTTCGTTTGTTTTCAAAATATGGCCAAATTTGGTCGCATGCAAATTCTAGAATATTTGGTCATGAATCATCAACATAAAGTATGATGTAGATATGGCCATGATCTTGGTCGTTTGGCTTGAAATCCAAGAATGTTAATACTCATCGACAACTAATAATCTTAAATACGTTTAAATTTTGCCACTTGCTTTTAGGTTCTATTTTTACACGTACGGATGGTGGTAGTACATTTGACATCAAGGTACTAAAAAAAGGTAAAATCACAACGAGGTCCATACATATAGCACGAAGCACCCTAAAATTAAGCAGGGAAAACAATCATGTTTTTGCTTCTTCTCGAGAGAAAAGCTGATTGAGCTATACAATTCATACTACTTCCTCTTCGTTTCTTTTCAAAATATGGCCAAATTTGGCGAAATGCATAAAGTATGGGATAATGAATCATCAGCATAAAGTATGATGTAGATATGTCGATGATCTTGGTCGTTCGTCTTGAAATCCAAAATATTCATACTCATCGACAACTAATAATCTTAAATAGGTTTAAATTTTACCACTTGATTTTAGGTTCGAATTTTACACGTACGGATGGTGGGAGTACATTTCACATCAATGGCCTAAAAGAGATAAAATTACATCAAGGTCCATACAGTTCCCCCCGACAGTTGAAGTAGTCGAACTCATAGCCGACCTCAAGGTCGCGATGCTCCTCGCAGGTCACCCCTTCCTCCCCCTTCATCATGCAAGGTTCCCCAAGTGTGGCCCCTTGTGGTTTCGTACACATACAATGTACGTTGACGAACTCTGACTCCTTGATCCCTGCCAGGAGTACGGAAGTAGATCTCCGGCTTGGAATCCTTGTAGTGCAACGGCGTCCTGCAGGTGTCCCGTCTCTTGCGCGAACATTTCTTTCCTGGGACCGTACAAACTTATGAAGGCAACTATGTAGAGAGAGAGAGAGAGAGGGAGGAATTCTCTATAAAGTATGATGTACATATGGTCATGACCTTGGTCATTCGTCTTGAAATCCAAGAATGTATATACTCATCGACAACTAATAATCTTAAATACGTTTAAATTTTATCACTTGATTTTAGGTTCGAATTTTACGTACGAATGGTGGGAGTATATTTCACATCAATGACCTAAAAAGGTAAAATTACATCGAGGTCCATACAGTTAGCACGAAGCACCCTAAAATTAAGCACAGAAAACAATCATGTTTTGCTCCTTCTCGAGAGAAAAGCTGACCGAGCCATACTCTTCATACTACTTCCTCTTTTTTTTTCAAAATATGGCCAAATTTCACGGAATGCAAATTCTTGGATATGAGATCATGAATCATCAGCATAAAGTATGATGTAAATATGGCCATGACCTTGGTCATTCGGCTTGAAATCGAAGAATGTTCATACTCATCGACAACTAATAATCATAAATACATTTAAATTCTACCACTTTCTTTTAGGTTTGAATTTTACATGTACGAACGGTGGGAGTACATTTTACATCAAGGACCTAAAACAGGTAAAATTTCATCGAGATCCATACATTTAGCATGAAGCACCCTAAAATTAAGCAAGGGAAACAGTCATCTTTTTCTCCTTGTCATGAGAGAAGCCAATCGAGCCATAATCTTCATACTACTTTCCCTTCGTTTGTTTTCAAAATATGGCCAAATTTGGTCGCATGCAAATTCTAGAATATTTGGTCATGAATCATCAACATAAAGTATGATGTATATATGTCCATGACCTTGGTCGTTCGTCTTGAAATCGAAAAATGTTCATACTCATCGACAGCTAATAATTTTAATTACGTTTAAATTTTACGAATTTCTTTTAGGTTCGAGTTTTACACGTACGGACGGTGGGAGTACATTGTACACAAGAAACCTAAAAGATAAAATTACATCGAGATCCATACATTTAGCTCGAAACACCCTAAAATTAAGCAGGGAAAATAGTCATGTTTTTCTCCTTCTGGTGGGAGAAGTTGATCGAGCCATAATCTTCATACTACTTCCTCTTCGTTTCTTTTAAAAATATGGCCAAATTTGGTCACATGCAAATTCTAGGATATGAGATCATGAATCATCAACATAAAATATAATGTATATATGGCCATGACCTTGGTTGTTCGTATTAAAATCCAAGAATATTCATACTCATCGACAACTAATAAATTTAATTATGTTTAAATTTTACCACTTGATTTTAGGTTCGAGTTTTACACGTATGGACGGTGGGAGTACATTTTACATCAAGGACCTAAAAAAGGTAAAATTACAATGAGGTCCATACATTTAGCACGAAGCACCCTAAAATTAAGCAGGGAAACAGTCATGTTTTTGCTCCATCTTGATAGAAAAATTGATCGAGCCATACTCTTCATACTACTTCCTCTTTGTTTGTTTTTAAAATATGGCCAAATTTGGCGGAATGCAAATTCTTGGATATGGGATAATGAATTATCAACATAAAGTATGATGTAGATATGGCCATGACCTTGGTCGTTCGCCTTGAAATCCAAGAATGTTCATACTCATCGACAATTAATAATCTTAAATACGTTTAAATTTTACCAGTTGATTTTAGGTTCGAATTTTGCACGTACGGATGGTGGGAGTACATTTCACATCAATGACCTAAAAGGTAAAATTACATCGAGGTCCATATAGTTAGCACGAATCAACCTAGAATTAAGCATGGAAAATAGTTATGTTTTGTTCCTTCTTGAGAAAAGCTGATCGAGCCATACTCTTCATACTACCTCCTCTTTGTTTGTTTTCAAAATATGGCCAAATTTGGCGGAATGCAAATTCTTGAATATGGGATCATGGATTATCATCATAAAGTATGATGTAGATATGTCTATGACCTTGGTCGTTCGTCGTGAAATCGAAGAATATTCATACTCAGTGACAACTAATAATTTTAAATACGTTAAAATTTTACCACTTGCTTTTAGGTTCGAATTGAACACGTACGGACGGTGGGAGTACATTTTACATCAATGACCTAAAAAAGGTAAAATTACATCGAGATCCATACAATGAGCATGAAGCACCCTAAAATTTAGAAGGGAAACAATCATGTTTTGCTCCTTCTCAAGAGAAAAGTTGATCGAGCCATACTCTTCATACTATTTCCTCTTCGTTTGTTTTTAAAATATGGCCAAATTTGGGGGAATGCAAATTCTTAGATATGGGATCATGAATCATCAGCATAAAGTATGATGTAGATATGGCCATGACCTTGGTCATTCGCCTTGAAATCCAAAAATGTTCATACTCATCGACAACTAATAATATTAAATACGTTTAAATTTTACGAGTTGATTTTAGGTTTGAATTTTACACGTACGGACGTTGGGAGTACATTACACGTCAATGACCTAAAAAAGGTAAAATTACATCGAGGTCCATACAGTTAGCAGGGATAACCCAAGAATTAAGCATGGAAAACAGTCATGTTTTGTTCCTTCTTGAGAGAAAAGTTGATCGAGCCATACTCTTCATACTACTTTCTCTTTGTTTGTTTTCAAAATATGGCCAAATTTGGCGGAATGCAAATTCTTGGATATGGGATCATGGATTATCAGCATAAAGTATGATATAAATATGGCTATGACCTTGGTCGTTCATCGTGAAATCCAAGAATATTCATACTCAGCGACAACTAATATTTTTAAATACGTTTAAAGTTTACCACTTGCTTTTAGGTTCGAATTGAACACGTACGGACGCTGGGAGTATATTTCACATCAATGACCTAAAAAGGTAAAATTACATCGAGGTCCATACAATGAGCATGAAACACCCTAAAATTAAGAAGGGAAACTGTCATGTTTTGCTCCTTCTCGAGAGAAAAGCTGATCGAGCCATACTCTTCATACTATTTCCTCTTCATTTGTTTTCAAAATATGGCCAAATTTAGCGGAATGCAAATTCTTGGATATGGGATCATGAATCAACAGCATAAAGTATGATGTAGCTATGGCCATGACCTTGGTCGTTCGTCTTGAAATCCAAGAATGTTCCTACTCATCGACAACTAATAATCTTAAATACGTTTAAATTTTACCAGTTGATTTTAGGTTCGAATTTTAGACGTACGGACGGTGGGAGTACATTTCACATCAATGACCTAAAAAAGGTAAAATTACATCGAGGTCCATACAGTTAGCACGAAGCACCCTAAAATTAAGCACGGAAAACAGTCATGTTTTGCTCCTTCTTGAGAGAAAAGCTGATCGAGCCATACTCTTCATATCACTTCCTCTTTTTTTGTTTTCAAAATATGGCCAAATTTGGCGGAATACAAATTCTTGGATATGGGATCATGAATTATCAGTATAAAGTATGATGTAGATATGGTCATGACATTGGTCGTTCGTCCTGAAATCCAAGAATATTCATACTCATCGACAACTAATAATTTTAAATATGTTTAATTTTACCACTTGCTTTTAGGTTCGAATTTAACACGTACGGACGATGGGAGTACATTTCACATGAATGATCTAAAAAAGGTAAAATTACATCGAGGTCCATAAATTGAGCATGAAGCACCCTAAAATTAAGCAGGGACAACAGTCATGTTTTGCTCCTTGATACGTTGCAAACGTATCCATAATTTTTGATGTTCCATGCTTGGTTTAATCTACTTTCTTATGTTTTGTCCACACTTTGGAGTAATTATGATTTCTTGGACTAACCTATTAACAAGAGCCACAATATCAGCTGCCTGTTTTCTGCTGTTTTTGGTTTCAGGAAAGTTAGAAAATGAATATTCTCGGAATTGGACGGGACAAAAGCCAAAGTCAGTTTTTCACCGAATGACATGTGGAGTCAGGATACAAGACGGAGAGGGGCTAGGGCCCGGCCCGACCACCTGACCGTGCGGCCAGGCCTGGCCCGCGCCAGGGGGTGGTCTGGCCACCCCAGGCACCCCCTCGGCCTCTCCTTCCGCCTATATATTGCCTCTGATATGAAAATCCTAAGGACCCGATCAAAAATCCACGAAAGATTCTATAGCCGCCGTCTCTCCATCCCTAGATCGGGAGGGATCTGAAGCTCTTCCCTGCACCCTGCCAGAGAGGGGAATTCACCCTGAAGGCCTTCTTCATCACCATGCAAGCCTCCGGTGTGATGCGTGAGTAGTTCATCTCTGGACTACGGGTCCATGTATTAGCTAGATGGCTGGTTCTCCTCCTTTGTGCTATCATGTTTAGATCTTGTGATCTCCGTTCATGATCAAGATCATCTATTTGTAATTCTACATGTTGTGTTTGCGGGGATTTGATGGATATTGAGATGCTATTTTATATTGATTATTGATTCTATCATGTCTTTGTTATTTGTGATCTTGCATGCTTTCCGTTGTTAGTAGCTATCTTGGCCAAGTAGATGCTAGCAACTCCAAGAGTTAGTATTTCTGCTCGATAGTGGGTTCATGCCTCTGGTAATCTAGGGAAGTGACAGAAATCTCTAAGGTACTAGATGTGATGTTGCTACTAGGGAGAAAACAACAATGTGTTGTTCATAGAACAATCGTATTGTTTACTTGACACGCAATTCGTAATGCAATTATCCGTTGCTTGCAACTTAATATTGGAGGGGGTTCGCATGATAACCTGAAGGTGGATTATTAGTCATAGATGCAGTTGGATGGCGGTCTGTGTATAATGTTGTAATGCCCAATCGAATCTCAAAGGAGTCAAGATGATTAGTATATGCATGATTTCTTTCTCGATGTTTGTCTATTGCCCCGCTGTAATTTGTTCACCCAACATGTCATCTATCTTAAGGAGAGCCACCTATAGTGAACTATGGACCCCGGTCCTTTCTTTTACTATTAATCTATAATCAAT
Organism: Avena eriantha; assembly: GCA_910589775.1. Classification (NCBI taxonomy): domain Eukaryota; kingdom Viridiplantae; phylum Streptophyta; class Magnoliopsida; order Poales; family Poaceae; genus Avena; species Avena eriantha. The sequence continues at coordinate 317,852,147 of OU342743.1, read as the reverse complement.
TGTTTATTGCTTTGTGTTTACTTTCTGCAAACTATTACTTTCTTCCACTCGATACGTTTAATCCTATGTTTTCAGCAAAACCGGTGAGATTGACAACCTCATCGCAAGTTGGGGACAGAGTTCTGTGGTTGTGTTGTGCAGGTCTCCAGGTTGCTGCTGGCACGAGTAGTGTGCCCTGCCAAAGTTCAGCTAGCTACACCTTTGACGTGTTTCCTTGCTCCTACTGGATTGATAACCTTGGTTTCATAAATGAGGGAAAACTTACTGTTGTGCTCATCATACCTTCCTCTTAGGACTCCCCAACGAGCTCGTTAATACACGAGTCAGCAAGTACTTTTTCTAGCACCGTTGCCGGGGAGTCAAGGACATCTTCACAAGGGGAGTCCCTCATAACCAATCTCTTTACTTTGTTTTATTTGTTTTTCTTAGTTTATTTTTGCTTTGTTTGCTTTGTTTCTTTATCAAAAACACAAAAAATCAGTTCCTACTATAGTTGGTATTTTCGTTGGTCTATTATTGTCTTGCTTTATCATGCTTATTATCAATGATTGGTTTCTTTGAAACTGAATCTAATTGGTAAGGTGGGTTCACGGAAGAACAAAAATATTATTATAAGGAACACCGCTTGTCACAAAAAGGGAAACTCTTATGGGAACAAATTGTTAAATTGAATACCATTGCTAGAAATGTGTGCTCTACTTATAATGTTACTTATTGCATTGATAAATCTTGTTGCTATAGGAGGTATAAACACCTCCCTTTTCAATGTGAGTATAATGATAATGTTACCATATCTTCTTATGTTAAAGGAAATTATGACTTTATGATGTGGAACAAATTGAAAAATTTATTGCTTGGAAGGGTGCATTTGAACTTGCTAGTTTTCTTGAAAATACTGATGATGCACCTTATAAATATGAGGTTTATGATATACTTCAATTTTTCTTTGATAATTACAAGGAATAAAATGGTTATATTCTTGAATATCTTAATAGATGCTGTCCACCAGCTGAAGAGACTAATGCCTTGCAGGAGCCTATGGAAGAAGAAATTGCTGAAACTGGAAACTCATTGGATGAAGAAGAGGAGGAGAGTGATGATCAAGAGGAGGAAGAATGGATCTACCCATTCCTACCTTCTAATGAGAGTAACTCTTTAACCCTTACAATATTTGATTGTCCCCCATGCTTACTAAAGGAGGATGAATGTTATGTTCCTGAGGATTCTTTTGAAAATGTTTATAATAAAGCTCTAGTGCTTGAAGATCATGAAAATCATGCTTTATGTGATAGTTATATTGTTGAGTTTATTCATGAGTCTACTGAAAATTATTATGATAGAGGAAAATATGGTTGTAAAAGTTTCCATGGTACTGAAACACCTCTCTATTTGCTGAAAGTTTTGAAGTTACTCTCGTTTTATCTTCCTATGCCTGTCACTTTGTTCTTTGGGAATTTATTTGCGTATAAGATTCCTATGCATAGGAAGTGGGTTAGACTTAAATGTGTTTTGAATTTGCTTTTTGATGTTCACTTTTACTTCAATTCATATTTCTTATGTGAGTATCTTTTCTTGCTTCTTATGCCTAACTTAAAGGCGTTAAAGAAAAGTACTTATTGGGAGATAACCCAAAAGTTTTAGATGAGTCTTGGAAGTTATTGCTTCAGTAATAACCACTCCCTATCCTTTTTATTTGCTTTTTGTGTCAAGAGTGACCTCTAATGAAAGAGAAGTAATGATTGCGAAAGTTGCTGTCCGGAAACAGATTTCTGTGCTTCACCGTAAAAATTCGTGTAAAATCTATGTATGTCGTTCTGAGGCGTGAATTTTTTCGCTTCTGCCCCAGGTTGTTATCTAACTTTCGTTAGTTCAACACTTTTTGATTTGAGCAATAGAAGGTCTTCGAAATAATTCTTCTTTACCCGCTGGTCTGTTTTGACAGATTTCTACCATTATTTGCATTTGGTTCTTGTTGGTCCCTTTTTGAGTTCTTTTGGGGAATTGAGTTTTTTGAGGGAAGTGCTACAGTATGTTGTGTTTTAATGGAAGTTTTATTGGTGTTGAAACTGAACCTAAAGACTTATTATCTTGAGTGCACTAATGTTGCTAATAACGATTGTGTGAAGTTTTGTATGAAGGAAAAATTGCAGGTGTATGGAAGGAATGATGTAATGAGACGAAGAATGGACTAAAGCTCAAGCTTGGTGATGCCACACGTGTCACCCCAAGAAATATCCAAGAAGTACAAGCATCAAAGCCTGGGGATGCCCAAGGCATCCCCCTCTTCATCAATAAAAACCCCAGGTTTCTTCCAAACGCTTCATTTTTATTGTTTCATACACAGTTGTGTTGTTCTTGGAGCGTCTTCTTTTTTGTTTTTGTTTTGGTTTTTCGTTTTCTTGGTATTCTTAGTTTTCTGAATAGATTGGTTGCACCCCCTCTTTCATACATTGGTTTTCAAATAGTTTGGTTTGGATTGGAAAAGAGTAGGAAAAGTTCATGCTTAAGTGGTAAAGAGAACTTGTTTTTGAGTGGCCTATGCTTTTTCATGCCATGCTTGATATTGTTGTGGCTCTATGCTTAGTATTCTTTGCTGTAGCATGACTTGTTATAAACAATTGAGATTGCTTAATGGGCCTTTGAAGAATCATGCGTTGTTTTAGCATATTAAAGCATAGTATTGTGGTATTCTCCTTTGATGCTTTCTTTGGGTTGACTTGGCACATGCTCACACCATGTTATGACTATTCCAAGTCACCATATACTTTATGATCCTTTAGTTTTCAACTTTTAGTATCACTTTATGCTTTGATTAATGATTTTTTGTCGCTCTGCATGATTATGGCCATTATTGCTCTCTAAGTTTGTCGCTCCTAGTCTTTTGCTAGCCTCCACAACCAAGTATGAGTTCCACTCATGCATCCAACTCCTAAAACCAAGTTATTCCAAAGAGTCCACCATACCTACCTACTATCATATGCTATGCCAAGTATATTCATGTTTTTATCTACCTTCCAAATTAAACTTGTTATGATAAAACTAGTGATTAAAGCTCTCACGAACTTGATGGCACACTTTACTTTTCTTGCCCTTAATAAACTTGAACCATTGTGTCGTCTATGTTGTATATGCTTGCACTTATTTGTTGGGGATTAGCAGAACCATGTTGTCATGGGGAATGCTTTCAACATTGCACTTGTACTTTGTACCTAGTTGATATCATGCTCTTTTGTCTATGTATGTCATTAGTGTGAAATGAAAAGGGAGCTTGTGAGTTCATGGAGTTATGTATATGTGCTAGAGAAACGCCTGGGCCGCTGGTCTAATCCATGTCGTCATGGTGGAAACCTGCAGCGTAACCATAATGAGCTATCTATGAAGCATTCTGCTTATAAAAAAAGAGTCAGATATTGAGAAAAAAGAGAAAAAGAAAAAAAAAGAGATTATGAAAAGAGGAAAGAGAGAAAAAAGCACCATATTCCCACGGTAAATAAGAATATTGTTGAGATGCTCGTTTTCTGCTTGCCTTGTCATTTTAATATGGGGATTCTTCTGTATCATTGGGCAAGGGGTACCGCGTTGGCGGTTCTCACACATGTACTTACAATGACAAGAACTTACCGGTGACTAAACTTGAGTAGCATGAGGAGCGGCCCTCGTATTCAAGGGACATGAGATTTCCAACTTATACTTCGTTAAGCATATACACCATAGTTTGTTCACTTTAACCTTAATCACTTCAAGATTCTTATGATAGGGGCAATGAGAGCTGAAAGCTATTAAGTACCATAATTTTTGGAAGCTCTTTATGAAACTTGAATCCCTACTTCCTTCTATGAAGGCCTTTCTTTTACTTTTTATGTTGAGTCTCCACCTTCTACCTTTATGCACCTACTTTGAGAGCATAGTGGCCATTGTTAGTTCTATGTGCATTTTCCCAAGACTTGTTGATTGATGCATACCTTGATATTGCTTGTTTTAAACTATTTGTATCTAGTCACTCTTATAAACTTTGAAGGTGTCCTATGCATTTATGTTTGCTACTCTATGAGAGACAAGCTGAATACTACTATGCTATGTTTTCTTTATGTGAAACAAACAAACATCTTGCAAAGCATTGTTATTCATGAATATTTTGTTTGGGCCTTTTAATGTTGCAACATAGTTTCTTTGTCTTATTGCTAGAACTTTGTCTTTCATGTTATGATTGAAGTACTATGATCCCAACTTCGAATGTTTTACAAATACTTTGATCAAGTTTATGATGGTGCATGTCACCTCAAAAATTATTCTTTCTTTTTATCACTTACCTACACAGGGATGAGCAGGAGTTAAGCTTGGGGATGTTGATACGTTGCAAATGTATCCATAATTTTTGATGTTCCATGCTTGGTTTTATCTACTTTCTTATGTTTTGTCCACACTTTGGAGTACTTTTCATATGATTTCTTGGACTAACCTATTAACAAGAGCCACCGTGCCAGCTGCCTGTTTTCTCCTGTTTTTGGTTCCAGGAAAGTCAGAAAATGAATATTCTCAGAATTGGACGGGACAAAAGCCAAAGTCAGTTTTTCACCGAGGGACACGTGGAGCCAGAATACGAGACGGAGAGGGGATTGGGGCCGACCACACCACCTGGCCGTGCAGCCAGGCCTGGCCCGTGCCAGGGGGTGGTCTGGCCGCCCCAGGCACCCCCTCGGCCTCTCCTTCCGCCTATATATTGCCTCTGATACGAAGACCCTACGGACCCGATCAAAATCCACGAAAGTGTCTGTAGCCGCTGTCATCTCAATCCCTAGATCGGGAGGGGTCTGAAACTCTTCTCGACACCCTACTGGAGAGGGCAATTCACCCTGGAGGCCTTCTTCATCACCATGCAAGCCATCGGTGTGATGTGTGAGTAGTTCATCTCTGGACTATGGGTCCATGTAGTAGCTAGATGGCTGGTTCTCCTCCTTTGTGCTATCATGTTTAGATCTTGTGAGCTCCGTTCATGATCAAGATCATCTATTTGTAATTTTGCATGTTGTGTTTGCGGGGATCTGATGGATATTGAGATGCTATTTCAGATTGATTATTGATTCTATCATGTCTTTGTTATTTGTGATCTTGCATGCTTTCCGTTGTTAGTAGCTATCTTGGCCAAGTAGATGCTAGCAACTCCAAGAGTTAGTATTTATGGTCGATAGTTGGTTCATTCCTCTGGTAATCTGGGGAAGTGATAGAAATCTCTAAGGTACTAGATGTAATGTTGCTACTAGGGAGAAAACAACAATCCTTTGTTCATAGAACAATCGTATTGTTTACTTTACACGCAATTCGTAGTGCAATTATCCTTTGCTTGCAACTTAATACTGGAGGGGGTTCGCATGATAACCAGAAGGTGTATTATTAGTCATAGATGCAGTTGGATGGCGGTCTATGTATAATGATGTAATTCCCAATCGAATCTCAAAGGAGTCAAGATGATTAGTATATGCATGATTGCTTTCTCGATGTTTGCCAATTGCCCCGTTGTAATTTGTTCACCCAACATGTCATCTATCATAAGGAGAGCCACCTCTAGTGAACTATGGACCTTGGTCCTTTCTTTTACTATCAATCTACAATCAACTATTTACTGCTTTGTGTTTACTTTCTGCAAACTATTACTTTTTTCCACTCGATACGTTTAATCCTTTGTTTTCATTAAAAACGGTGAGATTGACAACCTCATCGCAAGTTGGGGACAGAGTTCTGTGGTTGTGTTGTGCAGGTCTCCATGTTGCTGCTAGCACCGGTAGTGCACCCTGCCAAAGTTCAGCTAGCTACACCTTTGACGTGTTTCCTTGCTCCTACTGGATTGATAACCTTGGTTTCATAACTGAGGGAAAACTTACTGCTGTGCTCATCATACCTACCTCTTGGGGTTCCCCAATGAGCTCGTTAATACATGAGTCAGCACTCCTTCTCGAGAGAAAAGCTGATCGAGCGATACTCTTCATACTACTCCCTCTTTGTTTGTTTTCAAAATATGGCCAAATTTGGTGGCATGCAAATTATTTGATATGGGATCATGAATCATCAGCATAAAGTATGATGTAGATATGTCCATGACCTTGGTCGTTCGGCGTGAAATGCAAGAATGTTCATATTCATTGACAACTAATAAGCTTAAATATGATTAAATTTTACCAGTTGCTTTTATGTTTGAATTTTACACAGAGGATGGGGGTACATTTTACAGCAAGGACCTAAAAAGGTAAAATTACATCGAGGTCCACATAGTTAGCACGAAGCACCCTAAAACTAAGGACGGAAAACAGTCAGGTTTGGCTCCTTCTCGAGAGAGCAGCTGGTCGAGCCATACTCTTCATACTACTTCCTTTTTGTTTGTTTTCAAAATATGGACCAATTTGGCGGCATGGAAATTCTTGGATATGGGATCATGAATTATTGATATAAAGTATGATGTAGATATGGCCATGACCTTGGTCATTCGGCTTGATATCCAAGATTGTTCATACGCATTCATAACTAAGCTTTAATATGTTTAAATTTTACCACTTGCTTTTATCTTCAAATTTTACACGGATGGTGGGAGTACATTTTACAACAAGGACTTAAAAAGGTGGGAAATAATATCGAGGTCCATTCATTTAGCATGAAGAACCATAAAATTAAGCAGAGAAAACAATCATGTTTGGCTCCTTCTCGAGAGAGAAGCTAATCGAGCCATACTCTTCATACTACTTCCTATGCGTTTGTTTTCAAAATACGGCCAAATTTGGCGACATGAAAATTCTTGGATAGGTGATCATCATCCGCATAAAGTATGATGTAGATATGGCCAGGACCTTGGTCGTTCTTCTTGAAATCCAAGAATGTTCATACTCATCGACAACTAATAATCTTAAATATGTTTAAAATTTACCACTTGCTTTTAGGTTCGAATTTTACACGGACGGTGGGAGTACATTTTACATCAAGGACCAAAAAACATAAAATTACATCGAGGTCCATACATTTAGCACAAAGAACCCTAAAATTATGCATGGGAAACAGTCATGGTTTGCTCCTTCTTGCGAGAGAAGCTGGTCGAGTCATAATCTTCATACTACTTCCTCTTCGTTTGTGTTTCAAAATATGGCCAATTTTGGTGGCATGCAAATTCTTGGATATGGGATCACGAATCATCAACATAAAGTATGATGTAGATATGGGCATGCCTTGGTTGTTTGGCTTGAAATCCAAGAATGTTCATACTCATCGACAACTAATAATCTTAAATACGTTTAAAATTTTACCACTTGCTTTTAGGTTCGAATTTTACACGGACGGTGGGAGTACAATTTACATCAAGGGCCTAAAAAGGGGGGAAATTACATCGAGGTCCTTAAATTTAGCATGAAGTACCCCAAAATTAAGCAAAGAAATAAAATAGTCTGGTTCGGCTCATTCTCGAGATAGCAGCTAATCGAGCCATACTCTTCATACCACTACTTGATGTCCATTTGTTTTCAAAATATATGGCCAAATTTTGTGGCATGCAAATTCTAGGATATGGTATCATCATCAGCATAAAGTATGATGTTGATATGGCCATGACCTTGGTCGTTCGACTTGAAACTCAAAGAATGTTCATAGTCATTGATAACTCATAATCTTAAGTATGTTTAAATTTTACCACTTGCTTCTAGGTTCGAATTTTACACAGACAGAGGAAGTACATTTTACATCAAGGACCTAAAAAAGGTAACATTACATTGATGTCCACACATTTAGCATGAAACACCCTAAAATTAAGCAAGGAAAATAGTTGGCTGGAAAGCTTGAGAAGTCAAAAACTTGGTAATCAATCATAAGTGTATAAAGGTCCACACTTTGTCTGAAAACTAGGGTTGTCGTTGTGGTACTCTGAGCCATTTTTCTTTGTACTTGCTTATAGAAAAGATCTTGTCTCTTCGAAAATTGAAAAGGTTTTATTATTCCTATAAGTTGGAAACTATGGTTGCCACCATTTTTCACCCTGCCAAGATACACACATCTACCAAATATGGGAACATTACAATACAATCAATACGATGTGCATATGGTTGTTACCTTTGTCGTTCGGTTTGAAACCCAAGAGTGTTCATACACTATGGGCCATATATTTTGTAACTATTTTTTTGTAATTTATGATGACTCACGGTTTAATTTTTTTTAGTGCATATAGTTGTACACGCAAGAGGATGCCATGAAGAAGGCTTCATTTTTAGTGTTTTCAATATTTTTGTTCATAGCTAGTGAGGATAAAATTGTCAACATGCATATTTGTAGAAAGAATTTTAATCCTACAGAACTCTCGTTGGTTTTTGAAGTATTCACCGCCTCGATACCATAAAAACACAAAGGATATTTGTAACTTTTGAAAAGCATTCTATCATATTTATTTGTTAAATTTTGAAAATGATTTTTTATTCCTAAATTTTGGAAACTCCCAATACTGGTAGCATTATTGTTCACTATGCCAAGATGCACTCATCTACGAAATATGGGAACATTACCAAAAAGTATGTTGTACATATATAAGGCCATTTAGCTTGTCTTTCAGCCTGAAGCCTAAGGATATGTTCATACATGGCATGCCATATTTTCAATTAGTTTGTTTTTTATATGTGAACTCTCTTGATAATAATCATTTTTCACAGCAATTTGTAAAAGTCAGGGGTCATCGTGCAATGTTTTTTATTGTTTTCAAATAAAAGTCAAATTTTGTACATGGAAATTATTAGCAAGAAGTTGAATTCAACAAATTCATTGGCTTCCGATATATTGACAGTCTAGGTGGGTACCTTCAAAAGATACTTGCATAACTTTAGGAGCAATCTACTACTTACTATAGTTCAAATTTTATCTAAATTGATAAATTAGCTTAGATTAGTTTAAGAATGTGAAGTTTGTTAGGAAACATTAAGAACTTAAAAAAGTTCACAATCGTAAGTGAAACATGTATAAACTCTGTCTCGAAAATGGGCTTATGGCATTCCAAGGCATATTCACCATGCTTGCTCCTAGGAAAATAAATCCCAGGAAAGTATTTTCTGCATAAAGTTTATGATAAATCGGGGTGTTTTTTGTGTGAGGTGTAATAAACAGACATATATAGTTTGTCTGACACTTTAAAAGAAACTCTTCAATGGATATTTGGTTATGTGAATGAAACGTCAAATCTTATGTACAAACAAGTGATGTTCAAAAACAAGTTTATTACAACCAAATAAAGCCTTCACAAATTCAATGTGCGAAGGACTAATATTTTGGTACCTTTGTGTAAACATTGATGTTTTATATGAAATAAGTCTCTTAAACCCCAGCAACATGCATCCAAAAAGTATTGTGGGTGATAAATATTGTTAGTATCTAGTTTTTAGCATCATTCAATTTTATGTGTGAATGGGGGCAATGACATTTAGGGAGCACTTGTCAGTATTGTTACCAATGAGGTTTAATCGGTCATTACAGGACTAACTCACCAAATTTGTGAATATTAGGCCAAAAACTGTTAAAATGTGCAAAAATGACGTCCACCAAGTGTTTTGTGCAAAAGTGCGATGAAAAGATGGTGGATAGCAATTTCCTCTATCTAAAAAAAGTTCTATACTACCATGGAGGGTAATACATAGTATTGTACTGTACTTACTACTAGAAAAATAGGTACTAGATGGAAGTTTGAAACCTAAAGCGTACCGACTATATTTGTCGGTTCAAAGAAATGAACTAGTTCGTCAAAAAGTGATGATATGTGAAATGTAATTTTTTGTAGTACAGTACTACTAAAGAGGATAGAGGGTTACCCAGTCCCATTCTCTAACTCCTCCCCCACCATTCCTTCTCTCGCTATCACATTCCCACACTCACCTCACAACTCTCAGTCGTTAACCCAACCATTACTTCAATGAAACCAATGTCAAAATCTTTGTCTGTGGTTGAGCTAGGGGAACTCATCAAGCTCTGCTTCGGAGTTGAAGGTGGCTTGTTCAATTGCACCGACCGCGGCGCCCTCTCTGAAGCGTCCTTCGACTTTCGTGTGTGTGCGAGTCATACCCAAGGTGAGGCATCCGTCGCCCTTAGGGTTTCGGTTGGCAGCGCCAAAACCCTCATCGCCCGCCGAGCGGTTGTCCAAGCCTCCAGTGTCATGTGCATTGGGACCGAATGCTCATGCGGCGGCGGACGCATCATTTTCGTCTGCAGGTTGGATTCTCATTCCCAATGTGCCAAATTTCAGAGTGTATGTGGTGAAACCCCTATCGGTGGCTCACCCTTCATCATCGATTGTATGTGCTTCTTCGGTGTATGTGGTTGGTTCTTCGTTAGTGGCGCCCTGTTCATCTGCTCAACCCATCGACTCCTGTGCAAGTTCGTGCCCCCCAATTACAACGAGGTTAGATCTGGAGGATTGTGGCTTTAACCCAAATCTGACGTGCATCTAATTAGATTTTTGCAACGTGTACTGCAGATCCTTTGTTGAACTGCTTAGTTATATATCATATTCTTGATAATTGTATTTTGTGTTGTTTCTTATATGTCATATTCTTGATAATTGTCTTTTGTGTTGTTCTGCTTAGTTATCGAATATTCTTGATGAAAATGATGCAGGGTTCTATTTTGGTACTTAGATGATGCATTATGCTGTTTAGGAATTTTCCATGACGCATTGTGCTGTTTTGGTAATATTTTATGATGCATTGTGTCCTGTCTCCTCACTGTGTTGTTTCATCCATTTTGATCTGCATTTTGCTGTTTAGGATTAAATGATATGCCTTCTAGCTGTTCAGATTATTTTAATGACCCATCAGTTTAGGTAATTTTGATTGTGCAAACAATGTTTATTAAATTTATTTACATGATACCTTGTGCTGTTTTGGTATTTTTGGTGATGCACTGCATATATGCTATTTTGTCTATCCAAATAATGCATAGTGCTATTTTATCCTTTCAGATTATGCAATGTGCTATTTAATAAATCTAATTAAATGGTATGCCTTCTAGTAGCTTTTCAAATAATTTTGAGCACCCATCGGGTTAGGTGATTATGATGATGCATTGTGCTCTGTAGGAAATTTAATTTACCTGATACCTTGTGCTGTTTAGGTCATTTTGATGGTGCAATGACACATTGTGATCTTTAGTCAATTTATACAATGCATTGTGATGTTTTGGTAATTCCAAAGGACTGACACAATGGTAATTTTCATGTAGGACGGCCCAGTTGTAATGCTGAACTTAGACTACATTCTTAACCGGACAGCTCTAGCTCCAGGTGGCTATGAAGATGCTCTCCCCATCATACCAAGGGAGGTGAAGCTGCCGGGCAGGAGAGCGGAGGCCTTGGCAAGGGCAACTGCTGCCAGGTCGGTCACTAGTTCTGCCAAACTGAGAAGACTCCCTAGGTCGGTTGGACACCATGCCACAGCGCTTCGTCCTAGGCTCTTCTACATCCTGTTAGTCCATCATGACTTGTATATGCTTATCATCCTGACTTACTTCAAGCCTTACGTGAAGGGATACCCCTACCAACAACTAGTGGTCGTCCAAGCATGTGAGGAATGCGAGTGGGTTGTCCATGCCAACCGCAACAAAGACCAGATCGTCCTGGTCAAATAGTGGGCTACCTTTGCTGCTTTCCATGAGTTGAAGGAGGGTGACTGCCTTATGTTCAAGGTTACCACAGACGGGTTCAAGATGAAAATCTATGACCGCATCACCTCCTGTTGGAAGGTGTTCGTCTGTCGTGAGAACGCACATCTTGATTAAGGGCCAATTTGGATTGAAGGAATTTTGGAGGAATTTGACCCATAGGATTTTTTCATAAGGAAGCCCTTTGGATGAAAGGAATCATACATCCAAAATTTCAATGGACTGCATTTCTACGCAAGAATCCCATAGGAATTTCAACATCCACTTTTTTTACACTCATTCGTGTAGGATTGAGGCAATTTTCCTCCATGTTTCCTATGTTTCATCAAAATGACTTTAAACCTGAAGATTTCCTCTATTTTGTAACTCTAACCCTGTTATCCTGTGTTTTGAAATTCTATGATCCAAAGAAAGTTATTTCCTCTATTTTGCAATCAATTGTTTTGTACATGTGACCGAGTAAAATTCCTGTATTTTTAAATCCTGTTATCCAAAGAAGCCCTAAGTTATCTTTAAGTTTACGGTTCGATCTTTTGGCGACCGTTTGTGATGCTTATGCATCAAGCCCTAAGTATATTCAATGGGACTACTTCTAATATAATACTATTATACTACTACTACTACTACGGGCAAGCACAACATGAGCCGTTACGAGACGTGGCTAAGAAATGTACATACTAGACTTTTTTCTGAATCTACTAGAAATTTACTAGACTGGCCAGCAAAAACCAATCGTAAAGATGGGACCCACTTAGTACAGCATAAGCCAATTGATTACACCACTATGTATCCAGACAAATTTGTCCATAAACTTTGTGTGGGTCGTAAATATTTGTAGCTAGTAGCTCGATCACTTATTGTCAACACCCGGATTTTTAATTCCAGTTACCTGTTATGCCATACATCGCAATCCAAGGATTACCATTTTTGCGAGACATAACAGATTGGATATCACAGTACATCATCCATTACAAACCATAATAAGGTCTTACACAAATAAAGGATCTCATGATCTAGTCTTAGTACAAACAAGTAGCAGAATAAATAGCATAGAGGTGGGATCCATCTTCAGTGTCACAGGCAATGTTGATGATGGGAGATGATCCTAGTGGTCATAGCCGTCTTGCTGTCCTTCTTCCGGATAGTCCTCCTCATAGTCTGGCCACGGGAATAGCCAGGGACAAAGCCATGAGTACTCTTTAAGTACTCGCAAACTATCACTAACAAGTAAGGTGTTCTAGTAGGAATGCTAAGTTCTAAGTTTATTTGTAAAGTTAAGTTTGAACCCTAAGCTGAGTTCAGAAACAAAGAAAGATAAAATAAAGTTTGAAATCACCTAAGTGGGAACTTAGTTATCATAGTCACAACTCTATTGTGGTCAAGTCATGTCACAATTCATTTCATAAGTCATTTTGAAAACATCTGACAACGGAACTGTATGGCCACTCCAACTGTCCATAACCGCGGACGCAGCTATTCGAATAGTTTGACACACTATAGAGGTGGTACACTTTCACCACAAAATTCGATACATCTATCAGGAATAACCCTGAATCATCATACTTAGTATGGAGATAATCAAACATAACCTTTCCTTTACACTCTAGTATAAGCACCTCTCCTATGAGCTTGGCCTCCCAGCCATGGCCATCTACCATCCTGGGCACTCCATAGGTGGACAACATTGAGAGTTAGCCTCAGCTCAAACCTCTCCCGCGAGGGAACTAATACTAATGCATATAAACTTCCGGCTAAGCCTTACCCAATTTAGGTATTGTGGTTGTATGGTAAAATTGGAATGGTATCGCATGCGAACCCAACCATCAGTTTTTATAAAAGGGCTAAGGCTCCTGCCTCAACATTTTCATCATCATAAACCATTTGTGTTTCTCAACACATGTCAAAACATCTCAATAGAATGACTCATCATTCTAAGGTTTTCACAAGTCATTTTCACCAAGTATTCCCATCTAGAGTGATCAAGTTTTTGGTTTAGCTCTAAGCTACTAAGTTAAGAGTGTTCACTAAGGTGGGATGATAATATCAATCTCATTCCATAGAATGACATTTAAGTCTAACTAGATAGGCCAAGTTTTATACTCTTTATGCTATCTATAAACAAAGTAAAGAACTTTGGTAAAGTAAAAGAAAGTAAAGCTTGTAAATAAAACTTGGAGTAGGTATAAGTCAAAAGGTATAACCAAAGCATGCCTAATGCATCTTTCTTAGGTTATCTTGCTTAATTCTAGCTTGTTAACATTAGCTTGCATTCCTAATGATGGCGTGCATATTTAAGAAACTTGCAAGTGTTAGCTTTCCAATAATAGCTTGCCTTGATTGGTGTAGTTGTTGAAATTCTCCTCTTCTTCTTCAGGGTAGAACTCCTCCTCCTCGTAGACTTGGTCGGTACTATCGTCTATAAATACATACGGAATACACAATCAACAAACAATACTTAACTAGTCTATTTAGCACACTAAGGCACACACTTGATGATCTAGTATCATCACATTCATCACAAGATTTAATGAACTAGTTTCATTAATTTTATTTGAGAAAAGTAATTTCTACTCATTGAAAATAACTAAGATTTAATATTCTCCAATTAAAATATGGGATCATGTGGACACATGTCATCACCACATAGTCTAATGCATGGGAATGTGATTTAAATATTGAATCACATTTTAATAAGTTTAAGTTTAATATTTTATGATTTAAAGTGACTAGAAATGCCTATATAGCATTATTTTGGTACTAGTCCAAAGTCACTGCATGCAAACCTTAATATTATTACATATTTAGATAGGTATGGTCAAATGTGATTTTTGAGAGTTGGAATCAACTCAAAAGCTATTATGGTTGATTTTAGAAAAATGTTTGAATGTGAAAAAGCCTCTGTCTTGTTATTTTTACTAGGAGAGATCTCTAACTCTAATTGATTTAAATCAAATGGGCTTGGATATAGATTTTCATTATCTTTCCAACAAAATTAGAATCACTCAATTTGGTTTAGTAGATATTTCTGAATTGATTTTGAAACTAGTGGACAGAATCTAGATTTAGTTTAAATAGAAAAACCTAAATTTGAATTACAGGGCTAGCGCAGGAACACTAATGGGCTGGCCCAGTTTCGCTCTGCGGCGAAGAGGACAGCTGACAGGGGGGTCCCGCCTGTCAGTGGCTCTTATAACGCGAAGTGGTACGGGGCAACATGGACCGCACGATTAGAACTAGGATCTATGGCTCGGGCTTGTCGTCAATGACAGACAGGTCATCGGAGAGGTGAAACCCTAGCAGCTCGGTGGGGGTGCAGTGGGGGCATACCAGGGCTCCATCGAGTGTGGCGATGGGGGTGATCGAATGAGGAGACGACGACCGACTCAGGCGAGGTCACAACAGCTCCTGGGGTGGACGGAATCGACGGGGGCTTCTCCTCCTCTGCTGCGGCTAACTCTGGCGCAATTCCAGCGACTGCCTGCTCGAGCGGATCCGTCGAGAGGTGGGGAATGATCAGTGGTGAGAGGTGAGTGTTGGAGTCTGGCAAATGGGGCTGGGGAAGGGCTCCTTATATAGGCTCATCGAGGGGACTGAGAGAGTGATGCCGAGCTCATCGGTGACGATGATACAGGGCGCTATGGGCATGGTCTGGGAAGGCGGACGGTGGGCGGTTCCCTGGCGGTCAGCTACGGCTTAAAGGCAATGCTAGGGGCGGTGGCTAACGGTCGGGCGCGTCTTGCGCTCTGAGCGGCAGAGGCAGTGCTCGACGCGGCGGGCGGTCGCTACAGGTCGCGCGGCGGGAGAAGGGGTTGTCTGGGAGTGTGCTTGGGTCAAGGTGGAGCGGCGCGCGCGGGCTATGGTCGCGGGGCGGCGCGTGCTGCCTTTCTGGGGACGACGCTCTGGCATGAGCTGGCACGGCGTAGAGGCTCAGTGCGGGGGTGATCTGTGGTGGTCTAGGGGCTGGCTGCACTTGGGGAAGGGACCGTGGGCAGCGGTGCTACCACGCCTACCTCCCTGGTGCGGCGGAAGAGGGCGAGGCGTGCTCCTGTGACGTGGGCATGGTCGGCCAGCGATCATGGCATCGGGGTGGCACGACACTGCTGCTCTAGGCCAATTGGTAGCTTAGTTAGGGGCCGGTTAGAGTTAGGGGAGACAAGGGGACCAGATTGAGCCCAAATACTCGACAATGCATTGATCAACAAATAGTGTTAGTTAGGCAGAAATTTTGTGCATGCCACCTGTTCGACACAATGGCCACATGAAACAAAGATTTGAATTTTGAAATGATTTTTGGTGGAGTTGTTGGTCTTATGCTTGATCATCCCTGGTTGCTGGGATGTGTCAAGTTGAATTCATTTGCATGGTTTTTGAAAAAGTGGGATCTAGGCATATGAAATGGATTCCATTTTCAATTGCCATTTCAAATTAGAGTTTGAATGTTTTTGTAAGATCACAAGGTGGGCCTTGGTACATCTTTACTTGCACTAGCAAGGGGTGCAAAGATCCATAATTCTTTATGTTTGAGTTTGAGTTCTAGGAACACCCAAAGTGGCCTAGTTGATTAAAATGGCAAGAGTGACCATTTCCATTTATTAATTCTATTTGATTTCTTTTTCTTTGGATTTTGCTTGGGAATGATCTAGATGATGTGGAATTCATCTTAGAATCATTTTACAACCATTAGAACAAACAATCATGGCAATTCGAAACAATTCCTATTTAATGCAACACACATATGCATGCTTAATTATTTAAACGAGAAAAAGTTTTTGTTAACCCTAAATTGGGTCATTTGGATCTTGATAAATTGGATTAAAGTTTTGGGATATTACAAACCTTCCCCCCTTAAACAAAATCTCGTCCCGAGATTTAAGAAAGAAAACTAGGAACTAAAGAGATCTGGGAACTCAGTCCTAATGTAATCTTCTCGCTCCCAAGTGGCTTATTCTTCGGTATGGTTGCTCCATTGGATCTTGAGAAATTTGATACTCCGGGTCCTGGTGGTTCTATAAGCTTCCTCCAAGATACGGATGGGTACTTCACGATACGTCAGATCCTTGTTGATATCAACGGCTCGGTGATCGATGTTCTTGAAAACTTTGGTCTTCTCCGGCACTTGTAGGCATTTGCGAAGTAACGAGATATGGAACACATTGTGGATGGCAGACATCTCTTCAGGCAGTTCCAGTTGATACGATACTTCTCCTCGGTGATTCAAAATCTTGAAGGGTCCGATATATCTGCGGGCTAACTTTCCTTTCAGACTAAAACATTGCGTTCCCTTCAATGGCCAAACCTTGAGATACACAAAATCTCCGACATTGAAAGTCAGGTCTCTTCGTCTCTTGTCAGCATAACTCCTCTATATGGATTGGGCGGTCTTGAGGTGCTCATGGACTTTGTGAACCTTCTCTTTGGCTTCTCGTAGGATGTTGGGTCTAAAAATCTGACTCTCTCCTACTTGCGACCAATTCAACGGGGTACGGCACTTTCTTCCATATAAGAACTCAAATGGGGCCATTTGCAAACTGTCTTGATAACTGTTGTTGTATGAGAATTCTGCAAAAGGCAGGCAATCTTCCCATTTCGATCCGTACTCTAACACACAAGCTCGCAACATATCCTCTAGGATTTGGTTGACTCTTTCAGTCTGTCCATCGGTTTGCGGGTGATAAGCTGTGGTTAAATTCAACTTGGTTCCTAATCCTTCTTGGACTTTCTGCCAAAATCTCGAGGTAAATTGCGTTCCTCGATCTGATACTATGTATTGGGGGTTCCATACAGACTAACAATTCTAGCAATGTACAACTCTGCTAGCTTCGAACTCTGGTAGGTTATCTTGACAGGTATAAAATGGGCTACCTTGGACAGTCTACCAACAATGACCCAGATTGAGTCATTTCCCATACTAGAAGTAGGCAAACCGGTGATAAAGTCCATTCCGACGGAATCCCATTTCCATTCCGGAATATGCAATGGTTGCAATAGTCCTACGGGTCGCTAATGTTCCGCTTTGACTCTCTGACAGATATCACACTTGGCGATGTAGCTTACGATTTCTCTCTTCATCTTGTGCCACCAAAATTGCTCTTTTACTTGATACATCTTCATTCCTCCGGGGTGGATAGAATAAAGAGTATCATGAGCTTCTTGCATGACAACTTCCTTCGGCTCTGAATCTGCTAGCACATAGATACGTCCTTTGTACCATAGAACTCCTTTTGCGTCTTCGGTAAATCCAGGTACCTTTCCTTAACCAGTACGACGCTTTATTTCGTCGATACTTGCATTTCCCTTCTGGGCTTCCTTGATTTGTCTAATCAAAGTGGGTTAAAGTTCAATGCTAGCTAAAAATCCTTTGCTAACTAGATCAGTTCTAAGCTGCTCCAACTCCTCATGCAAACTTGGCTGCTTCTC
This sequence comes from Avena eriantha, assembly GCA_910589775.1. Classification (NCBI taxonomy): domain Eukaryota; kingdom Viridiplantae; phylum Streptophyta; class Magnoliopsida; order Poales; family Poaceae; genus Avena; species Avena eriantha. The sequence continues at coordinate 317,834,069 of OU342743.1, read as the reverse complement.
CTTGATCATAGTGTTTAGCCTACACGGGAATCTGCTAAGAGCATCCGCTACCACATTGGCTTTGCCGGGGTGATAGTGAATGTCAAGGTCATAATCCTTGATTAACTCTATACATCTCATTTTGCCTCATATTTAGCTCCTTCTGAGTGAAGATATACTTCAAGCTTTTGTGATCTGAATAAATCTCACGGCGATTACCCATAAGGTAATGACGCCATGTCTTCAAGGCTAAACCTACGGCTGCTAATTCAAGATCATGATTCAGTTGTCAAGACAGATATGCGATAACTTTGCCTTCTTGCATCAACACACATCCGAGCTGCTTCAGTTGTCGAGACAGATATGCGATAACTTTGCCTTCTTGCATCAACACACATCCGAGACCAATCTTTGATGCATCACAATACACATCAAAGTGCTTCTTGATATTTTGCATGATCAATATTGGGGCTGAAATCAATCTCTTCTTGAGCTCTTGGAAACTTGCTTCACATTTGTTAGTCCAGTCAAACTTCTTGTCCTTCTTCAAGAATTGGGTCATGGGTCTTGCGATGCTCAAAAATCCTTCTACGAACTTGCGGTAATATCCCGCTAATCCGAGAAATGCACAGACTTGGGTTTGAGTGGTTGGGGTTTCCCATTCTTCGACATCTTTGATCTTGGTGGGATCAACAGTGACTCCTCCGGCAGACACAATATGTCCGAGGAATCCTACTTCTTTCAGCCAAAACTCACATTTGCTGAACTTGGCATACAACTGATGCTCTCTAAGGATTCCAAGGACGATTCTCAGATGTTGCTCATGGTCTTCTTCTGACTTTGGAGTAGATAAGGATATCGTCGATAAAGACAACGACAAACGTATATAGAAAATTCATAAAAATCTTATTCATGAGATTCATAAAATAAGCGGGAGCATTGGTTAATCCAAAAGACATGACCATATACTCATATAATCCATGTCTGGTGGTAAAGGCGGTCTTTGAAATATCTGTTGCACGAATCTTAAGTTGGTGATAACCAGTCCTAAGATGAATCTTAGAGAACACACTAGCACCAGTCAACTAATCAAATAGATCCTCTATCTTTGGCAACGGGTACTTGTTCTTGATGGTGACATCATTCAGCTTCCGGTAATATGTGCACAAATGGTTGCCTCCAGCTTTCTTGTCGACGAACAACACGGGCGATCTCCATGGTGATGCGCTTGGTTGAATCAAGCCTTTCTCCAGCATAGCATCCAGTTGCTTCTTTAGTTCCACTAACTCTGATGGGTTCATGCTATAGGGTTTCTAAGCTATGGGACCGGTTCCAGGAATTAGTTCAATAATGAACTCAATATCCTGATCCGAGGGCATACCGGGAAATTCATCTGGGAATACGTCAGGGTATTCACAGACTACTCTGACTTGGTCTATGGTTGGTAGGGCTAGACTCTTGTTGCACTTGAATTGATGGGGCAAGGTTTCAGATATATGCTCTACTGATACTCCAGAGCTACTGGTCATGGTGATGGCTTTCTTGGCACAGTCGATCAATCCTTTATGCTTCGACATCCAATCCATTCCTAGTACTACTTCCAAACCTTTGGTTCCAAGTACTATTAGATTGGCATAAAAATCTATCCCATGTATCCTGATAGGCACAACTTTGCAAATTTTTGTAGCTTTTGTAGTTGAACTAGGTATTTGAACTATCATGACATGCTTTAAGTTGGTTGGGTGAATCTTACTAGTGCATGCAAATTCTTCGGTGATAAATGAGTGTGATGCTCCAGAATCAAACAAGACTCTTGCTAAATCTGAGTTGACAAAAAACATTTCCAGCACTACATTTGGCGCTTCTTGGGCTTCTTCAGCGTTCATGTGGAAGAGACGGCCGTTGCGGTTGTGAGGGTTCCCTGGGGCGAATCTTCTTACAGGCTGAACACGACGCTGCTGTTAAGCTAGGGCATTCACATTGGCAGTCGCGGCAATCTTCTTGGGACACTCATTGGAGTAGTGACCCTTCACTCCACACTCAAAACAAGTAATCTGAGACATGTCTTTTGCTGCCACGGGCACATCATTGCTTCCAGTTCTGGGTGCAGTGTTGTTCTTGTTGTTGTTGTTTTTGTTGTTGTTGTGCTTGGGAGATGCACGCTTGAAATTGCTAGAGTTGTCGGGTTGATTGTTGTTGTTTCCTCCGAACTTCACATTTCCTCCGCTACGGTTGGGGTAGCTTGGACGAGACATTGGGGGTAGATTGTTCCACAGGGCATATCCGGTAGACGGGTTCGGCCGGTACTTCTGGTGACTGTTGGATCCAACTTGGTGCTTCATCCGACGTTTGCGGTTGTCCTTTGCTTGATTAATCTTCCCTTGCATCTGAATGGCAGAGTCGACTTGCTCTTCGAGATCCTCGAAATAGATGTTGACGAGTACTGTCTACATCTCATCATGTAGTCCGTTCAGGAATCTCTCCTTCTTCTTGGCCTCCGTGTTGATCTCATCAGGTGCATACCTAGCGAGGGACAAGAATCTGTCACGGTACTCCACTACAGTCATTCTGCCCTGCTTTAGTTCTCTGAATTCATCTCTCATTTTGGTCACTAGACCCTGTGGCACATGGGTGCGGCTAAATTTGACTTTGAAGGCTTCCCACGTCATCACTTGACCGTGGTTCATCGTGCGGGTGTTGTTCCATCATTCTCTTGCATCTCTTGCCAGATAGTGGGTGGCAAACAGAACTTTCTCGTTGGCATCCACTCCGGCAACTTCTAAGTTGTTCTCCATGGTCAGTAACCAATCACCAGCATCCAGCAGGTCTTCAGACTTGTTAAAGATTGGGGGATTGGTATTCTGGAAGTTTTTGAGTTTGGATCCATGATGATCCTGATTTCCATGGTTCTGATTGTTGTGAGCCATCTGGGCGATCTACTTCAGGGTGGCTAGATTTTCTTGGTGCTCTGCCCTACTAGCTTCACGGTCTGCAATGAGCATCTGCAGAATCTACAGCATTGGGTATTGCGATGAGCTGCTCCCTCCTTGGTTTCCACGAGTCATCTAAAGATTGAGATAGATAATGGGGTAAGAGGGCAAGTTCTAAGGTTCATGGCTTTGGTTTCAAAGATAAAACTTTGAGTTTGACTCAGGTTTTGCAACTAACTTCTTTTCATTCATTCAAGCAAAGCACACGATACAAACACACACACACACCACAACAAAAGGAAAACGGATGGTTTTAAGAACCATTCTGCAAGCTAAGATACAATGGGACCGATACTTCTCACTCCTATGATAGTGCTCTAGTGCATCTAGTCATCATCGATGAAGTCAGAGTCATCATCGTCGGTGTAGAAGTCCATGGCATCATCCTCCAGATAGTCATCATCATTGCTGAGGTACAAGTGAATATCCCCCTGTATTTCTTCACCTTCCTCCTCTTCTTCTTTTGCTGCAAGCTGAGCTTCCTGCTCCTTGATGGTTTTCTCGAGGTCGGCCACCTTCTTGCAAAGACGGTCGATGGTGCGATCCTTCTTTGCGCGTTGACGGCGAAGTGACTGACGATCCTTGACTAGCAGTGAGAAAGTTTGGGCCTTCTGGGCGACAATGGCAAGGTTGTGGTTGGCGAACTCTCTAGCATTGTCCAATTCCTTCTGTCTGTTGTACAGTAGGAAGGCGAGGTTCTCCACTTGACGCTTCAATTCCGGGTGACTTGGCATCTCTAGCGGCATTCCCATAGAATCACGCCTTGCATATTGAGAAAAGCGGGTTCCTTGGATTAAGTTGACATTCTGTGCACACAGACGAGCGAGAGCTTCATGCATTTCCCTGGCTAATCCATCTAGCCAGTTGTTCTCTCTCACGGTGAATTGAATCTTCTCGTACATTGGTGTTGCTAACTTGCCTCAAAGATCAGCAACTACTAGCCATTGTAAATCTCCTCTTGGGGGACCATTGAGTTGAGCTCCAAAGAATTCCGGATGTGGGCGCTCCAAGTACTCAGACTATGCATCAAGATCCCTCTCGAAGATCAGTTGGCCTCTGTTGCCCAACTGGTAGAACTTGCAGTACTGAACTTCCATCTATAAGAATTTAGGATGAGAAAGTTAGTGAAGTGATCAAGTGTGTCAAAATTTTATGTAGTAATGTAAGAATTTTTGAGGGACATGTAATTTTTTTGAGAGAAAGAATCCCAAGGGTAAGAGAGGAAATAGATTTTCACAAATACTCACTTTGGTTTTGAAACTAAGTTTTTGTTCGGACGTCCATTCTAACTAGGGTCTCCTATGGTCAGGATGGCTCTGATACCAACTTGTCAACACCCGGAATTTTAATCCCAGATGCATGTTATGCCATACATCGCAATCCCAGGATTACCATTTTTGCGAGACATAACAGATTGGATATCACAATACATCATCCATTACAAACCATAATAAGGTCTTACACAAATAAAGGATCTCATGATCTAGTCTTAGTACAAATAAGTAGCGGAATAAATAGCGTAGCAGTGGGCTCCATCTTCAGTGTCACAAGCAATGATGACGATGGGAGATGATCCTAGTTATCGTAGCCGTCCTGCTGTCCTTCTTCCGGATAGTCCTCCTCATAGTCTGGCCACGGGAATAGCCAGGGACAAAGCCATGAGTACTCTTTAAGTACTCGCAAACTATCACTAACAAGTAAGGTAGTTCTAGTAGGAATGCTAAGTTATAAGTTTATTTGTAAAGTTAAGTTTGAAACCTAAGCTGAGTTTAGAAACAAACAAAGATAAAATAAAGTTTGAAATCACCTAATTGGGAACTTAGTTATCATAGTCACAACTCTGTTGTGGTCAATTCATGTCACAATTAATTTCATAAGTCATTTTGAAAACATCTGACAATGGAACAGTATGGCCACTCCAACTGTCCATAACCGCGGACGCGGCTATTCGAATAGTTTGACACACTGCAGAGGTGGTACACTTTCACCACAAACTTCGATACATCTGTCAGGGATAACCCTGAATCATCATACTTAGTATTCAGATAATCAAACATAACCTTTCCTTTACACACTCTAGTATAAGCACCTCTCCTATGAGCTTGGCCTCCCAGCCATGGCCATCTGCCATCCTGGGCACTGCATAGGTGGACAACATTGAGAGGTAGCCTCAGCTCAAACCTCTCCCGCGAGGGAACTAATACTAATGCATATAAACTTCTGGCTAAGCCTTACCCAATTCAGGTATTGTGGTTGTACGGTAAAATTGGAACGGTATCGCATCCGAACCCAACCATCAATTTTTATAACAGGGCTAAGGCTCCTGCCTCGACATTTTCATCATCATAAACCATTTGTGTTTCTCAACACATGTCAAAATATCTCAATAGAATGACTCATCATTCCAAGGTTTTCACAAGTCATTTTCACCAAGTATTGCCATCTAGAGTGATCAAGTTTTTAGTTTAGCTCTAAGCTACTAAGTTAAGAGTGTTCACTAAGGTGGGATGCTAATATCAATATCATGCCATAGAATGACATCTAAGTCTAACCAGATAGGCCAAGTTTTATACTCTTTATGCTTTCTATAAACAAAGTAAAGAACTTTGGTAAAGTAAAAGAAAGTAAAGCTTGTAAATAAAACTTGGAGTAGGTATAAGTCAAATGGTATAATCAAAGCATGCCTAATGCATCTTGCTTAGGTTATCTTGCTTAATTCTAGCTTGCTAATAATAGCTTGCCTTGATTGGTGTAGTGGTTGAAATTTGCATAGTTAAGAAACTTGCAAGTGTTAGCTTGCCAATAATAGCTTGCCTTGATTGGTGTAGTGGTTGAAATTCTTCTCTTCTTCTTCGGGGTAGAACTCCTCCTCCTTGTGGACATGGTCGGTACTATCATCTATAAATACATATGGAATACACAATCACCAAACAATACTTAACTACTATTTAGCACGCTAGGGCACACACTTGATGATCTAGTATCATCATATTCATCGCAAGATTTAATGAACTAGTTTCATTTATTTTAATTGAGAAAAGTAATTTCTACTCATTGAAAATAACTAAGATTTAATATTCTCCAATTAAAATATGGGATCATGTAGACACATGTCATCCCCACATAGTCTAATGCATGGGAATGTGATTTAAATGTTGGATCACATTTTAATAAGTTTAAGTTTAATATTTTATGATTTAAAGTGACTAGAAATGCCTATATAGCATTATTTTGGTACTAGTCCAAAGTCACTGCATGCAAACCTTAATATTATTACATATTTAGATACGTATGGTCAAATGTGATTTTTGAGAGTTGGAATCAACTCAAAATCTATTATCGTTGATTTTAGAAAAATGTTTGAATGTGAAAAAGCCTTTGTCTTGTTATTTTTACTAGGAGATATCTCTAACTCTAATTGATTTAAATCCAACTGGCTTGGATAGAGATTTTCATTATCTTTCCAACAAAATTAGAATCACTCAATTTGGTTCAGTAGATATTTCTGAATTGATTTTCAAACTAGTGGACAGAATCTAGATTTATTTTAAATAGAAAAACCTAGATTTGAATTACAGGGCTAGCGCGGGAACACTAATGGGCCGGTCCAGTTTTGCTCTGTGGTGTAGAGGACAGCTGACAGGGGGTCCCGCCTATCAGTGGCTCTTATAACACGAAGTGGTACGGGGCAACATGGACCACACGATTAGAACTAGGATCTATGGTTGGGGCTCGTCGTCGACGACGGATAGGTCGCCGGCGAGGTGGAACCATAGCGGCTCGGTGGGGGTGCAGTGGGGGAATACTAGCGCTCCAGCGAGTGCGGTGATGGGGGCGATCGAACCAGGAGACAACGGTAGACTAAGGCGAGGCCACGGCAACTCCTGGGGTGGACGGAATCGACGGGGGCTTCTCCTCCTCTGCTGCGGCTAACTCCGACGCAATTCCGGTGACTGGCTGCTCGAGTGGCTCCGGCGAGAGGTGGGGAATGATGAGTGGTGAGAGGTTAGTGTTGGAGTGTGGCAAATGGGGCTGGGGAAGGGCTCCTTATATAGGCTCATCAAGGGGACCGAGAGGGCGACGACGTACTTGTTGGCGATGACGATACATGGCGCTATGGGCATGGGCTGGTGATACATTGTAAATGTATCTATAATTTTTGATGTTCCATGCTTGGTTTAATCCACTTTCTTTTGTTTTGTCCACACTTTGGAGTACTTCTCATATGATTTCTTGGACTAACCTATTAACAAGAGCCACAGTGCCAGCTGCCCGTTTTCTGCTGTTTTTGGTTCAAGGAATGTCAGAAAATGAATATTCTTAGAATTGGACGGGACAAAAGCCAAAGTGCCTATTTTTCTAGAAGTCATCAGATGCCAGAATACGAGACGGAGAAGGGCTGGGGGCTGGCCACATCACCTGGCCACGTGGCCAAGCCTTGCGCGCGCCAGGGGGTGGTTTGGCCGACCCCAACACCCCCTCAGCCTCTCCTTCCGCCTATAAGATGCCCTCGGGACGAAAACCCTAAGTGCCTGATCAAAAATCCATGAAAGAGTCTGTAGCTGCCGTCATCTCCATCCCTAGATCAAGAGGGATCTGAAGCTCTTCCCGGCACCCTGGCGGAGAGGGGAATTCACCCTAGAGGCCTTCTTCATAACCATGCAAGCCTCCGGTGTGATGTGTTAGTAGTTCATCTCTGGACTACGGATCCATGTAGTAGCTAGATGGCTGGTTCTCCTCCTTTGTGCTTTCATATTTAGATCTTGTGAGCTCCGTTCATGATCAAGATCATCTATTTGTAATTCTGCATGTTGTGTTTGCAGGGATCCGATGGATATTCATATGCTATTTCAGATTGATTATTGATTCTATCATGTCTTTGTTATTTGTGATCTTGCATGCTTTCCATTGTTAGTAGCTATCTTGGCCAAGTAGATGCTAGGAACTCCAAGAGTTAGTATTTATGCTCGATAGTGGGTTCATGCCTCTAGTAATCTAGGGAAGTGACAGAAATCTCTAAGGTACTAGATGTGTTGTTGCTACTAGGGAGAAAACAACAATCCTTTGTTCATAGAACAATCGTATTGTTTACATTACACGCAATTCGTAAAGCAATAATCTGTTACTTGCAACTTAATACTGGAGGGGGTTCGGATGATAACCTGAAGGTGGATTATTAGTCATAGATGCAGTTGGATGGCGGTCTATGTCTAATGTTGTAATGCCCAATCAAGTTCCAAAGGTGTCAAGATGATAAGTATATCCATGTATTGCTTTCTCGATGTTTGTCAATTGCCCGTTGTAATTTGTTCACCCAGCATGTTATCTATCTTAAGGAGAGCCACCTCTAGTGAACTATGTATCCCGGTCCTTTCTTTTACATACAATCTACAAACTGTTTACTGCTTTTGTTTACTTTCTACAAATTATTACTTCCTTCCATTCGATACGCGTAAGCCTTTGTTTTCAGCAAAACCGATGAGATTGACAACCTCATCGCAAGTTGGGGACAGAGTTCTGTGGTTGTGTTGTGCAGGTCTCCATGTTGCTGCTGGCACCGGTAGTGCGCCCTGCCAACGTTCAGCTAGCTACACCTTTGGGGTGTTTCCTTGCTCCTACTGGATTGATAACCTTGGTTTCCTACTGAGGGAAAACTTGCTTCTGTGCTCATCATACCTTCCTCTTGGGGTTCCCCAATGAGCTCGATATATTTTGGGCCGTCAGCTGGGTAGGCGGATAGTGGGCGGTTCCCTGGCGGTCAGCTACGAGTTAAAGGCGACGCTAGGGGCGATGGCTAATGGTCGGGCGAGTCTCGCGCTCTGAGCGGCAAAGGCGGTGCTCGACGCGGCGGGCGATGGCTACGGGTCGCGCGGCGAGAGAAGGGGTTGTCTGGGAGTGTGCTTGGGTCAAGGCGGAGCGACACACGTAGGCTGTGGTCGAGGGGCAGTGCGTGATGCCTTGTCGGGGACGGCGCTCTGGCGTGAGCTGGCACGGCGCAGAGGCTCGGTGCGGGGGTGATCTGTGGTGGTCTAGGGGCTGGCTGCACTTGGGGAAGGGACCGTGGGCAACGGTGCTACCATGCCTACCTCCCTAGTGCAGCGAAAGAGGGCGAGGCGTGCTCCTACGATGTGGGCATGGTCAGCCGGCGATCATGGCGTCGGGGTGGCGCGGTAGTGCTGCTCTAGGCCAATTGGTAGCTTAGTTAGGGGTTGGTTAGAGTAAGGGGATACAAGGGGATCAGATTGAGCCCTAATACTCGACAATGCATTGATCAACAAATAGTGTTAGTTAGGCAGAAATTTTGTGCATGCCACCTGTTCGACACAATGGCCGCATGAAACAAAGATTTGAATTTTGAAATGATTTTTGGTGGAGTTGTTGGTCTTATGCTTGATCATTTCTAGTTGCTGGGATTTGTCAAGTTGAATTCATTTGCATGGTTTTTGAAAAAGTGGGATCTAGGCATATGAAATGGATTCCATTTTCAATTGCCATTTTAAATTAGAGTTTGAATGTTTTTGTAAGATCAAAAGGTGATCCTTGGTACATCTTTACTTGCACTAGCAAAGGGTGCAAAGATCCATAATTGTTTCTGTTTGAATTTGAGTTCTAGGAACACCCAAAGTGGCCTAGTTGATTAAAATGGCAAGAGTGACCATTTCCATTTATTAATTCTATTTGATTTCTTTTTCTTTGGATTTTGCTTGGGAATGATCTAGATGATGTGGAATTCATCTTAGAATCATTTTACAACCATTAGAACAAACAATCATGGCAATTCAAATCAATTCTTATTTAATGCAACACACATATGCATGCTTAATTATTTAAACGAGAAAAAGGTTTTGTTAACCCTAAATTGGGTGATTTGGATCTTGATAAATTGGATTAAAGTTTTGGGATGTTACACTTATGGGACCCACTTAGTACAGCATAAGTCGATTGATTGCACCACTAGTATGATGGAACAATGAGATTGCTCGAAGGCCGGTGACGAGACCCAGACCTTGACGTTTTGCTTCCACTATTCACTCTGCTTTCTCCTCCTACTAGTACTACCTCGCTCCGCCTTTGCAGAAAACCATTTTCTTCCACTATCCTCCCTTTCTTCTCTACTTGTTCATCTAGGGATGTTCCAAAATATCCTGTCTTGTCGGAAGAACAGCAAGATGGTGGTGGTTAGAGCCGTTGAGAAATCCCGCCGGCACGGTGACCTACAAGCTCGGACTGATAAAGGAGACCAGCCATGGGGCGAGGGCTCGTCGTCGCACATGTATTCGAAGAGCGGCTATCATGGGAACCAAGAGTCCAACTAGGTTTGTACTTCCGTTGATTCCTGAGCTATCTGCTCCTACTATTGAACCGTCTCTGTACATCTTCCAGGGCAGGTGGCTCGAGCGTCGAATTTTCCACCCCACGGGTTGATAGCACGACGAATATCTCTGACGCATACGATGCCCTCATGCCCGCTCTCGGAAGAAGAAGAGAGGTACTATAGTCACTATACATGTATTGGCATTTTATGTTCTTCTCTGCATGCACTCCATACTCTCTTAATGATGATGCATTTTGTAGAAAAAAACTTCGAGCTCAACCTAGAGTGTGATGACCTCCGAGCTGATTTGGATTTTCAAATGAAGCTCGCACGATCTTACGAGCGTGACTCCTTGACGCTTCACGCTAAGTGCGAAAATTTGAAGAAGGAAGTCATGGAGCTCCGCAGCCAGCAGCTACCATTGCAGAGATCGTCCAGGTCATGCTCCGCTAAGTAGGAAGAGAGAAGCCATCTCATGTTGGCCGTCGAGGTCGCGACCATTGCGGAGGTCGTCAAGGCCCTGCCTCCACAGGGCGTCCACAGTGTTGCAATTACCGAATCTTGTAGTAGGAACTAGTAAGGGAGAGGACTTCCTGGCATGGCCCTCTTTTTTCTTTCTTTTGGGTGCATGGATCATTTTTTCTCATCTGTCTTTTCATAATTATATTGCACTCTTAACAATCGAATGCGCTCCGTGGAGCTTTTGTAATGATATACTTGCCATATAGTAGTCACTGTTTAGTGTACATATACATTCAAATTAATCAAATATGTGACATCCTTTTTAATTAGGTTGGAGGGCATTTTCAAAAAAATTAGGATGGAGGGAAAGTATGTCTGATAAATCAAAATAATTAAATCGTCAATGAGTGATCTTTAAATTTGGTCATACTTTCTACTTTGTCAGATGTGTAGGGAACCAGTGTCTAGTATATTTATCAACTGTTTTGTCTTCCCTTTATGTGGCCTCTACGTCGTTGAGTGAGTTATTGGGTGATTTTTTTGTTTTTCCCTATTAAAATATTGTGGTTATGATATAGGGTATATAGGGTTGCTGCTGGAGATAAGCAAAATTTAGGGGAAGAATCTTTTTTGGCTAGTCATAGTGCAAATAACTTCATGAGTAACTAAGGGTCTAACTGAGTAAAATTGCTTATGTGGTAGTGAGTTATTCGCACATACCAAGCTGAAATGAGTCTATTACCTAATAAATGAACTACTACTATATTAACATAGACTAATAACTTATGCATGTTATAGTCTATGTTTAACTTACAAGTTTTGTTTAACCTTGTTCTCTTCTCTGGTTCCTTTTCATTTCTTTATTGCAGTAGCCATTGTGCATAGTAGTACTAGACTCACCTCAGGGAATCATTTTCTTACTCAACTGCTCCACCATTTAGACATATATACTATCGGGAGGCGCGAAGTCTATCTAAAGAAAATGCACCGTTAGCATCAGGGACACCTAGCTATTGTCCGGAGTAGTTTGGGTCAGAAGCACAACTACCCCTATAGTCTACCCAGGGATACCCAATGATTCCTTGCATAGGCATTCCCGCCAGAGCCTTCGCGGGAAAGGTATCCGCTTTGACACGTTGATTTCGGATTGGACGGACAAGATTGCTAGACGCTGAACTCTATCTCCCTGGATGATGTTCCTACTATTACTACGTAAAATACACTTCTAAAAAAACAAGTGTAACTGTGCTTATGAGTTACTAGTCTGATTTATTAGAAGTCTGGTTATGACTGCAAACTATAATATGTGTGAGCTGCGTTGATTAGCGAGGGTCATCAGCAGACGGGGGCCTCGACCGCAAAAACAAGGTTTGTCACTCAATAAATTGTGCTCACATTCATGCAACTCAGTAACTAGACTATGATCAACATATATACAAAGATAGAATACGAATAATACAATGATCAACCCAATAGAATCCACCCATTACTACATGATGCATGCAACTCAGTATCCTAATAATATCATGCACGTAATCACGTATGTACATTTTTTGAGCTGCATGCATTCACTCATGAACACCATAAGTACTCCCTTCATCTCGGTTTAAAGGGCTTACGCGTATACCTAGGTCGTTTATTTGACCAATAAAATATAAATTATTTAACACAAATGTTATACCATTAGAAAGTATAACATCTAGATTTTCTAATAATATAATTCTTGTGTTAAAGAACTAATATTTTATTGGTCAAACTAACGACCTAGGTATACGCGTAAGTCCTTTAAATCGGGATAGAGGTAGTAAAAGTTTGAACTCGTGGAGCGCCAAAGTGACATTGCCCCAGCTAGCCCGATTAATGGTCTGCTACTACAGTAACCTATACATCTACCCCTATAGTCTACTCTAGGAAACCCAACATTACTTGCATAGGCGTCCGTCCCAGAGCCTTCGAAGGGAAGGTATCCCCTTTGGCACGTTGATTTGGGATGCACGGACAAGATTACTAGCGACCAAAATCACGTGGTCCCCACTCCCTCGTGCCCCTCCATTTCAAACACTGTGAAATTTCTCGCGCCCCTTTGTTTCAAATGATACCAAAATCACGTGGTCCCCACTCCCTCGCGCCCCTCCATTTCAAACACTACGAAATTTCTCGCGCCCCTCCATTTCAAACAATACCAAAATCATGTGGTCCCAACTCCCTCGTGCCCCTCCATTTCAAACACTGCAAAATTTCTCGCACCCGGGTTCTCCCTCGTCCACCATGCTCATGCTGGCATCGAGCGCCCAGGATCTGCTTCCCTGCTGCATATAGCCGGCGCAACCACAACACCCTAGGTGACAAGGATGTCACCCGCTGATGACCCACAAGTATAGGGGGTGTATCGCAGCATTTTCGAGGGAAGTGAAACCCAATTTATTGATTCGACACAAGGGGAGCCAAAGAATATTTATAAGCCTTAACAACTGAGTTGTCAATTCAGCTGCACCTGGAAACAATCTTGCTCACAGCAGTTTATCAGTAGCAACAGTTTTGTAGTAGGAATAGTAAAGTAGCAGCAGTAGTAAAGCAAGGACAGTAGTAACAAAAGCAGTAAACAATGGGATTCGAGTGCGGTAGGCATAGGGATGGATGGACGGGTGTTGCATGGACAAGACAATTCACATAACAACTAGAACGTAGGGCAATTGCAGATAAATAAGATAAAGCATCCAAGTACTAGATAATCCTAGGCATGTGTTCCATATATAGTCATACGTGCTCGCAATGAGAACTTGCACAACATATTTTGTCCTGCTAGCCCGTTTGCAGCAGGCCTCTAGGGAACTACTGGCAATTAAGGTGCTCCTTTTAATAGAGCACTGGAGCAAAGCATTAACACTCGGTGAACACATGATCAAAGCCTTTCCCTTCCGGTTATCCCGATTTCTGTCACTTCGGGGCCATAGGTTCCGGACAACAACATGTGTATACAACTTGTAGATAAGACCAAGAACAATACTATCATAATGAATCAATAATAAGTTCAGATCTGAAATCATGGCACTCGGGCCCTAGTGACAAGCATTAAGCACAACAAGTCACAACAAAGTCATAAAGCACTAATAAAAGATACTAGGCACCATGCCCTAACAATCTGATGCCATTACATGAACGATCTCATCCAATCCCTACCATCCCCATAGCCTACATCGGGGGATTACTCACTCATAGATGGGGGAAACATGGATGGCCGATGGAGAAGCGATGGTGATGATGATGGCAATGATCTCCTCCAATTCCCCGTCCCGGCAGGGTGCCAGAACAGAGTTTCTGGTGCTGTTTCGTGGAATCTGGTGGTGGCGGCGGAGCGGAACTCCTTCTGTAAAAACGTCGACCCCCCCCCCCCCCCCGAAGTTTTTAGGTCAGAAGGCTCCTTATAGGCGAAGAGAGAGGCTAAGGGGGTGCTTGGGGGGCCCACACCACCCCTGGCACGGCCTGGCCTGGCCCGCGCCACCAAGTGGTGTGGCCACCCCAGGGCTCTTCTCTGTCTCATATTCTGGCTCCTAGAGTCTTCGGGTGAAATAGGATTTTTGGCATATTTTCCGGGATTTTTCCTGATAGTTGATTTTCTGCACAAAAAGTAAACACCAAGGCAATTCTGCTGAAAAAAGCGTTAGTTCGCATTAGTTGCATCCAAATCACACAAGTATAGAGGAGAAACAATAGAAAAAGTGTTCGGGAAAGTAGATACGTTTTGGACGTATCAACTCCCCCAAGCTTAGCTTATTGCTTGTCCTCAAGCAATTCAGTTGAAAAATGAGTGCGATAAAAGAACTTTCACGAACACATTTGCTTCATATGATGTAAATATTCTCAGCAATGTGATCAACTACTTAGACAGTTCATAATAAAGAGTATGCAACTAAGTCTACTTAATAGTCATTGCAAGCTATGAAGAGATTCCAACTCAAGAATAATAAGTAGCATGAAGCATAAACATAAGCAACATTACAATACTCACAGAAAGGTATGATAGAGTGGTATCTCGCTTGCCTTTGATTATGAATGCCATGGCACCTCTAAAGTTCAAGTGATGACTAGAAATAAATATATCAAAGATACAAGCATCAAAGTCATAACACAAATAATCAAGTAATGGAACAAACACAAAGAGTGACAACTATGCTCTCAAGAAGGTGCTCAAAGAATATGTGGAGACTCAACAAGTAGAAGAAAAAGGTTTTAAGTAATTTGAAAGGCTTCCAAATGCTGAAAGTATGGTACTTGTCAGTTTTGAGCTCTCATTGCCCCTATCATAAGCATCTTTAAAGTGGTTAAGGTGAAAGTGAGGTCCAATCTGAGTTATATGCTTGACAGACTATAAACTGGAAATCCCAAGTCCCTTGAGTACGAGGGCTGCTCCTCATGCTACTCAACTTTAGTTACCGGTAAGTTCTTGTCATCGTAAGTATGCGCGTATCATTGAGAACCGCCAACGGGGTATCTCTTGCTCGATGATACGGAAGAATCCCCATATCAAAATGACAAGACAAGCAGACAATGAGTATCTCGGCAATCTTCTTATTTACCATGGGAAAATGGTGCTTTTTCTCTCTTTCCTCTTTTCATAAAACTCTTTTTTTTCTTTTTCTCAATAGCTATCTCTCTCTCCTTTTTTTATAAGAAGAATGCTTCATAGATATCATTATGGTTACGCTGCAGGTTTCCACCATGTCAGCATGGATTAGACCAGCGGTCCAGGCGTTTCTCTAACACACATACATAACTCCATGGACTTACAAGCTCCCCTTTTGTTTCACACCGACGATATCCGCAAACAAAAGAGCAAGGTATCAACTGGGTATATATTTACAAGTGTCGAAAGCGTTCCCCGTGACAACACGGTTCTGCTAATCCCCAGCCTATAATTTGCAAGCATATAACTTTCATGGAGAGTTCACAATGGTTCAGGTTGATTAAGTGCGGAAAATAAAGTGTGCCATCAAGTTCGTGAGAGCTTTACTAACTAATTTTCCCATAACAAGCAAACATTTTATTCAGAAGAAAACAAGGCATACTGAATATGCACGGAAGTAGCAAATGATGCTAATAGGTAGGTATGGTGGACACTTTGGAAATATTTGGTTTAGGGAGTTGGAAACATGAGTAAAACACTAAGTGGAAATGAAGGCTAGCAATAGTAAGGGAGCGACAAACGAGAGAGCGATAGCTGTCATTATCATGCTTGCAACAAAACAAGACTACTCATGGCATGAAGGTGATTCAAGATCCATAAGGCAAAATAATTCATCGAGGCTTAACTGATTATTACAGTCATGTGCATGCATGAGCATGTGCCAAGTCAATTCAAATGAAACATTTAGAGGAGGATACCACGGTGTCATACCAATTTATGAATAGAGTAATGCAAGCAAACATTCATGAGACATGCTACAAACTATTAGCGAGCTGGAGCTAATCATAAGAAAGCAAGAACTACTAAGCATCCAAAGATAACATACACCCTACACGAACAGACTAAGCATGCCCACAGTGATGAGTATATGTACAAAAATGAAAACAAATAGAGTTCGTTACCAGCCTCTTACCACGCCTCAAGTTGTCATTGATCCTCATTATTGTTCTTCACTTGTGTGGCTTGAATAATAATATGAAACCAATATCCACTGAGGACTGCCGAACCCTGAAGCAAACTCGCAAAAACCAAAGAAGAACGGCAAATATTTTTGGTGTTTTCGATTTTTAGACAAGAACAAAAGGGAAAAACAAACAAAGCAAAATCTTTTTGGGTTTTCCGAATAGTTCAAACAAAGCAAAAAGGGAAAAACAAACCAAGGAAAAAAGAAGAAGCAAACCAAAGAGAAACAAAAAAAAATTGGTCTTTTTGTGTTTTTTTGAAAGCAAAAGCAAAGAAGAACGAAAACTAAAAAGAGAACGAAAACATGAATATACAAAGTACCGACGCAACATGATATGGAGATGAGTGCGGTGTCGGCGTACCTCCCCCCAAGCTTAGGCTTTTGGCCTAAGTGGTTATCAATCCCAAGCTGGCCAGGATGAAGTATCACCGTGGTACGACGAGGAGGTACCCTCGTCCTGTTGCGAGCTCGAGTACGTCCCTCCGTAATGCGCGGAGTAATCATAGGAGGGCACATCCTCCTAGTGCTTCTCGTGGAAACCCAGCAAGCGAAGCTGCTCGTCCACCTCCTCCTTGGAGCGTGACCACGGTCTCCTATGAACACTAAACAAAGCAGGCTGTGGCAAAAGGATCTCCCTCTCATCCTCGTCAGTGAAAAGCATCCTATATACTAGATTGTTCAAATCAGAGGTAGCAGTGACAAAGTGATGAGTTTTCATGGCAACAAGGTCAAGCCTCTATGGTGCCAGCATAGCATCATCGGGATCCACTGAAAGACCTAATGCAATGACCATGCGTGATGCAATGATGCCCCCATAGATAGGCCCCCTAGCAGCTAGGCGGCGAGCAATAAGTGAGCCAAGATTGTACCGAGTATCATTATTGAGCGCAGCAGCAAAGAAAGCTAAGTGATAGTTGGAGATATTACTAGTGTTCTCCCTACCCAATACACTAGTAGCAAGATAATATGCAAAGTATCTAAGAGCAGGGAGTTGGATATTTCTTATCTTTCCGCGCTGCGCCACGCGGTCATCATCATTGGTCACCCCTCGGTAAAGCTCCAATAAATCAGCGGGTCGCCCTTGAATTTTCTTCACGGTCCCTGTCATATGCACACCTACAATACTCAAAATCTCTCCAAAGGCATGGTGAAGGGCATATCATAGATTTTAAAAGAGACAGTAGATTGATAGGGTGTGTTAGTAAATGAGAAGCTCTCAACAAAAGTTTTGGTGAGCATAGCGTATTGTGCACTCTCATCCTGCATATAAGAGGTCCAACCAACCCTCTCAATCAGTAGCAAGAAATCATCAAGAATACCTGCAGCTTGCAAGAAAGTAAAACAAGGAAAAGAGGATGGGTGAGCATCTCCATCATCCCTTTCACTGCCAATGCATGTTGCAATGAGGTCTTCATTATATGATGGCCTAGCTTGAGAGGCTGTTCTTGAGGACCTCGACCTCCTAGGTACATCACTCTCAAATATCTCTCCAAAAGTATGGTTGTTCATGCTTGGTATTCTGAAATTTAAATACCTATTAAACAAGTGATTGCAAAGTAAATATAATGAAGGATTCTACTCATAGGGACTTGCAAGAGGCCTAAACATGCATCAAAACTATATCTCTAAGCATCAAACAAGCTTAGAAGCTCTCAAAACCAGTCACCTACAGCAGCAAAATACTCAACATATAATCCACTAAACACAAATCTACTTGGACAAGGGGAGGACACATACCAGGGAACAAATGCTCCAAATTTCAGCAAGAAAGATGGGCTGAGCAAGGAGATCGAAGAAATCGAGAGCAAGCACAGAAAGAACGTGATTTTGAGCTATGAACTGGAGCTTACTCGGGAGAGAGAAGAAAGTGGTAGGGGAGAGAGTTAGTGGGGGGCCAGGGGTGGCCCACACCAGGGCATGGCGCCACCCAGGGCTGGCCATGCCACCACATGGTGTGCCTGCCTGGTGGGCCCCCCTGGTACCTACCAGGTACTCCTCTGCCCCTTTTTCCACGTAAAAATTTAATATGAATTTTCTGAAATTTTTCGACACACTTCATTTTTGGGCATTTTTCAGAAATAGAAGAATGATTTTTCTAATAGACAGATTTTTTTATTTTGTAAACATGATGCAAGGACAAAACAAGGCTAGAACTACATAATTTCTAGCATGCAAGCAACTAACAACACAAAGAAAACTGAACAAAAGCAAAAACTAAAATGCAAAGGATAGAAATAAACAGAGATAATCATAATGAAAACATTGTTTTGTTCAATGGAATCCTTTTGTTAGCAAGGTTGATCAAGACTTGCTACCAAAACAATTGCATATGAGACAAAACTTTGTACTCCACTAATGATTATGTTACCTCAACCTTGATAGCAATGGTCCCAATCATAATAGTTTCAAATTTTTCTCTTGGTATGGGACAATATATTTCTCCAACTTGAATGCCTTCAACATGTTCAATTGAATTCAAGCCATAAGTCCTTTCAGTCTTCTTGGGGAAATAGACAGTATGTTCCTTGTCATTAACATTGAAGGTCACCTTTCCTTGATTACAATTAATAACAGCTCCTGCAGTATTAAGAAAAGGTCTCCCAAGAATAATAGACATATTATCATCTTCAGGCATTTCAAGTACAACAAAATCAGTTAATATCAAGAAATTGTGAGCCACCTGAACAGGTACATCCTCACATATACCCACAGGAATAGTGGTAGATTTATCAGCCATTTGCAAAGATATATCAGTTGGTATCAATTTTTCAAGCTAAAGCCTCTTATAGAGAGAGAAAGGCATAACACTAACTCCAGCTCCCAAATCACACAAAGCATTTCTAACATAATTGTTCTTAATAGAGCAAGGGATAGTTGGAATCCCTGGGTCTCCAAGTTTCTTAGGAACCTTACCATTGAAATAATAATTAGCAAGCAAAGTAGAAATTTCTTCATTAGGGATCTTCCTTTTATTCGAGACAATGTCCTTCATATACTTTGAGTAAGGAGGCAATTTAATAGCATCAGTGAAGGGAATTTGCAAGAATAAAGGCTTCATCCACTCACAAAACTTATTATAGTGTTCATCTTCCTTTGACTTGTGTTTCTTATCAGGGAAAGGCATAGGTTTTTGGACCCAAGGTTCACTTTCACTACCATGTTTCTTAGCAATAAAATCTTCTTTGGTGTATTTAGTAGTCTTAGTGTGGTTTTCAGGTTCTTCTTCAACTTTTTCTTCATTAGGAACTTCATTTTCTTCATTACCACTTTCAGTTTCAGCATCAGAGATAGATATACTATTAGGATCTATAGCAGGTTCAAAGGGTTCTACAACAGTTTTATGTTTCTTTTTCCTTTTCTTACGAGTAGAACCACTATTTTTAGCTTGTTGAGAATCCTGCTCAATTCTTTTGGGATGCCCCTCATGATATAGAAGATCCTGGGTAGCAGCACCACTTCTATTTCTAATTTCATAAGCATGTTTTTCTTTAGCAGCATTAACTAGCAAGTCGTTTTGCACTTTAATGAGTTGATCTATTTGAGTTTGAACCATTTGAAAGTGTTTAACAATCATTTTAACATCATTAGAGGTTCTTTCCACAATATCTTTCAACTCAACAATAGCTCTAGTGTTTTCCATTAGATGATTTTGCACCCTTTTGTTAAAGTTATGTTGCTTAACAATAAAGATATCAAATTCTTCTAAGCATTGATCAGGAGGTTTCAAGTAAGGGATATCACCTTCATTGAAGTGTTGGAGAGAGTGTACCTCAATAGTGGATGAGTAGCGAATAGGCTTACATAATTCTTCTATAGGAGGTAAATTCTTGACATCTGCAGCTTTAATTCCCTTCTCCTTAAGACATTTCTTAGCTTCCTTCATCACTTCATCATTTAATTCAATAGCTCCCCTCTTCTTTGATGTTGGAATAGGCACAAGAATAGATGGTTCAGGTACAATTACTTCAGGTACAGCTTGTTTAGGAGGAGTCCAATCTTCATAATTCTTGCTTATTTTAGCCATTAATTCCTCAGCTTCCTTTGGAGTCCTATTCCTGAAAACACAATCAGCACAACTATCTAGGTATGTCCTAGATTCTTCGGTTAGGACATTATAAAATATATCAAGAAGCTCATTCTTAGGTAATGGACTTCCAGCATGTGCATGAATCAAAGCACAAAACCTTGCCCAAGATTCAGGCAATACCTCTTTTTCTCCCTGTTTAAAATCAAAAAGTTCCTGCAAAATAGCATGTCTAGCACTGGGAGGAAAATATTTCTGCAGGAAAGTACTAATCAAGCACTCAGGGCTATCAATAGATCCGGGAGGTAAATTACTAAACCAAGTTTTAGCTTTTCCGTTTAGTGAAAAAGGAAAAATCTTAGCAACAAAGTAACTACGCATCTTAATATCATCAGAAAACAAGCCACTCATGGTAGAAAGTTTATTCATATGTGCTACCGCACTTTCATTCTTAGTCCCACAAAAGGTTCTTTCTCGACAATAGATATGTAAGATAGATCGAGAGAGAAATCATAATCTTCATCTATAATGTTTATGGGAGAAGCAACAAACTTAGCAGCAGGAGATAATTTGGGTCTAATAGTACGCCTCTCAAGGAGACTCTTAGCAGCGCTCCTATCATGGGTGTTCTTACATTCTTTAATAAACTCATCAGTCATCTCAACATAATCTTCTTCAGTATCATAACTCTCACTAGACTCAGGTGAGCTAACAGGTGTGGTAGTGTCTTCATTAGGAGTTTCGGTATTTCCAGCTATAGTTCTAGCAATCGTAGCATCTAGGAAAGGACCTAATGAACCAATCTTATCAAGCACAGTAGAAACAGCATCATAAGCATCAGAAGTTTCAGATTCAGCAGTAGTAGCAGTGTGTGTATTATGTGTATGTGGTGGTGTAACGAGCTTACTTATAACAGATGGTGAATCAAGAGCAGCAGAGGTATTTAGAACCGTACCTCTTCTTGTAGTGGATGGTAAAATAGGAACCTTGCCATCACGAGACTTACCCATGATGGATGGAGAGCAGCGAACAATAGAGAATCCAAGTGAACTTGATAAATAAAGCTATGCTCCCCGGCAACGGCACCAGAAAATAGTCTTGATGACCCACAAGTATAGGGGATGTATCGCAGTATTTTCGAGGGAAGTGAAACCCAATTTATTGATTCGACACAAGGGAGCCACAAAATATTTATAATACTTAACAACTGAGTTGTCAATTCAGCTGCACCTCGAAACAATCTTGCTCACAACAGTTTATCAGTAGCAACAGTTTTGTAGTAGGAATAGTAAAGTAGCAACAGTAGTAAAGTAAGGACAGTAGTAACAAAAGCAGTAAACAATGGGATTCGAGTGCGGTAGGCATAGGGATGGATGGACGGGCATTGCATGGACAAAACAATTCACATAGCAATCAGAACATAGGGCAATTGCAGATAAATAAGATAAAGCATCCAAGTACTAGACAATCCTAGGCATGTGTTCCATATATAGTCATACGTGCTCGCAATGAGAACTTGCACAACATCTTTTGTCCTGCCAGCCCGTTTGCAGCGGGGCCTCTAGGGAACTACTGGCAATTAAGGTGCTCCTTTTAATAGAGCACCAGAGCAAAGCATTAACACTCCGTGAACACATGATCAAAGCCTTTCCCTTCCGGTTATCCCGATTTCTGTCACTTCGGGGCCATAGGTTCCGGACAACAACATGTGTATACAACTTGTAGATAAGACCAAGAACAATACTATCATAATGAATCAATAATAAGTTCAGATCTGAAATCATGGCACTCGGTCCCTAGTGACAAGCATTAAGCACAACAAGTCGCAACAAAGTCATAAAGCACTAATAAAAGATACTAGGCACCATGCCCTAACAATCTGATGCCATTACATGAACGATCTCATCCAATCCCTACCATCCCCATAGCCTACAGCGGGGGATTACTCACTCATAGATGGGGGAAACATGGATGGTCAATGGAGAAGCGATGGTGATGATGATGGCAATGATCTCCTCCAATTCCCCGTCCCGGCAGGGTGCCAGAATGGAGTTTCTGGTGCTGTTTCGTGGAATCTGGTGGTGGCGGGGGAGCGGAACTCCTTCTGGAAAAACGTCGAACCCCCCGAATTTTTTAGGTCAGAAGGCTCCTTATAGGAGAAGAGAGAGGCCGAGGGGGTGCCTGGGGGCCCACACCACCCCCTGGCCTGGCCCGCGCCACCAAGTGGTGTAGCCACCCCAGGGCTCTTCTCCGTCTCGTATTCTGGCTCCTGGAGTCTTCGGGTGAAATAGGATTTTTAGCATATTTTCCGGGATTGTTCCTGATAATTGATTTTCTGCACAAAAAGTAGACACCAAGGCAATTCTGCTGAAAACAGCGTCAGTTCGCATTAGTTGCATCCAAATCACACAAGTATAGAGGAGAAACAATAGCAAAGTGTTCGAGAAAGTAGATGCGTTTTGGATGTATCACCCGCTCCGGTACGGATGATGCTTAGAAGCCTATCCGACCATGGTAACCATATCTCCAACTCTTTATTTGTTTTGTTAGCAGTACAGCAGGTTCAAGCCTGTTGCAGTGAACTGCATTTTTGTAACCGTGTTGTCTACCCAGTTAAAACGCACGCATGTTCTTCGTGCTACATACTACGGAGTAGGTCACTAGACATGTTGGTTTGCATTCGATGCTCTACAAATTTTGAAGTCATGCACATGTTCTTATCTACTCCGAACAATAGTAATCGCCTGCTATAGTGTAGTTCTTGCAAAATGTAAAACTAGTGGAAAATATTAGTGTGGATTTCCTACACCACAGTTACCAAATCTATTTGGTTCATCTTGAGATAAGTTCCTATTATTATTTCCTTCCTGGCATTGTTCTAATGTCCTGTAGTACCCGTTTAGACTCTTCACATTAATTCAATTATAATTTTGTTGTTGCCATGTGGTTCTCCAAAAGCTACAACACTAACTCTTTTCCTTTTCTTGAATAGATCCCAGAATGGACCAATGAACATGATGGTTTGCATAGCCTCTTCTATATGTTCACAAGCGACGCCATTATTTCCTTATCTGGTGCTGGTTCATCTTAATCAATGGCATAACTGTCCTCTACTATGTAGTTCACTCGTGGTTTGCATTCCTGCTCTAGAAGTTCTCTTATGATGTCATTATATTTCTATCTAGTTGATTCTTAACTATGATAGGAACCGCAAGCCATTGTGTAGCTCACCGTAAATTCTGAGTCACTGAACGTCTCTTGCATTCCAGGAAATACCACTGCTTCCGTATATATTTTCTTATATGACCTGGCTAGTTTATATTAGCTAAAATTCTTAAAAAACACTTTGTTTGATTGCTCTTTTCATTGTAGGATTCATCCTCATACATCAAACATCAGAGTATCAAGTGGAAGCGGAAAACAAGATCCATGTACGGAAAATAAACAAATTGGCATAAGATGCCTCTGAAATAAGCACATCCCACCCATAGATCTCACGGATCTCCATGCTCGGAATCTCTACACCTCATGATGGTTGCCACCCTCATCGGTCTCCTCGACCCAGTAACCCTCTTGTGAGTAAACATGTCCATCTCATTCAAATATTTATCACGTGAGACCCTATGGGTACTTACCAAGTCTTAATGCATCTAAAGGGAACAACCTGGGGTGACGCAATTGCAGCGAAAGATAATATCTAAACAATTCTATGGAGACACGCTACAATATCCTCCAAACTAGAGATAGATGGGCGCTCCTTAATTATTTATAAAAGTTATAGAAGTATCATAAATAAACATCGCTCACCCTCCTTCTGGCTTACCGACGAGAAGTCAGAAGAACATCCCATCCGTTGGCAGTTTTATTAACCATTGCATGAGTGTTGCACTATTTACTAGTCATGTCTTAGTCAAATTAAAGATGGTACTTTAGGTATAGTTATCTATGATCGAGAAACTATGCTCCAAGTTTTCCATAACCGTGAACACGGCTTTCAGAAATATTTACCCTACAGGGGTGCACAAATTGCAACACAGACACGATTAACCTCGGGAAGAAACAAATAAAAAGCAACGAGGCCTCACAACAATGCATTCACAGGATTCAAATATTATTTCAGGGTCCACCCCAATAAGCTACCCTCAACAAAGTTGGCCAGCTCCGAGATGGACCTAGGGTTTCTGACGACGGTAGTAAACGAGTTGGAACCCGAAACTGTGACTGGGCTTGTCGTTACAGCATAAACATGGCATGGGGTTCCTAAACAGTAGAGGCGCTCCACACGCTATAACATCCCAATTTCAACAACCCTGATTAGTTGTCCAGAATGCAAAAATCAGGGGGAACAAAAACTTTTTATTGTTAGTGATGCAGTGTTTGCTTGTTGTTTTCTTGTGCTTATGCATCTAAATGTGTACAAGATGATATACTCCCTCACTCACCCTCCATTGACAAAAGATATTTAACAAAAATATCTTGCCTTGTTTTACTTATTCCCAAATGTTCTGGCATTTCAAAACAGGAGCCAAGATGCCTTTGCAGCAGCAACTATTTTCTTAGCTTCTATTTACAAAACTATGGAGATCTATATGTTATAGTCTCCTTATGTTTTCAAGACAGAATCTTCAACTACTCTTACCTCTAGCTTTTCCAAAACCTCTTATAAAACTTTTGAATTCTATTCTTGGTAGAAGTACCAAGGATCTTACCTTTTTAAAACTCCAACCTTCTCAAATACCCATCTCTACCTAAATCTAAGCTTGATGGTAACCTTGGTAGTAGTTGTTTGGTTTGTAAGATGAATTGCCTCGATCTACTGTCTAGTGATTTTCCAAGGAAGTAGTATGAGATACTCTAGGAGTTCATCCTCTAGGATCAAGCTAGTTTAAGATTACAAACCCTAAGCAAGAATCCAAAACTGGATCTGATCTCTAGCCACTAGGTGATCATCTAAAACCCTTAACCAGATCACATCTGGAGATTACTCATGCTAGAAGCTTCCAAGTAAATGAAGACACATATCAAGCACGGATATTTTCTACTCACTCTACACTTCAACACCATCCACCTGATGATGATTTGGTACCTTGCATCCTTTCAACCCCCCTCTTATATGACTAAGTCTAGAAATGTTCTCAAGATTCCATCTTTGAGTCCCCCTCATTTCCAATCCTTCTGCATTTTTTTTAATGCACTCGAACCATCTTGTAGACCATCTTAAGGACTACCCAGGCCCACTCTTTCCCTCGGCTAGCTCATCCTCAAACATACTTGTTCTTGATGGTTTTGCAGGCAAGAAAATAATCTTTTCTGCAAATCTTGTCAGCTAGCCTACTTTGGCAAAAGCTCACATCTCCATACTATCTTGTTTGCACCAAATCTTTGCATGATTGTGTTCTACTCATGATGTTCTATCAATCCCAACTTCACTTTATTCAATTTTATCCTTGTTCTTCCTAAACCGACATGGTTTTAAAGGCTACTTGATAATCTTCTATGGAACCCTTATTTTATTCAAAGTTTGGCATTAATCCTAGGAAAGTTCAATCCTAATCAACATCATTATTATGTACCATGGTGATCTACATAACTTGGTTTATCTATCCATATATCCCATGGCCCAAGAGGAGCTCTGAGCTCCCAAATCCAAGAAGCTTTTGTTGGTATGAATTTAACTTTGCCCAAGATCCTCTATCTCTTGCTTTCCTTCAAAATCAAGTTTGATATTCAAAACCCATGGTTGAAAAGGATGATACATCTTAGGGACATCATATACATTGCATATAAAAATTTACCAATGGTTTTCCATAATAATTTTGGCCCAACAACAATTTAATTCCTTTATTTGATAGAAACCCCAAAACTCACTCTATAAAGGCAAGTTTGTTTTTATCCAAATCACATCTCCAATTTTGGGCTCATTTGAGGCCTATATCTCATATCCTATCTTCCCACTTCAAAAATAAATATTTTTGAAGAGTTTTATTATTTCCTGTAGCCCATTTCCTTAAATGGATGAATTGGAGTAATAATTGTTTTAAATAATTTTATCTTTCAATAAATCTTGGGAAAATTATCCTAAGTGTGTACTCATAATTGGGACCTTGTCAAACCAAAAAATCACCTGATATCATTAAAAATTTGCAAAACAAATCAATAAAACACATTCAACACTTTTTGGAGAATTAATATAAAGAGCATCTAAAATATGAACTCTCCGTGCCCGGTTTGTCACCCCTAGCACCTTACTAGGATCTCTAGACTGGCCCCACGGACTAACACTTGTTTTTTCTGTGCACTTTGTCCTCACTCGGCGCACCCGGTACCCACTTCCCATTCAGTCACCCATCCTCAAATTGCTCCAGGCCAAGCATGTTTTACTTGGAGGTTCTTTTTGGATGATCTTATGGAAAAGAAGTTACAACTTATTGATATGGGCATCCTATCAATCCTTTTAAGACATGTGTCAGGATCTCACACCTTCTACAATCAAACTGAGGGCAAAACATTTGTCGCAAGGAATTGTACCTTCCTAGAGAAAGAGTTTCTTGCGAAAGGTGTGAGTGGAAGGAAGATAGAACTCGATGAGATTTTCGATCCTGATCTTCAAATACCGAGTGTCGCAATGGAAGTTGTTTTGGAGCCACCCTTATCGATTGAAGTGGGAGCGAATGATGATGATCATGAACCTCATGAGGAGATAGCTGTCAAACCCCGCAGGTCAACAAGAAAATGTACTGCCCCTGAATGGTAGAATTATCTTGTGAACATGGTGATGACTGTGGAACATAATGAACCTGCAACCTACATGGAAGCAATGGAAGGCCCTGAATGCTAGAAGTTGTGAATATCCATGGAATCTGAAATGAAGTCCGGGTATGGACCTTGGTAGATATTACCGAAGGCCGAAAGGTTGTCTATAATAAATGGATCTTCAAGAAAAAAGACGGACGCTGATGGAAATGTCATTGTCTACAAAGCTCTATTTGTCGCAAAAGGATTTCGATAAATTCAAGGAATTGACTACGAGGAGACATTCTCTCCTATAGCAAATCAAAAGTCTTTTATGATTCCACTAGCAGTTAGCAGTTGCTACATATTTTGAATATGAAATATGTCAGATGGATGTGAAAACCTCTTTTCTAAATGGTAACATTGATCAATAGTTGTATATGATGCAACCGGAGGGTTTTGTTAATCCATAGGATGCTAGTAAACTATACAAGCTTCAGAGGTCCATTTATGGACTGAAGCAAGCATCTCAGATCCAGAATCTTCGATTTGATGAAGTCATCAAAAGTTTTAGATTTGTCCAGAACATAGAAGAAGCCTGCATATATAAGAAAGTGAATGAGAGTTTCATGGCATTCCTAGTACTATATATGCACGACATATTTTTTGATAGGGAATAACTTGAATCTTATAAATAGCGTGAAATAGTATTTAAATAGTAAATTCTCTATGAAGGACATGCGTGAAGCCGCCTACATAGTAGGCATTAAGATATATAGAGATAATCAAAGTGTATGTTGGCTCTTGGTGAAAGCACTTACCTAGAAAAGGTTTTGAAGCTTTTTAGAATGGATATATCGAAGAAACGTTCTTTGTCGAACATAAAGGATGACAAATTGAGTGTGACTCAATGCTCAGTAACATAATGTGAAAAGGAAGCAATGAGGGTGTTCCCTATGCCTCAGCCATTGGCTCCATCATGTATTCCATGTTGAGCACTCGACCAGATGTAGCCTTGGCTCTTAGCTTGAAGATCCATTTCTAAAGCAACCCTTGGTCGGTTCATTGGAATGCAGTTAAGAAACCCTCAAGTACTTGAGAAGAACAAGGGATATGCTTCTAGTTTTTGGAGGACGTGGAGAAGAACTTGTCGTAACAGGTTACATGGATGCAAGCTTATGCACTGATCCAGATGACATAACATCTCAAACAGGGTATGTAACATCCCAATTTCAGCAACCCTGATTAGTTGTCCAGAATCCAAAAATCAAGGGCAACAGAAACTTTTTCTTGTTCAAGGATGCAGTGTGTGCCTGCTTGTTGTTTGTGTTGATGCATCTGGATATGTAGCATATGATATACTCCTTACCTCACCCACAGTTGACAACAGCTATTTCATAAAAATTGTCTTGGATTATTTTTCATATTCTCAAATGTTCTGGCAATTCAAAAACCTGAGCCAAGATACCTTTAAACCTTAACCATTTTAGTAGCCTCTATTGACAAAATTATGGAGATCTATAATATACAATCTCCCTATGTTTTCAAGACATAACTTCAACTACTCTTATCTCTAGGCTTTCCAAAGCCTTTTATAGAACTTGAACTCTACTCTTTATAGAAATACCAAGGGACTCTCATCTACTTGAAAACACAACCTTTTCATAATACCCATCCTTAACTCAAGCTAGGATTGAAGGTATCCATGTGGCAGAATTGTTTTGTTAGTATGATGAGTTCCCTAATCTGCTGTTTGATGATTTGCATTTATCTGTTGTCTGACTAGCTTGCTAGGAAGTAGTGAGCCACCTAGGAGATCATCCTATAGTATAAAGCTAAATTAATAATACAATCCCTAACCAAGTGTACTAAGCTGGATCTGATCTCTAGTCACTACGTGACCATCTAAAACCCTTTTAATCAGATCACCTCTAAACGCATTCATTCTACAAGCTTCCAAGTCAATGAAGACCAATATCAAGCATGGATCCTTTCTACTCACTCTAAACCTCTACATCATCCATTTGGGGATGAGGTGGAACCTTGCAACTAATCAAAAACATTAACTCTTGTATTCTAGTCAAAATCACCAAGTCTGCCAAATTTGGCTAAGTCTGGAAAACTTTTATCAACATCACATATTTGAGAATCTCTCTTTCTCAACCACTGTGCACTTTTGAAAATGCACTTGAACCATATGGTAGAACATCCTAAGGACTACCAAGACCCACTCTTACCCTTCGCTAGATCATTCTTTAACCCACCTATTCTTCATGTTTTTCCAGGCAAGAAAATAATAATTCCTGCAAATCTTATCAACATACCTACTTTGGCAGAAGCTCACATCTCCATACTATTTTATTTGGACCAACCCATTGCATGATTGTGCTCTACTCATTAAGTTTTATCAATCCCTAATTCACGTGTTCCAGTTGGATCCTTGTACTTCTAAAACCCACATGTTTTTGAAGGCTATTTGGTAATCTCTTTTGGCACCCTTATTTTATTCAATTCTAAGCATAATTTCTCAGAGAGCTCAGTCAGGATCAACATCACTTGGTCTATCCATCCATATTACCCATGTCCCAAGGGGAGCTCTAAACTCCAAGATCCGACGAGTTTTTGAAAGGATAAAATTAACAATGCCTAAGATTCTCCTATCCCTTGTTTTCCTTCCAAATCAAGTCAAATTATCAAAACACAAGGTTGAAAATGATTGATATGTCATGTGCACATCATATACCTTGGAGAATAATTTTTTTCCAACATTTTCCATAATTACACAGGCCCAAAAAAAATTAAATTATTTTTGAAGAATTTGAATAATTACACTATCCTATATCCCCTCTTCAAAAATAAATATGTTTGAAGAATTTTAATAATTCTTTTTACCTATTTTCTTAAATGGCAGAAATACGAAAATAATTACAT
The DNA here is from genome assembly GCA_910589775.1 of Avena eriantha. NCBI lineage: Eukaryota > Viridiplantae > Streptophyta > Magnoliopsida > Poales > Poaceae > Avena > Avena eriantha. The sequence continues at coordinate 317,803,988 of OU342743.1, read as the reverse complement.
TAAACACTTCTCCACTTCAATAATCTAGGAAAAATTCTCCAATGCGTGAATTCATATTTGAGACCATCTCAAACCAAAAACCATCCTTGATAAATTCAAAAATCTTAAATAAATCGAATAAAACAGATTCTGCACTTTTTGATTTATTGCTATAAGGAGCATCTACACTATTTAGAAAAATACCAAATAATTCTAGGATATGTCCCTTGACCATACCCACCCACCAGTAACATTACCACACCTTCCGAAGACCAAATTTTGAGATTTTGCTTGGTAATCCTCATTATAGCAAATCTTGACATTATTCAAATTCATAATCCAAACCACACCCAAACTCCCCCAAACCTGGCCATCTGAACACCATAGCCACACATCTCACCTTGGTCAAGCTACACTACAGTATTAAATCAAACACACCCTAAGACCTTGCCATTTGTGGATAGAATAAGAGAGAGACAAGGGGTACCACCCTACCTTGCTCATTTAATTACCCTCAGGGCAGCCCCACCATCTGTCTGCCCTATGCATGACCCCAGAGCACACCCACCACTGCCCCTATGGCCAATGCCCTTGCCCTGAACCATGCCCTAGATCCCAAGTGAGATTAGTCCACAATGAGCCACCCTCACTCAATTTAAATATGCTGGAGGCCAGGCAGCCCTCCTCTCTGCCTCATTTCCTCTCCTCTACTCCCCTACTACATCCTCCTCAAAACCCAGAAGCTCCCTTCCTCTCTACAGCCCTGAAGAAGGAGAGGAACTCCTCTCGGCTTCGAGCTTGCATGCAATACTATGGTCAAACTCAACCTCCCTAGCCCCCTCTCTTCTCTCTGTTCCACTCCCCCTCGTTCTAATCTACAACCCCATGTCCTCTGTTTCTCGTAGGAACACCAAAGCAGCCACCGCCACCGTGCATGTCCAAAGCCGAGATTCTCCAACTAGGCAGAAGCTCTTCAGCTCCTGCCCACTTCATGCATCGCTCGTGCACCCCTCCCCTAGGGCTGCCGCGCCCGAACAGAACCCCCACAGCGACATGCACACCGCCAGGGCCATCTCCGATGAGCTCCCGAAGTGCTCCAACTGGTGCGGATGCGCGAGCTGCCTTCCCCACACAGGAACCCCCTCTCCCGCCCATCGACTACCGCCTCGACCCAGCGCCTCCCCGACACCTCTCCGCCCCTCAGGTAAGCTCCCCAAGCCCCGCAGACTCCCGCTAGGGTTTCAGCACGGCTGAGCCCGTCGCAATGGAGATGAAGACCCCGTGTCATCCGATCCAGCTAAAACAGTGACCCAGATCTTCACATACCCCTTGCCCCTTCCACCCACTAACGAGTGGGCCCTTTTGCCAGGGATTCAAATGGCCTCCCGCGCATGACGCCTGCCTATGGTGGGACGATTCCCCGCCGCACGACCTAGCTCTGCCCGAATATGGCCCAGTACCGTGTCCCCTCTCCTATCTATTAAAACAAATTCCACATCTATTTTGGCAGTCTAGTTTAAATTAATTTGAAAATGGAAACCAACTCAAAGTGAACAGATCCAAAATTCTTAGGGTTTCTAGATGTTTTTTTCAACATGCAGTACAATAATTTCACCAAGTGTTTGTCTAGTTTAATCATAATAAAATACCTACTTAGATGTACCCTTTTCTCTAATAAAAAATTTCTGTGAGTTTTATACCTCCAATTAGAATGAACTCTTGGGTACTGATGGGTATAGCATATACATTGCATGTCACCCTGCCCCCATCCTTTTTGCTTCCTACTTTGCCCGCGGCAAAAATAACAAAAACATGCCATTTCAGCTTTTAGAAATTTCTACAGGTCAAACCAAAGATAGTATTGACCTAATTCCAACTCTCAGGACTCTCAAACAACATTAAATTTTAAACCCTAGCAGCCCAAGATTTATTTAGCCTTGGTTGATTTATTATGATTTACACTGTTACGTGCATTGCTGGTTTACTAATAAATTTGCCTCACTAGTTTTGTAACTTTAAAAAGGTGCATTCTGATTTCTACATAAAGGTATTTCGAATACCTAACAGGTGACTTTGGAATCATATCAAAAGCCCTTATAATTTAAATCTGGTTAAAAAGACAAATACCTTGTAGAACTACCTTTGGGATTTTTCTAAGGGCATTCTGGTAAATATTTTAATATGATTCCAACTCCCCTTGCACTAGCCGATCAATACCTACTTAATCCTAAGAGGAATTAATTTTGGAACAACTGAACTTTTTCTATGAATTATTTCCTTAAATTAGGGATTTTCTCACTAGAAAATCCTTTATAAATCAATGGAAATTGATAAAATAGTGAAACCACTTTTGGTGGACTTGTTTATTAAAAACCTATCTAATGATATCATTGTTGCACATTGATATCATATTGAATAAGGCCTTGGTTAAAAAACTTTATTGAAATAGTTTTGGGCTAATATATTAATATGATTCCAACTCCCCTTGAACTAGTCGATCAATACCTACTTAATCCTAAGAGGAATTAATTTTTGGAACAACTGAACTTTTTTCTGTGAATTATTTCCTTAAACTAGGGATTTTCTCACTAGAAAATCCTTTATAAATCAATGGAAACTGATAAAATAGTGAAACCACTTTTGGCGGCCTTATTTATTAAAAACCTATCTAATGATATCATTGTTGCACATTGATATCATACTGAACAAGGCCTTGGTTAAAAAACTTTATTGAAATAGTTTTGGGCTAATATATAATAATAGAAATGCCCCTAACCCATTTAAAGTAATTCCACTTGATATGGCACCCATCTATCCAAACCTACTAGATTGTAAGTGGTGCATTGTTTGTTGATTGATGTATTGCATTGGTGCATGTTTGCCTTGTATTGAATGTGGTATGGTTTGTTTGCATGTATGCTGCATGACAGCGACAGTTGCGATTGTGGTGACATCGAGAAGAAGGGATCATTTTATTGGTCATTATGGTATTCTAAGAAGAAGTCTAGGGACATGTATTGCCATATTGTTGATCATAGGCAAGTCACCTTCTTGCTCATAAGCCTTGTCCTACTATTTTACTTATGCATGTTTTATCTGCTGTTTATGCAAATTGCATTGTTCTATATTATGATGATCCATATCGCGTAGTGGCTTGGCTCCTCCAAACCATTACACATGTGTACTACTAAGTACAACCCCCTCGATGACATCTGCTTGTCCCTGGTATGGTAGGTAGTTTAATACACCATACCCCTTTCAAGACCCCGATTTGGCCGAAGCAAAGCTATAGGATGGGAAGACCCCGGAAAAAGTTAACGAGATGCTTTATGATAAAACATTGGTGAGGTTTGACCTACCAAGAAAGGTTGAGAATGGAAAAAAGGTTTTTATTTTACAAAGATGATGAAAGAAAGAGGAGGAAAAATGTTTATGAAAATGCACCTGGTTCTTTGTAGCTTTAGCTATAACAACTTAACTCATGCAACCACATTACTCTGGAATGCGGTAGGGCTAGACTTAATATTTGCTACTGTGGCGTGGGAATTCTCATGACTACTTATAAGGGAACATCTCCCTCTAAGGCCACGTTTCCTTTACAGAAAGGGTCAACTATTAGACAGTCACCTGGAGGAAGCAGGATCACCCATGTGAGTGACCGGGCAATACTATGAACCTCTCATTGAAAGTTCCCACTCTCGAGGAGTCGGAATGCACTCTGATTGGTCCATGGATCCCCGACGAACCGGTGTTGAGAGGAACAACTCATATGGTAGGGCCTATGCTAGAGTGGCCTCCGGAGAGTCCTGATCAGTTACTCGACCCATGATCAGTGAGGATCAGGGCATGGTACTCGGTTGGTGTGGGTAAAGAGTACAACCTCTGCAGAGTGTAAATCTATTTGAATATCCGTGTCCGCGGTTATGGACGGGTTGGACAAACTAGTGTAGAGCGGTGATGGTTTTGATTTCAAAAAGGATTTCAAAAAAACAATGGCTTTGGAAATGTTCTAACCATGGGATGGTCGGAAACGATTAATGTTTGGACCAGGGGATGGTCGGAAAGAAAGGAAAGGAGTTGGTCATGGGATGACCAGAAGGAGGAACTAATGGGTGACCCAATCCTAGTGTTTTCCAAAACTTTTCAAAAATGTTTCCAAAATGTTTTACAAAACTTTTCAACAAAGATATGTAGGTGTTGTATCTACAAGAGAAACTATTTGAGAAAATAACCTCTATTGGAGCCCTCCTACTACCACAACCATACTACATACCATGTTGTTGTTATTATTATTATCTTGAGGTGGTTTGCAAGTACATTCAAAGTACTTACTGACATTGTCCATGCCTATTAACTTGGTCAGATATCTAGAAGGAGATGAAGTTGACGACCATGCAAGCTAGGACATTCTCCTAGTCAGCTTCTTGTAGGTTAAGGCATTGCTTGGGCTCTACGCTGGACAAAGTTCCGTTGATGATGGTATATGTAGCCCTAATGGCAAATAAGGTATGACATGTATCCGCTTAAGTAATGAATGTTTACTTTGATACTCGTCGGTTATGTGCCACGACAAACTGATCATGGGATCGTGTTGTATGCATAACAAGGATTCTCGAAGGATTAATCTAGGGGGCCCACAGTATACGTATTCATGGTTAATGGCGGCGCAGTGAGCTGGAGGAGCGGGAAGCAAAGCTCGCTGGCTCAATCTACAATGGAATCAGATTACATGGCTGCCGTAGAAGGATCTAATGATTTTTTTTTGGATGAGGAAGTTCATTATTGAACTTGGAGTGTTCCCAAGCGCGTAAGACCCAATGTGCATCTACTGTGACAAAACAGGGACCATGGCGAATGCGAGGGACCAGAGTTTCCACTATACGGCCAAGCACATATACCAACATTACCATGTAATAAGAGAGTTTGTTGATAAAGGCAACATCAGAATTTGTAAAGTACATACATATGTGAATGTAGCTGACCATTCACCAAACCTCTTCCACAGAAGAATCATGATCAACATAGGATGCTATTTGTGTTAGATTATTTCCTATTGTAAACTAGTGGAATTGTACTCTAGTGCAAGTGGGATAATGGAGGAGATATGCCCTAAAGGGCAATAAATAAATAAAAATTATTGTTATATCTATTAATGTTCATAATAGTTTTGTATCATGCTATAACTATATTAAGCGGGAACATTAATACATGTGTCATATATAAACAACTAGGTCCCTAGTATCCTCTAGTACTAGTTTGTTGGGAAGACGATGATCAAGGCTTTCCGATCATGGATTTGACAAAAAATAGTTATGTAATGCCCCAACATTTAGGGCTACAGAAGAGAGTTTGTGCATTTGCATTCATTCATAAGAAAATTTGGGGTAAATTTTTTGCAAACTAAAACCCTAGGGAGATCAGAGTTTCTTTCACTAGATTGAGATAGGATTTAGCACATTATGTTGATTATTATAATTTTGACATGATCTCTAGGTAATTTGAGTATTTTGGGGTAATCATTTGAATTGACACTTGAATTTGAAAGAAATTTTGTATTGATTCATACAAAAACACTTAGGAAATTTATTGTTTTAAAAAGGATTTTAAAATAATTAAATGAAGTGTTAAGTATTATATGATAGAATAAATATTCAAGTAGAATAAATTGAAAACATTACAAGTAAATGGCCATATACAAAATAAGAATAAATTCTTATTATTTTCTTTACTCCATCTTACCATATATTAAAGACGTAAGAAGTTTGCACAAATATAAAGCAATTACATAAAAGAAAACAAGTAAATTTTATTGAATAATAAATAGACTTTACATTGTGCTTACAAGAAGGAAAATAAAAAGGTTACAAAATACATAAAAAGAAAAGCCTAAACTAATCATAATCTAATTATTCTTGATCTTCTTTGAAACTTATTGTCCTACAAACAAAAAAGTAAAAAAATAAAGAAAAAGGACTAGTGTTAATGGGATTGCTCTCAGTTTGGACCAATGAAGTGCACAGTTCTATTTGCATCACTGAGCAATTTCAAATAAAAGGGGAAATTTTCACCCAAGTGTACTATCTTTCTTTCAAATAAAAGGGAGGCCTCAGTACCACATCGCTGGTTTTGGATAGGAAGGGGCACATTTCACCCTCATCCAGTAAAGGCAAAGAGATAAAAAACCCAAGGAATTACATGTTTGACTTGAACTGATCCATAAGGGAAGGGTCCCACTTGCAAGCAGCACAGACACGGCATGCATGTGTTGTGCTGTCAACAATAGGAGAGAAGAGAAGTGAATAAGATCAACTCGCACAAAGCAAAGCTTGCTTTGCTCACCAGTGCATAGCTACGTCTGCAGCCATAGTTCTCTCTCAAGTACACACAAGGAACCACATAATATTTCCCAGCCATATTTCCATCATCTCAACTAGCAAAACCTTATAGAAAACCTACTAGATCACCAAAAAGATGGTTACCTAGAAGGGGGTAGATCAGGTGTTGGGCAAGGGCAAGCTAGAAAGAGGAGACATGTTCAAGGAGGAGCAGACATAGTTCCAGGAGGTGTAGAACAAGGCTAAGAAGCAGCAACCAGCAACAGGTGTACCAAGGTAGCAGGCAACAGCAGCACAAGGCTACAACTACCACAATCTACTCTAGATTCAGGGTAAATATCAAGCCTTTTTTATCCAACAATTGATCATATATATGAACATAAGATAGATGTTGGGAAATATCCTCGGTATTCATGCAAGAGACATGATTTGCAAATCATAGGATCCTTAAGAAAATAGGCAGCAAAGCTAGATCAACCATCATCATCTTCTCACCAACAAGCAATCTGTTATTGTCAATATAAGAGCATGATCTATCCTTGCAAAGTAAAAAACCTCAAAGATACACCCCAGGAGTGCATAACTCATCATTGGATATTATAAATAATCACATACAAGATTTATTCTAAATTTCTCATACCAAATTCACAAATAAGGTCTTAGACCTGGCATCATTGACCAATTTGTCCTATTTTATAGTTTACACCAGATAACAACAAAATCAAGTCATGAACTGCTACAGGGCACGCTCTAAAGAATGGTAGCACCTCTGTAGCAATTCAATCATTTAATATCTTTAGATAAGATTGAACCAACATGGATAATTTCTCAAGAAACATTTAAATCATCTTAGGAATCATTTATATAAGATATCTATCATAGGTTAGATACAGCAAGGTAACTAACCAGAATGAATGAACCATCGTTCTTCAACCACGGTTCACAAGTATCAAATCCATATCATTTATCTAGCTCAAGAGCTAGAAATCATTTGGTTTGATTCAGTAAATAGAGACAGATAATGATATCATCAGGATATCATGAATACCAAGCAATATTCAGTATGTCATACTGTTTAATTACCACTAGCCAGAGAAGTAACAAAGCCACTAGTCCTAAAAGATTAATTTTAGAGATCTTTAGATAATAAAGATCATCATCAGCATCATAATAAACACATGTATCCATAGGATATGACCCAAAACATAGATAACCACCAGACAATAACAATACTGAATCACATCAACCTTGAACAACAACATAGTTCAGGAATAAAGGGTAACACCAGAGTTCATCACTTCTGAATAAATCAAGAAACTGGTAGTATGTACCAACAAAGGAACGCTAGAATAAGCCATAGAGCTATCTGGGAGAAATTCATTTCCACAGAGAGGGAATCGAGAGAATAAAGAGGGAACATCACCACTTACCCAAGGTCTACTTTAATAAAATAGAAGAGGAAGTAGTTGACGGCGTTAGGGAAGAACACGGCGGTATGGGGAGCACCTAGAGCGCAGTGCAACCCATGCCGAGCTGCGTCCTTGGCAGCTATAGTGAAGAAGGTGGCAACACATCGTCACCAATGCACCAGGGCGATGCCAGTAATGTACCAACGCGTCGTGTCTTCGGCGAGTGCAAAACCCTAAGCCATAGTAAGGGGAAGCACGGTCGGATAGGTCACGAGCGACAAATCGAAGAGGATAGAATGACGTAGCATCGTCGACTTCATCACCTTGCACCACTGCGGCAGCTAGGGAAGTCAAGGATGGCCGGAATCGAGCGGCGATGGCGGGGCGGCTCTCGATCACCAGAGAGAGAAACAAGAGGGTGAGGTAAAGCGTGAGAGAGAGAGAGAGCGCACTAGGCCGATGAACCGGTCTAGTGCTGGATCGGGTGGGTTTGACCCAAACCCACTAGGTTAGGCTGGGTCAACCCAACGAGCCAGGCACATATTCTAAAAAAACCCTAGACCAAAAATTGTTAATTACAAAAATACCCCTTAGACTAAATGAGCTCTATTAAAATAAATAAAATCCTAAAAATACATGTAGTCTGTCAAAATGATCACAAAAATATAATCTACATAGGAAAAATACTAAATTGTATTTTAAGTTGATAAATATAAAAAGAATGATTTAGAACATCTATTCTTTCAAGGAATTTCCTAAAAAATAAGATAATACCTAAAATTAAATAAAACTCACTTTTGTGATTCTAAACAAATATTAAGTATAAAAAATACTAGCTTGGATTTTTTAGCCAAGAACACTAAATTATATATTTCCAAACACTTATTCCTTGAAGGAATTTTCTAAAGATAAAAAATAATATTGAAAAATGAATAAAAATCATTTTTAAACTTCTAAATGAATACTTAATAGAAGGAAAATGTTACTTTGTATTTCAAACTAATAAAATTAAAATGTATATTTTGAAATATTATTCCTTCATGTAATTTTATACAAACTAGGATTAGACTTAAAAAATAAATAAAAAGCATTTTTAAGATCTTGATTAAGTATACTTCACTAGAAAAATATGGGATATATTATTTAAAAAGGTTGAAATATTATAAAGTAATAAATCTCGAGTATCCATTTGATTAAAATAAAATTTTTATTCAGACTTGGTAAAATATCTCAATCTTGAATAAACCATTAAATTTGGGATTAGATTCATAGAGTTATATGTAATACCTATACAGATTTTTCTGCGATCATATCGAAGAAGTTCTTAAACTCGACCATAATATAAAAATACTACATCCTAATCCAAGTTATCGTTTATAGTTAACTTTGGTCTGTTACTTAACCAACCACAAGCACATTAACTTAAGATCGTTCAAGTGATCCAAATAACCATCAATTTTAATCTAAGAACACCACAAATTACTTAACTTGATGTAATAAGTATTTTCTTCAAAAGTTATTTGTTTTTCCACTTCAAACAAAAGCTTTAGTAAATCTGCTAAAAACCATCCACTTGAATTATAATACCCTTAAATTTTTTTACCAATCAATAGCTACTAACAACTTTCATTGTACTTTACTTTCATCACTTGGAAATTACTCTTAGAAGCTTAGTACAAATTTATTTGTAAAGTAAAACTTGATTGTAACTCAAATCTTTCATAAACCACCAAACTTGGTCCATAATTAAACATGAGGATTTATTTTGGGATTTATACAAAATGCATATCATTATCTATGTATAATAGCATATTTATTATTTAAACATTAGTCCTTCCTGGACCAATGATGATGTTTTCAGATATTGGAGTTTATACCAACTACAAGACCTTGACTACATAATCTTGCAAGTCAAAAAGGCAAGTTCACACTTGCTCATGTCCTTTGATTATTTTTTATCAAGTATCTGCAAATCAAATGTTGTCATCACCTGCATTTCCAAAAGATCAGAAAACACTATTTTCGGTAATAATGTGAACTATTGGTTATTGATCCAGGGTGATCAGCTAATCAATTAAGTCTGGCAATTGGAATACTGCTATCCATAAATGTATCATCTAGGATTTAACAACCAATGTCGCTAGTGATTCTAGCGTAGTATATCACACGTTAACCATGAGATCTACAGTGGATCTAGGAAAGTCAGCTGGATCTTCTTCCTTTCACATAAACGGATGCCCATCTCATGGTGTTGTGTACGTTACGAGGATCATCATGGGTGGGACCCCTTAGCTCCCCACGATATTGATGTCTAGACTATCTATGAGAGACGGTCGTAGGTAGGTCCTCATATTGATGGGGAGACTAGGGACATCGTCTGCTCACTAGAGTCCTCAAGGAGTCAACCATAGTTATATCCGCAACGCGGTTTAACAAAGGTCGTTCAGCTTGGGGGTCATTGATGCGCTTGACTTCGACGTAGAGCTCGTTGGGAACCTCAAGAGGAAGGTATGATGAGCACAGCAGTAAGTTTTCCCTCAGTTATGAAACCAAGGTTTAATCGAACCAGTAGGAGCAAGGAAACACCCCAAAGGTGTTGCTAGCTGAGCTTTGGCAGGGCGCACTACCGGTGCTAGTAGCAACGTGGAGACCTGCACAACACAACCACAAAACTTTGTCCCCAACTTGCGATGAGGTTCTCAATCTCACCGTGTTTTGCAGAAAACAAAGGATTAAACGTATCGAATGGAAAGAAGTAAAAGTTTGCAGAAAGTAAACACAAAGCAAAAACAGTTTATAGATTGTATGTAAAGAAAAAGGACCGGGATCCATAGTTCACTAGAGGTGCCTCTCCTTAAGATAGATAACATGATGGGTGAACAAATTACAGCGGGGAAATTGACAAACACCGAGAAAGCAATACATGCATATACTAATCATCTTGACTCTTTTGAGACTTGATTGGGCATTACAACATTATACATAGACCGCCATCCAACTGCATCTATGACTAATAATCCACCTTCAGGTTATCATCCGAACCCCCTCCAGTATTAAGTTGCAAGGAACAGATTATTGCTTTACGAACTGCGTGTAAAGTAAACAATATGATTGTTCTATGAACAAAGGATTGTTGTTTTCTCCCTAGTAGCAACAACACATCTAGTACCTTAGAGATTTCTGTCACTTCCCCAGATTACCTGAGGCATGAACCTACTATCGAGCATAAATACTAACTCTTGGAGTTGCTAGCATCTACTTGGCCAAGATAGCTACTAACAACGGAAAGCATGCAAGATGTCAAATAACAAAGACATGATAGAATCAATAATCAATCTAAAATAGCATCTCAATATCTATCGGATCACCGCAAACACAACATGTATGAATTACAAATAGATGATGTTGATCATGAACGGAGCTCACAACATCTAAACATGAAAGCACAAAGGAGGAGAACCAGCCATCTAGCTACTACATGGATCCGTAGTCTAAGGATGAACTACTCACGCATCACACCGGAGGTTTATATGGTGATGAAGAAGTCCTCTAGGGTGAATTCCCCTCTCCGACAGGGTGCGAGGAAGAGCTTCAGATCCCTCCCGGTCTAGGGATGGAGATGACGGCACCTATAGACTCTTTCGTGGATTTTTGACCGGGTACTTAGGGTTTTCGCCCCGAGGGCATCTTATAGTCGGAAGGGGAGGCCGAGGGGGTGCCGGGAGCGGCCACACCACCCCCTAGCGCGGGCCAGGCCTGGCCGCGCGGCCAGGTGGTGTGGTGGCTCCCTGGCCCTTCTCCGTCTCGTATTCTGGCACTTGATCACTTCCGGAAAAATAGGCACTTTGGCTTTTGTCCCGTCCAATTCCGAGAATATTCATTTTCTGACTTTCCTGGAACCAAAAATAGCAGAAAACAGGCAGCTGGCACTGTGGCTCTTGTTAATAGGTTAGTCCAATAAATCATATGAAAAGTACTCCAAAGTTGGAACAAAACACAAGAAAGTGGATAAAACCAAGCATGGAACATAAAAAATTATAGATACATTTGCTATGTATCAACATCCCCAAGCTTAACTCCTGGTCGTCCTCGAGTAGGTAAGTGATAAAAAGAAAGAATAATTTTTGAGGTGACATGCACCATCAAAAACTTGATCAAAGTATTTGCAAAACATTCAAAGCTGGGATCATAGTACTTCAATCATAACATGAAAGACAAAGTTCTAGGAATAAGCAAAGAAACTATGATGCAACATGAAAAGGCACAAACAAAAGATTCATGAATAACAATGCTTTGCAAGACGTTTGTTTGTTTCACATAAAGAAAACATAGCATAGTAGTATTCAGCTTGTCCCTCAATAGAGTAGCAAATATAAATGCATAGGACACCTTCAAAGTTCATAAGAGTGACTAGATACAATAGTTTCAAACAAGCAATAACAAGCTATGCATCAATCAACTAGTCTTGGGACAATGCACATAGAACTAAGAATGGCCACTATGCACTCAAAGTAGGTGCATAAAGATAGAAGGTGGAGATTCAATATAATGGTGGAAGAAAAGCCTTTTGTAAAAGGAAGTAGGGATTCAAGTCTCATAAAGAGCTTCCAAAAATTATGGTACTTGTAGCTTTCAGCTCTCATTTCCCCTATCATAAGCATCTTGAAGTGATTAAGGTTAAAGTGAACAAACTATGGTGTACATGCTTGACGAAGTATAAGTCAGAAATCTCATGTCCCTTGTATACGAGGGCCGCTCCTCATGCTACTCAAGTTTAGTCACCGGTAAGTTCTTGTCATCGTAAGTACATGTGTATCATAGAGAACCGCCAACAGGGTACCCCTTCCCCGATGATACGGAAGAATCCCCATATCAAAATGACAAGGCAAGCAAACAACGAGCATCTCAGCATTATTCTTATTTACCATGGGAATATGGTGCTTTTTTCTCTCTTTCCTCTTTTCATAGTATCTCTTTTTTTCTTTTTCTCTTTTTTTTCTCAATAGGACTCTTTTTTTATAAGAACAATGCTTCATAGACAGCTCATTATGGTTACGCTGCAGGTTTCCACAATGTCAGCATGGATTAGACCAGCGGCCCTGGCGTTTCTCTAACACATATACATATAACACCCTCGAATCGGCCCTATGCAAGTTTTAGCCCTTTCCGCCAAACCCGCATAGAAACGATTCAAGGACGCCCACCAGGCACTTTCGTGCGGGTGGAAAACGAAGTAATACCATTACACAACAGTCCTCGATGGGACCCACAGAACAGATATATATACAGCAACGACTCCATGAGTCAATAATTCAGATATACAATACAAAGACCCAAATCACCTTGAAAACGATAGAGCGTTCGACTACGGACAAGATGCAAATGGGGCTAAGAGCCCTGAAGAATAACCAATGGCGTCCATAACCCTGCCCAGGCCAAGCCGGAAGGGTAACCCTGCTAACGACGGCGATCTCAAACCTGCTAAAACAAAAGGGGTGCCGACAAAGGGCAAAGGAAAAAGAGGAGCGTCAGTACTGAGGCCATTACACGGCGAGGCTAGAATTCGGCGGCTCTCGCCTACATAGGTATGGTGGGCTGAAGCGGCAGCGCAGCGGCACTTAACAACCTATAGAGACTCGATATCACTGGCTGCTATTTAGAGAGGGATAAGAAAGACCTATTCGGATCCAACCTGAAGCTAACACCAAACAAACCCATCCTGGTATTTCCCCCCCTCGAGACCAAACGAGGAAGTCGAACCAAGGAACTCACACAGTTGGCAGTTTTATTCATTCCATTATAGTTGTAGCACTTACTAATCAGATATAGATAGCATGAGTCGTCATGAAGCATAAGTAGTGGGCAGTTTTAATCACCAAACCATTGTAGTTGGGACATTTAATAGTCAGATATAATTGTCCTGAGGAATCCCAAAACCCAACAGTTATTGTCACTTTTATCACATTTCATTGGAGTTGCAATACTTAATAGGCCGATATAACAAAACAATCCAGGTCCACCAGTGGTTGGCATTTTTAATATCCATTCCATTATAGTGAAGCTGATTACTAGTCAGATATATTTAGTCAAATTTATAGCACTACTTTAGTTATGCTTGTCTATGATCGAGATACTGTGTTCCAAGTCGTCCATAATCGTGGACACGGCTTTCAGAAAGATTTACCCTGCAGGGGTGCACAAATAGCAACACACACTCGATCAACCTCGGAAAAACCAACTCAAAACCCAACGAGGCATTCACGACAAAGCGATCACAGGATTCAGAAATATTTCAGGGGGCCACCCCACTAAGCTACCCACAACGAAGTTGGCCGGCTCCGGAACGGACCCAGGGTTTGTGTCAATGGCTGTAAACGACTGGGAACCCGAAAGTGTGACTGGGCTTGTCGATACCGCGAAAACATTCCACGATCCAAAACAGTACAGGTACTCCACGCACAATCTTATTAAAGCAGTAACATGGCATAAGTACAGGATAGTAATAAAGCCTCAAACTACTTGTGGCCCCAAGAAATAGAAATGAATCAAGCTCTGCCTCAGGGGGTCCATAAGGCCTCCCGGATGTGGATAGTGCGAAAAATCAAGGAACGGGTATCAAGTACTCGGGGTCCTAGGGGACACAAGTGAGCGTGGAAGAACCAAATAACATCTATTGCCCACCGATGCCTCTGCATTAATTATATCTAGCATTTTAATAGTTGTAGTTAAAGTCCTAATCATCTCCACCATTAAGCATCTCCACCAATAAACATCTGCCAGCATTCCAACAACTGTGGTACTTGACAATACGAGATCGCACCTGAGCAAGCAACTACGACTCGCAAGGCCAGCTATCTACCAAACACAGGTAATGGGAGGTGTCCAAGGCAATATGGAGGCTGCACGAGGTATAACTGGTGTACAGAAACTAAAGCATCGCGACACGGATAGCAATAGATCAACAGGAGGAAATAAAGACTATAAATGCAAAATAGGTAGAAGGGGGGAGAGATGCTCGCCTGGGAAACACTGCCGACGGATCATATCCGGAGAACTTGTCGATACTCGCATCAACTCGTCGGCCTAATCCGCGAAGAAGCAAACACTAGAAAAACACCGGATGCAATATTTAATACTATGACAGAAGATCCGGCATAATTATGATATGATGCATGGCTCTGACACAGATGCGGTGCAATTAGGAAATATTAAGCGGAACCGGGGTCCCGACACTTAATTAGGCGGTCCAAGTGATTTAGAACCCCCGCAGTTTAAATGTTGTCTTAACAAGGCAGGGCATGGCATCGGTTCGCTACACAAAGTAAAATGGAGTCCAGAATAAGATAAAGATATCCCGCATAAACACTCCATAATTAATTATGAGGTGATTCGGCATAATGCCTCCGACCCACATAATATGCATGCGAGATGAACAACTAATATGCAACAAGTTTTATATATAGCATTTATAAAATAGGGGCTCGGGAAAAGGTTCACACATCTGGGTTCGGGGTTCGACAGGGTTTGACGGGAACGGTAGGGATCGCTCTTCGGTCCACGGAAGAAGATCTTGTCGCATCTGCGGTCTTCGGATCGGGCCGGTCTTGGCGTTCGGGAAGTAGATCTTGGTGTCCTCGAGGAAGTACTTGGTGTATCCGCCTCGCCGACTTTGGCGTTCGGCACCCTACGAAGTAGATCTTGGAGTTCCACGATGATGTTGTCGATTCCATGTCGAAGGCCTTGGCGCTCCGGATCGGTCTTTGGGTCACATCCATCCGGGGACAAACTTGTTTAGTGCCACGATGATCTTGGCGTCCGAGGATATTGGCATCAAGGAGCGAAGTACTTAGCGATTGTGGAGATCATGGGCATCGACGCCATTGTCGGGTAGTACTTGGCGAGGTCCTCGGTCGGGGCAACACATGTGGTTTCTTAGGTGTGCAACTTGAAAAAGGGTGAATCAGAGTGTAGCCATGCGGACGCAAAGCAACGAGCCTGATGATGTGTTGAGAGGCAGGAACAATACGGCGTCGGGGATCATCAATCACACCGCTGCAACTTCACGAGTACCACTCCCCAGCAAGATAATATAGGAGACATGACAAACAAGCAGCAGGACTTCTCTGATACTTCCTTCTCCAGCTAAACACCGGCACACACGGTGGCAGCGACTAGGTAGGGCCGCGGTCCGGGTCGAGGGCGTCGGTGCTGGACGGAGACCATCGGGGTGGAGGCGGCCGAGGGGGAGACCGGCGGCCGCAGGAGGTGGGCCCGTGAGGAGGCGACGCAGCCGTGCTGCGGCGCACCAAGGTGGCGGCCGAAGGGAAAACATGAGGAGGAGGGCGGCAGCGTCGGACCGAACTTCGGCGGCGCTGGCGCGGTTCAGCGGCGGGGAGGCGAGGTACTGGCGACGGATGGCGGGGCGAGCCCGAGCGGCGGGAGGAGGAGGCCGGCGTGGGGAAGGGGCCGGCGGCGACGGGCTCGGAGAGGCGCGGCCGGGCTTGAGGAGATGGAGGGGTTGGCCGGCAGGGCAGCTGCGAGCGCGGGGCTCGGCGAGGGGCGAAGGATCCGCTTGGGGGAGAGAGGCGGCGGAGCTCTGGCGAGGGCGCGGCCGTGAGGGGAAGGGGCGCCGAGGCATTGAGGAGGGCCAGGCGGCAGCACGGCGGTGGTTGAAGGAGGCGAGGCCGGCGCGAGGGCAGAGCAGAGCAGCACCGGGGCGGCGGGGTCTGAGGCGCCGGAGGTGGGGTCTGGCGGCGGTCGGGAGGAGCAGAGGCAGGGGAGAAGAGGCGGGGGAGAAGGGGGCTCCGGCGATGAGGCTCGAGGACGCCTGCGGGAGAAGGGCGGTGCGTTCGACGGTGGCTAGAGGCAGAGCGGAGGAAGCAGGCGGCGGCGGTGGTGGTTCGGTGAGGAAGCCAGGCAGCGGCGCGGGACAACGAGGGCGCTCGGCGGCCGGGGATCTGGCGGGGGTAGAGGGAGACGGCGTGGTAGGTGGGGGTGAGAGGCGAGGGCGGAGGCGGAGGAGCGAGCGGGGCGGCGACGTCCGTCGGGGTGGAGGCGGAGCTCGGTGAGAGGGCGGGGGAGGAAGGAGGTCGTTGGTCGGGGAGGAGGGGGCCCGAGGCGGCGGAGGAAGAAGCGCGCCGGCGGCGGGGCTCGGGGAAGTCGCTGGAGAGGCGGCGGCCGCGAGGAGAGGGAGGCGACGACGGCGAGGCGCGCGGCGGCCAGGGAGGAAGACGCGGGGGAGAGAGAGAGGCAGGCGCGGGCGCGGGGCGCGAGGGCGGGAGGTGGAGGCGGTCGGCACGGGGGAGCGGGCAGGTGGGGCCCGGCTGGCGGCGTGGGCTGGTGCGTGAGGTGGGCCAGGCGGCATGGGGATGTGGGCAGGTGACGCGGGAGACGCGCCTGTCCATCCCGGGTGGGGCCCGCGCGGAAAAAAAAGGCAGGTGGAGTGGGTGGCGGGGCAGGGGCCAGGGGTGAGGTGGCGCGGGGTGGTTGGCTGCAGGATTGGGCCAGGGTGAGGTGGCGACATGGGATTGGAGGGGGTGAGGTGGAGGGCTGGGTAGGGAAAATAGGGTAGGTTTTTTGGTGGGAAAAGGTCCAGTGTTAGACAGATTAGGGTTTTAGTCTGGAGGTGGCCGGCTGGGCTTTCGGGCCTGGCTGGCTGCCTCCCAAAAATAAGTTAAATATTATATTTATTTAAAACGGGGCTTTTGAAATCCGTTGGTAGAAAAAACAAAATATTCCGGAGACCCGGGTTTTAATTTGAATTAAATACGGGGCATTTAGAAAACAAAACCAGGCTTTTCGAAAATAGTTTTACGCAAACAAATGCAAGATGACATGACGATGCTCAAATGCAAGGTGGCATGATGACATGAGCATGCGGTCATGACGATGCAATGCACAAAAACAACGCGATTTTCTAGTAGTGGTTTTGCGGGATGCCACAATACATAACTCCATGGACTTACAAGCTCCCCTTTCATTTCACACCGACGACATCCATATACAAAAGAGCATGATATCAACTAGGTACAAGTACCAAGTGCAATGTTGAAAGCGTTCTCCATGAAAGCATGGTTCTGCTAATTCCCGACAAATAAGTGCAAGCATATACAACATAGAAGACACAATGGTTCAAGTTTATTAAGGGCAAGTAAAGTAAAGTGTGCCATCAAGTTCGTGAGAGCTGTAATCACTAGTTTTCTCATAACAAGTGGAAGGTAAACAAAAGCATGAATCTACTTGGAATAACATAAGCTAGTAGGTAGGTATGGTGGACTCTTTGGAATAACTTGGTTTAAGGAGTTGGATTCATGAGTTGAACTCATACTTTGTTGTGGAGGCTACCAAAAGACTGGGAGCGACAAACTAAGAGAGCAATAATGGCCATAATCATGCAGAGCGACAAAACATCATTGATCAAAGCATAAAGTGATACTACAAGTTGAAAACTAAAGGATCATACAGGCTATGGTGACTTTGGATAGTCATAACATGGTGTGAGCATGTGCCAAGTCAACCCAAATAAAGCATCAAAGGAGAATACCACTATACTATGCTTTAATATGCTAAAACAACGCATGATTCATCCAAGGCACATTAAGCAATCTCAATTTTTTATAACAAGTCATGTTACAGCAAAGAATACTAAGCATAAAGCCAAAACAATATCAAGCATGGCATGACAAAGCATAGGCCACAGTCAAAAACAAGCTCTTTTTACCACATAAGTATGAAGTTTCCTACTCTTTTCCAAACCAAACCAAACTATTTGCAAACCAAATGTATGAAAGAGGGGGTCCAACCAATTTATTCAGAAAACCAAGCAAACCAAGCAAACGAAAAACCAAAACAAAAACAAAAATTAAGACGCTCCAAGAAAAACACAACTGTGCATGAAACAATAAAAATGAAGCGTTTGGAAGAAACCTGGGATTTTTATTGATGAAGAAGAGGGATGCCCTGGGCATCCCCAAGCTTTGACGCTTGTACTTCTTAGATATTTCTTGGGGTGACACGCGTGGCATCCCCAAACTTGAGCTTTAGTGCATCCTTCATCTCATTACTCATTCCTTCCATACACCTGAAATTTTTCCTTCATACAAAACTTCACACAATCTCATTAGCAACATTAGTGCACTTAAGATAAATAAGTCTCAAGTTTCAGTTGTAACACCAAATAAACTTCCATTAGAACACTAGCTACTGTAGCACGTCCCTCAAAAATCTCAATTCCCCAAAAGAACTCAAAAAGGAACTAACAAGAAGCAAATGCAGAAAATGGCAGAAATTTGTCAAAACGGACTACCAGGTAAACACTAATTTTTTCGAAGACCTTCTGTTGCTCAAATCAAAAAGTGTTGAACTAACGAAAGTTAGATAACAACCTGGGGCCGAAGCATAAATAATTACAGTTCAATCCGACAGCAACTTTCCCAATCATTACTTCTCTCTCATTAGAGGTTACTCTTGGCACAAAAAGCAAATTAAAAGGATAAGGAGAGGTTATTACAGAGGTAATAACTTCCAAGACTCATCTAAAACTCTTGGGTTATCTCCCAACAAGTACTTTTCTTTAACGCCTTTAAGTTAGGCATAAGAAGCAAATAAAGCATTAAGTGTTCTCAAATGAAGAAGCATTAAGACCAAATTTTGTTTTCATAGGAGAAGCAAAAGAAATCTTTTCTCTCTTTTTAGGGAAGTGTTCTATACCTTTCTTGAGTGGGAGTTGATATTTAATGGTGCCTTCTTTCATATCAATGATGGCACCAACAGTTCTAAGAAAAGGTCTTCCCAAAGTAATAGGACAAGAAGCATTGTATTCAACATCCAAAACATAGAAATCAACGGGGACATAGGAATCGTTAACCATAATAAGAACATCATTAATACTCCCCATGAGTTTATTTTTAGCATCAAGTGGGACATTCAAATAACAATCTCCAAGAGGAGGCAAATCAAGCATATCATACATCCTTCTAGGCATAATAGAAACACTACTATCAAGATCACACAAAGCTTTGAAATCAAAGTCATTCACTTTCATATTAATGATGGGTTCCCAACCATCTTCTTGTTTTATAGGAATAGAAGCTTTATGTTTCATCTTTTCTTCTTTAATCTTTATGAGAGCATCAGTAATGTGTTTTGTAAAAGCCATGTTCATAGCACTAGCATTGGGACTTTTAGCAAACTTTTGTAGGAACTTAATAACTTCAGAGATATTGCAACCATCAAGATAAAAAACAACTTTATCATCTAAAGTAGTAGAACTATTACTAGCCTCAACACTAGTGGTGGTAATAGTAGAAACACTAATGTTTCTAGCAATTTCATCTTCTCTTTCCCACTTAGCATGTAATTCAGCTAATAGTCTAACATTTTCATCAATTCTTACTTGTATAGCATTAGTGGTTGCAAAGGGATTCTCATTAGTTTTAGGTTTAGCAGCCATTTTATTCAAAGTAGATTGAGCTTCAGCCAAAGATGCTATATTTCTTTCAGCATTGGAGAGTTTTTCCTCAATAGTTTTATTGAAAGCAGTTTGTTTACTAATAAACTCTTTAAGCATAACTTCAAGTTCAAAGGGAGCACTCTTATTATTGTTGTAAGAATTTCCATAAGCATTACCATTGTTGGGAGGATATGGCTTATAATTGTTGTTACGAAAATTGTTCCTATAAGCATTATTACCATAAGCATTGTTGCCAAAGTTGTTATTTCTTATGAAGTTCACATCAACTTGCTCTTCTTGAGCAACCAAAGAGGCTAAAGGAACATTATTTGGATCGATATGGGCTTTCCCATTAACAAGCATAGACATAATAATATCAATTTTATCACTCAAGGAGGAGGTTTCCTCAATAGAATTTACCTTCTTACCTTGTGGAGCTCTCTCAATATGCCATTCAGAATAATTAACCATCATATTGTCCAAAAGTTTTGTTGCAGCACCCAAAGTGATGGTCATAAAGGTACCTCCAGCAGCTAAATCCAATAGGTTCCTTGAAGAATAGATCAATCCTGCATAAAAAGTTTGGATGATCATCCAAGCAGTCAGCCCATGAGTGGGACAATTCTTTACCAAAGATTTCATTCTTTCCCAAGCTTGAGCAACATGCTAATTATCAAGTTGTTTAAACTTCATTATTTCACTTCTCATGGATATAATCTTAGCAGGAGGATAGTATTTTCCAATAAAAGCATCTTTGCATTTAGTCCAAGAATCAATACTATTCCTAGTTAAGGAATTCAACCATTCTTTAGCTTTTCCTCTCAAAGAGAAAGGAAACAATTTCAGCTTAATAATATCACCATCTATATCCCTATGCTTTTGCATCTCACAAAGTTCAACAAAGTTATTTAGATGGGAAGCAGCATCTTCATTACCAATACCAGAAAATTGCTCTCTCAAAACAAAATTGAGTAAAGCAGGTTTTATCTCAAATAAAGTATTTTCAGCCACAGGTGGAGCAATAGGTGTGGTCATAAAATCATTGTTATTGGTGCTAGTGAAGTCACACAACTTAGTGTTTTCAAGAGTAGTCATTTTTTTGGGTTTTCAAATAAGAAAACAAACTTGTAAAAATATTTTTTTGGATTATTGAAGAACAAAACAAGCAAACAAAGAAAAATGAAAACTAAGCAAAACAAAAACAACAAAGTAAAGAGATTGGTTATGAGGGACTCCCCTTGTGATGATGTCCTTGACTCCCCGGCAACGGTGCTAGAAAAGATCTTGATGCGCTCGACTTTCGACGTAGAGCTCGTTGGGAACCCCAAGAGAAAGGTATGATGACCACAACAGCAAGTTTTCCCTCGGTTATGAAACCAAGGTTTAATCGAACCAGTAGGAGCAAGGAAGCACCCCAAAGGTGTTGCTAGCTGAGCTTTGGCAGGGCGCACTACCGGTGCTAGTAGCAACGTGGAGACCTGCACAACACAACCACATAACTTTGTCCCCAACTTGCGATGAGGTTGTCAATCTCACCGTGTTTTGCGGAAAACAAAGGATTAAACGTATCGAATGGAAAGAAGTAAAAGTTTGCAAAACGTAAACACAAAGCAGAAACTGTTTATAGATTGTACGTAAAGAAAAAGGATCGGGATCCATAGTTCACTAGAGGTGGCTCTCCTTAAGATAGATAACATGCTCGGTGAACAAATTACAACGGGGCAATTGACAAACACCGAGAAAGCAATACATGCACATACTAATCAGCTTGACTCTTCTAAGACTTGATTGGGCATTACAACATTATACATAGACCGCCATCCAACTGCATCTATGACTAATAATCCACCTTTAGGTTATCATCCGAACCCCCTCCAGTATTAAGTTGCAAGCAACAGATTATTGCTTTACGAACTGCGTGTAAAGTAAACATTACGATTGTTCTATGAATAAAGGATTGTTGTTTTCTCCCTAGTAGCGACAGCACATCTAGTACCTTAGAGATTTCTGTCACTTCCCCAGATTACCAGAGGCATGAACCCACTATCGAGCATAAATACTAACTCTTGGAGTTGCTAGCATCTACATGGCCAAGATAGCTACTAACAATGGAAAGCATGCAAGATCTCAAATAACAAAGACATGATAGAATCAATAATCAATCTAAAATAGCATCTCAATATCTATCAGATCCCCGCAAACACAACATGTATGAATTACAAATAGATGATCCTGATCATGAATGGAGCTCACAAGATCTAAACATGAAAGCACAAAGGAGGAGAACCAGCCATCTAGCTACTACATGGATCCGTAGTCCAAGGATGAACTACTCAGGCATCACACCGGAGGCTTGCATGGTGATGAAGAAGGCCTCCAGGGTGAATTCCCCTCTCTGGCAGGGTGCCGAGAAGAGCTTCAGATCCCTCCCGATCTAGGGATCG
The DNA here is from genome assembly GCA_910589775.1 of Avena eriantha. Classification (NCBI taxonomy): domain Eukaryota; kingdom Viridiplantae; phylum Streptophyta; class Magnoliopsida; order Poales; family Poaceae; genus Avena; species Avena eriantha. The sequence continues at coordinate 317,781,370 of OU342743.1, read as the reverse complement.
AGATGATGGCGGCTACAGACTCTTTCGTGGATTTTTGATCGGGTACTTAGGGTTTTCGTCCCGAGGGCATCTTATAATCGGAAGGGGAGGCCGAGGGGGTGCTGGGAGCGGCCACAGCACCCCCTGGCGCGGGTCAGGCCTGGCCGCGTGGCCAGGTGGTGTGGTGGCTCCCTGGCCCTTCTCCGTCTCGTATTTCTGGCACTTGATCACTTCCGGAAAAATAGGCACTTTGGCTTTTGTCCCGTCCAATTCCGAGAATATTCATTTTCTGACTTTCCTCGAACCAAAAACAGCAGAAAATAGGCAATTGGCATTGTGGCTCTTGTTAATAGGTTAGTCCAAGAAATCATATGAAAAGTACTCCAAAGTTGGAACAAAACACAAGAAAGTGGATAAAACGAAGCATGGAACATCAAAAATTATAGATACATTTGCAATGTATCAGTCATGTTCCATATGGGGTCACGGAGAAGGGTAGTGATTGGCTTGGATCTTAGGTTGGGCCTCAAACCAAGGAAGTTTGAACGGTGACATACTCATGGTCGTCCAACAAAACATAAGGTCTCTTATGGGAAAAGTGACGCACCTCTGTAGAGTGTAAGAACTGTGACATGTTAATCCCTATTCTAGGAAGGAGCTGTGAATGCTGCAGGAAAGGAACTCCACGAAAGTTCTAGTAAACCTGTTAAGGCTGACGGACATTTCTTTTCAGAATAAAAGCAACCTTTGAAGAAATGTTTACAAAAACTTGCATAACCTATGACCATTTGGTCTGTGGTTGTAGTTAGTGCATCAAACACTCCTTTTTAGTGAACTTGCTGAGTACGCTCGTACTCAACTGTACCTCAATGGCGAACCTAGGAGGTGAAACACCTTAAAGAACTGAAGATATCCAACAGAGATTAACAAGGTCAACGTCTACATCGGAGAACCTAGAAGTCAGCTGAAGCATAGCATATAAATAATCTTAGAAACCAGAACCTACTTCTATAGACCATTGCTATAAAATAAATCACAAGTCATAGTTATATAGTAGTAGTATTTCTAGAATCGACTTTGAGTTTCTATTTCTGGTTCTATTTTATAAATTATAATCCTCGTTATGTCAAGGAAGTTCTTGGATCTTCTGTAATGTGATATATGTAATATAAAGACATGTTTTGGGCCTGTGATGTTTCTGTTTTGCTATTCTGAGGGATGTAATACTGGTGAACAGTGTTCATTGGTGTTATGTCAATGACTATAGTGCACTACATGATGTAGTGGTATGCTGGGTTACCGCAAGTTATCTGACAACAATGTCACTTAATGAAGTAATGGACGCACCTGACCATAAAATTGCAATGTGATTCAGTCACAATGTTGAACATTGCGATATCTAGCGAAGTGTAGTAACTTAATCCTTCGACCGTGAGATCATGTTTAATGACTATCTCCTGCGGATTCTTTGATCACTGATACGTCATAAACATATCTATAATTTTTGATGCTCCATGCTTGTTTTATATCAACTTTCTTATGTTGTGTTTACACTTTGAGGCATTTTTATACATTTTCTAGAACTAACCTATTGACAAGATGACACAGTGCCAGTTGCCTGTTTTCTGTTGTTTTTGGTTTCAGAAAAGATAGTAAAGAAATATTATCGGAATTGGACGAAACAAAATCCTAAGTTCCTATTTTCCCGACACAAGACGGAGTCCAAAGCAGAGATGGAAGATGACACCGAGGTGGCCACTCCCTATGGTGGCGCGGGTACCCCCCAAGGCACGCCACCAGGTGGTGTGGGCCCCTCGGGCCTGCACCAACCTTGCTCCTTCGCCAATATATTCCTCCCGAGATGAAAACCCTAGATACAAGATCAGAATTCCACGAAAAGGTCCGCAGCGCCACCACCACCAAAGAGGAGATTCTGGGGAGATAAGTCTCTGTTCTGGCACCCTGCCGGGATGGGGAAGTGATCCTCTAGCCATCTCCATTGTCGTTGCTGACTCCCATGATGAGGAGGGAGTAGTTCTCTCTCGATGCTAAGGGCTCTACCGGTAGCTATGTGTTCATCTCTCTCTCTATGCGTGATCTTATTGAGATCATGAGCTTTGTAATCTAGTTGAATAAGTAGATCTATTCTGCTACTCAAGTGCTTTAATTAATCTCTACTTATCCTCACGTGTGTGAAGTTGATAGTGTGCACACCGTGTGGCACTTAGGCTAAGGTTACATAAATACTTATCATGAGTATAATCTGAGTTGGATCTCTCTATGAGATTGTGGTATTGGTTGGAACCATCTAGCGCTCAGGGTGACAGTGAGGGGTTATCTAGATGGGGAATGGGAACTTTAAGGTGTGCTGTTATAGCCCTACATCGTCCAACCGGAGAGTAGTTATGGGTAGCATAATGAAGAGAAGATATTTATATGAGAGTGTCCACTAGTGAAAGTATGATCCCTAGGCCTTGTTTATAAGCATTGAAACACCGTTTACAATCAGTCCTATTACATGTTTGCTTGCCGCCACTCTTATTTCAGATTGCAATTACCACTTATAATCATTCGTATTACTTGTATTTCACTATCTCTTCGCCGAACTAGTGCACCTATACACCTAACAAGTGTATCGGGTGTGTTGGGGACACAAGAGACTTCTTGTATCTTGATTGCAGGGTTGCTTGAGAGGGATACCTTTGACCACTTCCTCCCTGAGTTCGATAAACCTTGGGTGATCCACTTAAGGGAAACTTGTTGCTATTCTACAAACCTCTGCATTTGGAGGCCCAACATTGTCTACCAGAATAGAAGCATGTGTAGACATCAATCTATTTTCTGGCATCGTTGCCGGGAAGGTAAGGTAAAAGGTACTCACATCCTCTAGCTACTAAGCTATCTTCTAGTAATGTTGCTATTGTGTGAGTGCTCGAAGTTATTTCCTTTACATTCTGCAATTATATCTTTTTGTTTCTTGCTTTTATTTTCACTAGTTAGGCTTAATGGAAAACAACAACAAAATTAGAGAGGTTTATAGTATTTATCTTTAGTTAGGACATGAAGTGTTTGAAGAGAAAATTAAAAATCCTATGGAACTTTATTTGCATACTAATAGCAATTTTATTAGTATGAATTCTTTGAACACCATTATTGCTAATGCTATGGAAAAGTCTAAGCTTGGCGAAGCTGGTTTTGATGAGCATGATATTTTTAGTCCCCCAAGCATGGAGGAGAAAATTTACTTTGATGATACTATATCTCCAATATATGATGATTACAATGATGAATATGATATTTTCAGTCCACCTACTATTGAGGAGAAAGTTAATTATGATTACAATATGCCTCCTATATTTGATGATTATGGTGATTAGAATAGTAATGATAGCTATTTTGTTGAATTTGCTCCCACTACGATTAATAAGAATGACTATGCTTATAGGGAGAGTAATAATTATTTTATGCATGTGGCTCACGATAAGAATGTTTTATGTGATATTTATATTGTTAATTTTATTCATGATGCTACTGAAATTTATTATGAGAGAGGGAAACATGGTTTTATGTATCTCAACAATATTAAGTTTCCCCTCTTTATGTTGAAAATTTTGAAGTTGCACTTGTTTTGCTTTCCTATGCTTGTTGCTTTGTGCTTTCATGACTTGTTTCTTTACAAGATTATTTTTCATAGGAAGTGGGTTGGACTTCAATTTGTTCCATATTTTCTTCTCGATGCTCTCTTTTACTTCAATTCATATTTCTTATGTGAGCATTATCGAAATTATCATGCCTATCTTAATGGCTATAAAGAAAGAGCTTTTGGGAGACAACCCATTATATTTTTACTTTCAGTTTATTTTTGTTTTGTTGAGTCTTGGAAGTTATTGCCTCTATAATAACCTCTCCTTATCCTTTTTGTTTGGTTTTTGTGCCAAGAATAACATCTAATAAGAGGGAAGTAAGATATGGGCAAGTTGTTGTTGTCCCGAAACAGATTTCTGTGCGTCACTGTAAAAAATCGTGAAATATCTCAGTACGTCAGATTGAGATGTAATTTGTTGTGATTATGCCCCATATTATTACCCAACTTTCCTTATATTTGCACTTTTTGATTTGAGCAACAGAAGATTTTCGAAAAAATCGGTCTTTACCTGCTGGTCTGTTTTGATAGATTTCTGCCTTTATTTGCATTTGCCTCTTAATCGGTTTCTTTTTGAGTTCTCTTGGATCACTTGAGATTTAAGAAAGAATGGCTACAATATCTTTTGTTTTAATGGAAGTTTTACTTGTGTTGAAACTAAACCCACAGACTTATTATCTTGAATACACTAATGTTGCTAATGAAGATTGTGTGAAGTTTTCAAGTGTAGGGAAATAATGATGTGATGAGATGAAGTATGGATAAAAGCTCAATCTTGGGGATGCCACCCATGTCACCCCAAGAAATATTCAAGAAGTACAAGTGTCAAAGCTTGGGGATGCCCAAGGCATCCCCTTCTTCATCAATAATCTGAGGTCTTCTTTCAAGACACTTTATTTTTATTACCTTATGCACTATGTGTTGTTCTTGGAGCGTCTTTTTTTAAGTTTTATTTTACTTTATTTGCTGAAATAAGTTGGTTGGATCCCAACAAACTTCTTTTGGAGAGAGACACACCCTGTTATTCATTGCCTAGAACACTCTAGTTTTCACTCTTATTGTTTTGTGAGTGTTCTCCTTTGCTAGCACTGTGTTTAGCTTTAGTTTTATTATTATTTTGGCTTAGAACTTTTTAGTTCTTCTTTGTAGATGGGTGATACATTCTCTATGGTCTTTATTAATTATTATCTTTGACAGTTGTTTCAAATAAGTCGATTGGTGTTGGAAAAGAGTACGAAGTTTCATGCTTATAGTGGTACAAAAGGAAGCTTTTTTGACTGTGACTTAGACTTTATCATGTCATGCTAGATGTTGCTTTGGCCATATTCTTAGTTATTATTGTTGTAGAATGACTTGTTTCAAACAATTGAGATTTCTTAATGTGCCTTTAAAGAATCATGCGTTGTTTTAGCATACAAAAGCATAATATTGTGGTATTCTCCTTTGATGCTTTATTTGGGTTGACTTGGCACATGCTTACACCATGTTAAGACTATGAACCAGTCATCATAGACTCTATGATCATTTAGTTTTGGACTTGCAATATCACTTTATGCTTTAATTAATAATGTTTTGTCACTTTACATGATTATGGCCATTATTGCTCTCTTAGTTGGTCACTCCTAGTCTTTTGCTAGCCTCCACCTGTACCACGTATGAGTTCTACTCATGCATCCAACTCCCAAGAAACCAAGTTATTCCAAAGAGTCCACTATAAATTCCTATCCATGGTGTGTTACACCATTCGAAGTATATTCATGTTTTTATCTATCTTCCAAATTAAACTTTTGATATGTGAAAATTAGTGATTAAAGCTCTCACGAACTTGATGGCACACTTTATTTTCTTGCACTTAATAAACTTGAACCATTGTGTCCATCTATGTTTCTTATATGCTTGCACTTTATAAGTTGTGAATTAGCAGAACCATGTTACCATGGGGAACGCTTTTAACATTGCACTTATTATTTAGTTGATATCATGTTGTTTTGTTTATGGATCCCGGTGGTGTGAAATAAAAGGGGATCTTGTAAGCTCATTGAGTTTGTATGTCTGTTAGAGAAACACCTAGGAGGCTAGCCTAAGCCATGCCTAATCATGGTGGAAACTTGCAGCGTAACCATAGTGAGCATTCTGTGAAGCATCCTCAATAAAAACATATGCAAATAGCAAATAAAAAGATCGCTGAGATGCTCATTGTCTGTTGCCTTGTCATTTTGATATGGGAAAGATCCTGTGTCATGGGGCAAGGGGTACCCCGTTGGCGGTTCTCCATGATACACATGTACTTACAATGCCAAGAACTTACTTCTGACTAAAGTTGAGTAGCATGAGGTTTGGTGCTCGTAAGCAAGGGGCATGAGGTTTTCAACTTATAACTTGTCAAGCATATCCTTATATTTGTGTCACTTTAACCTTAATCACCTCAAGATTCTTATGATAGGGGAAATGAGAGATGAAAGCTAATAAGAACCATAATTTTTGGAAGCTCTTTATTAAACTTGAAATCCCTGCTTCCCTCTGTCAAGGGCCTTTCTTTTTACTTTTATGTTGAGTCTCCATCTTCTATCTTTATGCACCAATTGAGAGAGCATAGTGGTCATTCTTAGTTTAATGTGCATTGTCCCAAAACTTGTTGATTGATTCATAACTTTGATATTGCTTGTTCTTAAATTATTTGTATCTAGTCACCCTTATGAACTTTGAAGGTGTCCTATGCATTTATGTTTTGCTATACCATGAGGGACAAGCTGAATCCCACTCTTATTATGTTTTCTATATGTGAAACAAACAAACATCTTTCAATGCGTTGTTATTCATGATATTTTGTTTGTACCTTTTCATGTTACAACATAGTTGCTATGTCTTATTATTAGAACTATATCCTTCATGTTCATGTTTAGAGTACTATGATCCCAGCTATCAATGTGTTACAATACCTTGATCAAGATTCTGATAGTGCATGTCACCTCAAAAATTATGCTTTTTATCACTTACCTACTCGAGGACGAGCAGGAGTTAAGCTTGGGGATGCTTGATATGTCGTAAATGTATCTATAATTTTTGATGATCCATGCTTGTTTTATATCAACTTTCTTATGTTTTGTTTACACTTTGAGGCATTTTTATACATTTTCTGGAACTCAACTATTGACAAGATGCCACAGTGCTAGTTGCCTGTTTTCTGCTATTTTTGGTTTCAGAAAAGCTAGTAAATAAATATTCTCGGAATTGGACGAAACAAAAGTCGAAGTTCCTATTTTTCCGACATAAGACGGAGTCCAAAGCAGAGACGGAGGAGGGCACCGAGGCGGCCACACCCTATGGTGGTGCGGGTACCCCTCCTAGGTGCGCCACCAGTTGGTGTGGGCCCCTCAGGCCTCCACCGACCTTGCTTCTTTGCCTATATATTCCCCCCTGAGACGAAAACCCTAGATACAAGATCATAATTCGATGAAATGTTCTGTAGTGCCGCCGCCTCCAAAGAGGAGATTCGGGGGACAGAAGTATCTGTTTCGGCACCCTGCCAGGACGGGGAAATGGCGCTGGAGCCATCTCCATCGACTCCACCACCATCTCCATCGCTGTTGTTGACTCCCATGATGAGGAGGGAGTAGTTCTCTCTCGAGGCTAAGGGCTCTACTGGTAGCTATGTGTTCATCTCTCTCTATGCGTGATCTTACTAAGATCATGATCTTTGTAATCTAGTTGAATAAGTAGATCTATTCTGCTTCTCAAGTGCTTTAATTAATCTTTGCTTATCCCCGCGTGTGTGAAGTTGACAGTGTGCACACCGTGTGGCACTTAGGCTAAGGTTACAGACATACTTATCATGAGTATAATCTGAGTTGGATGTTTCTATGAGATTGTGGTGTTTGTTGAAACCATCTAGCCCTCAGGGTGACAGTGAGGAATTATCTAGATGGGGAATGCGAACTTTAAGGTGTGTTGTTATAGCCCTACATCGTCCAACCGGAGAGTAGTTCAGGGTAGCATAATGAAGAGAAGATATTTATATGAGAGTGTCCACTAGTGAAAGTATGATCCCTAGGCCTTGTTTCTAAGCATTGAAACATAGTTTACAATCAGTCCTGTTACATGTTTGCTTGGTACCACTCTTATTTCAGATTGCAATTACCACTTATAATCATTTGTATTACTTGTATTACACTATCTCTTTGCCAAACTAGTGCACCTATACACCTGACAAGTGTATTGGGTGTGATGGGGACACAAGAGACTTCTTGTATCTTGATTGCAGGGTTGCTTGAGAGGGATACCTTTGACCACTTCCTCCCTGAGTTCGATAAACCTTGGGTGATCCACTTAAGGGAAACTTGCTGTTGTTCTACAAACCTCTGCACTTGGAGGCCCAACACTGTCTACAACAATAGAAGCGTGCGTAGACATCAATCACATCAACCATCACGTCCATGATTGGGTGACTATAAATGTGTGTTTCAGGTATTCCGGAGGAAAGGTTGAGGCATATGATCGATATCGGGATTTTCCTATCTAAGTGATGAATAGATACTCTGTGACCACTGGGTGAGACCACACCAATGATCATGCAAGCATGTGACTAGGTCATAGGGATGTGATATCACGGGAATGAGTAAAAGTGTTTGTCGGTAACAAGATCGTTCTATATATAGATACATGAAATCAGGTCTTGGATAAACCAAGTATCATTCTGCAAAGGGAATAAGACTCAATGTTTAGAAGGTTCAAGTGAACAACCAAATTCATGGGATGTGAAGGGATCATCATGTGTTTCTAGATACCATAGACGATCACTTGATTGGAGAGATGTCTCCTTCATACCTGGACATTCCCGAACCGTGTGGGTGTCACGCTTAAGGGTAATCGACGCTATGGGCTGATCTACTATCGATAGAGAAATGGGAAGAGAAAACCAGAAGTGTTCCGGAGAGAATACCAAAGTGTTCGGAATCTGTTCAAAAGGAGTTTTGAATAAGGAGGACTTAAATAATGTATTTAATATTTAATTATGAATTAAAATTAAATATGTATTTAATTAAATAAAATATAAAAAGGAAAAATTCCCACATGGGCCTTCCCTAGGATGGAAGAGGGCCCAAGAGGAAGCAGCCAAGGGCCACAAGGGCCATGCGGCCAAGGGTGTGATGGATCCCACCCCGTTCGCCCCTTGGTGGGATTGGGTGGGTGGGTGAGGCTCATCCCCACCGCCTGCCGGCCCCTCCTCTACCTCTCCCAAGTGTTTACTCTCACCCCGGGACTTGGAAAGTGGGGGTACCCCCAGTTTTTCCTATATATAGGGGTGCCATTCACCCCAATTCCTTAACCAATCAAGTCAATCCAATTGGAATTGGCCATTATCTCCCTCCCTCCCTCTCAGGGTGTTCCCAAGTTAGTAATGTGGTACATGAGGTAGAGGTTTTTCTACCCAGCACATGTCGTCCTTTCGTTGGAATCGGTCTAGATCTTCTTCTTCCGCTGCCTTGCTGGACCAAGGCTCAAGATATGTCATTTACATAGTACGCGTGTAAAGCTCAATGATGTCTACGCACTTCTATTCTTGTACATAGTTGTTGGGCCTCCAAGTGCAGAGGTTTGTAGAACAGCATCAAGTTTTCCCTTAAGTGGATCACCCAAGGTTTATCGAACTCGGGGAGGAAGTGGTCAAAGGTATACCCTCTCAAGCAACCTGCAATCAATATACAAGAAGTCTCTTGTGTCCCCAACACACCCAATACACTTGTCAGGTGTATAGGTGCACTAGTTTGGTGGAGAGATAGTAAAATACAAGTGGTATGGATAATTATAAGTGGTAACGGTGCTAGGAAATAGATTGATGGCATGGAAGAGACTAAAGGCAAACTGAAATAAAGATGAAAGCAGGCAAACATGTAACAGATCTAATAGCAAACGGTGTTTCAATGCTTAGAAACAAGGCCTAGGGATCATACTTTCACTAGTGAACACTCTCATATAAATATCTTTTTATGATACTACGCTGAACTACTCTCCGGTTGGACACTCTAATCGATGGTAGGGCTATAACAGCACACCTCAAAGTAAGCCTTTCCCATCTAGATAACCCCACACTGTCACCTTGAGTACTAGATGAGTCCAACAAACACCACAATTTCATAAAGACATCCAACTCCAAATATAACTCATAACAAGTATTTGTAATCTCTAGCCTAAGTGCCACCATGGTGTGCACGCTGTCACTTTCACACACATGGGGGGAGCAGAGATTCATTAAAGCACTTGAGTAGCAAGGTAGATCTATAGATTACAAGCTCATGATCACAATAAGATCATGCATAGAGAGAGAGATGAACACATAGCTACCGGTAGAACCCTTAGCCTTGAGAGAGAACTACTCCCTCATCATTATGGGAATCAGCAATGGTGATGGAGATGGTGGTGGAGATCGATGGAGATGGCTCCGGGGGCACTTCCCTGTCCCGGCAGGGTGCCGGAACAGAGACTTTCAGTCCCCCGAATCTGCCCTTCGGTGGCGGCGGCGCTGCAGAACTTTTCGTGGCTGGAGGCTTGACTCTTTAGGGTTTATGCACCGGGAGGCTTCTTATAGGCCAGAGGGCAAGGTCGGTGGGCGGCCAGGGGGGCACACCATGCCCTGGCGCGGCCTAGGGGGACCCGCGCCATGGGGTGGTGTGGCCGATCTATGGCCCCTCTCCGACTCTCCTTCTGGCTCCATGAGTCTTCCGGGAAAATATCAACTTTGGCTTTTGTCCGATCCAATTCCGAGAATATTGATTTTCTGACTTTCCTGGAACCAAAAACATTAGAAAACAGGCAACTGGCACTGTGGCACTTGTTAATAGGATAGTCCAAGAAATCATATGAAAAGTACTCTAAAGTGTGGACAAAACACAAGAAAGTAGATAAAACCAAGCATGGAACATAAAAAATTATAGATACATTTGCAATATATCAACATCCCCAAGCTTAACTCCTGCTCGTCCTCGAGTAGGTAAGTGGTAAAAAGAAAGAATAAATTTTGAGGTGATATGCACCATCATAAACTTGATCAAAGTATTTGTAAAACATTAATAACTGGGATCATAGTACTTCAACATAGCATGAAAGATAAAGTTCTAGCAATAACACAAAGAAACTATGTTGCAACATGAAAAGGCACAAACAAAAGATTCATGAATAATAATGCTTTGCAAGACGTTTGTTTGTTTCACATAAGGAAAACATAGCATAGTGGCATTCAGATTGTCCCTCATAGAGTAGCAAACATAAATTCATTGGACACCTTCAAAGTTCATAAGAGTGACTAGATACAAATAGTTTAAAACAAGCAATATCAAAGTTATGCATCAATCAACTAGTCTTGGGACAATGCACATAGAACTAAGAATGGCCACTATGCTCTCAAAGTAGGTGCATAAAGATAGAAGGTGGAGACTCAATACAAAAGTGGAAGAAATGCCTTCATAAAAGGAAGTAGAGATTCAAGTTTCATAAAGAGCTTCCAAAAATTATGGTACTTATAGCTTTCAGCTCTCATTGATCCTATCATAAGCATCTTGATGTGATTAAGGTTAAAGTGAACAAACTACGGTGTACATGCTTGACGAAGTATAAGTTAGAAATCTCATGTCCCTTGTATACGAGGGCCGCTCCTCATGCTACTCAAATTTAGTCACCGGTAAGTTCTTGTCATCGTAAGTACATGTGTATCGTAAAGAACCGCCAACGGGGTACCCCTTGCCCGATGATACTGAAGAATCCCCATATCAAAATGACAAGGCAAGCAGACAACGAGCATCTCAGCATTCTTATTATTTACCATGGGAATATGGTGCTTTTTTCTCTCTTTCCTCTTTTCATGGTATCTCTTTTTTTTCTTTTTCTCTTTTTTTTCCCAATAGGACTCTTTTTTTATAAGAAGAATGCTTCATAGACAGCTCATTATGGTTACGCTGCAGGTTTCCACCATGTCAGCATGGATTAGACCAGCCGCCCAAGCGTTTCTCTAACACATATACATAACTCCATGGACTTACAAGCTCCCCTTTCATTTCACACTAACGACATCCATATACAAAAGAGCATATATCAACTAGGTACAAGTACCAAGTGCAATATTGAAAGCGTTCCCCATGAAAGCATGGTTCTGCTAATTCCCGACAAATAAGTGCAAGCATATACAACATAGAAGACACAATGGTTCAAGTTTATTAAGGGCAAGTAACGTAAAGTGTGCCATCAAGTTCGTGAGAGCTTTAATCACTAGTTTTCTCATAACAAGTGGAAGGTAAACAAAAGCATGAATGTACTTGGAATAGCATAAGCTAGTAGGTAGGTATGGTGGACTCTTTGGAATAACTTGGTTTAAGGAGTTGGATGCATGAGTGGAACTCATACTTTGTTGTGGAGGCTAGCAAAAGATTGGGAGCGACAAACTAAGAGAGCAATAATGGCCATAATCATGCAGAGCGACAAAACATTATTGATCAAAGCATAAAGTGATACTACAAGTTGAAAACTAAAGGATCATACAGGCTATGGTGACTTTGGATAGTCATAACATGGTGTGAGCATGTGCCAAGTCAACCCAAATAAAGCATCAAAGGAGAATACCACTATACTATGCTTTAATATGCTAAAACAACGCATGATTCATCCAAGGCACATTAAGCAATCTCAATTGTTTATAATAATTCATGTTACAGCAAAGAATACTAAGCATAAAGCCAAAACAATATCAAGCATGGCATTACAAAGCATAGGCCATAGTCAAAAACAAGCTCTTTTTACCACATAAGCATGAACTTTCCTACTCTTTTCCAAACCAAACCAAACTATTTGAAAACCAATGTATGAAATAGGGGGTCCAACCAATTTATTCAAGCAAACTAAGCAAACCAAGAAAATGAATACTAAAAACAAAAACGAAGACGCTCCTAGAACAACACAAGTTGTGCATGAAACAATAAAAATGAAGTGTTTGGAAAAACCTGAGATTTTTATTGATGAAGAAGGGAATGCCTTGGGAATCCCCAAGCTTTGACGCTTGTACTTCTTGGATATTTCTTGGGGTGACACGTGTGGCATACCCAAGCTTGAGCTTTAGTCCATCCTACATCTCATTACTCATTCCTTCCATACACCTGAAATTTTTCCTTCATAGAAAACTTCACACAATCTTTATTAGCAACATTAGAGCACTCAAGATAATAAGTCTTAAGGTTCAGTTATAACACCAATAAACTTCCATTAGAACACTAGCTACTGAAGCACTTCCCACAAAAATCTCAATTCCCCAAAAGAACTCAAAAAGGAACCAACAAGAAGCAAATGCAAATAATGGCAGAAATCTGTCAAAACAGACCAGTAGGTAAACACGAATTTTTTCGAGCACCTTCTGTTGCTCAAATCGAAAAGTGTTGAACTAACGAAAGTTAGATAACAACCTGGGGCAGAAGCACAAAAATTCACGGTACAAAAAATCGTTCAGAGATTTTACACGAATTTGTACGGTGAAGCACAGAAATCTGTTTCGGGACAGCAACTTTCCCAAGCATTACTTCTCTTTCATTAGAGGTTACTCTTGGCTCAAAAAGCAAATAAAAAGGATCAGGAGCGGTTATTATAGAGGTAATAACTTCCAAGACTCATCTAAAACTTTTGGGTTATCTCCCAATAAGTACTTTTCTTTAACGCCTTTAAGTTAGGCATGATAATTTGAGAAGATGCTCACATAAGAAATATGAATTGAAGTAAAAGATAGCATCAAGAAGCAAATTCAAAGCACATTTAAGTCTAACCCACTTCCTATGAATAGGAATCTTGTAAAGAAACAAGTCATGAAAGCACAAAGCAACAAGCATAAGAAAGAAAAACAAGTGCAACTTCAAAATTTTCAACATAAAGAGGGGAAACTTAATATTGTTGAGAAACATAAAACCATGTTTTCCTCTCTCATAATAACTTTCAGTAGCATCATGAATAAAAGTAACAATATAACTATCGCAAAAAACATTCTTATCATGAGCCACATGCATAAAAGAACTAATACTCTCCACATAAACATAGTCATTCTTATTAATTGTAGTGGGAGCAAATTCAACAAAATAGATATCATTATTATTCTCATCACCATAATCATCAACTATAGGAGGCATATTGTAATCATAATTAATTTTCTCCTCAACAGTAGGTGGACTGAAAATATCATATTCATCATTGTAATCATCATATATTGGAGGTTTTGTATCATCATAAGCAATAGAATAGATATCTTCCAAAGCCGGGGAACTAAAAAGATCATTTTCATAAAAACTAGCTTCCCCAAGCTTAGACTTTTCCATAGCATTAGCAATAATGGTGTCCAAAGAATTCATACTAATAACATTGCTTTTAGCATGCAAATAAAGTTCCATAGGTTTTTTAATTTTCTCTTCAAACACTTCATGTCCTAACTCAAGATAAATACTATAAAGCTCTCCAATTTTTTGTTGTTTTCCTTTAAGCCTAACTAGTGAAAACAAGAAACAAAAAGAGAAAAATGCATAATCTAAAGGAAATAACTTCGAGCACCCACACCGGAGGATGTGAGTACCCTTTACCTTACCTCCCCGGCAACGGCGCCAGAAAATAGGCGTTTGCCGTGGGAGGTTCTTCTTCTTTAATCCTCCGGTGTGAATACCTTTTACCTTACCTCCCCGGAAACGGCACCAGAAAATATCTTGATGTCTACGCACTTCTATTCTTGTAGACAGTTGTTGGGCCTCCAAGTGCAGAGGTTTGTAGAACATGAGCAAGTTTTCCCTTAAGTGGATCACCCAAGGTTTATCGAACTCAGGGAGGAAGTGGTCAAAGGTATACCCTCTCAAGCAACCCTGCAACCAATATACAAGAAGTCTCTTGTGTCCCCAACACACCCAATACACTTGTCAGGTGTATAGGTGCACTAGTTCGGCAAAGAGATAGTAAAATACAAGTGGTATGGATAATTATAAGTGGTAACGGTGCTAGGAAATAGATTGATGGCGTGGAAGAGACTAAAGGAAAACTGAAATAGAGATGGAAGCAGGCAAACATGTAACAGATCTAATAGCAAACTGTGTTTCAATGCTTAGAAACAAGGCCTAGGGATCATACTTTCACTAGTGAACACTCTCATATAAATATCTTTTTTATGATACTACGCTGAACTACTCTTTGGTTGGACACTCTAATCGATGGTAGGGCTATAACAGCACACCTCAAAGTAAGCCTTTCCTATCTAGATAACCCCACACTGTCACCTTGAGTACTAGATGAGTCCAACAAACACCACAATTTCATAAAGACATCTAACTCCAAATATAACTCATAACAAGTATTTGTAATCTCTAGCCTAAGTGCCACCATGGTGTGCACGCTGTCACTTTCACACACATGGGGAGAGCAGAGATTCATTAAAGCACTTGAGTAGCAAGGTAGATCTATAGATTACAAGCTCATGATCACAATAAGATCATGCATAGAGAGAGAGATGAACACATAGCTACCGGTAGAACCCTTAGCCTCGAGAGAGAACTACTCCCTCATCATCATGGGAATCAGCAATGGTGATGGAGATGGTGGTGGAGATCGATGGAGATGGCTCCGGGGGCACTTCCCCGTCCCGACAGGGTGCCGGAACAGAGACTTTCTGTCCCCCGAATCTCCCCTTCGGTGGCGGCGGCGCTGCGGAACTTTTCGTGGATGGAGGCTTGACTCTTTATGGTTTATGCATCGGGAGGCTTCTTATAGGCCAGAGGGCAAGGTCGATGGGCGGCCAGGGGGCCCACACCATGCCCTGGCGCGGCCTAGGGGGACCTGCGCCATGGGGTGGTGTGGCCCCTCTCCGACTCTCCTTCTGGCTCCGTGAGTCTTCCAGGAAAATATCAACTTTGGCTTTTGTCCTGTGGCCCATTCAAAACACCAGGAAAATATCAACTTTGGCTCCGTGAGTCTTCCGAGAATATTGATTTTTTGACTTTCCTGGAACCAAAAACAGCAGAAAACAGGCAACTGGCACTGTGGCACTTGTTAATAGGTTAGTCCAAGAAATCATATGAAAAGTACTCCAAAGTGTGGACAAAACACAAGAAAGTAGATAAAACCAAGCATGGAACATCAAAAATTATAGATACATTTGCAATGTATCACTCGACGAGGCACCACAACTAGTGGTGTTGGATGCTTGAATCCTTCTAGACCTTGAGGTTTGTGACACTCGGCTTCATCAACAACGTTTTTGTGGGAACGTAATCCCACTTTTTGGTCTTCAAAGGTATGATCACTGTATCCCACTCGTTATTGTACTTTTAAATAGCTAGATCTTGGGTTGGTTTGTTCTTGTAGTAGAATTTTTTGTTTTTTCCACAGAACCCCTTCAAAAACTAATATATCCTTTTATTTTTTTACTTGTCAAACTTACTAACCAATACCTTCAGCTCCTCATGGGTTCTACAACCTTTCTTATTGAAAAGTACTACAATTTATCTCCTGCACTTGGGAGCCATCAAGAGAATTTTCTAACACCGTTGTCAGGGAGTGTCACGCTATTGGTAAGTTGTTTGGTACGAAAACTCGAAATCTTTTTTTACTATTTACTATTTGTTTTATCATTGCTTTCTTAGGCCGTGAAGATATGAAACTAACTCTATATGAATATGTTCATGTTGTTAAGAACAAGGTTGAAAAACATCGTGAACCAAAAGTGGCATATCAAATCCCTATTGGTATTGCCAAAAAGGCTATGAAACTAACTTTTGCACGGGATGGAAGCCAAACTGCTATGGGGAATTTACACGCCATTGAAGATCTATGTTCTCTATTTAAACTCGCTAGTATTCCTCATGATGAAGTGAAAAGGAAATTATTATATTTATCTCTTTCTAGCAATGCTGGCATATGGTTTAGATCTCTGGATGATAAATACTGTTTTGATTGGGAATATTTGAGGAAGGATTTCTATCTCAAGTATTATACTCCCAAAGAATCTTATGATGATCGTTGTCATATTTATGACTTTTGGACTCATGTTGGAGATAGTATTGCTCAAGCTTGGGGGAGATTTAATCAAGTCATTCTTAAGAATCCTTGTCATGGTTAATCAACTTCTATGTGAGATTACCTCAGCGGCTTAGGAACTTTCTAGATAATTCCTCCAAGTAATTCATGAAAGCATTATTTTAATTAACTTCTATGTGAGATTACCTCAGCGGCTTAGAAACTTTCTGGATAATTCCTCTAAAGGAAGTTTCACTGATGGAACTCAAATAGAAGCATGGGACTTATTGGATACTTTTTCTATAAATACTAATGCTTGGGATCTTGATAAAGGTAATGAACCCTATTTTGAATAAATATTCATGCGTAAAGAATTTATCTACTACTATAATGTTTAAAGAACTAAGTAACAGGTTTGGCGTTGATCCTCATGTTTTAGTAGAAGTTACTAAATATTTTGCTAACCAGTTGAATGTCCCTAAAAAGGATTTGATGTTTATGTTGAGCCCTTCAAATACTCTATAGTTGTTCCTAAAGTTGTGAAGGAGGTTAATCAAGTATCATCTGCCAAAATTGAAGAATATGTTGAAAAGCCTCCATGTCCAAGAAGAGTGAAGGAAAATTGACTCATATAGTGAACCATATGAAAAAATTGAAGTTCAGCATCAAATTTAGGCCGTCAAAGAACTGAATGAAGAAACTCCGTGTGATGTCTATTTATGTGTAAGATTCCACCAATGTAATTCAAGGTAACACCACCAAAGTTGGTAAACCTATTATATCAGGTGATATTGGAGCAAGTATAAGTGTGATACCATATTCTCTATATCTTTAAATTAGGCCTGACATTGATCACATACACATGGAAGAGATAGGTATAACTATCCAACTTGCTAATAAAGGGAAAATTTATCCACTAGGTATGGTTAGATATGTTGAAGTATTAGTAGCAAAGATCAAATACCCCGCATATTTTATTGTGCTTGGTTGCTCCCGAGGCTCATTTTTTCATTTCATATTTGGTATACCATTCTTACATACCGTGGGTGCTGAAATTAGTTTACCAAAAGAGAAGGTATTCATTAAATGTGTTGGTGAAAGACTAGAATTTAAATTTTCGAAATTTACTGATAAGCATTTAGAAAAGGATTTTTCTCAAATGATATAGTGCAAACTCTTGCTTCTGTGGTAGTCTCTTCATCAGACATGAGGGAACGGTATGTGCTTAATCAAGAGGAGTCATTTAGTGATGAAGAGAAAGAAGCACTAGAAGAAATACTATCTCAGCAACCACCACAACTATAGTTACATATTCCACCTGATGATTTAGGAGAACTACCCCCACCAAAAGAGGATCCTAGTTTTTTAACTAAAACCTTTGCCTGAAGATATGAAATATGCACTCCTTGATGAGAAGAAAATATATCATGTTTTATTAGTGTTAACCTTTTAGGTGAGAAGAAACAAAGTAGCTTAAAGTACTGCGAGATCATAGGTCAACTATTAACTATTCACTTGATGACTTGAAAGGTATAAGACCTTCTTTATGCATGCATAAAATTAACTTCGAAGAAGATGCAAAGCCTGTTGTTAACTATCAATACCGTCTTCATCCAAAAATGAAAGAAGTGGTAAGGAAAGAGGTAATCAAACTCATTGAGGCAGGTATTATCTATCCCGCAGTTGATAGTAAATGGATTAGTCATTTTTGTTGTGTGCCTAAAAAGGGTGTAATCACTATGGTTCCAAATGGTTAAAATGAACTTGTATCCCAACGTACTATTACTGGTTATAGAATCTAGATTGCTTTCAGGAAGCTAAACAAATCTACTCGTAAAGATCATTATCCTTTGCCATTCATTGATCAAATACTACAAACATTATCTATACACTCACACTTCTCTTATCTAGATGGTTATTTAGCTTTCTCCCAGATTTTGGTGCACAAGGATGATCAGGAACAAACGACCTTCACATGTCTCTTTGGTATTTTTTCTTATAGGAGAATGCCATCGGTTTGTCCAATGCTCCTGGTAACTTTCAAAGATGCATTAATGCTATATTTTTTGATTATATTGAGAAAATTGTGTAAGTATTCATGGATGAACTTTCTGTGTATGGTACCTCTTTCAATAATGTCTTGCTCAATCTTATCAAAGTTTTGTAGCATAGTGAGGACCAACACTTAGTCCTAAACTGGGAAACGTGCCATTTCATGGTGACAGAAGGTGTTGTTATTGGACATCCAAATTCAAGAAGAGGCATTTAAGTGAACCGCGCCAAGATAGAAGCCATAGAGAAGTTACCATATTCGAGGGATATCAAAGGTACAAGAAGTTTTCTTAGACATGCAGGTTTTTATAGAAGATTTATTAAAGACTTCTCCAAAATATCAAGGCCTCTAACTAACCTTTTCCAAAAAGATGTTCAATTATATTTTAATGATGATTGTGTTGAGACTTTTAATGTCTTAAAGAATTATTTGATAAGTGCTCCTATAATTCAACCTCCTGTTTGGAATTTTCCATTTGAAATCATGTGTCATGCTAGTGACTGTTGTAGGTGATGTTTTAGTCCAAAGAGTTGATAATAAACTGAATGTCATATACTATGCTAGCAAAACTCTTGATGGCACCCAAATAAACTATGCTAGCACTGAAAAAGAATTTCTAGATATGAGCTTTGCATGTGATAAGTTTAGACCCTATATTGTAGACTCTAAAGTCATAGTACACTCTGATCACTCTGCTATTAAATATCTTATGAACAAGAAATATGCTACGCCTACATTTATTAGATGGGTTATCTTGCTACAAGAATTCAACCTGACGCATTGTTGATAGGAAAGGTGGGGACAATATGATAGATGATTACTTATCTAGAATGGAAAACATTCCGGTAGACCCTATTCCTATTAATGATAGCTTTGCTAATGAACAACTAGAAAATATTAATGTATCTAGTGCTAGATTAGCCTCCCCATGGTTTGCTGATTATGCTAATTTCATTGTTGGGAAAGTTATGCCACCACACTTCACTTCCCAACAAAGAAATAAATTCTTTTATGATCTTAGACATTACATTTGGGATGATCCATTCCTTTATAAGAAAAGTGTAGATGGTATTATTAGATGTTGTGTGCCTGAATTTGACCAACAGGATATCATAAGAGATTGTCATGATAGTCCTTATGGAGGACATCATGCATGAGACTGCACAACTACAAAGGTATTACAGTCTAGTTTTATTGGCCTACTTTATTTAAAGATTGTGCTAACTATGTTAAATATTGTAACAAATGTCAATGCGTTGGAAACACTGGTAAGATAAATGAAATGCCTATGAATTATTCAGTGCCTCTTGAACCATTTGATGTATGGGGATTTGACTTTATGGGACCGTTCCTGCCATCAAAAACAAAACACTCACATTTTGGTTGCAGTGGACTATGTTACAAAGTGGGTTGAAGAAATTCCAACAAAAAGTGCAGATCATGCTACAACAATGAAGGTGCTTAAGGACATTGTCATTTCCAGGTTTGGAGTACCTAGATTTTTAATTACTCATGGTGCTTCTCACTTTATACATGGAGTCTTTAGAAGAACTTTAGCTAAGTACGGTGTCAATCATAGGTTAACGTCCCCATATAACCCTTAAACTAGTGGTCAAGTTGAAATAAGTAATAGGGAAATCAAACTCATTTTAGAAAATACAGGCAATAGAGCTAGATCTGATTGTCCAATCAAAATCAATGATGCTTTGTGAGCTTATAGAACTTCTTTATAAATCCCATGGGTATGTCTCCTTATATAATTGTTTATGTAAATCATGCCACCTCCCCGTAGAATTAGAACATAAAGCTAAATGGGTTGTTAAACAACTCAACTTTGATTTTAAAACTGCTAGAGAAAAAGAATTCTAGACCTAAACTTATTAGATGAATGGAGTGCTTAGCCCAAAATAAATCGAGCCCGTTGGGGAATCCCTAAGAGGAAGGTATGAGGAGCACAGCAGCAAGTTTTCCCTCAATTATGAAACCAAGGTTATCAATCCAGTAGGAGCAAGGAAACACCTCAAAGGTGTTGCTAGCTGAACTTTGGTAGGGCGCACAACCGGTGCCAGCAGCAACGTGGAGACCTGCACACCACAACCACAGAACTTTGCCCCCAACTTGCGATGAGGTTGTCAATCTCACCGGTTTTGCTGAAAACAAAGGATTTAACGTATCGAGTGGAAGAAAGTAATAGTTTGCAGAAAGTAAACAGAAAGCAATAAACAGTTGATTGTAGATTGATAGTAAAAGAAAGGATCGGGGTCCATAGTTCACTAGTGGTGGCTCTCCTTAAGATAGATGACATGTTGGGTGAACAAATTACAGCGGGGCAATTGATAAACATCGAGAAAGCAATATGCATATACTACTCATCTTGACTCCTCTGAGACTTGATTGGGCATTACAACATTATACATAGACCGTAATCCAACTTCATCTATGACTAATAATCCACCTTCAGGTTATCATCCGAACCCCCTCCAGTATTAAGTTGCAAGCAACAGATAATTGCATTATGCATTGCACGTAAAGTAATACATATGATTGTTCTATGAACAAAGATTGTTGTTTTCTCCCTAGTAGCAACATCACATCTAGTACCTTAGAGATTTCTGTCACTTCCCCAGATTACTAGAGGCATAAACCCACTATCGAGCATAAATACTAACTCTTTGAGTTGCTAGCATCTACTGGCCAAGATAGCTACTAACAACGGAAACATGCAAGATCACAAATAACAAAGACATGATAGAATCAATAATCAATCTGAAATAGCTTCTCAATATCCATCGGATCGCCACAAACACAACATGTAGAAATACAAATAGATGATCTTGATCATAAACAGAGCTCACAAGATCTAAACATGATAGCATAAAGGAGGAGAACGAGCCATCTAGCTACTACATGGACCCGTAGTCCTGAGATGAACTAGTCACGCATCACACCGGAGGCTTGCAGGATAATGAAGAAGGCCTCCAGGGTGAATTCCCCTCACCGACAGGGTGCCAGGAAGAGCTTCAGATCCCTCCCAATCTAGGGATGGAGATGACAGCGGCTACAGACACTTTCATGGAATTTTGATTGGGTACTTAGGGTTTTTGTATCGGAGGCATCTTATAGGTGAAAGGGGAGGCCGAGGGGGTGCCGGAGGCGGCCAGACCACCCCTGGCGCGGGCCAGGCTAGGCCGCACGGCCAGGTGGTGTGGCGGCCCCCTGGCCCCTCTCCATCTTGTATTCTGGCTCCTTGTGTCCCTCGGTGAAAAACTGACTTTGGCTTTTGTCCTGTCCAATTCCGAGAATATTCATTTTCTGACTTTCCTGGAACCAAAAACAGCAGAAAACAGGCAGCTGGCACTGGGGCTCTTGTTAATAGGTTATCCCAAGAAAGTGTATAGAAATTACTCCAAAGTGTGGACAAAACACAAGAAAGTAGATAAAACCAAGCATGGAACATCAAAAATTATGGATACGTTAGCAACGTATCAACATCCCCAAGCATAACTCCTGCTCGGCCTCGAGTAGGTAAGTGATAAAAAGAAAGAATAATTTTTGAGGTGACATGCACCATCATAAACTTGATCAAAGTATTTGTAAAACAATGATAGCTAGGATCATAGTACTTCAATCATAACACGAAAGATAAAGTTCTAGCAATAAGACAAAGCAACTATGTTGCAACATGAAAAGGCACAAACAAAATATTTATGAATAACAATGCTTTGCAAGACATTTGTTTGTTTCACATAAAGAAAACATAGCATAGTGGCATTCAGTTTGTCCCCCATAGAGTAGCAAACATAAATGCATAGAAAACCTTTAAAGTTCATAGAGTGACTAGATAAAAATAGTTTAAAACAAGCAATATCAAAGCTATGCATCAATCAACAAGTCTTGGGACAATGCGCATAGAACTAAGAATGGCCACTATGCTCTCAAAGTAGATGCATAAAGATAGAAGGTGGAGACTCAACATAAAAGTAAAAGAAAGGCCTTCATAGAAGGAAGTAGGGATTCAAGTCTCATAAAGAGCTTCCAAAAATTATGATACTTGTTAGCTTTCAGCTCTCATTGCCCCTATCATAAGCATCTTGAAGTGATTAAGGTTAAACTGAACAAACTATGGTGTATATGCTTGACAAAGTATAAGTTGGAAATCTCATGTCCCTTGAATACGAGGGTCGCTCCTCATGCTACTCGAGTTTAGTTACAGGTAAGTTCTTGTCATAGTAAGTACATGTGTATCATAGAGAACCGCCAACGGGGTACCCCTTGCCCGATGATACCGAATAATCCCCATATCAAAATGACAAGGCAAGCAGACAACGAGTATCTCAACAATCTTCTTATTTACCATGGGAATATGGTGCTTTTTTCGCACTTTCCTCTTTTCTCATATCTGCTAATTCCCAACAAATAAGTGGAAGCATATACAATATAGAAGACACAATGGTTCAAGTTTATTAAGGGCAAGAAAAGTAAAGTGTGCCATCAAGTTCATGAGAGCTTTAATCACTAGTTTTCTCATAACAAGTTTAATTTGGAAGGTAGATAAAAACATGAATATACTTGGACTAGCATATGCTCATAGGTAGGTACAATGGACTCCTTGGAATAACTTGTTTTTAGGAGTTGGATGCATGAGTGGAACTCATACTTGGTTATGGAGGCTAGCAAAAGACTGGGAGCGACCAACTAAGAGAGAAATAATGGCCATAATCATGAAGAGCGACAAAACATCATTAATCAAAGCATAAAGTGATATTACAAGTCGAAAACTAAAGGATCATAAAGGCTATGGTGACTTAGGATAGTCATAACATGGTGTGAGCATGCGCCAAGTCAACCCAAATAAAGCATTAAAGGAGAATACCACAATACTATGCTTTAATAAGCTAAAACAACGCATGATTCTTCCAAGGCACATTAAGCAATCTCAATTGTTTATAACAAGTCATGCTACAACAAAGAATAATAAGCATAAAGCCAAAACAATATCAAGCATGGCATGACAAAGCATAGGCCACAGTCAAAAACAAGCTCTCTTTACCACTTAAGCATGAACTTTTCCTACACTTTTCCAATCCAAACCAAACTATTTGAAAACCAATGCATGAAAGAGGGGGTTCAACAAATTTATTCAGCAAACTAAGAAAACCAAGAAAACGAAAACCAAAAACAAAAACTAAAAATAAGATGCTCCAAGAACAACACAACTGTGCATGAAACAATGAAAATGAAGTGTTTGAAAGAAACCTAGGATTTTTATTGATGAAGAAGGGGATGCCTTGGGCATCCCCAACCTTTGACGCTTGTACTTCTTGGATATTTCTTAGGGTGACATGCGTGTCATCCCCAAGCTTGAGCTTTAGTCCATCCTTCATCTCATTACTCATTCCTTCCATACACCTGGAATTTTTCCTTCATACAAAACTTCACACAATCTTTATTAGCAACATTAGTGCACTCAAGATAATAAGTCTTTAGGTTCAGTTCCAATACCAATAAAACTTCCATTAAAACACAAGCTACTGTAGCACTTCCCTCAAAAAGCTCAATTCCCCAAAAGAACTCAAAAAGGAACCAACAAGAAGCAAATGCAAATAATGGTAGAAATCTATCAAAACAGACCTTCAGGTAAAGAAGGATTTTTTCGAAGACCTTCTGTTGCTCAAATAAAAAAGTGTTGAACTAACTAAAGTTAGATAACAACCTGGGGAAGAAGCACAAAAATTCCCGCCTCAAAAGGACGTACAAAGATTTTACACGAAGTTTTACGGTGAAGCACAAAATTTTGTTTCAGGACAGCAACTTTCCCAATCATTACTTCTCTCTCATTAGAGGCTACTCTTGGCACAAAAAGCAAAAAAAAGGATAAGGAGAGGTTATTACTGAAGTAATAACTTCCAAGACTCATCTAAAACTTTTGGGTTATCTCCCAATAAGTACTTTTCTTTAACGCCTTAAAGTTAGGCATAAGAAGCAAGAAAAAGAATCAAGTGTTCTCAAATGAAGAAGCATTAAATCCAAATTTCTTGCCCTTACCTCTCTTACTTTTATTCTTAACCTTGGGGAACATATGATTTGTTGGTGGAGAATCAAAGTGCATGGTGCCCTTTTCCACATCTATTATTGCTCCAAGGAGTTTCAATAGGGATCTTCCAAGTGTGATTTGTCCTTTTCCTACACATTCAATAACAAGATAATCAGTAGAAACCATTTTCCTAGGATCTTTGTAAACACTCCTTCAGCTATTCAAATGGGTAATATTGTGGCATTATTAGCAAGAAAATTTCTTCTCCTCCTTCAGAAAGCCCCCAAAGATTCAAAGATTCATAGATATCTTTGGGCATAAGACAAAATTCAGACATGATATCACAACAAGCATGAAAAGTTTCATTATTTATAGCAATCTTTACTGTGGGAAGCCATTTTGAGGGTTCAAAATTTATTGGAACATAGGTATGATGCTCTCTAAGTGTATTATAGCAATCTTTCAAACTAGTAGTGCTGGTCTCAAGGCTATTCAATCTAGCAAATATGTTTATGAAGGAAGAATCAGATTTGCTAGGCCAGTTGTAAGTAAAGACCAACTTCTTTATGGCATTAACAGCATCATCCTCATTGCAATGGAGGAAATCTCCTCCCACTATAGTATCCAAAGCATATCTATAGCAAACAGTGATTCCAAGGTAAAAACTGCTAAGGAACAAGCTTTGCGTCATTTTAGGTTCAGTATTTTTATGCAGATCAGAGATTCTAGACCAAGCTTCTTTGAAACTTTCTTCAATTCCTTGTTTAAAAGTGAAAATCATTTCCTCGGGTGACATAGTAGCTGGAGCAATGCTAGACATAATGGCAACTTAAGATAGGAACTAATTTTTTGTGTTTTTTAATAAAGAAAGCAAACTAGTATTTTTTGTGTGTTTTTGATAAAGAAACAAGCAAACAAAGCAAAAGTAAACTAAGCAAAACAAAAATAACAAAGTAAAGAGATTGGTTATGAGGGACTCACCTTGTGAAGATGTCCTTAACTACCCGACAACGGCGCCAGAAAATCGGTTGCTTATCCCAAAATATATCGAGCCCATTGGGGAAACCCAAGAGGAAGGTATGATGAGCACGGCAGCAAGTTTTCCCTCAGTTATGAAACCAAGGTTATCAATCCAGTAGGAGCAAGGAAACACCTCAAAGGTGTTGCTAGCTGAACTTTGGCAGGGCGCACTACCGGTGCCAGCAGCAACGTGGAGACCTCCACAACACAACCATAGAACTTTGCCTCCAACTTGCGATGAGGTTGTCGATCTCACCGGTTTTTTTGAAAACAAAGGATTAAACGTATCAAGTGGAACAAAGTAATAGTTTGCAGAAAGTAAAGAGAAAGCAGTAAATAGTTGATTGTAGATTGATAGTAAAAGAAAG
Source organism: Avena eriantha (assembly GCA_910589775.1). Classification (NCBI taxonomy): domain Eukaryota; kingdom Viridiplantae; phylum Streptophyta; class Magnoliopsida; order Poales; family Poaceae; genus Avena; species Avena eriantha. Next base: position 317,755,259 of record OU342743.1, on the reverse strand, counting down.
GACCGGGTTCCATAGTTCACTAGTGGTGGCTCTCCTTAAGATAGATGACATGTTGGGTGAACAAATTACAGCGGGGCAATTGACAAACATCGAGAAAGCAATATGCATATACTACTCATCTTGACTCCTTTGAGACTTGATTGGGCATTACAACATTATACATAGACCGTAATCCAACTACATCTATGACTAATAATCCACCTTTAGGTTATCATGCGAACCCCCTCCAGTATTAAGTTGCAAGCAACAGATAATTGCATTACGCATTGCGTGTAAAGTAAACAATACGATTGTTCTATTAACAATGGATTGTTGTTTTCTCCCTAGTAGCAACATCACATCTAGTACCTTAGATATTTTTGTCACTTCCCCAGATTACTAGAGGCATGAACCCACTATCGAGCATAAATACTAACTCTTGGAGTTGCTAGCATCTACTTGGCCAAGATAGCTACTAACAACGGAAAGCATGCAAGATCACAAATAACAAAGACATGGTACAATCAATAATCAATCTGAAATAGCATCTCAATATTCATCGGATCCCCGCAAACACAACATGTAGAAATACAAATAGATGATCTTGATCATGAACGGAGCTCACAATATCTAAACATCATAGCACAAATGAGGAGAACCAGCCATCTAACTACTATATGGACCCGCAATCCAGAGATGAACTACTCACGCATCACACCAGAGGCTTGCATGATGATGAAAAAGGCCTCCGGGTTGAATTTCCCTCTACGGCAGGGTGCCGGAAAGAGCTTCAGATCCCTCCCGATCTAGGGATGGAGATGACGGCAGCTACAGACTCTTTCGTGGAACTTTGATCAGTTACTTAGGGTTTCTGTATCGGAGGCATCTTATTGGCGAAAGGGGAGGCCGAGGGGGTGCCGGAGGCGGCCAGACCACCCCCTGGCACAGGCCAGGCTGGGTCGCGCGGCCAGGCAGTGTGGCAGCCCCCTAGCCCCTCTCTGTCTCGTATTCTGGCTCCTTGTGTCCCTCGGTGAAAAACTGACTTTGGCTTTTGTCCCGTCCAATTCTAAGAATATTCATCTTCTGAATTTCTGGAACCAAAAACAGCAGAAAATAGGCAGCTGGCACTATGGCTCTTGTTTATAGGTTAGTCCAACAAAGTGTATAGAAAGTACTCCAAAGTATGGACAAAACACAAGAAAGTAAATAAAAGCAGGCATGGAACATCAAAAATTATGGATATGTTAGCAACGTATCATGGAGTAATGAAGCTTATGAATATGCTAGGTTATTTAAAGAAAAACTGAAGATTTGGCATGATAGAAAAATAAAGAGAAATGAATTTAATGTAGGAGATCAAGTATATTCTTCAACTCTTGTTTCAAGTTTTCTATAGGGAAGTTAGCATCAAAGTGGCAAGGTCCATTAGTTGTGAAGGAGGTTTATCTCTCTGGAGCCATCCATCTTCATGGAGACTACAAAGGTAAACCTCTCGTTGTTAATGGACAATGTCTTAAACATTATATTGCAAGCCAAAAAAATTGTTGGATAGGTGGAAGAGTTAAATCCAGAGTCCCGAGGCCACAATCAAAAAGAAATACCCCTGCCAGATATCAGAATTCAATAAAAGTTAAGTTTCAGGTGTGTAACATTCTCGAAATATCTTCACCTTTTAGGAAAGTCATTATTTTTGGAAAATAAAATCTTGCAATGAAAGAATTGGACGAAATGGAACCCGAAAGGGGAAAGAGTCCAGGTGGCGTGCCACCCTAACTCTTTTCCCCTCTGAAGTCAGTTTCGCCTCTGTTTTGACTCCAGCGCTTCGTCTTACCCTAAAAACTGGCAGTATATACCCCTCTTTGCCGATCTAATCTCTCATGAGTCTTTCCAAGCGGACCCTATTTTCCTGCCCTATCTCCTTTCAGTTTTTAGCCATGGCAAACTCTAGATCCAATCTAGGAGGAGATGATTCCGAGAAGAAGGGTGTGGTGAATCACTACCTCAACTCCTTGGTGGCTCCCCAGAAGACCTTGACCTTCAAGGAAGGAGTGATCCAATCTAGGAGGAGATGATTCCGAGAAGAAGGGTGTGGTGAATCGCTATCTCATCTTGGTGGTGGCTCCCTTGAAGATCTTGACCTTCAAGGAAGGAGTGATGCTCATGGAGGAGGCGAAGGCTCTGAAGACCAAGGGCACCATGGAAGAAAGGCTATAGGTCTTGGAGGACGCCACTTTCAGGTATGGCACTATGGTTGAGCGTAGCCTTGATACTCATCACTTCATGAATCTTGAGCTAGAAAAGAATGTTGAATCCTATGAGGAAAGGATCAAAGATCTGGAGGAGAATTACTTGCACGCCCTCACACAGCTGGATAGGTTCCAATCCCTCATGTGTGATTTGGAAAACTAGAACTTTGAGTATGAATATCGCTTCAAGAAGATCACCGAAGCTACTTCCACCAAGTTCTACGATCCACCTCTGTCCTTCTACAATGAGAGGCCCGATCCTTGGAATCTCAAGGAGTGTGGCACCTATTATGAGGAGAACGATGCCAAGGAAGAAGACCCAGCGACAACACTCTAAGATTGGGGGAGTTTTATCCAGTTGTGTATGCATTTTAGTTTATCGCATTGCTTCTACTCATCATATTTAAGTTGTTTTTTTGCTTTTATATTAGGTATCAATTTTATCATGGCTTGAAAATCTCTTAGAGCATTATCATGTATCCTTGGTCAAGTGGTTTTCGAATAAAATATAAAGTATGTTGTCATCCATGATTCTCTTGTTTGGAGATTTATGGGTAACACTCATGGAGATGTGCGCCTCATATCTAGAAGTTTCAGTTACATCTTGTCTTATATTAGATTAACCTGAGTGCATTGGACAAGCATAGAACTTCTCAAGCAAACAAAACTTGCAATAAAGAAAATATCCATGCAAGTGATGTTTACAAATATGTATAAAAAGGAATACCTTGAATTTGGAGTAGAGATATGGTTTTGTAGAACAAATAGGTAGGAAGAGATGATGACAAGTGCGGTGACCCAGCATACCACTGCATGATATAGTACATTATAGTCATTGATATAACACCAATGAAACACCGTTCACTAGTATTACATCCCTCAGAGTGGTACAACAAAAACACAGCAGGTCCAAGACATGACTATAGATTACAACTCGACTCTTTACAAAGGATCCAAAGAACACTCCAGGTTAAAGAGGAAGAAATCAACTTCTTACAACAAAGAACCAGAAATAATAACTCAGAGCTATCTGGCTAAAAGACTAACATCTAACTATCTGGCTTGCAATTGCTACTAATGTAATGCTCTACAGAAGTAGGTTTTATGGCTAGAATATCTACTTCTAACTAATCAAGATCTTCGCCTTTGCTTCAATTGATTTATATGTTGCCCTCATTGACTTTATTGAAGAACTTGATGTGCCGATGATGGTTTCTTGAGCATAAGTTGGTGTTGATGTCGTCTTCAACGGCTTAAAACCTAGCAAGGGTTAAGAAGATATGGTTGAGTACGAGCGTACTCAGCAAGTTCACTAAAAATGAGTGTATGATGCACTATCTATACAGCCACAGACCAAAGGTCGTAGGCAATGCAGGTTTTTGTAAACATTTCTTGAAAGGTTGCTTTTATTCTGAAAACTATGTCTGACAGCCTTCATAGATTGACCAGAACCTTTGTGGGGTTCCTTTCCTGCCGTGTTCGTATCCTTTCTAGAACATGGAGTAACATGTCACAGTTCTTACACTCTATAGAGGTGCATTGCTTTACCCATGAGAGACCTTAGCTTTGTTGCACATCTGAGTTATAGGATCGTTCACACTTCCTTGGTATGAGGCCCAGACTAAGATCCAAGCCAATCACTGCCCTTCTCCGTGACCTCACATGAAGACACGATCCTCCAGGACATGCCCCACCTCTGTCAAGCCCCTTATAGGACCGGCTATAACTCTGGTAGGCACCTGAAGACTCTATGAGACGGTTATGCCCTGGCAAGCTCCCTTAAAGGACCAGCTAAGCCACTAACAACCTCTCAAGATAATTTAGACACCAAAATTACGGGAAACTAAGGGGTTCCACCCATGTGCTAGGTTTCTCCACGAGAAATCCTCAGCCTCAAGATCACGTCATCCGTCCACGCGAAATGAAGAAGATCTAGCTGACTTCTCTGTCCCATTCCAAATCTCATGGTTAACGCATAATATACGGCGCTAGAGTCACTAGCAACATTGGTTGTTAAGTCTTAGATGATACATTCCTATATAATTGCGTTTCCATTGCCAGTTATAAAGATTAGCTGATAACCCTAGATTAGTAACCGATACTTCCAGTCAATTATGAAAATAGTGTTTTCGACCTTTTTGAAATGCAGGTGATGACAACTATTGAGTTACAAGCATAGAAAATAATTAAAGGACATCAGCAAGTGTGAACTTGCCTTTTGTGATTGCAAGATTATGCACTCACGGTCTTCAAGATACCAGAAGATCCAAATTCTATAAACAACATCATTGGTCTAGTAAGGACAAATGTTTGAAGAAGCAAAATGCAGTTATGCACAAGTAATGTAATGAAGTTTGATAAACACGAATCCCCGGAATAATCGTATCTGATCTAGAGTTTGAAAACTAGGGATGGTTTCTTTAGAATGTGTTTCACTTTTATACCAGCTTCACACTTGTGCTTCTTATTAAGGCTTGTGAGAGTGTGTGAAACAATATGTAAATACAACAAGTAGCATGCAATACTAAATCACTCAAATGGGGCATGGTATCTAAAAGACTTCTTAAGAAAGATTATTAATCAATTAGAGCTTTCAAAGAAGTGTTTAAGGATTACTTTTAATGTTTCTTAAAAGAATAACTTTTAAGGAAAAGGTTACTTTTACAAAGTAAAAGAATTTAAACTTAAAGCTAACACCTTAAGGTTTTCTCACCAGTTATGAGTATTAAAGAAGAAAGCAACTAGCATTTTTGAATAGTTATTCCACTTGGTGGGAATACTTAGATACTTTGAATATTTATTATATTATATGTGGCTCACTTGTTAATGTTTTATAGTAAGGTGGGGCAAAAGTATTATTGCCTTTATAGAAGTGTTGTCTTCATAATTTTATAAGTGAATAGGATTACTTACCTATGTTAGAGGTAATGCTTATATTTTATGATCATGGAAAAGGCCTTACTTTAATTACTTAAAAACTTGGTTTAGAGCTTTAGGTAGATTCCCGAAGTTGTAAAAGATATTTGTAGTTAATATCTTGGTGATTTTATAACAGATAAAATTAAGATATACTTCAATTTTAAATGGTAGCTTTAGTAAATTTTGAAAAAATGGTTGGACCTATTTTTCCTCACTTAAACAACAACTGAACTTTTTATTACATTTTTAGACTTTAAACAAATAATGGTAAAGGCAATAGTAAAGATTTATATATATATATATTAATGAATTAAAACCAAATAAAAGGGTTTGAATAAGATTTATTAGACCCTTCCCTTTTATTTTACTTAAATTATGAATGAGGATATTTTAAATGTGTAGGATTTATTTTTGTGATTATTTTGGTATATTATAAATATGTTTGTGATATTTAATTTATAAGATATGATTTTTTTACAAGTTTTATAATTTTATAAACATTTAATAAATAATCAATATTAGTTAAGTGAAACAAAAATGTATAAAACAAGTTTATAAGTCTATATTTTGTTTTTCTAAGACTTTTGATATATTATATCTGTTTTTGGGAATTTTAAATAATAGAATATATTTATTTATGATTTATCTGTAATAGGTTATTTATTAATAATTATTATCTTATTTAAGTTGGAAAATAAAATGTGATAATAGGTTTATAATATAGAATTTATTTTTCTGAACATTTTGATATATAATATATATTTTTCTGAATTATAAAACATAAGATATTGATTTAACAAAATTTAATCATTTTCTGAAATCCTGGAAATCATTTATATTGGAATTGATATTGATTTACTTATTGACCAAATAGGGAATACATTTCATACCGAAGCGACATCTACCCACAACCGCAGACAAGATGGCCCTAGAGCCACCTCGACCACCATGTGGGTGTGGACCAAGTCAAAATCTGCTGACGTGGTCCAGATGACGCAAGCATGACGTCACTATGACTATAGCATGGCCACCACCACCAGGTTGCGGTCACCGCCGGCGATCTACGGCATCCTAGCTAGCGTGATGGGGTGCGTTGGAAATAGGATAATGAGGCGAAGCTAACTACGTGTGCGATGCTAGGTTTTGGTCACCGGAAGTGCACTGGCGACAAGCTTCTTCGGCGGCGAGGTCGGACTCACGTGGGTAGGGAGATTAGGCCAGTAATTGACCAAGAATAAAGGTAATGGAGCACTAAGAACTCACCCTGATTGTAATGGCGATGTCTGTGAGGGCTGGCTCGGCCAGAGATGGGTGTTTGGACCAGGATTTCGGTGAACACCGGCAGAAGGGTATAGTGAAATCCCCACGATTCCGAGCTCCGCTTGTTTCACTGCTACCACTCAAGAGACAAGGATGGCGAGGCGCTTCTCCTCGACCACTCCACGGACTCCGGGATGATCTCTAGGCGACAGCTTGCTCTGGTGGTTGCGGCTAGGGTTTCGGGTGGCCTCTGCGTCATAGAGAGGGTGCGAGCGAGCGAGAGAGAGGGTGGATGGGGATGAGGATGGGTGAGGGCGTCGTGGTGGCCTCCTTATCCTCTCCCAGCGACGGCAGCACGGATCTCCATGTCTGTGAGCAGCGGCGCTCGCGCCACGCAGCTGCTTCGGCGGCCACGCGAGGTAGATGACGATGATTAGATGAACAAATCGGTACATGGGCCTAGGCCAGTATTGGGCTTTGGCGTAGTGAGCGGAATATGGATTAGGTTGCTCGTGGGTAGCAGATAGCATTGGATTAACTGGGTTATGGCCTGGTTCTGTGGGTTGTCTCTTTTTCTCCTTCCTTTTTTCCTATTTGTTGTTTTCCTTTTTTATTCACAATTTTCTTTCAAAGTTGATTTCTACAATGGTTTAAAATGTCTAGACTTTTTGTAAGTCATGGATATTATGGTAGAGGTTAATTATAACCAATTCCACTACATTTCTTGTTGTGCATACAAAATGTGTTATTATATGAAGGGTTCTCTATTTAGTAAAGTAAATATAAATTAGGGTTTTAGGGATTTGCTTCCTATAGGAAAATCTTATATAAATGATTTGTATTTCGACTTAATGATTATAATGGTAGTGGTTTAAGGTGGCTAATGATGTATATATAATTCTATTCAAGCTTAGTATCATATAAGGATTAATGTATAAACCTTATAATGAATTAAATCTTAGGGTTCATAATTTGGTGGTTTAAATTTTATGGTTCTCAAAACTTGGATATTTCCCTTTTTAAGTTCTACTTGAATAGTAGTGTTTAGAGTTAACATAGAACCATCTTGGTTAATTCTTTATGTATAAATAACAATCATTAATGAAGATGTTCACTTTCTAGTGATTATCATGAGCTTTTAGGAAATTTAATAAACTCACATTCTATTTTGAATATGGATGAAGACTAAGAGTTAGGATAACTTGCTGATACATTGCGAATGTATCTATAATTTTTGATGTTCCATGCTTGGTTTTATCCACTTTCTTGTGTTCTGTTCCAACTTTGGAGTACTTTTCATATGATTTCTTGGACTAACCAATTAACAAGAGCCGCAGTGCCAGCTGCCTGGTTTCTACTGTTTTTGGTTCCAGGAAAGTAAGAAAATGAATATTATCGGAATTGGATGGGACAAAAGCCAAAGTGCCTATTTTTCCGGAAGTCATCAGATGCCAGAATACGAGACGGAGAGGGGCCAAAGGCTGGCCACACCACCTGGCCGCGCGGCCAGGCTTGGCCCACGCCAGGGGGTGGTGTGGTGGCCCCTGGAACCCCCTCAGTCTCCCCTTCCGACTATAAGATTCCCTTGGGATGAAAACCCTAAGGGCCCGATCAAAAATCCACGAAAGAGTCTGTAGCCGCCGTTATCTCCATCCCTAGATCGGGAGGGATCTAAAGCTCTTCCTGGCACCCTGTCGGAGAGGGGAATTCACCCTGGAGGCCTTCTTCATCACCATGCAAGCCTCCGGTGTGATGCATGAGTAGTTCATCCTTGGACTACGGATCCATGCAGTAGCTAGATGGCTGGTTCTCCTCCTTTGTGCTTTCATGTCTAGATCTTGTGAGCTCCGTTCATGATCAAGATCATCTATTTGTAATTCTGCATGTTGTGTTTCCGGGGATCCGATGGATATTGAGATGCTATTTTAGATTGATTATTGATTCTATCATGTCTTTGTTATTTGTGATCTTGCATGCTTTCCATTGTTAGTAGCTATATTGGCCAAGTAGATGCTAGCAACTCCAAGAGTTAGTATTTATGCTCGATAGTGGGTTCATGCCTCTGGTAATCTGGGGAAGTGACAGAAATCTCTAAGGTACTAGATGTGTTGTTGCTACTAGGGAGAAAACAACAATCCTTTGTTCATAGAACAATCGTATTGTTTACTTTACACGTAGTTCGTAAAGCAATAATTTGTTGCTTGCAACTTAATACTGGAGGGGGTTCGGATGATAATCTGAAGGTGGATTATAAGTCATAGATGAAGTTGGATGGCGGTCTATGTATAATGTTGTAGTGCCCAATCAAGTTCCAAAGGAGTCAAGATGATTAGTATATGCATGTATTGCTTTCTCGATGTTTGTCAATTGCCCCGCTGTAATTTGTTCAGCCAGCATGTTATCTATCTTAAGGAGAGCCACCTCTAGTGAACTATGGATCCCGGTCCTTGTCTTTTACATAGAATCTACAATCTTTTACTGTTTTGTGTTTACTTTCTACAAACTTTTACTTCTTTCCATTTGATACATTTAATCCTTTGTTTTCCGCAAAACACGGTGAGATTGACAACCTCATCGCAAGTTGGGGACAAAGTTATGTGGTTGTGTTGTGCAGGTCTCCACGTTGCTACTAGCACCGGTAGTGCGCCCTGCCAAGGCTCAGCTAGAAACACCTTTGGGTGTTTCCTTGCTCCTACTGGTTCGATTAAACCTTGGTTCCATACTGACGGAAACTTGCTGTTGTGCTCATCATACCTTCCTCTTGGGGTTCCCAACGAGCTCTACATCAACACCGCTCCAGCATTTTTATGGCGCCATACACAGAGCCATCAAGCATTTTTCTGGCGCCGTTACCGGGGAGTCAAGGACATCTTCACAAGGGGAGTCCCTCATAACCAATCTCTTTACTTTGTTATTTTTGTTTTGCTTAGTTTTCTTTTTGCTTTGTTTGCTTGTTTCTTTATCAAAAACACACAAAAAATTAGTTTTACTAGTTTGCTTTCTTTTTCAAAAACACAAAAAAATTAGTTCCTATATTGAGTTGCCACTATGTCTAGCATTGCTCCAGTCACTATGTCACTCGAGGAAATGATTTCACTTTTAAACAAGGAATTGAGGAAAGCTTTAAGGAAGCTTGGTCTAGAATCTTTGATCTACATGAAAAAACTGACCTAGAATGACTCAAAGCTTGTTCGTTAGTAGTTTTTACCTTGGAATTGCTCTTGGCTATAGAAATGCTTTAGATGTTGTTGTGGGAGGATATTTCCTCCAATGTAATTAGGATGATGCTATAAATGCCATAAAGAAATTGATCCTCACTTACAACTTGCCTAGCCAAACTGATTTTTCTTTCGCAAAAATATTTGCTAGATTGAACACTCTTGAGACTGGCACTGCTAGCTTAAAAGATTGCTATAATACGCTTAGGGAGCATCACAATTATGTTCCAATAAATTCTGAACCATCAAAGTGGATCCCTACAGTAAAGATTGCGATAAACACTGAAACTTTTCAAGCTTGCTGTGATATCATGTCTGAATTTTGTCTTACGTCCAAAGATATTTATAAATCTCTGAATACTTGGGGGCTTACTGAAGGAGGAAAAGAAATATCTCTTGCTAATAATACTACCATATTACCTCTTGGAATAGCTGAAGGAGTGTTTACGAATATCCTTGGGAAAATGATTTCTACTGATTATCTTGTTATTGAATGTGCAGGAAAAGGACAAATCACACTTGGAAGATCCCTATTGAAACTCCTTGGAGCAATAATAGATGTGGAAAAGGGCACCATGCACTTTGATTCTCCACCAACAAATCATATGTTCCCCAAGGTTAAGAATAAAAGTAAGAGAGGTAAGGGCAAGAAATTTGGTTTTAATGCTTCTTCATTTGAGAACACTTGATTCTTTCTTTGCTTCTTATGCCTAACTTAAAGGCGTTAAAGAAAAGTACTTATTGGGAGATAACCCAAAAGTTTTAGATGAGTCTTGTAAGTTATTACCTATATAATAACCTCTCCTTATAATTTTTATTTGCTTTTTGTGCCAAGAGTAACCTCTAATGAGAGAGAAGTAATGATTGGGAAAGTTGCTATCCCGAAACAGATTTCTGTGCTTCACCGTAAAAATTCGTGTAAAATCTCAGAACGTCTTTTTGAGTCGTGAATTTTTGTGCTTCTTCCACAGTTTGTTATCTAACTTTTGTTAGTTCAACACTTTTTTAGTTGAGCAACAGACGGTCTTCGAAACAATTCGTCTTTACCTGCTGGTCTGTTTTGACAGATTTCTGCAATTTTCTGCATTTGCTTCTTGTTGGTTCATTTTTGAGTTCTTTTGGGGAATTGAACTTTTTTGAGGGAATTGCTACAGTAGCTAGTGTTCTAATGGAAGTTTATTTGGTTTTATAACTGAACCTTAAGACTTATTTATCTTGAGTGCACTAATGTTACTAATAAAGATTATGTGAAGTTTTGTATGAAGGAAAAAATTCAGGTGTATGGAAGGACTGAGTAATGAGATGAATGATGGACTAAAGCTCAAGCTTGGGGATGCCACGCGTGTCACCCCAAGAAATATCCAAGAAGTACAAGCATCAAAGCTTGGGGATGCTCAAGGCATCCCCTTCTTCATCAATAAAAATCCCAGGTTTTCTTCCAAACGCTTCATTTTTATTGTTTCATGCGTAGTTGTGTTTTTCTTGGAGCGTATTTTTTTTCGTTTTCGTTTTGGTTTTTCCTTTGCTTTTGTTTTCTTAGTTTCATGAATAAATTGGTTGGACCTCCTCTTTCATACATTGGTTTGGAAGTAGTTTGTTTTGGTTTGGAAAAGAGTAGGAAAGTTCATGCTTATGTGGTAAAAAAAAGCTTGTTTTTGACTGTGGCCTATGCTCTGTCATGCCATGCTTGATATTGTTTTGGCTTTATTCTTATTATTCTTTTCTGTAGCATGAATTGTTATAAACAATTGAGATTGCTTAATGTGCCTTGGATGAATCATGCGTTGTTTTAGTATATTAAAGCATAGTATAGTGGTATTCTCCTTTGATGCTTTATTTGGGTTGACTTGGCGCATGCTCACACCATGTTATGACTATCTCGAGTCACCATAGCCTTTATGATCCTTTAGTTTTCAACTAGTAGTATCACTTTATGCTTTGATCAATGATGTTTTGTCGCTCTGCATGATTATGGCCATTATTGCTCTCTTAGTTTGTCGCTCCCAGTCTTTTGCTAGCCTCCACAACAAAGTAAGAGTTCCACTCATGCATCCAACTCCCTAAACCAAGATATTCCAAAGAGTCCACCATACCTACCTATTAGCTTATGCTATTCCAAGTATATTCATGCTTTTGTTTACCTTCCAAATTAAACTTGTTATGAGAAAACTAGTGATTAAAGCTCTCACGAACTTGATAGCACACTTTACTTTACTTACCCTTAATAAACTTGAACCATTGTGTCGTCTATGTTGTATATGCTTGCACTTATTTGTTGGGAATTAGCAGAACCATGCTTTCATGGGGAACACTTTCAACATTGCACTTGGTACTTGTACATAGTTGATATCATGCTCTTTTGTATATGGATGTCGTCGGTGTGAAATGAAAGGGGAGCTTGTAAGTCCATGGAGTTATGTATATGTGTTAGAGAAATGCATGGGCTGCTGGTCTAATCCATGTTGACATGGTGGAAACCTGCAGCGTAACCATAATGAGCTGTCTATGAAGCATTCTTCTTATAAAAAAGGGTCCTATTGAGAAAAAAGAGAAAATAGAAAAAATGAGATTATGAAAAGAGGAAAGAGAGAAAAAATCACCATATTCCCATGGTAAATAAGAATATTGTTGAGATGCTCGTTGTCTGCTTGCATTGTAATTTTGATATGGGGATTCTTCCGTATCATCGGGCAAGGGGTACCCCGTTGGCGGTTCTCTATGATACACATATACTTACAATGATAAGAACTTACCGGTGACTAAACTTGAGTAGCATGAGGAGCGGACCTCGTATACAAGGGACATGAGATTTCTAACTTATACTTCATCAAGCATGTACACCATAGTTTGTTCACATTAACCTTAATCACTTCAAGATGCTTATGATAGGTGCAATGAGAGTTGAAAGCTATAAGTACCATAATTTTTGAAGCTCTTTATGAGACTTGAATCCCTACTTCCTTTATAAAGGCCTTTCTTCAACCATTATATTGAGTCTCCACCTTTTATCTTTATGCACCTACTTTGAGAGCATAGTGGCCATTCTTAGTTCTATGTGCATTGTCCCAAGACTAGTTAATTGATCCACAACTTGATATTGCTTGTTTTAAACTATTGTATCTAGTCACTCTTATGAACTTTGAAGGTGTCCTATGCATTTATATTTGCTACTCTATTGAGGGACAAGTTGAATACTATTATGCTATGTTTTCTTTATGTGAAACAAACAAACATCTTGCAAAGCATTGTTATTCATGAATCTTTTGTTTGTGCCTTTTCATGTTGCATCATAGTTTATTTGTCTTATTGCTAGAACTTTGTCTTTCATGTTATGATTGAAGTACTATGATCCCAGCTTTGAATGTTTTACAAATACTTTGATCAAGTCTTTGATGGTGCATGTCACCTCAAAAATTATTCTTTCTTTTTATCACTTACCTACTCGAGGACGAGCAGGAGTTAAGCTTGGGGATGTTGATACATTGCAAATCTATCTATAATTTTTGATGTTCCATGCTTGGTTTTATCCACTTTATTCTGTTTTGTTCCAACTTTGGAGTACTTTTCATATGATTTCTTGGACTAACCTATTAACAAGAGCCACAGTGCCAGCTGCCTATTTTCTGTTGTTTTTGGTTCCAGGAAAGTCAGAAAATGAATATTCTCGGAATTGGACGAGACAAAAGCCAAAGTGCCTATTTTTCCGGAAGGCATCAGATGCCAGAATACGAGACGGAGAGGGGCCAGAGGCCGGCCACACCACCTGGCCGCATGGCCAGGCTTGGCCCACGCCAGGGGGTGGTGTGGTTGCCCCTGGCGACCCCTCGGTCTCCCCTTCCGACTATAAGTGCCCTGGGTCGAAAACCCTAAGGGCCCGATCAAAAATCCACGATAGAGTCTGTAGCCACCATCATCTCCATCCCTAGATCGGGAGGGATCTGAAGCTCTTCTCGGCACCCTGCCGGAGAGGGGAATTCACCCTGGAGGCCTTCTTCAGCACCATGCAAGCCTCCGGTGTGATGCATGAGTAGTTCATCCTTGGACTACGGATCCATGCAGTAGCTAGATGGCTGGTTCTCCTCCTTTGTGCTTTCATGTCTAGATCTTGTGAGGCCCGTTCATGATCAAGATCATCTATTTGTAATTCTGCATGTTGTGTTTGCGGGGATCCGATGGATATTGAGATGCTATTTCAGATTGATTATTGATTATATCATGTCTTTGTTATTTGTGATCTTGCATGCTTTCCGTTGTTAGTAGCTATCTTGGCCAAGTAGATGCTAGCAACTCCAATTGTTAGTATTTATGCTCGATAGTGGGTTCATGCCTCTGGTAATCTGGGGAAGTGATAGAAATCTCTAAGGTACTAGATGTGCTGTTGCTACTAGGGAGAAAACAACAATCCTTTGTTCATAGAACAATCGTATTGTTTACTTTACATGTAGTTCGTAAAGCAATAATTTGTTGCTTGCAACTTAATACTGGAGGGGGTTCGGATGATAACCTGAAGGTGGATTATTAGTCATAGATGCAGTTGGATGGCGGTCTATGTATAATGTTGTAATGCCCAATAAAGTTCCAAAGGAGTTAAGATGATTAGTATATGCATGTATTGCTTTCTCGATGTTTGTCAATTGCCCCGCTGTAATTTGTCCACCCAGCATGTTATCTATCTTAAGGAGAGCCACCTCTAGTGAACTATGGATCCTGGTCCTTGTCTTTTACATACAATCTACAATCTTTTACTGTTTTGTGTTTACTTTCTGCAAACTTTTACTTATTTCCATTCGATACATTTAATCCTTTGATTTCCACAAAACACGGTGAGATTGACAACCTCATCGCAAGTTGGGGACAAAGTTATGTGGCTGTGTTGTGTAGGTCTCCAGTTGCTACTAGCACCGGTAGTGCACCCTGCCAAGGCTCAGCTAGCAACACCTTTGGGGTGTTTCCTTGCTCCTACTGGTTCGATTAAACCTTGGTTTCATACTGAGGGAAACTTGCTGCTGTGCTCATCATACCTTCCTCTTGGGGTTCCCAATGAGCTCTACATCAACACCGCTCCAGCATTTTTCTGGCGCCATACATAGATCCATCACTTGCCTTCATGTTTTATGGCCATGGATAATCACTCAACTTAGACTGAGCTATTGAGATTACTTCTTAATGTGGCCTTGATGGTTCATGGGTCTAGGTTTCTATTAAGGTTTAAGAAATTAAGGTGGACTAGGCTTCCGTCCATAAACACTCATATGGTTCTCTAATTATCTCTTAGAAGCTTTATTTGTCTAAGAGGTATTGTTCAATGGTTACCTAGGAATAGGAGATGGTTCCACTATCCATTTGATTCTAGGGTTTTGAACGGAGGGTAGACATGGTTCTGTCATGGCTTGATATACTATTGGTTAAAAGTTTCTCCAGCACTCCTACCTTAATACCTCACTAAGCTTATCTTTAGATAAGGAATTCCTTTCCTAAATATACTCCATAAATCTCTCTTATCATATTCACAAAGATCACATCTTCCTGAATAAGACAATCATCTGACTCCACCATATCCATCATCATATGATGACATGATCATGCCACTTCAATAATTCTCATTCTCCATTATTATACATGTAACTTCTATTACTTAGCTACCGTTGATGAATCCATCAATTTAATTACTTCTAACTCCACCCATAAACTCCTTTATGATAACCTTGCCTCTACTTTCAAGGATTGCAAGATTACAATGCTCTCTACATGTGATATCAATCCTCTAGAATAGGTATGGCACTACTCCCTATAATACAAGTTTGTTCTTGCATTAGCTTGGTTATACTACTATGCTTCCAACTACTCCATACAACTCATATTTTATACTTCATCAAACTCTAGCTTGACTTCTAATGATCAAGCTAGATGATTCAACTTACTAAGGTTTTTCATAATTTGGTATACTCACAATACTTCTTTATCAACTGGTCATCTTTTCTCAGGTGACTTGAGAATAATGACCACCATCCCTTGATCATGCTAATACTTAAGCTTCTAATTGTCTGATCAATATCTATCATCAACTAAGTAATAGAATTGTACTAGTCTCTCTATAGGCTTACCTTGTTAAGGAAGCTTACTTTAAGATTATACCCACTTGGCTTAACAAGATCATTATTTGATGTACTAACACTACTAGCCTTCTCATAGCTCCTTAATTACTATCTAAACTCCTGGGTTTAAATATTTCTTCTATTTAACTCATGAGTGAGTTATCTTCTCCAACATCAGATGGTTTGATCTCCTCCAAGGATCACATTCCATTGATGATGGCACACTTCACCATAGCTAGTTCCTTCTTCTTATTAATTTACTTAAGGTCTTTGGGAAGGTCAATATAATAGCTCAAAGTTAAGAGTCGATAAGTGCTAGGTCAAGAATTGATCACTCAACCTTGATAATCAATTGTCTCTAGCACTTGGTTAAATAGGATGGTCATCTATTAACATGACACTAAGGGTATACGATGGATGTTCTTGTCTCAACTTCTCTTTCTACTCTATTAGTGATAAGAGTTAATGCCAAAGAACTACCATGATGCTCGTGGTAGGAATAACTATGGCAAGCAAGGGTTTCAAGATTTGGTTATGGGTTTTCTTTACTTAGGTTATATACCTAACTTGGTATTCAGGGTTTGTGATAGATAATACCTTGATATCATCTTTAGAATATTAAGTATTCATCCTTGAGTTGTTACATGGAATACCATGTCATGAGCTCCAGAAGATCTAGTACTCCTTATTAAGTAGTGTGTTGTGACTTAGTTTTTTACATTTGATCTACCCTTAGATCAAATTATATTACCCAAAGGTAAGGTTTTAGCAAAGATCATATTGAAACTTAGCGTAGCCAACTTGGTGATCTACTTCAGTTCCACCAAGTTAAGAGAAGCTTCAATCACTTTGACAAGTTTTATTTAAAAGCATGAAAATTATCCAGATTTTCTATGCATAAATGCAATGCACACACCTGAGCTCAGGTTATTTCTAAGCTCTAATGTTGGGATGTTACAGACTCTCCCCCTTAAAATAAACTTCGTCCCCGAAGTTCGTACTCTCTTATGTTTCGGAATAGGGTGTTGACTTGTATAGATCACGGTATCTCTTAACTCCATTGTGATCATAATTGGGGATAATTATGGTATCCCGTCTCCAAATATTTTTCCTTGAATCCTCTTCATTCCGACAATATCCACTATCGTTTCTAAGTTACCATATAGTTCCTTTTACTATATCTCTTTGGGTTTATGCCCTTATAGTCCTATTTAGAATTGGTTGTGGACACATTTTGTCCCTTCCAATAAGATTTTCCTACTTCTATACACTAAACTATTTTAGTAGGCTCTCCTCCTTCTTAAGGACAACTTACGAGTTGTTTCTTTAAGAACTAGTCCACTAGGTTTAATCTATTATGTCTACTTTGATCATTTATCCGGACATACTCTTGAGAGTACTCTTTATACAGATGACTTCTTATATCCTCATGAGAATAAGGCTTAACCTCATCCTAGTCTAGTAAACCTTCTCCAACCTTTAGTCAGAAAGTTAGACAACAACACTTCAGCGTTTATTGTTTACTCTCCCTCTTGGGGTTTCCTAATGGTTTTTAAACTACATGTATAATGCCCATTAGCTCAATAGTAAGGATATTGGTCTCCATCTAGCATATAGCTTACCTATATAAGGTCTCACGAAACAATCTACGGTATACAAACACAGTTGTGGATCTCCGAAATGAATCTTCCAACGTTACTTGTCTTACTTTTATCTCTTTAGACATTATTTCTTACCGATAAACCTGATTTCACGAAACGTCTCAAAAGCCGTTTGCTTTAATTGTATACTTCATAAGATCTAAGCTAACTTAGGCCAAGTTTTATGCTCTTTAAGTCATACAAAGATGACCTGATTAGCAAAACTGCTAGGATACCAACTACGGATACCTAGCTGTGGATCCTCCTAGGTGTAGGGATTACCTTATGATATTTTCTACTTAATATTGGCATTCTCTCCGAGCTGTCAGAGCTTGAATCCCACTTTTCTTCCAAGACTTCATCCTTGCTCCCTTTCATGTTACTTCCATGATCTTGGGACAACTACTTCTTTAGCTTCTGAGCAAAATCACCTATATTGAGTGAAATTAAGTCCATTCCTTCATGTTGCTACACACCTTTTATGCACTAATAATCCTTCTTATTGCCAGCTCATAGGGAGTTGGGATTGATCCATCCTTCAAAATAGTGTTGATGCACCTTACATTTAACTTCCTTCTTCATGCAAGTCTTCATCTTGATCTTCGGAACTCGTCACTCCCTTACACGAATTCCTTTACTATCTAGGTCTATAACATCAAGTAATAACATGATGATGCAACATGCATTTGCACACCAAGTCAAACTTCGTGTACAGATCTAGTCAATCAAGAAGATCCAAGAAAAACCAAGAAATCCAAATGTGGCACATATAACACACATTATTCTAAGTCTGAAATATAATAGTTGAGTAAAACATCTCTAGAATTCAGGCTTAGCTGTGTAATATATGACACCTCCTAGTATAGGTTTACTCTGTGATACTTAACACTTAGGGTTAAACTACTCTTTGTCTCATTATTTACCCAAACTTCCCAATTGCAATTGGATAATTTTAAGCAAAGTGGTCTCACTTTGGTGCTGACTAACCTCTTACCTTTCTTTCGGGACTACTAAAGACTACCAATTTTCCATTCTATCATAAACTACCCTCACATGATCTCTCAAAACTACTAACAAAATTGTAGTTACTACCTTAATCCAAAAATTATCGTAATATTATATTACCCAGGACTTCTATCATGGACCTACAATGTTCTTTTACTTGCTGTTATTACAAGATTTATTACCAAGAACTTTTCATAATTACAAACTTATCATGGTCTCAAAGCTATTCTCACCATGAACTTGTTAAGATTTACCTATTCATCAAGATTTAAGAGATAATCTCACTATGACGACTCTTCTTCTTAGCTTACTATTAGTGATTCAGAACAAAATTCAACTTCATCATGTAGAATTCTCAAGTGAATCACACATGACTACTTCCCATTATATCTACAGATGTTCTAATGGTCTTCAATATGTAGCCTGTCATTACCATCTAATGATAAGATTTTTGCTACCTTATATGAATCCTATGGATAGACTACACCATTTATCTACCCAACAAGATATTCTAATCTCAGTCCTAATCTTTTGTGATATTTCAACTAACTTAAGATATCTTAGTGGTGTTATACCTATTTAGAGTTATACTAAAGATGACATTTCCCTATATAAGAAATATAACTAATCCTAAAGAAAGATGATAAAAACATCTAACTTAAGTGTGACAAGGGTTATCCTCAAGTGGATATCCATCACAAGTCTTGGTTTAGATAAGACGGCTCCTATAGTCACTATCCAACCTACAGATCTTCCTAAAAGGGTTTTAATCCTAAGATCAAAACATATGCTCTGATACCAGCTGCTGTCAACACCCGGATTTTTAATCCCAGATGCCTGTTATGCCATACCTCGCAATCCCAAGATTACCATTTTTGCGAGAAATAACAGATTGGATATCACAGAACATCATCCATTACAAACCATAATAAGGTCTTACACAAATAACGGATCTCATGATCCAGGCTTAATACAAATCAAGCAGCAAAAAGAAACATAGTAGGGGCTCCATCTTCAGAGTCACAGGCAATGCTGACGATGGGAGATGATCCTAGTTGTCGTAGACGTCCTACTATCCATCATCCTGATAGTCCTCCTCATAGTCTGGCCATGGGAATAGCCAGGGACAAAGCCATGAGTACTCTTTAAGTACTCGCAAACTATCACTAACAAGTAAGGTGATTCTAGTAGGAAACTTAAGCTCTAGGTTTATTTGCAAAAAGCCAGATTTATCTAAAACTAAGTTTAGAAGTAAAGAAAACTAAGTTAATTTTCTAACTCACTTTAAGTGGGAACCTAGTTTTCCTATTGACAACCCTATTGTGGTCAAGTCAAAATCATAGTTCACTTCACAAGTCATTTTGAAAACATCTGACGATGGAACAGTATGGCCACTCCAACTATCCATGACCCCGGACGCGGCTATTCAAATAGTTTGACACTCTACAGAGGTGGTACACTTTCACCACAAAATTAGATACATCCGTCACGGATAACCCTGAATCATCATACTTAGTATGCGGATAATCAAGCATAACATTTCAATTACACACTCTAGTATAGGCACCTCCCCTATGAGCTTGGCCTCCCAGCCATGGCCATCTGCCATCCTGGGCACTTCATAGGTGGACATCATCAAGAGGTAGCCTCAGCTCAAACCTCCTCCGCGAGGGAACCCATACTAATGTGTATAAACTTCCGGCTAAGCCTTACCCAATTCACGTATTGTGGTTGTACAGTAAAATTGGAATGGTGTCGCATCCGAACCCAACCATCAGTTTTTATAAAGGGCTAAGGCTCATGCCTCAACATTTTCATCATCAAATCTATTTGTGTTTCTCAACACATGTCAAAACATTTCAATAGAATGACTCATCATTCCAAGGTTTTCATAATCATTTTCACCAAGTATTCCCATCTAAAGTGATCAAGTTTTATGCTTAGCACTAGCCACTAAGTTAAGCGTGTTCACTAATGAGGGGTGCTAATCTTCAATCTCAGGCCATAGAATGACATCTAGTATAGGCCTAGTTTTATACTCTTTATGCTATCTATACTACTTTTCAAATCCTCACAAAGCATTAACTAAAAGTAAAGAACTTTGGTAAAGTAAGAGAGTAAAGCTTGCAAGTAAAACTTGGGATGGGTAATGATGTCTACGCACTTCTATTCTTGTAGACAGTTGTTGGGCCTCCAAGTGCAGAGGTTTGTAGAAAAGTAGCAAGTTTTCCCTTAAGTGGATCACCCAAGGTTTATCGAACTCAGGGAGGAAGTGGTCAAAGGTATCCCCTCTCAAACAACCCTGCAATCAAGATACAAGAAGTCTCTTGTGTGCCCAACACACCCAATACACTTGTCAGATGTATAGGTGCACTAGTTCAGCGAAGAGATAGTGAAATACAAGTGGTATAGATAATTATAAGTGGTAAAAGTGATAGAAGATAGCTTGCTGGCGTGGAAAATACTAAAGGCAAACTGAAATAAATATGGAAGCAAGCAAACATGTAACATATCTAGTTGCAAACGGTGTTTTATTGATTAGAAACAAGGCCTAAGGATCATACTTTCACTAGTGAACACTCTTATATAAATATCTTCTCTTTATGATACTACTCTTACCTACTCGCCGTTTGGACACTCTAATCGTTGGTAGGGCTATAACAGCACACCTCAAAGTTCATCTTTCCCATCTAGAAAACCCCACATTGTCACCTTGAGTACTAGGTGAGTCCAACAAACACCACAATTTCATAAAGACATCCAACTCCAAATATAACTCATAACAAGTATTTGTAATCTCTAGCCTAAGTGCCACCATGGTGTGCACACTGTCAACTTCACACACATGGGGAGAGCAGAGATCTATTAAAGCACTTGAGTAGCAAGGTAGATCTATAGATTACAAGCTCATGATCTCAATAAGATCATGCATAGAGAGAGAGAGATGAACACATAGCTACCGGTAGAACCCTTAGCCTCGAGAGAGAACTACTCCCTCCTCATCATGGGAATCAACAACGGTGATGGAGATGGTGGTGGAGATCAATGGAGATGGCTCCAGGGGCACTTCCCCGTCCCGGCAGGGTGCCGGAACAGAGACTTTCTGTCCCCCGTTTAGGGAGTTGGATGCATGAGTGGAACTAATACTTGGTTGTGGAGGCTAGCAAAAGACTGGGAGCGACCAACTAAGAGAGCAATAATGGCCATAATCATGCAGAGCGACAAAACATCATTGATCAAAGCATAAAGTGATACTACAAGTCGAAAAATAAAGGACCATAAAGGCTATGGTGACTTGAGATAGTCATAACATGGTGTGAGCATGCGCCAAGTCAACCCAAATAAAGCATCAAAGGAGA
This sequence comes from Avena eriantha, assembly GCA_910589775.1. Lineage (NCBI taxonomy): Eukaryota > Viridiplantae > Streptophyta > Magnoliopsida > Poales > Poaceae > Avena > Avena eriantha. Next base: position 317,733,538 of record OU342743.1, on the reverse strand, counting down.
ATACCACTATACTATGCTTTAATATGCTAAAACAACGCATGATTCATCCAAGGCACATTAAGCAATCTCAATTGTTTATAACAAGTCATGCTACAACAAACAATACTAAGCATAAAGCCAAAACCATATCAAGCATGGCATGACAAAGCATAGGCCACAGTCAAAAACGAGCTCTTTTTACCACATAAGCATGAACTTTCCTACCCTTTTCCAATCCAAACCAAACTATTTGAAAACCAATGCATGAAAGAGGGGGTCCAACCAATTTATTCAGAAAACTAAGAAAACCAAGCAACCGAAAAACCAAAACAAAAACGAAAAAGAAGACGCTCCAAGAACAACACAATTATGCATGAAACAATAAAAATGAAGTGTTTGGAAGAAACCTAGGATTTTTATCGATGAAGAAGGGGATGCCTTGGGCATCCCCAAGCTTTGATGCTTGTACTTCTTGGATATTTCTTTGGTGACACGTGTAGCATCCCCAAGCTTGAGCTTTAGTCCATCCTTCATCTCATTACGCATTCCTTCCATACACCTGAAATTTTTCCTTCATACAAAACTTCACACAATCTTTATTAGCAACATTAGTGAACTCAAGATAATAAGTCTTTAGCTTTAGTTACAACACCAATAAAACTTCCATTAAAACACAAGCTACTGTAGCACTTCCCTCAAAAATCTCAATTCCCCAAAAAAAACTCAAAAAGGAACCAACAAGAAGCAAATGCAAATAATGACAGAAATCTGTCAAAACAGACCAGCGGGTAAAGACGAATTTTTTCGAAGACCTTCTGTTCCTCAAATCAAAAAGTGTTGAACTAACGAAAGTTAGATAACAACCTGAGGCAGAAGCACAACAATTCACGCCTCAAAACGACGTACAGAGATTTTACACGAATTTTTATGGTGAAGCACAAAAATCTGTTTTGTGACAGCAAACTTTCCCAAGCATTACTTCCCTCTCATTAGAGGTTAGTCTTGGCCGAAAAAGCAAACAAAAACGATAAGGAGCGGTTATTACAAAGGTAATAAATTCCAAGACTCAACTAAAACTTTTGGGTTATCTCCCAATAATTAATTTTCTTTAACGCCTTTAAGTTATGCATGATAGTTTGAGAAGATGCTCACATAAGAAATATGAATTGAAGTAAAAGAGAGCATCAGGAAGCAAATTCAAAGAACATTTAAGTCGAACCCACTTCCTATGCATAGGAATCTTGTAAAGAAACAAGTCATGAAAGCACAAAGCAACAAGCATAGGAAAGCAAAACAAGTGCAACTTCAAGACTTTCAACATAAAGAGGGAAACTTAATATTATTAAGATGCGTAAAACCATGTTTCCCTCTCGCATAATAACTTTTAGTAGCATCATGAATAAAATTAATAATATAATTATCACATGAAACATTCTTATCATGAGCCACATGCATATAATAATTATCACTCTCCACATAAGCATAGTCATTCTTATTAATTATGGTGAGAGCAAATTCAACAAAATAGCTATCATTATTATTCTCATCACCATAATCATCAAATATAGGAGGCATATTGTAGTCATAATTAATTTCCTCCTCAACAATAGGTGGACTGAAAATATCATATTCATCATTGTAATCATCATAGATTGGAGGCATAGTATCATCAAAGTAAACTTTCTCCTCCATGATTGGAGGACTAAAAATATCATACCCATCAAAACCAGCTTCCCCAAGATTAGACTTTTCCATAGCATTAGGAATAATGGTGTTCAAAGAATTCATACTAATAACATTGCTATTAGCATGCAAATAAAGTTCCATAGGTTTTTTAATTTTCTCTTCAAACACGTCATGTCCTAACTCAAGATAAACACTATAAAGCTCTTTAATTTTGTTGTTTTTTCCATTTAGCCTAACTAGTGAAAACAAGAAGCAAAAAGACAAAATTGCAGAATCTAAAGGAAATAACTTCGAGCACTCACACCGGAGGATGTGAGTACCTTTTACCTTACCTTCCCGGCAACGGCGCCAGAAAATAGGGGTTTGCCATGGGAGGTTCTTCTTCTTTAATCCTCCGGTGTGAATACCTTTTACCTTACATCCCTAGCAAGGGCGCCGGAAAATAGCTTGATGTCTACGCACTTCTATTCTTGTAGACAGTTGTTGGGCCTCCAAGTGCAGAGGTTTGTAGAACAGCAGCAAGTTTTCCCTTAAGTGGATCACCCAAGGTTTATCGAACTCAGGGAGGAAGTGGTCAAAGGTATCCCCTCTCAAACAACCCTGCAATCAAGATACAAGAAGTCTCTTGTGTCCCCAACACACCCAATACACTTGTCAGATGTATAGGTGCACTAGTTCGGCGAAGAGATAGTGAAATACAAGTGGTATTGATAATTATAAGTGGTAAAAGTGATAGAAGATAGCTTGATGGTGTGGAAAAGACTAAAGGCAATCTGAAATAAAGATGGAAGCAAGCAAACATGTAACAGATCTAGTTGCAAACGGTGTTTTAATGTTTAGAAACAAGGCCTAGGGATCATACTTTCACTAGTGAACACTCTCATATAAATATCTTCTCTTTATGATACTACTCTTACCTACTCTCCGGTTGGACACTCTAATCGTTGATAGGGCTATAACAGCACACCTCAAAGTTCATCTTTCCCATCTAGAAAACCCCACAGTGTCACCTTGAGTACTAGATGAGTCCAACAAACACCACAATTTCATAAAGACATCCAACTCCAAATATAACTCATAACAAGTATTTGTAATCTCTAGCCTAAGTGCCACCATGGTGTGCACACTGTCAATTTCACACACATGGGGAGAGCAGAAATCTATTAAAGCACCTGAGTAGCAAGGTAGATCTATAGATTACAAGCTCATGATCTCAATAAGATCATGCATAGAGAGAGAGATGAACACATAGCTACTGGTAGAACCCTTAGCCTCGAGAGAGAGAACTACTCCCTCCTCATCATGGGAATCAGCAACGGTGATGGAGATGGTGGTGGAAATCGATGGAGACGTCTCCGAGGGCACTTCCCCGTCCCAGCAGGGTGCCGGAACAGAGACTTTCTGTCCCCTGAATCTCCCCTTCGATGGCGGCGGCGCCACGGAACTTTTCGTGGCTGGAGGCTTGACTATTTAGGGTTTTTGCATCGGGAGGACTTTATAGGCGAAGGATGCAAGGTCGGTGGCTGGCCAGGGGGCCCACACCATGCCTTGGCACGGCCAAGGGGGACCCACGCCTAGGGGTGGTGTGGCCACCCTATGGCCGCTCTCCGACTCTCCTTCTGGCTCTGTGAGTCTTCCGGGATAATAACAACTTTGGCTTTTGTCTGGTCCAATTCCGAGAATATTCATTTTCTGACTTTCCTGGAACCAAAAACAGCAGAAAACAGGCAACTGGCACTATGGCATCTTGTTAATAGGTTAGTCCAAGAAATCATATGAAAAGTACTACAAAGTTGGAACAAAACATAAGAAAGTAGATAAAACAAAGCATGGAACATCAAAAATTATAGATACATTTGCAATGTATCAGGTATAAATCAAAATGTATATCCAAGCATGCCTAATGCATATTGCTTAGGTTAAAGCTTGCATAGATCTTGCTTGCATAGTTAAGAAACTTGCAAGTGTTAGCTTGCCTGGATTGGTGAAGTGATTGAAGTTTTCTTCGTCTTCTTCGGGGTAGAACTCCTCCTCCTCGTATCCTTGGTCGGTAATATCGTCTATAAATGAATACGGGGTACACAATCACCAAAAAATACTTAACTAAGTCTAGTTAGCACCCTTAGCCTCACACTTGATGATCTAGCATCATCACACGAATTAAAGAACTAGTTTTATTTAGTTTATTTGAGAAAAGTAATTACTACTCATTGAAAATAATTAAGATTTAATATTCTCTAATTAAAATATGGGATCATGTGGACACATGTCATCACCACATATTCTAATACATGGGAATGTGATTTAAAGAGTTTATCACATTCTATAAAGTTTAAGATTATTATTTAATAGATTTAAAGTGACTAGAAATGCCCTAATAGCATTCTTTTGGTACTAGTCCAATGTCACTACATGCAAACCTAGATATTTTTATATATTCAGATAGATATTATCAAATGTGATTTTTGAGAGTTGGAATCAACTAAAAAGCTATTATGGTTGATTTTTGAAAAATGTTTGATGTTGCAAAAGTCTATGTCTTATTATTTTTGCTATAGATAATCTCTAAATCCAAATTATTTAAATCCAACGGGCTTGGATAGATTTAATTTCCTTTCTAGCAAAATTTGAATCATGCAATTGGTTAAGGGAAACTCTCTGAATTGATTTTTGAATAAGTGGACAAAAACTAGTTTAATCCTAGATGGAAAAACCATATTTGAATTTCCAGGCCTGGGCGGGAAAGCTAAACGGGCTGGCCCAGCTGCACTGCACAGCGCCGCGGGCTGCTGACAGGCAGGGTCCACCAGTCAGCGACTGCTCTAACGCGAAACGGTATCAGCGAATCTGAGTCATGCGATCCTATTCTAATCCAACGGCCGAGCGTCATCGTCGACGACGAACAGCTACGGCGAGAAATTAAGCCAGCACGGTGGGGGGGTCTCACAGGGATCACCTGGGCTCCATCTAGGTTTGGCGACGGGGGCAAACAACGAGGTAAACGACGGCGAGGCGAGGCGCGGTCACGGCAAGGCTTGGGGTGGTCAGAATCGTTGGCGCCCTTCTCCTCTAGCAGCGGCGGACTCCGGCGAAATTTCAGCGTGGTGGTGCTCGCCTTGCTCTGGGGAGAAGTGGGGGAGTGGCTATGAGGAGTGGGGAGTGCAGTGGTGCGGAGAAGGGAGGCAGGGGTGGCCTCCTTTTATAGCACGGTGAGGGGACCGAGCAGTGCGGCGGTGAGCTCGACGGTAGCGTCGCTACAGGCGGCTAATGACATGGGTGAGGGCGTACGATAGTGTGGTGTCTCCTGGCGGTTCTCTCGGACTTAAAGGCGCAGCGTGGGGCGGTGTGGTTCGGTCAGGTGCGTGTGGTGTTCTTAGCGGCGGCAGAAGTGTTTGCGGCAGCGTGCGGCAGCTACGGGCCGCGCGGCGATGAACAGGGGTGTCTGCTGGGTTGGCGTGATCATGGCGAGGCTGCGCGTGCATGGTGAGGGCAAGGCGTGAGCTGGGTGAGCTAGTCGGCATGACGCATTGGCGTGCTCTGGACACGGTGCAGAGAGGTGGGGCGCGGCATAGCTAGGGTGGTCCATGGCTCGACTGGGGCTGTGGTCTGGATAGGGGTGGCGGTAGAGTGCGGTGCACCTCCTGGACATCCTGGATGGGCGCAGGGCGGTCTGCTGCGAGCTGGCCGTGGTCGGCCGGTGATGACCACATTCGGGCGGCGCTCCACTGTGCTCCACGGTGAAGGGGGAGCTGGTCTGGGCTGGGTTACACTCAGGGGAGACAGAGGAGTAAAGAGGGGACCATTTGGTCGATGATTACTGAGGCAAACAGTGAAGTTAGGCTAGAGGTTTATCTATGCAGACAAGGTGTTTGTGTTAATGGCCGCGTGATACAAAGTTTGGAAATTTTGATTCAAATTTTTTGAGTTATCTTAGATTAAGCTTGAGAGTCTATGTTTGCTTGGAGAGGTCAAGTGGAATTGATTTGGTAAGTTTTTGAAAAAGCGTGATCTTAACATATGAACTAGATTCAATTTTCAACTATCCATTAAATTAATTTGAAAGATGTTTTGTAAGTTGGTAAAGTGGGCCTTGATACACTTTTACTTGGTCTATCAAGGGGTGAAAAGAAGTAGAAATGTTTCTATTGGAAATCTTCTTCTAGGAACACACAAAGTGGCCTAGTAGTTGATTTTGGTCCAAATGACCATTTGCTTTATTTATTCTTATTTGATTTCTTTCTCTTTGGATTTTTTTGTAAATGGTCTAGATGATGTGGCATTCACCTTTAAACCATTTCACATCATTTAGAACAATCAAGCATGGCATATACACTCAAATCTATACTAATTAAAACACACATGCATCCATATTCATTTTCTTAATAAAAGTTTTTGTTAACCCTAAATTGGGTGATTAGAACTTGATAACCTTGATTAAAGTTTTGGGATGTTACAAACCTTGCCCTGAAACAAAATTTCATCCCGAGATTTAAGAAAAACTAGGAACTAAAGAGATCTAGAAACTCGGTCCTAATGTAATCTTCTCGCTCCCAAGTAGCGTCTTCTTCGGTATGGTTGCTCCATTGGATCTTGAGAAACTTGATACTCCGGGTCCTGGTGGTTCTGAAGGCTTCTTCCAAGATACAAATGGGCACTTCACGATACGTCAGATCCTTGGTGATATCAATGGCTCGGTGATCGATGTTCTTGAACACTTTGGTCTTCTCCGAAACTTCTAGGCATTTGCGAAGTAACGAGATATGGAACACACTATGGATGGCTGACATCTCCTCTGGCAGTTCCGGTTGATAAGATACTTCTCCTCGGCGATTCAGAATCTTGAAGGGTCCAATATATCTGGGGGCTAACTTTTCTTTCAGTTGAAAACGCTGCATTCCTTTCAAAGGCGACACTTTGAGATACACAAAATCTCCAACATTGAAGGTCAGGTCTCTACATCTCTTGTCGACATAACTCTTTTGTCTGGATTGGGTGGTCTTGAGGTGCTCACGGACTTTGTGAACCTTCTCTTCGGCTTCTCATAGGATGTCGGGTCCAAAAATCTGACTCTCTCCTACTTGCGACCAATTCAAGGGGGTATGACACTTTCTTCCATACAGAAATTCAAATGGGGCCATTTGCAAGCTAGCTTGATAACTGTTGTTGTATGAGAATTCTGCGAAAGGCAGACAATCTTCCCATTTTGATCCATATTCTAGCACACAATCTCTCAACATATCTTCTAAGATTTGGTTGACTCTTTCAGTCTGTCCATTGGTTTGCGGGTGATAAGCTGTGCTTAAGCTTAGCTTGTTTCCTAATCCTTCTTGGAGTTTCTGCCAAAATCTTGAGGTAAATTGGGTTCCTCGATCTGATACTATGGTCTTGGGGGTTCCATGCCAACTGACAATTCTAGCAATGTACAGCTCTGCTAGCTTCAAACTCTGGTAGGTTGTCTTGACAGGTATAAAATGGGCTACCTTGGATAGTCTATCAACTATGACCCAGATAGAGTCATTTCCCCTACTAGAAGTAGGCAAACCGGTGATAAAGTCCATTCCGACGGAATCCATTTCCATTCTGGAATCTGCAATGGTTGCAAAAGTCTTGCGGGTCTCTGATGTTCCGCTTTGACTCACTATCAGATATCACACTTAGCGATGTAGCTTCCGAATTCTCTCTTCATCTTTGATACATTGCAAATGTATCTATAATTTTTGATGCTCCATGCTTGGTTTTGTCCACTTTCTTGTGTTTTGTCCACACTTTGGAGTACTTTTCATATGATTTCTTGGACTAACCTATTAACAAGAGCCACAGTGCCAGCTACCTGTTTTCTACTGTTTTTGGTTCCAGGAAAGTCAGAAAATGAATATTCTCGGAATTGGACGGGACAAAAGCCAAAGTGCCTATTTTTCCAGAAGACTCTAGGAGCCAGAATACGAGACGGAGGAGTGCCAAGGGCTGGCCACACCCCCCCCCCAGGCGCGGCCTGGGCCTGGCCACGCCAGGGCATGGTGTGGTGGCCCCAGGCATCCCCTCGGTCTCCCTCTTCGCCTATAAGAAGCCTTCTGACCTAAAAACTTCAGGGGGTTCAACGTTTTTCCAGAAAAAGTTCCGCTGCGCCGCCTCCACCGAAGGGGAGATTTGGGGGATAGAAAGTCTCTGTTCCGGCACCCTGCCGGGACGGGGAAGTGCCCCCGGAGCCATCTCCATCGATCTCCACCATCATCTCCATTGACCATCTATGTTTCTCCCATCTATGAGTGAGTAATCCCCCACTGTAGGCTATGGGGATGGTAGGGATTGGATGAGATCGTTCATGTAATGGCATCAGATTGTTAGGGCATGCTGCCTAGTATCTTTTATTAGTGCTTTCTGACTTTGTTGCACCTTGTTGTGCTTAATGCTTGTCACTAGGGCCTGAGTGCCATGATTTCAGATCTGAACTTATTATTGATTCATTATGATAGTATTGTTTCTGGTCTTATCTACAAGTTGTGTACACACGTTGTTGTCCGGAACCTATGGCCCCGAAGTGACAGAAATCGGGATAACTGGAAGGGAAAGGATTTGAGGTGAGGATCACATGTGTTCACGGAGTGTTAATGCTTTGCTCCGGTGCTCTATTAAAAGGAGCACCTTGATTGCCAGTAGTTCCTTAGAGGCCCTGCTGCAAACGGGCTGGCAGGACAAAAGATGTTGTGCAAGTTCTCATTGCGAGCACGTATGACTATATATGGGACACATGCCTAGGATTGTCTAGTAGTTGGGTGCTTTATCTTATTTATCTGCAATTGCCCTATGTTCTGATTGCTATGTGAATTGTCTTGTCCATGTAACGCCCGTCCATCCATTCCTATGCCTACCGCACTCGAATCCCACTGTTTACTGCTTTTGTTACTACTGTCTTTGTTTTACTACTGCTGTTACTTTACTATTCCTACTACAAAACTGTTGCTACTGATAAACTGCTGTGAGCAAGATAGTTTCCAGGTGCAGCTGAATTGACAACTCAGTTGTTAAGGCTTATAAATATTATTTGGCTCCCCTTGTGTCAAATCAATAAATTGGGTTTCACTTCCCTCGAAAATACTGCGATACACCCCCTATACTTGTGGGTCATCAAGACTATTTTCTGGCACCGTTGCCGGGGAGCATAGCTTTATTTATCAAGTTCACTTGGATTCTCTATTGTTCAAGCTAAGTTTATCTTTCTCCTTGTTTGCTTGTTTCTTTATCAAAAATACAAAAAAAATTAGTTTCTACTCTAGTTGTTGTTTTCGTTGGTCTGTTATTGTCTTTCTTTATCATGCTTGTTGGCAATGGTTGGTTTCTTTGAAACTGAAGCTTATTGGCAAGGTGGGTTCACGGAAGATCAAAAATATTATTATAAGGAACACCGCTTGTCACAAAAAGGGAAACACTTATGGGAACAAATTGATAGATTGTATACCATTGCTAGGAACGTGTGCTCTACTTATAATGTTACTTATTGCTGTGACGAGTCTTGTTGCGGAAAGAGGTATAAACACCTCCCTTTTCAATGTGAGTATAGTGATAATGATACCATATCTTCCTATGCTAAAGGAATTTATGACTTTTATGATGCGGAACAAATTGAAGAATTTATTGCTTGGAAGGGTGCTTTTGAACTTGCTAGTTTGCTTGAAAATATTGATGATTCACCTTACAAATATGAGGTGTATGGTATACTTAAATTTTGCTTTGATAATTACAAGGATGAAAATTGCTATATTCTTGAATATTTTAATAGATGCTTTCCACAAATTGAAGAGACTAATGCCTTGCAGGATCCTATGGAAGAAATTGATGAACTTGAAATCTCATTAGATGAAAAAGAGGAGGAGAGTGATGAACAAAAGAGGGAAGAATGGATTAGCTACACATGCCTACCTTCTAATGAGAGTAACTCTTTATCCCTTACATTATTTGATTGTCCCCCTTGCTTACTAAAGGAGAATGATTGTTATGTTCCTGAGGTTTCTCTTGATAATGTTTATGATGAAGCTCTAGTGCTTGTAGATCATGAAAAGCATAATTTATGTGATAGTTATATTGTTGAGTTTATTCATGAGGCTGCTGAAAATTATTATGAGAGAGGAAAATATGGTTGTAGAAGTTTTCATGGTATTGAAACACCTCTCTATGTGCTGAAAGTTTTGAAGTTCCTCTTGTTTTATCTTCCTATGCCTGTCACTTTGTTCTTTGCAAATTTATTTGCTTACACGATTCCTATGCATAGGAACTGGGTTAGACTTAAATGTGTTTTGAATTTGCTTCTCGATGCTCTCTTTTACTTCAACTCATATTTCTTATGAGAGCATCCTCTCAAACTTTTATGCCTGAAGATGATAATATGTCTATTATTCTTGGGAGACCTTTTCTTAAATACCGCAGGAGCTATTATTAATTGTAATCAAGGGAAGGTGACCTTCAATGTCAATGACAAGGAACATACTATCTATTTCCCCAAGAAGATTGAAAGGATTTATGGTTTGAATTCGATTGAACATGTTGAGGGCATTCAAGTTGGAGAAATATATTGTCCCATACCAAGAGAAAAAAATTTGAAAATATTATGATTGGGACGATTGCTATCAAGGTTGAGGTAACATAATTATTAGTGGAATACAAAGTTTTGTCTCATATGCAATTGTTTTGGTAGCAAGACTTGATCAACCTTGTTAACAAAAGGATTTCATTGAACAAAACAATGTTTTCACTATGATTATCTCCGCTTACTTCTATTCTATCCATTTAAGTTTTTGCTTATGCCTAACTTAAAGGCGTTAAAGAAAAGTACTTATTGGGAGATAACCCAAAAGTTTTAGATGAATCTGTTTCAGTAATAACCTCTCCTTATCCTTTTTATTTGCTTTTTGTGCCAAGAGTAACCTCTAATGAGAGAGAACTAATGGTTGGGAAAGTTGCTGTCCCGAAACAGATTTCATTACTTCACCGTAAAAACTCGTGAGAGAGCTCTGTATGTCGACTTGAGCTGTAATTTTTTGTTCTTCTGACCTAGGACGTTATATAACTTTATTTAGTTCAAAACTTTTTGATTTGAGCAATAGAAGGTCTTCGAAAAAATTCGTCTTTACCTGCTGGTCTGCTTTGACAGATTTCTGCCATTTTCTGCATTTGCTTCTTGTTAGTTCCTTCTTGAGTTCTTTTGGGGAATTGAGCTTTTTGAGGGAAGTTCTACAGTAGCTAGTGTTCTAATGGAAGCTTATTTGGTATTATAACTGAACCTTAAGACTTATTTATCTTAAGTGCACTAACGTTGCTAATGAAGATTGTGTGAAGTTTTGTATGAAGGAAAAATTTTAGGTGTATGGAAGGCATGAGTAATGAGATGAAGGATGGACTAAAGCTCAAGCTTGGAGATGCCACGCGTGTCACCCCAAGAAATATCCAAGAGGTACAAGCGTCTAAGCTTGGGGATGCCCAAGGCATCCCCTTCTTCATCAATAAAAATCTCAGGTTTCTTTCAACCACTTCATTTTTATTGTTTCAAGCACAGTTGTGTTGTTTTTGGAGCATCTTCTTTTTTCGTTTTTCGTTTTGGTTTTCATTTGCTTGGTTTTCTTAGTTTGCTAAATAAATTGGTTGGACATCCTCTTTCATACATTGGTGTTCAAATGGTTTGGTTTGGTTTGGAAAAGAGTAGGAAAGCTCATGCTTAAGTGGTAAAGAGAGCTTGTTTTTTACGGTGGCATATTCTTTGTCATGCCATGCTTGATATTGTTTTGGCTTTATTATTTGTATTCTTTGCTGTAGCATGACTTGTTATAAACAATTGAGATTTCTTAATGTGCCTTGGATGAATCATGCGTTGTTTTAGCATATTAAAGCATAGTATAGTGGTACTCTCCTTTGATGCTTTATTTGGGTTGACTTGGCGCATGCTCACACCATGTTATGACTATCTCAAGTCACCATAAGCCTTTATGATCCTTTAGTTTTCAACTTGTATTATCACTTTATGCTTTGATCAATGATGTTTTTCGCTCTGCATGATTATGGCCATTATTGCTCTCTCGTTTGTCGCTCCCTTGCTATTGCTAGCCTTCACTTTCACTGAGTATGTTTTACTCATGTTTCCAACTCCCTAAAACCAAATATTGCCAGTGTCCACCATACCTACCTATTAGCATCATTTTCTACTTCCGTGCATATTCATTATGCCTTGTTTTCTTCCGAATAAAATGTTTGCTTGTTATGAGAAAGTTAGTTAGTAAAGCTCTCACGAACTTGATGGCACACTTTCTTTTTTTGCACTTAATAAACCTGAACCATTGCGTCCTTCTTTGTTGCGTATATGCTTGCGCTTTATAAGTTGAAGTTAGCAGAACCATGTATCATGGGGAATGCTTACAACATTGCACTGGTACCTTGTACCTCGTTGATATCATGTTCTTTTGCTTATGGATCCCGGCGGTGTGAAATAAAAGTGGAAGTTGTAAGATCATGGAGTTTATATGTGTGTTAGAGAAACGCCTGGGCCGCTAGCCTAAGCCATGCCTAATCATGGTGGAAACTTGCAGCATAACTATAGTGAGCATTCTATGAAGCATCCTCAATAAAAACTTATGCAAATAGCAAATAAAAAGATCGCTGAGATGCTCACTGTCTTCTTGCCTTGTCATTTTGATTATGGGATAGCTCCTGTGTCATATGCAAGGGGTACCCAGTTGGCGGTTCTCAATGATATGCATGTATTTACAATGACAAGAGCTTGCTCGTGACTGAAGTTGAGTAGCATGAGGATGGGTCTTCGTAAGTAAGGGGCATGAGACTTCGATTTATAACTTGTCAAGCATATCCTCTTAGTTGTGTCACTTTCACCTTAACCACATTAAAGATGCTTATGATAGGGGCAATGAGAGCTCAAAGCTAATGAGTACCTTACTTTCAGCATTTGGAAGCCTTTCAAACTTTTCAAAACCTTTTCATTTCCTTGTTGAGTCTCCACACATTCTATGAGCACTTTTTTGAGAGCATAGTGGCCATTCTTAGTTCTATGTGCATTGTCCCAAGACTTGTTGATTGATGCATACCTTGATATTGCTTGTTTTAAACTATTTGTATCTAGTCACTCTTGTAAACTTCGAAGGTTTCCTATGCATTTATATTTGCTACTCTTGTGGGACAAGCTGAATACCACTATGCTATGTTTTCTTTATGTGAAACAAACAAACGTCTTGCAAAGCATTGTTATTCATGAATCTTTTGTTTGTGCCTTTTCATGTTGCATCATAGTTGCTTTGTCTTATTGCTAGAACTTTATCCTTCATGCTATGTTGAAGTACTATGATCCCAGCTTTGAATGTTTTACAAATACTTTGATCAAGTCTTTGATGGTCCATGTCACCTCAAAAATTATTCTTTCTTTTTATCACTTACCTACTCGAGGACGAGCAGAAGTTAAGCTTGGGGATGTTGATACATTGCAAATGTATCTATAATTTTTGATGCTCCATGCTTGGTTTTGTCCACACTTTGGAGTACTTTTCATATGATTTCTTGGACTAATCTATTAACAAGAGCCACTGTGCCAGCTGCTTGTTTTCTGCTGTTTTTGGTTCCAGGAAAGTCAGAAAATGAATATTCTCGGAATTGGACGGGACAAAAGCCAAAGTGCCTATTTTTCCAGAAGACTCCAGGAGCCAGAATACGAGACGGAGGAGTGCCAAGGGCTGGCCACCCCCCCCCCCCCCAGGCGCAGGCTGGGCCTGGCGGCGCTAGGGCATGGTGTGGTGGCCCTAGGCACTCCCTCGGTCTCCCTCTTCGCCTATAGGAAGCCTTCTGACCTAAAAACTTCAGGGGGTTCGACGTTTTTCTAGAAAAAGTTCCGCTGCGCCGCCGCCACCGAAGGGGAGATTCGGGGGACAGAAAGTCTCTATTCCGGCACCCTGCCGGGACAGGGAAGTGCCCCCGGAGCCATCTCCATCGATCTCCACCATCATCTCCATCGACCATCTATGTTTCTCCCATATATGAGTGAGTAATCCCCCGCTATAGGCTATGGGGATGGTAGGGATTGGATGAGATCGTTCATGTAATGGCATCAGATTATTAGGGCATGGTGCCTAGTATCTTTTATTAGTGCTTTATGACTTTGTTGCAACTTGTTGTGCTTAATTCTTGTCACTAGGGCCCGAGTGCCATGAAATCAGATCTGAACTTATTATTGATTCACTATGATAGTATTGTTTCTGGTGTTATCTACAAGTTGTGTACACACGTTGTTGTCCGGAACCTATGGCCCCGAAGTGACAGAAATCGGGATAACCGGAAGGGAAAGGCTTTGATGTGAGGATCACATGTGTTCACGGAGTGTTAATGCTTTGCTCCGGTGCTCTATTAAAATGAGCAGCTTAATTGCCAGTAGTTCCCTAGAGGCCCCGCTGCAAACGGGCTGGCAGGACAAAAGATGTTGTGCAAGTTCTCATTGCGAGCACGTATGACTATATATGGGACACATGCCTAGGATTGTCTAGTACTTCGGTGCTTTATCTTATTTATCTGCAATTGCCCTATGTTCTGATTGCTATGTGAATTGTCTTGTCCATGCAACGCCCGTCCATCCATCCCTATGCCTACCGCACTCGAATCCCACTGTTTACCGCTTTTGTTACTACTGTCTTTGTTTTACTACTGCTGTTACTTTACTATTCCTACTACAAAATTGTTGCTACTGATAAACTGTTGTGAGCAAGATTGTTTCCAGGTGTAGCTGAATTGACAACTCAGTTGTTAAGGCTTATAAATATTCTTTGGCTCCCCTTGTGTCGAATCAATAAATTGGGTTTCACTTCCCTCGAAAATACTGCGATACACCCACTATACTTGTGGGTCATCAATCTTTTGCCACCAAAATTGCTACTTCAAATCCTAATACATCTTCGTTCCTCCGGGGTGGATAGAATAAAGAGTATCATGAGCTTCCTGCATGATAACTTGCTTCAGCTCTGAATCTGCTGGCACAGAGATACGTCCTTTGTACCACAAAACTCCATCTTCATCTTCGGTGAATCTAGGTAACTTTCTTGTACCAATACGACGTTTGATTTAGTTGATACTTGCATTTCCCTTCTGGGCTTCCTTGATCTGACTGATTAACGTGGTTTGCAGTTCAATGCTAGCTAAAAATCCTTTGCTAACTAGCTCAGTTCTAAACTGCTCCAACTCTTCATGCAAACTGGGCTGGGCTTCTTTGATCATGGTGTTTAATCTACACGGCAATATGCTAAGAGCATCTGCTACCACATTGGCTTTGCTGGGGTGATAGTGAATGTCAAGGTCATAATCCTTGATTAACTCTATACATCTCCTTTGCCTCATATTTAGCTCCTTCTGAGTGAAAATATACTTCAGGCTCTTGTGATCCGAATAAATCTCACAGCGGTTACCCATAAGGTAATGACGCCATGTCTTCAAGGCTAAAACTACAGCTGCTAGTTCAAGATCATGGGTAGGGTAGTTTTTCTCATGCTTCTTTAGTTGTTTAGACAGATATGCTATGACTTTGCCTTCTTGCATCAACACACATCCGAGACCAATCTTGGATGCATCACAATACACATCAAAAGGCTTCTTGATATCTGGCATAATCAAGATTGGGGCTGAAATCAATCTCTTCTTGAGTTCTTGAAAACTTGCTTCACGTTTGTCGTTCCATTCACACTTCTTATCTTTCTTCAACAATTGGGTCATCGGTCTTGCGATGCTCCAAAATCCTTCAACAAACTTGCGGTAATATCTCGCTAATCCGAGAAATGCATGGACTTGGGTTTGAGTGGTCGGGGCTTCCCATTCTTCAACATCTTTGATCTTGGTGGGATCAATAGCGACTCCTCCTGCCGACACAATATGTCCGAGGAATCCTACTTCTTTCAGCCAGAACTCACATTTGCTAAACTTGGCATACAACTGATGCTCTCTTAGGGTTTCAAGGATGGTTCTCAGATGTTGCTCATGGTCTTGTTCTGACTTGGAATATATTAGAATATTGTCGATAAACACAATGACAAACTTAACTAGAAAGTTCATAAAATTCTTATTCATGAGGTTCATGAAATAAGCGGGGGCATTTGTTAATCCAAAAGACATGACCGTATACTCATACAATCCATATCTAGTGGTAAAGGTGGTCTTTGGAATATCCATTGCACGAATCTTGAGTTGATGACAACCAGTTCTAAGATCAATCTTAGAGAACACTCTGGCACCAGTCAACTGATCAAACAGATCCTCTATCTTGGGCAGTGGGTATTTGTTCTTGACGGTGACATCATTCAGCTTCCGGTAATCCATGCAGAAACGGTTACCTCCATCTTTCTTATCCATAGAAAAAATAGGCGATCTCCATGGCGATGCGCTTGGTTGAATCAGACCTTTCTCCAGCATAGCATCAAGTTGCTTCTTCAGTTGCACTAATTCAGATGGGTTCATACTATAAGGTCTCTAGGCTATGGGTCCGGTTCCAGGAATTAGTTCAATAATGAACTTGATATCCCGATCTAGGGGCATACCGAGCAATTCATCTGGGAATACGTCGGGGTATTCATAGACTACTCTGACTTTATCTAAGGTTGGTTGGGCTAGACTCTTGTTGCATTTGAATTGACGGGGCAAGGTCTCAGATACATGCTCTACTAATACTCCAGAGCTATTGATCATCGTTATGGCTTTCTTGGCACAGTCGATCAATCCTTTATGTTTCGATATCTAATCCATTCCTAGTACTACTTCCAAACCTTTGGTTCCAAGTACTATTAGATCGGCATAAAAATCTATTCCATGGGTTCTGATAGGTACAGCCTTGCAATTTTTTCTAGCTTTGGTGGTTGAACCAGGTATTTGAACTATCATAACATGCTTCAATTTTCTTGGTTGAATCTTACTAGTGCATGCAAATTCTCCGGAAACAAACGAGTGTGATGCTCCAGAATCAAATAACACTCTTGCAAGTACTGAGTTAACAGAAAACATACCCATCATGACATCGGGTGCTTCCTGAGCTTCTTCAGCATTCATGTGGAACAAACAGCCGTTGCGGTTGAGCGAGTTCCCTGGGGCAAATATTCTTCTAGGTTGAACACGACGTTGCTACTGAGCGGGTGCATTCACATTGGTGGCTGCTGCAAGCTTTTTGGGGCACTCATTGGAGTAGTGACCCTTGACTCCACATTCAAAGCAAGTAATCTAGGACTTGTCTTTGGCTACAATAGGCACATCATTGCTTCCAGTCCTTGGGGCAGTATTGTTGTTGTTGGAATTGGGTGGTGCAGAAGTTGTTGGAGTTGCCGGGGTTATTGTTGTTTCCTCCAGTCTTCAAGTTTCCTCCGCTACGATTGGGGTAGCTTAGACGGGACATCGGGGGTGTATTGTTTCTTGGGGCATATCCTGCAGATGGGTTGGGGCGATACTTCTGGGTATTGTGGTACCCAGTCTGGTGCATCATTCTGCGCTTGCGGTTGTCATTAGCTTGGTTGATCTTCCCTTCCATCTGGATGGTGGACTCTACTAGCTCTTCTAGGTCTTCAAAACGGATGTTTACTAACACCGTCTGCATTTCATCATGCAATCCATTCAGGAATCTTTCCTTCTTCTTGGCTTCAGTGTTGATCTCATCAGGGGCATATCTAGCGAGGGACAAAAAAATTTCACGGTACTCAACTACCATCATCCTTCCTTGCTTCAGTTCCCTGAACTCATCTCTCATTCTGGTGACTAATCCTTGCGGCACATGGGTGCGGCTGAACTTGATCTTGAAAGCTTCCCATTCATCACCTGACCGTGGTTCATAGTACGGGTGCTATTCCACCAGGCTCTTGCATCTCCTGGCAGATAGTGGGTGGCAAACAGTACCTTCTCATTGGCGTCAACTCCTACGACTTCCAGATTATTCTCCATGGTTTGCAGCCAGTCATCAGCATCTAAGGGATCCTCAGATTTGTTAAAGATAGGGGGGTTGGTATTCTAAAAGTTCTTAAGCTTGGATCCATAATGATCCTGATTTCCATGGCCTTGATTATTGTGGGCCATCTGAGCTACCTGATACAAAGTGGCTAGATTGGCTTGGCGCTTGGCTCTACTAGCTTCACGGTCGGAAACTAGCATTTGCAGAATCTGCAACATCGGGTCCTGCGAAGAGCTGCTTCCTCCTTGGTTTCCACGAGTCATCTGAAGATTGAGGTAGATAATGAGATAAGAGGGAAATTTCTAAGGTTCATGGTTTTGTTTTCAAAAGCTTTAAACTTTGAGTTTGACTCAGGTTTTGCAACTAACTTCTTCTCATTCATTCATTCATTCAAGCACACAATACAAACACACACCACACACAAATGGAAAACAGATGGTTTTAAGAACCATTCTGTGAACTAAGATACAGTGGGACCGATACAACGCATTCCTATGGTAGTGATCAAGTACATCTAATCATCATCAATGAAGTCAGAATCATCATCATCGGTGTAGAAATCCATGGCATCATCCTCCAGGTAGTCGTTGACATCACTGAGGTACGAGTGAGGATCTCCCTGGATGTTTTCACCTTCTTCCTCTTCCTTTGCTTCAAGCTGGACTTCTTTCTCATGGATGGTCTTCTCGAGAGCGGCCACCTTCTTGCGAAGATGAGCGATGGTGCGATCCTTCTTCTCGCATTGACGACGAAGTGATTGGCGATCCTTGACGAGCATGGCGAGAGTATGGTTCTTCTTGGTGGCAATGGCAAGGTTGTGGTTAGCGTAGGCTCGAGCATTGTCCAATTCCTTCTGCCTATCATACAACAGGAAGTCAAGATTTTCCACCTAACGCTTCATCTCTGGGTGACTTGGAATCTCCAATGGCATTCCCATAGAATCACGCCTTGCGAAGTGTGCAAAGCGAGTTCCTTGGATCAAGTTGATGTTTTGCCCACACAGATGGGCAAGAGCTTCATGCATAGCCCTAGCTAATCCATCTAGCCAGTTGTTCTCTCGCACGGTGAATTGCATCTTCTCAGAAAGGGGTGCTTCCATCTTGCCTCTGAGATCTGCAACTATCAGCCATTGTAGATCTCCTCCTAGGTGATCCTTGAGTTGAGCCCCGAAGAATTCCAGATGCAGGCGCTCAAGGTACTCTGATAGTGCATCAAGATCCCTCTCAAAGATTAGTTGGCCTCCGTTGCCCAACTGGTAGAACTTGCAATACTGAACTTCCATCTATAAGAATTTAGGATGAGTAAGTTAGTGAAGTGATCAAGTGTGTCAAATTTTTATGTAGTAATGTAAGAATTTTTCAGGAACAAGATTTTTTTTGAAAGAATCAAGGATAAGAGTGAGAATAGGTTTTCATAAATACTCACTTCCTTTGTTTTGAAACTAAGTTTTTGTTTGGACGTCTATTCTAACTAGGGTCTCCTATGGTCAGGATGGCTCTGATACCAACTTGTCAACACCCGGATTTTTAATCCCAGATGCCTGTTATGCCATACCTCGCAATCCCAGGATTATCATTTTTGCGAGACATAATAGATTGGATATCACAATACATCATCCATTACAAACCATAATAAGGTCTTACACAAATAAGGGATCTCATGATCCAGTCTTAATACAAATCAAGCAGCGGAAAGAAACGTAGTAGGGGCTCCATCTTCAGAGTCACAGGCAATGCTGATGATGGGAGCTGATCGTAGTTGTCGTAGACGTCCTGTTGTCCATCATCCCGATAGTCCTCCTCATAGTCTGGCCACGGGAATAGCCAGGGACAAAGCCATGAGTACTCTTTAAGTACTCGCAAACTATCACTAACAAGTAAGGTGGTTCTAGTAGGAAACTTAAGCTCTAGGTTTATTTGCAAAAATCCATATTTATCTAAAACTGAGTTTAGAAGTAAAGAAAACTAAGCTACTGTTCTAACTCACTTTAAGTGGGAACCTAGTTTTCCTATTCACGGCCCTGTTGTGGTCAAGTCAAAATCATAGTTCACTTCGCAAGTCATTTTGAAAACATATGACGACGGAACAGTATGGTCACTCCAACTATCCATGACCGCGGACGCGGCTATTTGAATAGTTTGACACTCTGCAGAGGTGGTACACTTTCACCACAAAATTCTATACATCCATCAGGAATAACCATGAATCATAATACTTAGTATGCGGATAATCAATCATAACCTTTCAATTACACACTCTTGTATAGGCACCTCCCCTATGAGCTTGGCCTCCCAGCCATGGCCATCTGCCATCCTAGGCACTGCATAGGTGGACATCATCAAGAGGTAGCCTCAGCTCAAACCTCCTCCGCGAGGGAACCCATACTAATGCATATAAACTTCCGGCTAAGCCTTACCCAATTCACGTATTGTGGTTGTACAGTAAAATTGGAATGGTATCGCATCCGAACCCAACCATCAGTTTTTATAAAGGGCTAAGGCTCATGCCTCAACATTTTTATCATTAAATCCATTTGTGTTTCTCAACACATGTCAAAACATTTCAATAGAATGACTCATCATTCCAAGGTTTTCATAATCATTTTCACCAAGTATTCCCATCTAAAGTGATCAAGTTTTATGCTTAGCACTAGCCACTAAGTTAAGAGTGTTCACTAATGAGGGGTGCTAATGTTCAATCTCGGGCCATAGAATGACATCTAGTATAAGACTAGTTTTATACTCTTTATGCTATCTATACTACTTTCCAAATCCTCACAAAGCATTAACTAAAAGTAAAGAACTTTGGTAAAGTAAGAGAGTAAAGCTTGCAAGTAAAACTTAGGATGGGTATAAATAAAAATGTATAACCAAGCATGCCTAATGCATCTTGCCTAGGTTAAATCTTGCATAAATCTAGCTTGCATAGTTATGAAACTTGCAAGTGTTAGCTTGCCTTGATTGGTGAAGTGATTGAAGTTTTCTTCGTCTTCTTTGGGGTAGAACTCCTCCTCCTCGTATCCTTGGTCGGTACTATCGTCTATAAATGAATACGGGGTACACAATCACCAAACAATACTTAACTAAGTCTATTTAGCACCCTAAGGCTCACACTTGATGATCCAGCATCATCACAATCATCACATAAATTTAAGAACTAGTTTTATTTAGTTTATTTGAGAAAAGTAATTTCTACTCATTGAAATTAATTAAGATTTAATATTCTCCAATTAAAATATGGGATCATGTGGACACATGTCATCACCACATATTCTAATACATGGGAATGTGATTTAAAGAGTTGATCACATTTTCTAAAGTTTAAGATTATTATTTAATAGATTTAAAGTGACTAGAAATGCACTAATAGCATTCTTTTGGTACTAGTCCAATGTCACGGAATGCAAACCTAGATATTTTTATATATTCAGATAGATATTATCAAATGTGATTTTTGAGAGTTGGAATCAACTCAAAAGCTATTATGGTTGATTTTTAAAAAAAAATTGAAGTTGCAAAGGTCTCTGTCTTATTATTTTTTCTATAGATTATCTCTAACTCCAAATAATTTAAATCCAACGGGCTTGGATAGATAATTTAATTTCCTTTCTAGCAAAATTTGAATCATGCAATTTGGTTAAGGGAAACTCTCTGAATTGGTTTTTGAATAAGTGGAGAGAAACTAGTTTAAACCTAAATGGAAAACCATATTTGAACTCAACAGTTTTGCACTTTATGCGAGACATTTTCGTTAGCTTGTTGCCCTTAGTCTCAGTACCTTGTCGACATGTCAGTTGAGCTGCAACTGGGTCGGAGTTTTCACGCATTTGATGCTTAGGCATAGTCAGCTACTCGGGTAGTCGAGTATGAGGTACTTGTGTGTGTGGAGTCGATGGATCTTAGATTACTCAAAGAGGCACAACCCACGAGTGTGTGGAGTGCGATTGAGGTAAATAATTATCGACTCTTGGTATATGAAACTTAGATTTACTTGTTGTCGATGAGGTGAGCATAATCAACATGGCGGCGAGTCTCGTGGTGTTTAGCCAAAAATATTCAACGCTACTGATGTGTATCAGATGCGGCGGATGAGTATTCGAGGTGGAGTTCAAGAGCCAATGCAGAGAACCGGAGTCGAAGCGGCAACGGGTCACCAAAGCCGTTGGTGGCAGCGATTTGCTGCAAAAAAAGACCGTTGTGGGTCACTGCACCTAAAGACCATAGAAGGTCCCTGGCGGAAGGAGTCGACGTGGTAGCGGGTGGCCGAAGCCGAAGACCATAGAGCGTCGGCGGCGGAAGGAGTCGACGTGGTAGCAGTCGCCAATGTTGATGACTATAGCGGGTCGCCCCAGCCAAAGACCGTAGCAGGTCGCCAGCAGAAGGAGTTGATGTGGTAGCGGGTCGCCGAAGCCAAAGACCGTAGTAGGTCGTCATCGACGGAAGGAGTCGATGTGGTAGTGGGTTGCCGATGTCGAAGATTAGCGGGTCGCCACAACTGAAGATGGCAGTAGGTCGCACGACTGAGTTGGTGCAGCCCCTAGGCGTAGAGTCAACGTGGTCGGATGTAGTCGTCGCAACAAGGCCTTCGGAGTGGACATGTAGTTGATGTAGCAGTTGGACTCGATGCGGCGGTTGAGTCGATATTGTGTCGGCACAGATCTGTTCCTCGGAAGCTGACGGAGCCAAAACAGATCTGACCGCTCCGATCATTGAGTTGCTGCTTGGTGAAGAGGGAGCCTCCGAATTCATGAATCTATCGCCTAAATTTTCCACAGATGACGCCAATTGACGAGAGGTAATCTTGGAAATATCCATTGTTATGGACTTGAGTTTCAGGGAAAAGGGGTGCGATGGTGATTTTGTTGGCTTATCACACAAACAAGGGAGCCATGATTACCCAGGTTCGGGCCCTCATAGAAGAAACCCTACTTCCTGCTTGTCTGATCTTTATTGATGGAGAGTACAAAATCACCGCGTTGTTAGATGCGATCTAGCTTATAATGGGATGCTATGAGTAGATTCATGTTCTAGATCTATTGTGTCTATAGTGGCCCTCTTTGTTGGCCCCTCCTAGCATTTATATATGGAAATGGTAGGTCTCAGGTACCGGTCCGAGTAGGTTACAAGTTGGTGTTTATGTAGAGTCTAATCTTGAACTTTTCTTGTCTTGTGTGCTTGGAGTTGGTGTCCTTATAGGCTTCGTATTAGTCGAACCATCATGGGTTTAATGGATCTTTGGTATATCTTCATGTGGGCCTTCTGTTGAGCTGCACGGTATATACCAATAGTGGGCACCCGAAGGGTCATTCCTATGTCACTTGGAGTCGCACAAGAAAAGAATCCCAATGAAATGGGAAAGAAAAGAAAAAAATAGAAAAATATAAGGAGTCATAATTGGTACCGGCCTGGACCATACCGTGCACCCGTACCCGATACCGGAAGGAAAAAATTTCCTACTTCATACGTTGGTAAAACTTTCCGAAACTTCGGTATGAGCAGGTTCACTCCATGCCATCTTCCCGTACAGGAGGTTACTGACTTCCAATATCCGTAGAATTTTTTAACAAACAAAAAAAACAAGACAAAGGGGTCAAAAGGACACGTATGGGGTGTTCCACCCATACTGCCCGGTTGTACCACTTCTACGAAAGAAAGGAAAAATGGCGAATTGAGTATCAGAGAGTTAATGAGCACTGTTACGAGCGCGTGCGGTCATACAACCCGCCCAAGTACGACACCCTCGCCGCATTATGGATCGAGAGAAAGGAGAGGAGCATACCCATATGTAGACTATGGAGAGAGGGAACCAAAATGATGGAATATATATGCACGGTATAAAAGAGGAAAAGCTCGGAGACCATGCCACACGGTGGTACGATGTACTTGCTCCGTTCAGAAATATAAGACATTTTACCTTTGTGAAATAAATGTATCTAGACATTTTTTAGTGTATAGGTTCAATTCAAATCTATGTGAAGCTATACACTAAAAGAGATCTAGATACATTCGATTCACAAAGATAAAACGCCTTATATTTCTGAACGAAGGGAGTACGTGTGTATAGCGTGTTTACGTTCCGATTGTAACTTCACACGTGACAAACCGTGGTCTCTCAATAAAATCGGTTCCAGAGGATACTTGCATAGCATAGGGCTGCATACTCGTATACAACTTCCGTATATGAGAGCCATTCTCCCGCGCAACGGTGGCTCACTGCAGGGTCTCACCGTGAGAACCCATAGCTGCCGCGAGAACCCGTGGATGGCGAGGGTTTTTGCTGCCAGCTCGCCTGTCAGTCACGAGAACCACGGAGGACGATGTTTTCTGCTGCCATGTCAGCCTTTGGATGGTCCCGTGGCCTGGCAGTTATGGAGCGTCTGTATCCATCCAAATTCCTCTTGTCAAACGCAATAACCTTCCCACGTCCGCTGATGCGTGACCCAGGAGACAGTGTGCGGCCCACCGTCTGGTGACTCAAGGCAGGAAAGAGAGCACTACCTCTAGACAATAAAGAATCCCAGGATGCGGGTCCCACCTCCCTGGTAGAGATGAGCTTCGTCATGACGACGTTGCAAGTCCACCTCGTCATCCATCACATGGTCGAAAAGAATCGGGGGGTGTGTATAGTAGAATGGGCCAAAACTTTCATACGCTATTATTTACTCTGATATTTGGTCTTTTAATGTGTTGAAATAGTAATTGGACAAAAATAAATCTCCTACGCAAAAGCTTTTCGGACGCTCCAGATTTGCACCCACAAATCACCTACAAATCCGAATGCTCTGGCCAAATGGACAAACCCGGACGTCTCAGCCTAGCTAAGACAACTGTTGTTTTAACTATCTCTAACCCTTGGAGTAGATTCGTCCTAGAAACTGTCACCAATCTTGTCAGTACGTGTGGATAAAACTGGGCGGCTCGGCCTGCTAGAACCAGTTCGTATGAGAAACCGTCTCCTAGACCGCCATCGGTTAATTATTACAACCGTCTCCGGAAATAATATTTTTGGAGGTTGTCCTTAATATGAACTGTCTGTGGAAATGTTTCTGGTTTCGATTGGGCCAGACGCTTTATAGAAACTAATTTATCAGCAAATATCATGTGGAGAAGGAAGCCAAAATAGTTGTCGGCCCATGTACGAAAACCATCTCTGGAAGTGGATTATGTAGTAGTGTATGCTATAGGCCCATTGTAGGTCTCGTCATTCATCAAAGCACGAAGATCACATGCACAGCTGAGAAAGTTGTTCGACATATACTAGTTCAGCCTTGAATTTGGTGAAGATGCAATGAAGATAATCAAAGAGAAAACAATGAGCATGATGGTAAGAGTATTGGGCATGTGGCAGAGCAAGGCGAAAAACCTTATGGATAAAGATTTTGAGACCATTGTAAGAACATATGGCCTCAAATACAAGAGTCGGACTAGCAGCAGTTCATTGACTCGGTCTAGAAGTAGATGATCTCCATCAGCCATCTACCTTTTTTTGACTACACACCTGATGTCCCTTAATAGATAATAACAAGAAATGTCTCGTGTTTCTTTATTTTTATATAATTAAGTTGTTCATGACTCGTTATAATCTGTCAATAATTGTCTTTTTGAAAGCATACAAATACATAAAATTGTCTTGTGTGCATGTTCTTTATGGTTGATATGCTTAAAACTTTCCTTTTGCCCTACTTTGAAAGTTTAACAATTTGCAATGCATGTTTCATAGGACTAGTATGCACTGCTCTTTTGATTAAAAACAAATGTTCTTTCAATCTACCTAATGCATCTATGCACAATGATCAGATGTCATACAATGTTGTTGATTCTGCGATTTCTTTCCAAGCTTAAATACGTGCACACATATTTTTGTATTACCAATCCATCTGTGCACCATAATGATCTAATATCATACTTTTCTTTTATCATGTCTCAAAATTTCTATTCTGAACAATTGTCTAGTTCATGTGAAGCATGTTCTTACTTGTTATCTCTACACACTTAATATTATCTTTACACGCCATGTGTATCGATTGTTATGCATCTTACCATATTGACCTAACTACTTGTATTCTCATTGCTTACATATTTTGAGAAGGGAGTTAATTATATATACCATAATCCTTTTCTGTTTTGCTTTCACTAGTGATGCCATGGGGAGATGTGTAATATCAGGATATCAGCCATGTGAAGATGAGGATTCTTGTTCTATTTTGCTTTCACCAATGATTCCTTAGGAAGATGAGTAATATTAGGACATAATCCATGTGAAGATGAGTATTCTTATTCTATTTTTCTTATAGCAGTGACCCTAAAAGAAGACCAGGATCTCTTTTATATGATATTATTATGCAGACCTATGAACTTGATGAACTGCAATCATCTGAAACTGATATTTTGATCTTCCCTTGATGTTTTCCTTCCTTTCTTATGTTGAGCAATTATGCTGCAAATGGGGACTTCTGTATGTATGCAATGTCTGGTTTTGTACATACCCTATCCTAGATTGTATTTAAATGGTGATTACATGTATTTATTTATTTTATTTCTAAAATCTTAACCAGTGACGAGCCCAAGAAAAAAATATGCGTTGGTGCTTCAAACAATAGGGTGAAAAACATAAAGTGGATTTCTCATCACCATTTAAACTATCAAAGACAACTAGAGAAAATAGAATATCTCGGTGCTAATCTATTAATGACAACATGATATAAAATCTACTAGTCAAGGGTGAATGTTCAATGACATGCAACCCATGACTAGTAAATCAGCACTATGATACAAATGGTTGTTTGTTTTAAATAAAGTACATCACATGAACACTAAAAATGATGGTCAGTTTTCAAAGAAACACTACAAATGACGGCCATATGTTATGCATACCATCACCCATAGCATAATGCTCACGGATATATATTGTGCACACATCGTTGGAATGTCACTGGTTAGCCATTTCTCGTCGATTGGATACCCGCATCTCGTCGGCTGGAGTACCTGCGTAGACGGGTGAAAATCAATTTGTTTGTCACCGCTAGTAGTTCGGACAATAAATTGTACTACATACGTCCGTAGTAAGGTGTTACCAGTGAGTGTATACTGTCGGCGAACGCTTATATCATCGGTGTAGTTGATACTTGGCCTGCCACTTCTAAGTTTTTTTACAGTAGTGACCATTCCTGATAGTTGAGGGAGGATGACCCTGCACTGCCTCAATGTCAGATGGGTGGGAGATTGTAGGCTCTCTCCATGTGAGAAGGCCCATGATCGGCATTTTGCGCTCCCGGGCTGGGGTTACTTGACTAGGAGCCACATATATGTTCGTACCACCACCGCATCAGATACCATGTCATCACGAGGACCACCTCTTCGCGAGCCCTCCATCACTATAGGAAACCAGCGGTGTGCCGAGGGCCAGCTGCCCGCGGCGTAGCCCCCTCGGCACAATGCCTTGTCGACACACGTAGTTTTGGCTGTCGGCACAGAAATTGTCATTGGCATAGGCTACGCCAATCGTTTTTCCCTCGACATAGCCCTGTCGACATAGCCTAGCGGCCGGTTGTAAAAAAATAATTTTTTAATCTTTGAATTGTTACACTCGTTAATCTCTCACTCGGAATATCTTTAACGCTAATTACACTTAATCTTCGGTAAAATTGCAGTCTTTGTCAAACTTATCGGTCGGTTACCCATCCTCACACTACTCTACCCAACACGTTTGACATCTTCCTTCCAGATGAGTTTCCGTGAAGCAATTTGTACCTTGTTGTTAATATAATCATATCAATCCTATTAACTCTTATATTACTATGTCACACATTTTTATTTTTTGAAATTATAGACAATTATTTAAGTAAACAACAATGAATAAGTTATAATATTATTGAATTCAAATAAAAATACAATGATTTGACTTTTTTGTATTTTTTGATTTAATATGGAATAATTAATATCTTTAAATCCGTAAATCGGAATTCGACAAATAATTTGTCTAACTCAATCAAAAAAATGAGAGTAATCCAAATATTATATCCATATATCTTATCACAAACTATGTCGTCATTCTAGCTATAATTTCTTTTGTTTGTTTCAAACTATGGCCAAAACGACGGGCATGAGATTCTTAGCTTGGGGTTGAGCCTGGCTAAACTTGAAGTGGATCTCTGATGAAATAGCATATTGCAAACTTAAAAATGAATTTTTCTAAAAAATCATGAGCATTAGATCATATACATGTCATGAATTTGTCTTGTTCATGAGGGGTGGACGGAAAGGTTTAAGATATCCTGGTTGGGAAATTGTCCATGTAAGATGGTCTGGTATTTTTGAAAAATGGGATAGTATTAATGTAAAACTTTCATTTGATGGTTGCTTCACAACATACCCCATTTTTTGGTACTCGGAAAATAAAAAATAGCTTTTTGGTGCGATGAAAAGGAAAACTTACTCCTGCAAGATTGTAAACCATCCCAAGATGCACATGTGTGCATAATATGAGAACATTATCACAAACTAACCCGCGGTTCTAGCCATAACATTGGTTGTTTGGCCTAAAAGTCATAAAACCTCGAACATGATAGCTCACTCTGAGAAGGTTTTTTGTGATATTTACAATATTCCAAGTCTAATATTTTTCTTTGCAACTATATCACATAATATGACATCACGCGAAGGTTTTACATTCTTTGGATCGTTGTTGAATTTCTTATGCCCATTTCAAACTATATGTAACGTTTTTTATGTTTTAGTTAATTTTTATTTACAAATGTGTAATATTTAAGTGTAGATAGATAGATTTTATTTTTACAAATTTTGATATATTATTTGTAGTTTTTTGAATTAGGATGATTTAGTTATGATTTAAAATTAATATGGTAAAAGAGAAAGTAGCTATGCTGAGGGCATTGCCGCCAGCACATCAATCCTTACGCTGATGGCAAGCTTTGTGGGGTTCCTCGCTCGTGGTCTACGCCGACAACCCCGACATTTCGCCTTCAACATAGCCTTTGGCCCTCGAAGCCTTTGTGTTTTCCTGTAGCGCCCGCCCAAGATGAGTGTGTCCAGGTGTGCCATGCAAATGATAAGCGTATCAGGGTCTGGCGCATGAAATAAACCGCTCCCATTACCTTCGGATACTCAAGAAAATATCCAACCAAGTATGTATACCTGAAACCCCTTCGTATATCCTCGCCTCGAGCGAGCCTCCAAGCCAGCTTCAGGGGCTGATCACCCTCATGCCAGCAATGAGTTATATGTCGCCATTACTCTTTTGCGCATAGTCTTTTTAGTTGCGAATTGATAGGATGAGTCAGCATACTGGCATTAGAAACAAAATGGGAAAACAAGCAAGGTCCCAAGAAACTTTTGGGGTGACCCCCTTCCTTTTAGCTAACCTCTCTTTTTTACAACAAAACTTTTGCAGGAATAGGATGCAAAGAAAGGTTCTAGACTCTTAAACTCCCGACGTCCCAAAAACATCGGTGGCCTCATGGAGTAGGGAAGTGCCTTGCAAAGTCCTCGAACCGCCCGGAGAGCCTCTCATGCATTACACAGAGGAACTTCATCGCACCCAGTTCTTCCTCCTACAAGGTACTAGATCATGCATCAGAAGAAATTGGTTAGGCCTAGGGGGTCCGTCAGCAGCAACTACGCCAACGCTTGCCGACACTACAAGCACAAGGAAGAAGCAAGGTATTCTACTTTCCAGGAGGGCCGCATTAAGCTCATCCCGGAGCTTTGTCAAGCGCATGTTCTTGGCATCCTTGTCATGGAGTGCCTTTGGCACAGATATGCACTTTCACTTGTGATGGCGGGCCACCAGTTAAACTCTCACCTCTCGGGCGGTGCGATCTATTCAAGCAGCTAACTCTCCAAGGTCTTCCACACTCCCTAGGGTGGACTCGGCTTCATCCCGATCGGTGGAAGGTTTTCTTTCCTTTGCCACCTGACGAGGGGTTAACTCATCAATGCCCATCGCAGATGGACTTAGGTTCGAGGAAGTGGGGAGCACTGGAGGCATCGATCGGCTAGCAAACAAGCACACAGGTATGCAAGGTTTACCTAGGTTCAGGCCTCGTAGAGGACCCTACTCCTCTTATCGGCTCTTGGAATTATCGAAGGAGTCGAAAGTTACAGGGGGTGCGCAAATGTAATCTGGCGATGGTATGGAAACTAGGGTTGTGATTGTCCTTCTCGCTGCCCCCTCCTAGCCTTTATATAGATAGGCTAGGTCTCAGGATAGAAGGCCGAGTTGGTTACATATTAGGGTTTTCCCTTTTCAACATCTATCTTAAGTTTGTCATGTACTGCAAGCAGTCGGAGTCTCCCGGGTCACCTGAATCTTGGCTGGGCCTTAGCAACGTCATGGGATTCTTCAATGCTGGACCATATATGCCAAGCTCAAGTACCCGTATGGTGTGCCCATGTCAGTAGCTCCTGAGTGTCTGGTTGAATCACAGAGTCGAGTGGAGACTTATGAAGCCTTCGAGTACATAGTCGAGCATGCTTTCGAGTGCTCTAATTTGAATCATAGGGATTATCGATATACGTGCCTAATTCATCCGATGTATCAGGATCAGTTAATTGCCTTAGGGCAAAACAACGCAATCTACTCAAACTCGAGTCTCCAAACTCGAATTCGGAAGAGTGCTGGCGTAATTCGACTCAGGTCGTGGAGGTCTTATAGAGTTGAATCCCAGTGTATAAGTGTGAGCACTCGACGTGTCCGTCAAGGCTTATTTCATCGTGCCTGCAGGCATGGATTATGTCTGGTAGAATGCAGCAGGTGCGTTGCTAGGCCTTCTTAGGGTCTTATATTCACACTGCAAGCATGGCATCAGAATTTTGTCTTCGTGGAGATGATTCGGGTGACCCAGGAGACGTAGTCTCTTTGTAGAGAAAATATGAGGCGGAGTCACCAAAGCTTTCGAGTGTGGACGTAGTCAACACACAGTTATGTATAAGAAAAGATCATAGGGTGCGCGACTAGCGCTCCCTATGGGAGTAGCCTCTGAGTGCCTATTCGAGTCGTAGACTCGAGTGGGGACTATAAGTATTTTGCGACTACTATCATCTTTTGCTTGTTTCAGTCGAATATGCTTTTAGCGCTCCCTATGGGAGTAACCCTGGGGCCACACTCGAATCTTTGATTCGAGTGAAGGGTTTTAAGAGAAAATACATTGTCATAATGCTTGGAGGTCTATATAGTTCATCGGGTGCGCGGCCAGCGCTCCTGTTAGGAGTAGCCCCCGAGTGCTTGGTCGAGTCGAAGACTCGAGTAAGGAGTAGTTTAGTCATAAGATGTTCCTGCTTGAGTTAAATGACATCAATGATGACGATGAGATGAGCTCAGTTGCCTGCGTGAGCGGTTTTGACGGGACATGACGAAAAAGTGGGTCCCATTTTTGACTTGGATTTGACCAGGCGTGCGTAATCTTTGGTTTTAACTGTGTCTCCTTGATTCTCGCACGTAATGAGAGGAGTGGAGCGACAGTTCGTGGTTTACACTGCCATGCGTCGATGTTGATTTGTGCCATGCGCTGGCTGGTTTCCTCCTAGCCATTGGATGGCATCTTCGGTGAGGTCAAGTAGGGATCTGCTGTGCGGTAATTTCCCCACAACTCATCTTCTTCCTCGCGCACTGCCTCCATTGCCGCTCCTCGCTGTTCCATTGCTTGCACCCTCTTGTGGCACTAGACGGTCTTCGCACTTTTCCCAGCTACTTTATGTGCTCCCACCGCAAGCGCCAGATGGGGACGAAGAAGGGTGCTTCTGCCGCTAGATCTGCGACCACCACTGTTGCGGCCAAGAAGAAGGGTGCCACCACCACGGGCACCAGCACTGCCGCCACGGCTGAGGCATGCGCGTCACGAATGGTCGTGGTGGCCAACCACCATCAAGGGCACATAGCTCTTCAACCAATGCCAAGATGGTGCTCTCCCCGCTGCGGAAGATGACTGCCGAATTCTTGGGATAAGGTAATCCCCAGTCCCCCCGCTGGATTTCGGGTGATGTTCCTCGCGTTTATCATTCGTGGCCTTTCTCTCCCCTTCACAAGTTTTTGAGGGGGTTGCTCTGCTTCTACGGGCTCTAGCTGCACCAGCTGACCCCAAACTCCATCCTTCATATCGCTTGCTTCATTACCCTCTGCGAGTGTTGGCTCGTAATCGAGTCACACTTTGGTCTCTTCAAAACACTTTTCAAAATCAAACGCCAGTCGGGCTCTAGGTCGGTAGTCTATGATATAGGAGGCTGCGAGATCCATGTCAACTCCAATGTCACATATTTTTCCATCAACTTCAATGCGTCTATCCAAGGGTGGAGGGAGAAGTGATTCTACATTCACGACCAGAAGGTTGATGAAGAACACTACGGACTCGCGCCTTTTGATCTGGTGGTAGAATGCAAGAGAAGGAGGTCGTGGAAGAACACTGTGATTCCCGACGAAGCCGAGGAAACAGAGACTCTATACCAACGTGTCTGTGAGCTTGAAAACCACATATGCAAGGAAATAGGCGGCGCAGATCTCATTCGCACTTGGATGCACTATCGAGTGCAGCCGCTACAGCTAGGGTGCATCCAATGTGCTGCTAGACTAGTGCTGATGATGTGACTCGCATCTCGTGAGAGAGCATCTCTTCGGGCAAAGTAGATAGGAGGTTTCGATTGCTGACCAAGTACACCGCGAAAGCAGAACTCCCGGGTGACTTTGTCGTGCCTCCCTTCTATTCGAGTCATCCTCCGCCTGAGGTGGATTTCTCTTAAAGTCTTCATGTTTTTCAATTGCCTACTAGGTGTCTTTTATACTGATGTTTGGTCCTGGTTTCAAGATTGGAAGGTGAGCACTATGTTACCTCCTCAGCCTAAGGGAGTGATTCCTTGTGAAGCCAGAGAGGAGGACGATTCAGGCTCCACTGTCCCCGTGGAGGAGGAACGCGAAGCCCCTGAGTCTGGCGGAACTCGCAAGTGCTCCCGAAGCAAGGACCCGGATGCCTCATCGCCGACGATGCCGGAGGGTCCTCCTACTGTAGTAGAGGAGCCGATTCCTGCCGTGCCTATGCGCGCCATGGCTCCTCCTTCGCAGAAGAAGTTGAGGATACCAAAGGAGGCCTTTGAGGACTCCTTTTACCTCGACAATTTTGATGGCTATGTTTTTATATTCTTGCGAGTTCGTCTTGTTCTCCCGAAATCTATTATTCTGAGGGAGTTCTAGATACTCTTGCAGTCAAACGGCGTCGTCATCGTCTAATGATTGTCACTTTGTCAAGGAGACTGGAGTCGCGGACTCGAAATAGAAGGAGGTGGTCGCACGATCTCCTTCTCCTCCGGTGGAGGCCCACTCCGGTGCCAATTCTTTGAGTTCCCCCCATGCTTGGGGCACCAGATGGTTGCTCAGATGTCAGGAAACTTTGGAGTCCCTGGAGGAACATGTGAGTTTTTTCTTGACGCTGGCAGTCGAATTTGGGTTAATGCTCACGCTTTTTCTTTTTGTAGCATGTCTTAAAGGAATCTACTTGCCTCGTTGAGCAGATTATTTCCTTGGGTCACCAGGATGCTTTGCTGGAAACCCATCATCGTGCCTTCGAAGGTTAGTTTTATATTTTTTCTCCGTTCTGCTTGTGTAGATTCAGGTGAGCTCAATTTTTGTCATTTATCCTTTGTAGGTGAGCATAATGAGCTTCTTCGCCGCGTCGATTCCCCCCAAAAGGGTCTTGTCGCCACAGAGAAAAAGCGCGACGAGGCACTCCAAGCCATGGAACGCTCTGCCCAGGAGTCGAAGACTCGTGAGGAGAACCTTCTGGTAGCTATGGCTGACAGGGAAAAGGTGTTCATAGAACAGCTTTTCTATGTTGCTAAGGCACTCTCGGGTGAGATACTGCATTATTTTATTTGTTGTGTACTTTGCCCGTTCATCGTTGTACTCATGTGTAATTTTTGCAGATGCTGCTGGCGTGCATTTCGACGCCCAGGCTTTGGCCCGCTCAGATGCATTGGTCCGTGCTGTGGCCGCAGTTGAAGACTACAGTGTCTCCGTCAAGGACTCACTCGAGAAGGCCAAGGGCGTGCTTGGTCATCTTCGAGAGGAGATGGTACCCAAGGCCAAGTTGATCGAGGATCTCGATGGCTTGGTGGAATCCTTCAATGGAGGCGTGCTCATGGATTTCTAGAATGCTCAGAGGGGTGTTGGAGAGACCATGGGACTTGCCATGGTGCAAGCTCACGGCATTGATCTTAACCCCAGCAGGATCTCGTCGGCTATGCGGGGTCACTGCGGATGGCCAGCAGGTAGTGTTTGCTCCCTTTGCCACTAGTTGCAATAAATATGGGCCTCGGCTCATTGAAACACTCGCCAAGTATTCGGCAGAGCTGAGGCGATTGAAGACGGCGAAAGTCATGACATCAAAGGTTGTAGTCAAGAAGACTGTGGTGTCGGAGACTGCCACAGACTCGAGGAAGCCCCCAAGTGCCAACACCTACCTATAGTCTACTGTTTAATCGCCTTTTTGTAATAGTCTAGCTTCTCCCTTTTGAATTGTACCTTGTGGGGGTGCCCCTTTTAAGACTTGATGAACCTTGATGTTGATGGGTTCGTAGCATGGAAAACAAAAAAATTCTACCGCAAGAACGAACAAAACCTAGATCTAATCTAGATAAAAGCCAAGATCTAATCTATTAGACATGAGCAACGAGATAGATGGGAACTAACCCTCGTAGATCCGAAAGCGTTAACGAGATTAGATCTCGTGGTTGATGTAGTCGATCACTTGCCGATCTCAAGATCGTGTGGACGATCCTTCCGGCATCGCGTTCCAGCAGCGCTTCCGCCTTCGGTCAAGTTGACGATCCTTCTGGCGCCATGATTCGGCAGCGCTTCCACAGTCGGTCACACGTGCGAAGTCGAAGCAGACCTTCCTCTCCCCGTTCCAGCGAGCAGCGGAGGTAGTAGATCTTCTCCACGGAATCCCAGCAGCACGACGGCGTGGTGGTGGTGGTGGAGTAGAGAATTCTGCAGGGCTTCGCCTATGCCTGTGCAGAATATGGTGGAGGAGAGAGGCGGCAGAGATTGGACGTTATGAGAGCGTTAGAGGAGGGGGCGCCCCTGCCCCTCTATTTAAAGAGGGGAGGGCGCGCCAGGGAAGGGGAGTCCTTGTAGGACTCCCCTCCTATGGGGCCGGCGGGTTGGGGAGGTGAGGAGGAATCCTCCTCCCCCACGACTCCTTATCTTGACCCAACAGGACTCCTTGATCCCTATCTTGATTTTCAAGCAAACTCCAAGATATCTTCTAGAACCTTCCGGAACATTCCGAAACCTTCTAGAATCCTCATACAAACACTCCGGAACATTTCCTATCTCATAAAATGATCTCCTATATAAGAATCTTATTCTCCGGACCATTCCGGATCTCCTCGTGATGTCCCGGATCCATTCCGAGACTCCGAACAACATTCGGTCTCCAACGCACATTCCATATCTAATTAAAACAACTTCGAACCTTAAGTGTGTCACCCTACGGTTCGTGAATATGTAGACATGATAGAGACACATCTACTATCAATAACCATCAGCGGGACCTGGGGACCTGGAGATCCATAATGGCTCCCACATACTCAACGATGACTTCGCGATCGATTGAACCACTTACATACGAAACTAATTCCCTTTGTCTCACGATACTATACTTATCCGAGGTTTGATCGTCGGTATCTCCATACCTAGTTCTACCTCGTTACTGATAAGTACTCTTTACTCGTTCCGTGATATGTCATCCCTTGTGACCTAGTCACATGCTTGCAAGCTAACTAGATGACATTCCACCGAGAGGGCCCAGAGCATATCTATCCGTCATATGGATGGACAAATCCCAATCTTGGTTCATGAGCTTCAACACATACTTTCAGAATACCCAATGACACTTTTATAACCACCCAGTTACGAAGCGGCGTTTGATGTCATCAAAGTATTCATCCAGTGATGGTGATTAACATAACCTCATGGTCGAAGGAATAGGTTACTATGTGTTTGAAAGCTTACAGCAATACGAACTTAATGACTTGATCTTATGCTACGCTTACTATGGGTGTGTGTGTCCATCACATCATTCTCCTAATGATATGACCTTGTTATTAATCACATCCTAATGTCCATGATCAGGAAACCATAATCATCAATTAATCAACAAGCTAGTTCAACAAGAGGCTTACTAGGGACTCTCTTATGTTTACAAAACACACATGTATTAGTGTTTCCTAATAATACAATTATAGCATGGGATGTAAACATTCATCATAAACACAAAGATATAATAATAATCACTTTTATTATTGCCTCTTGGGCATATCTCCAACAGATGTTTCTTCTACTGGTATTTATTTATGAATGGTTATTTGCCTCTTTCTCTGGTTGTAATAGGGTCCTTTGAGTGATCCGCCCGACTCACCTCCTACCGATGAAATTGTGGCG
The DNA here is from genome assembly GCA_910589775.1 of Avena eriantha. Classification (NCBI taxonomy): domain Eukaryota; kingdom Viridiplantae; phylum Streptophyta; class Magnoliopsida; order Poales; family Poaceae; genus Avena; species Avena eriantha. The sequence goes on along the minus strand of OU342743.1, from coordinate 317,697,474 downwards.
TGGACACATTCAAAGGTGGAGGATTTGTCACTGCTCTCGTGACTGGGTGACCGCGTAAAACATTTGGAGCAAGAGATGCCCATGATCCGCAGTAATGCGGACGTGTGGAAGTCGAAGTCTGAAAAAGCCAGTGCGCGCGAGAAGTACCTTCTGGACGAGATGGCTCAGCTGAATGAGCAATTTAAGTGTTAGTTCTCTAGCTTCTTATCCTTTCTTCAACATTCATAGCGCCGCTTTATATTTATGCTTTGCACTGCTTTTTGCAGTTGTTAGCACTCGTCATCCGCAGGATGAGAGGGATTGAGACGCCATTCGACTGAACTGCTTAACCTAAGAGCAGCTAGAAGCTAGTGGGTATTTTTGGGTTGATTGCGATCGCTCAGTCACGTTAGCGACGTTGTAGGACCGTGCATCGCAGGTGCTGCTTTACTTGAAGAAGTCGCATTCGTGCCTCAAGCATATTTTCCGGGCGATGTTCCCCTTGGATGTGGTGCCTTCAAGCTTGCTAGCTTTACTGAAGAAGTTTCAAGATGTCAGCATGGTCAGCGAATGTGTGCATCAACAGGTAGTTGCGGGCGCCAAGGCTGCATTGGCACTTGTTCGCCTACATCGGCCTGATGTGGATTTTGCAGCTGTTGACACTAGACCGCCCGCCTTCGCTAGAAGGGATGGCATGGAACATGCTGCCACATTATCAGGCAGTTGATCAGCCAGCCGAAGATATCATCGAGTTCTTCGAAGAATGTACAAATTTTCTCCTTTTACGTCAGTAGAGTAGCATGTCACTGCACATAGATGCATAGGTGTTCTAACATTCATATAAGTGTGTCGGGTGTTTTTGTTACTCGTTTATATGTAAATGCGTGCTAGCTTGTATATTTTTTGAGTATTTTGTACTCTGCAGTTCCTTTTCGTTAGCCTGACATATATTCATCTCAGCACCTTGTCAACCTGTCAAGTGTGTTGCAGCTGGGTTGATTTTACCAATGGTTCGATTGATAGTGCGGCAGCTACTTAGGATACTGTGCTATTCATGTAACGAGGTAGAGACGGTGGCGCAGCCCCCGAGTGATGCAATTGTAAGTAAAATAGAAACACAAAGTTGGGGGGACTTAGCTTTATCTATTCACAGAATATCATGAGGTGCAATATATATCTAGATCATCCCAAGCAATTCCCAAATAACAAGAAATCAAAAAGAATAAAATAAGGAAATGGTCATTTGTGCCATTTTAACTAACTAACCTACTTTGGCTATTCCTAGAACTCAAATCTTAATAGAAACAATTATGGTTCTTTGCACCCCTTGCTAGTACAAGTAGTGATGTGCCAAGGCCCACTTTGTTTCATCCCAAAAACTTTCAAACACTAAATTTAAATGACATTTGAAAATTGAATGTAGTTCATATGTATAGATCACACTTATTCAAAAACCACTCAGATGAACTCCATTTTTAAATCCCAAGCAAACCTAGATGCTTAAGCATAAGTTACATCACTCCACCAAAAATCAGCTCAAAATTCAAAGATTTTGTTCATGTGACCATTTGATCGAACACCTTGTTAGTAGAATCATTATGGCCTAATTATTATTGTTTTGGAGCTAATCTTGTTGAGCCATTTGGTGTGTATTGATCATCCTTGTCTCCTCGGCTCAACCAGACCAAAACCAACCCTATCTCTAGCCCCTGGCGCCAGTGCCATGCCGCCCGACGCCATGCTCGCCCGCCAAGTGTGCACAAGGCGCAGGAGACCACCAGCCCCTCTCCGCCGCTCCAGGGAGTTAGGTGCCACCCTACTGCCGCCCACGGTCCACCCCTCGATCGACCCCAGCCCCTGGACCACTCCCTAGCAGTGCCGCCCTTTCTCTCTGCATGCATCAAGAGCGCGCCATATCCCGCACGCCGCTCCGCCTCGACCCCAACAACCCACCAGACATGGGCGTGCACCACCACGCGACCCACAGTCGCCGGGCGCCGCGTCGAGCACCGCCTCTGTCTCCCAGAGTGCGGGAAGCTCCCGACCATATGCCACCTCCCCTAGTCGTGCCATTGCGTCGTAGCTGACCGCCAGTAGACCACCCACCGTCCGCCTACCTTGCCACGCCTATAGCCCCTGTGTTTCGCCGTCACTGACGAGCCACGCCCACACCTCTCTGTCTCACCGTCGAACCTATATAAGGAGGCCACCCCCAACCTCATTCTCCACACCATTCCACTCCCCTCTCTCCATTGACCATTTCCCCTCTCTCGCCAAGCCGCTCAAGCTGCCGTTCGCCGGAATTGCACCGGAGGAGCCCGCTGTAGAGGAGGAGACGCTGTCGTCGGTTCCGTCCACCTCAGCCCCTGCCGTGACCTCGCCTGAGTCCGTCGTCGCCGTCCAGTTCGATCGCCCGCCTTGCGCACTAGCTGGAGTCCTGGTACGTCCCTAGTAGACCCCCACCGTCTGTTTAGGGTTTGGTCTCACTGGAGACGAGTCCGTCGTCGATGACGACTGTGAGCCAGTGATCCGCGTTATAATCGTGTGGCCCAGATCGCTAGATACCATTTCAGGTTTTAAGTCTCGCTGACAAGCAGGACCAACCTGTCAGCCGCCCTCTGCGCCGCTGAGCGTCACTGGGCTGGCTCATTTCATTTCCCGCGCTGACCTAGTAATTCAAATTAGGATTTTTCTATTTAGGTTTAAACTCAATTATGTCCCTTTGTTTAAAAATCAATTCAGGAAGATTTACTGAACCAAATTGAGTGATTCCAATTTTGTTGAAAAGCTTCTGAAAAGATCTATCTAAGCCCATTGGATTTAATTTATTTAGAGTTAGAGATCTCTCCTAGTAAAAATAACAAGACAGAAGCTTTTGCACATTCAATTTTTTTTATAAAATAAACCATAATAGCTTTTGAGTTGATTTCAACTCTCAAAAATCACATTTAACCATACGTATCTGAATATGTAATATTATTAAGGTTTACATGCAGTGACTTTGGAGTAGTACCAAAATAATGCTATATAGGTATTTCTAGTCACCTTAAATCATTAAATCTTAAACTTAAACTTATTAAAATGTGATCCAACCTTTAAATCACATTCCCATATGTTAGATTATGTGATGATGACATGTGTCCACATGATCCCATATTTTAATTGGAGAATATTAAATCTTAATTATTTTTCAATGAGTAGAAATTACTTTTCTCAAATAAAAAGAATGAAGTTAATTAATTCAACCTTGTGATGCTTGTGATGATAATAGATCATCAAATGTGTGCGTTAGTATGCTAAGTAGACTAGTTAAGTATTGTGTGGTGATTGTGTATCCCGTATGTATTTATTGACGATAGTACCGACCAAGCTTACGAGGAGGAGGAGTTCTACCAAGAGGAGGAGGAAGAAAACTTCAACCACTGCACCAATCAGGGCAAGCTATTGTTATCAAGCTAGCACTAAGCAAGCCATCATTAACAATGCAAGCTAACCCTTGCAAGCTAGATAACCTATGCAAAGGCATTAAGCATTCTTTGGTTATACCATGTTAACTTATACCTACTCCTAGTTTTATTTACAAAGTTTTACTTTCTTTACTTTACTAAAGTCCTTTGCTTGCTTGAAGGTAGCATAAAGAGTATAAAACTTGACCTATCTAGTTAGACTTAGATGTCATTCTATGGCATGAGATTGATCTTAGCATCCACCTTAGTGGACACTCTTAACTTAGTAGTTTAGAACTAAACCAAAAATTGATTCACTTTAGATGCGAATACTTGGTGAAAAGGATTTGTGAAAACCTTGGAATGATGAGTAATTCTATTGAGATGTTTTGACATGTGTTGAGAAACACAAATGGTTTATGATGATGAAAATTTTGAGGCATGAGCCTTAGCCCTTTTACAAAACTGATGGTTGGGTTCGGATGCGATACCATTCCAATTTTACCGTACAACCACAATACCTGAATTGGGTAAGGCTTAGTCGGAAGTTTATATGCATTAGTATTAGTTCCCTCTCGGGAGAGGTTTGAGCTGAGGCTACCTCTTAATGTTGTCCACATATGCAGTGCCCAAGATGACAGATGGTCATGGTTGGGAGGCCATGCTCCTAGGAGAGGTGCTTATACTAGGGTGTGTAAAGGAAAGGTTATGTTTGATTATCTACATACTAAGTATGATGATTCAGGGTTATCCCTGACAGATGTATCGAATCTTGTGGTGAAAGTGTACCACATCTGTAGAGTGTCAAACTATTCAAATAGCCACATCCGCGGTTATGGACAGTTGGAGTGGCTATACTGTTCCGTTGTCAGATGTTTTCAAAACAATTTATGAAATGAATTGTGACATGACTTGATCACAACAGAGTTGTGACTATGATGATTAAGTTCCCACTTAAGTGTTTTCAAACTTCTTTTATCTTTCTTTGTTTCAGAACTCAGCTTAGGTTTCAAACTTAACTTTACAAATAAACACAGAGTTAGCATTTCATACTAGAACTACACTACTGGTTAGTGGTAGTTTGCGAGTACTTAAAGAGTACTCATGACTTTTGTCCCTGGCTATTCCCGTGGCCAGACTATGAAGGATATTACCAAGATGAAGGACAACAGGACGGCTATGATAACTAGGATCATCTCCCATAGTCAGCATTGCCTGTGACTCTAAAGATGGACCACACCGCTAGGCTATTTATTCCGCTGCTTGATTGTACTAAGACTGGATCATGATATCCTTTATTTGTGTAAGACCTTATTTATGGTTTGTAATGGATGATGTACTATGATATCCAATCTGTTATGTCTCGCAAAAATGGTAATCCTGGGATTGTGGTGTATGGCATAACAGGCATCTGGGATTAAAAATCCGAGTGTTGACAATTGTGTCCCTAAGAAGGGCGGTTTTACTATTGTTCCTAATGAAAACAATGAATTGATACCTACTAGAACTGTTGTTGGGCATAGGATGTGCATAGACTTCAGAAAATTAAATAAAGAAACTAGGAAGGATCACTATCCTTTACTGTGCATAGATCAAACCTTAGAGAGGTTAGCAAACCATACTCATTTTTGTTACTTGGACGGATACTCTGGTTTTTCTCAAATAGCTGTTCATCTGGATGACCGACTTAAAACAACTTTCATTAGTACTTATGGTTTAAATGCTTACCAGCGTATGCATTTTGGTTTATGTAATGCTCCATCTACTTTTCGACGATGTATGAGTGTTATCTTTGCGGATTTTATAGAACTTATAATGGAAGTATTTATGGATGACTTTTCTGTCTATGGAACTTCGTTTACTAGTTGCTTGGATAATCTCAAAAGAGTTTTGCATCATTGTGAAGAAACTAATGTTGTTCTAAACTGGGAGAAATGCCATTTTATGGTCAAAGAAGGTATAGTCCTTGGACACAAGGTATCAGGTAAGGGAATTGAAGTTTATAGGGCTAAGGTTGAGGCAATAGAGAGAATGCCGCAACCTAGGGATATTAAAGGTATAAGAAGTTTTCTTGGCCATGTGGGTTTTTATAGAAGGTTCATTAGAAATTTCTCTAGAATATCTAAACCTTTGACTAACCTCCTGCAAAAAGGAATAAGATTTAATTTTGATGATAAGTGTCTTGAAGCCTTTGATAGACTCAAAAATGCTTTATCTCATGCTCCCATCATTAAACCATCTATCTGGGATACAACCTTTGACTTAATATGTGAAGCTAATGATGATGTTGTAGGAGTAACTCTGAGACAACATATTGGGCGTAGATTTAATATTATACATCATGCTAGTAGAACTCTCAATGGTGATCAGAAGAATTACCCTAAGGAAGAAAAGGAACTTCTTGATGTGTTTTTCTCTTGTGATAAATTTTGTTCATATATAGTTGATGCAAAGGTAAGAGTTCACACGGATTGTGATGGATTAAAGGAACTCCTCGAAAAGAAAGACCATAAGCCAAGACTGATCCGTTGGATTCTTTCACTTCAAGAATTTGAGTTGTAGATTATGCAGAGGCAAGAAATAAAGATGTTGAATGCAGTGTCCATGATTGCCCATCAAGACACCAATCTTATTCAGAGGAAATTTTGTCCTGGTGATTTTTGTTTACGAGAAATATTGAATGAATTAAGGTCAATTACTCCAAGAGAGAAGAAGTATTTGTTGTGTGTGGAACTTTTTATCCCGGAATAAACAATGGTAAGTGCAAGGTAAGTGTACTTACGCAAATAAGTGATTTGTTTTCACAATCTTTACTTTCAAAAATTCTGCCTTTGAATTCCTTGTATTTTATGAAGTTTTAGAGGGGTTTTACCAACTATACGGGCGGAGATATATGACCGGAGAGGAAGCTCTCACCCTACAGTTAGCCGTTAAACTCTCTATATCATCTTCGTGAAATTGTTTTCTCTATCTAAGCCTATACCATCGCAAGTATATGACCAGAGACAAAATTCCGGCCGTATAGTTGGTCGTTAAACTCTCAAATGGTTTTGCTTTTTGATGTCTGTATCTATACGGTCGCAACTATACGACACGAGCCAAAATTCTGGCCCTATAGTTGGTCGTTAAACTCTCAGACACTTTTGATTTTTGGTGTTTGTATCTATACGGTCGCAACTATAAGACTGGAGCCAAAATTCCCGCCGTATAGTTGGTCGTTAAACTCTCAGACACTTTTTGTTTGTCTTTTCGTTTATTCATTAAAAATGTTATTGTCGGTTCCGAGTCGTGATTTAATCGACCTGGACTCGAGATATTTGGAAATATCTGCCCGGAACCAACTATACGGCCGGAGCTATACAAGCCGCGCTCGTCAAGTTGGTCGTTATGCAGCAGGAAACTTCCAAATCCGTGATTTCTTTCTCTGTTTCGTTTAGATTCTTTTCTTGGGCGACAATTCGGTGTTTCTCGCGATTTTTACTGACCTCTAACCCCCTTATATACTACCATTGTCTCTCCCTAATCATAATCTATAGGAACCAATCTAGCAATGCGTTATCCCGTCCCAGGCCGTGGGAAACCCATGGGGATCATTTCTCCTTCCAGGGACTGGTCTAGCAGCCCATCCATGGAGGATGATGACGAGGAGATGGTGAGGTTTAGCCCAAGGTACAACGATTATGTAGAGCCAAGCTACTTTAACAACGATTCCGATCATGACATGGTTGACGTCTACATCCGCCGTGACGTCTATGATCCCCCAGAGATCAATTGGGCGGCGATGAAGAAAGCTCAATAAGAGAGAGAAGATCGCAAGCCGCATGGAAAAGGGCGTGTGGAGACGTACAAGTTCATCTCCACGGATCCAAGGCCGCAAAAGCATAAGGAATTATCTAATATTGGTGCAGGTGCTAGCAAGGGAGCAGAGGTACCACTTTCAAAGCCAATCATTAGTGCTCGTATAAAGGTTAAGCCTCAAGAAGAGTGGAGGTACGGTTTCAGTTCCCCAAACCATCAATTATGGATGAGGAAGAAGAAGATATCCCCATGACCAATGATCGCGTGCGGGCATTGGAGATATATCAGAAGCAGGAGCTACTCCATCGTGTTGAAATCCGTCACAGTCTCAATGAGATGGAAAAGAAGGAAGACCTCCTTCCATTGGTGACTAAGCTCGCAGATAGAGTGGACACTCTGTAGTCTAATTTGCGAAGGTGCTACAGCCGCATAACTGGTTTGGAGGAGACCAACAAGAAGCTACGCACCGCGGTGTTACATGCCATGGCACAACAGTGATCCGCGAAAACTACAATATCAAATAATCGCAATGGATTATTTGATCCTGCCTGGCTTGATTCCAAGCTTGGGGAGATCTTTAAGACCTTGTAATCTATCCTATAAGTTTTATTATTATTTTTTGCATTAGTTCAAACTAGAAATAAAGTCTGCATCATTAGATTTCCCTTCAGGAATATTCGATTCCTTTTATGAAATTCCAAGTTTATTATTATATATGGAGCAATATTGAGTTTGTGTTTTCTTTAATGATATATAAATGGCTTGAGTATGATTTTACTTACACTTGATGATAGCAATAGGATTCTTCCACACCATTGGTATTAATGGAACACATAAAGATAATTTGGTCAATATGTTGTAAGTCTACGGTTTGATTTACAAAGAGAAATTATCTATATAATTAAGTTGAAAAAAGAAACCTTGAACAAAGGAAAATGAAAGTGTTATCAAAATAGAGTGAGAACAAGTCGATGTAGAATCTCTAAGTCATACGAATGCTTCATATACAGTTGGAATTTGATAATTGAGATCGTTAAACTTTGAATTCCTACATAAGGTAGAATATATGGCTAGCTCCTTTGCATAGTACTTAAAACAACAGTGTGAGCATATATGCAAAAGAAAAAGGAAAGAAAGAAGAAAAAGAGCGAGTGTGCAAAGAGAAAATAGGCATATACCACTTTATTGTAGTTTGACAAAGAGACACTTCTGAGATTTTGAATCCCAAGTGAATGCGTTGATCCTAAAACACTTGGGACTACCTCGCTAACTCATTCAGTTGAACCAGATACTTTTACATTATGTTGAGATTCATCTTTTATGAACTATTGATCACTAAGGTGTGGAAGCCTGTTGATGGCTCGGTGTTGATGTAGAGCTCGTTGGGGAACCCCAAGAGGAAGGTATGATGAGCATAGCAGCCAGTTTCCCTCATTTATGAAACCAAGGTTTAATCGAACCAGTAGGAGCAAGGAAACACCCCAAAGGTGTTGCTAGCTGAGCCTTGGCAGGGCGCACTACCGGTGCTAGTAGCAATGTGGAGACCTACAAAACACAACCACAGAACTTTTCCCCCAACTTGCGATGAGGTTATCAATCTCACCAGTTTTGCTGAAAACAAAGGATTAGACGTATCGAATGGAAGGAGGTAATAGTTTTCAGAAAGTAAACACAAAGCAGTAAACAGTTTGTAGATTGAATGTAAAAGAAAGGACCGGGATCCATAGTTCACTAGAGGTGGCTCTCCTTAAGATAGATAACATGCTGGGTGAACAAATTACAGTGGGGCAATTGACAAACACCTAGAAAGGAATACATCATATACTAATCATCTTGCCTCCTTTCGAACTTGATTGGGCATTACAACATTATACATAGACCGCCATCCAACTGCATCTATGACTAATAATCCACCTTCAGGTTATCATCTGAACCCCCTCCAGTATTAAGTTGCAAGCAACAGATTATTGCTTTATGAATTGCGTGTAATGTAAACAATAGGATTGTTCTATGAACAAAGGATAGTTGTTTTCTCCCTAGTAGCAACAGCACATCTAGTACCTTAGAGATTTTTGTCACTTCCCCAGATTACTAGAGGCATGAACCCACTATCGAGCATAAATACTAACTCTTGGAGTTGCTAGCATCTACTTGGCCAAGATAGCTACTAACAATAGAAAGCATGCAAGATCACAAATAACAAAGACATGATAGAATCAATAATCAATCTAAAATAGCATCTCAATATTCATCGGATCCCCACAAACACAACATGCAGAATTACAAATAGATGATCTTGATCATGAACGGAGCTCACAAGATCTAGACATGAAAGCACAAAGGAGGAGAACCAGCCATCTAGCTACGACATGGACCCGTAGTCCAGAGATGAACTACTCACGCATCACACCGGAGGCTTGCATGATGATGAAGAAGGCCTCTAGGGTGAATTCCCCTCTCAGGCAGGGTGCCGAGAAAAGCTTTAGATCCCTCCTGATCTTGGGATGGAGATGACGGCGGCTACAGACTCTTTCGTGGATTTTTGATCGGGTACTTAGGGTTTTCGTCCTGAGGGCAATATATAGGCGGAAGGAGAGGCCGAGGGGCTGCTGGGGTCGGCCAGACCACCCCCTGGTGCAGGCCAGGCCTGGCCGTGCGACCAGGTGGTGTGGCCGGCTCCCAGCCCTTCTCCTTCTCGTATTCTGGCATCTAACGTCTTCAGGAAAATAGGCACTTTGGCTTTTGTCCCGTCCAATTCCGAGAATATTCATTTTTTGACTTTTCTAGAACCAAAAACAGCAGAAAACAGGTAGCTGGCACTATGGCTCTTGTTAATAGGTTAGTCCAAGAAATCATATGAAAAGTACTCCAAAGTGTGGACCAAACACAAGAAAGTAGATAAAACCAAGCATGGACCATCAAAAATTATAGATACATTTACAATGTATCAACATCCCCAAGCTTAACTCCTGCTCGTCCTCGAGTAGGTAAGTGATAAAAAGAAAGAATAATTTTTGAGGTGACATGCACCATCATAAACTTGATCAAAGTATTTGTAAAACATTCAAGGCTAGGATCGTAGCACTTCAATCATAACATGAAAGACAAGGTTCTAGCAATAAGACAAAGAAACTATGATGCAACATGAAAAGGCACAAACAAAAGATTCATGAATAAGAATGCTTTGCAAGACGTTTGTTTGTTTCACATAAAGAAAACATAGCATAATAGCATTCAGCTTATCCCTCATAGAGTAACAAATATAAATGCATAGGACACCTTCAAAGTTCATAAGAGTGACTAGATACAATTAGTTCAAAACAAGCAATATCAAGTTATGCATCAATCAACTAGTCTTGGGACAATGCACATAGAACTAAGAATGACCACTATGCTCTCAAAGTAGGTGCATAAAGGTAGAAGGTGGAGACTCAAGTCTCATAAAGAGCTTCCAAAAATTATGGTACTTATGGCTTTCAGCTCTCATTGCCCCATTCATAAGCATCTTGAAGTGATTAAGGTTAAAGTGAACAAACTATGGTGTACATGCTTGACGAAGTATAAGTTAGAAATCTCATGTCCCTTGAATACGAAGGCCGCTCCTCATGCTACTCAAGTTTAGTCACCGGTAAGTTCTTGTCATTGTAAGTACATGTGTATCATAGATAACTGCCAATGGGGTACCCCTTGCCCGATGATACGGAAGAATCCCTATATCAAAATGACAAGGCAAGCAGACAACGAGCATCTCAGCAATCTTGTTATTTACCATGGGAATATGGTGTTTTTTTCTCTCTTTCCTCTTTTCATAATCTCTTTTTTTCTCTTTTTCTCCTTTTCTCAATATAGGACTCTTTTTTTATAAGAAGAATGCTTCATAGACAGCTCATTATGGTTACGCTGCAGGTTTCCACCATGTCAGCATGGATTAGACCAGCGGCCCAGTTGTTTCTCTAACACATATACATAACTCCATGGACTTACAAGCTCCCCTTTCATTTCACACCGACGACATCCATAGACAAAAGAGCATGATATCAACTAGGTACAAAGTACCAAGTGCAATGTTAAAAGCGTTCCCCATGACAGCATGGTTCTGCTAATTCCCAACAAATAAGTGCAAGCATATACAACATAGAAGACACAATGGTTCAAGTTTATTAAGGGCAAGGAAAGTAAAGTGTGCCATCAAGTTCATGAGAGCTTTAATCACTAGTTTTCTCATAACAAGTTTAATTTGGAAGGTAAACAAAAGCATGAATATACTTGGAATAGCATATGCTAATAGGTAGGTATGGTGGACTCTTTGGAATAACTTGGTTTAGGGAGTTGGATGCATGAGTGGAACCCATACTTGGTTGTGGAGGCTAGCAAAAGACTGGGAGTGACAAACTAAGAGAGCAATAATGGCCATAATCATCCAGAGCGACAAAACATCATTGATCAAAGCATAAAGTGATACTACAAGTTGAAAACTAAAGGATCATAAAGGCTATGGTGACTTGAGATAGTCATAACATGGTGTGAGCATGTGCCAAGTCAACCCAAATAAAGCATCAAAGGAGAATACCATTATACTATGCTTTAATATGCTAAAACAACGCATGATTCATCCAAGGCACATTAAGCAATCTCAATTGTTTATAACAAGTCATGCTACATCAAAGAATACTAAGAATAAGGCCAAAACAATATCAAGCATGACATGACAAAGCATAGGCCACAGTCAAAAACAAGCTCTCTTTAACACTTAAGCATGAACTTTCCCACTCTTTTCCAAACCAAACCAAACTATTTGAAAACCAATGTATGAAAGAGGGGGTCCAACCAATTCATTCAGCAAACTAAGAAAACCAAGCAAACGAAAAACCAAAACGAAAACGAAAAAAAAGACGCTCGAAGAACAACACAACTGTGCATGAAACAATAAAAATGAAGCGTTTGGAAGAAACCTGTGATTTTTATTGATGAAGAGGGGGATGCCTTGGGCATCATCCCCAAGCTTTGACGCTTGTACTTCTTGGATATTTTTGGGGTGACATGCGGGGCATCCCTAAGCTTGAGCTTTAGTCCATCCTTCATCTTATTACTCATTCCTTCCACACACCTAAAAAATTTCCTTCAGACAAAACTTCACACAATCTTTATTAGCAACATTAGTGCACTCAAGATAATAAGTCTTAAGGTTCAGTTCCAACACCAATAAACTTCCATTAGAACACTAGCTACTGAAGTACTTCCCTCAAAAAGCTCAATTCCCCAAAAGAACTCAAAAAGGAACCAACAAGAAGCAAATGCAAAAAATGGCAGAAATCTGTCAAAATAGACCAGCAGGTAAAGACAAATTTTTTCGAAGACCTTCTGTTGCTCAAATAAAAAAATGTTTGTGTAACGAAAGTTAGATAACAACCTGGGGCAGAAGCACAAAAATTCACGCCTCAAAAAGATGTTCAGAGATTTTACACAAATTTTTACGGTGAAGCACAGAAATCTGTTTCGGGACAGCAACTTTCCCAATCATTACTTCTCTCTCATTAGAGGTTACTCTTGGCACAAAAAGCAAATAAAAAGGATAAGGAGCGGTTATTACTGAAGTAATAACTTCCAAGACTCATCTAAAACTTTTGGGTTATCTCCTAATAAGTACTTTTCTTTAACGCCTTTAAGTTAGGCATAAGAAGCAAGAAAGAATCAAGTGTTCTCAAATGAAGAAGCATTAAGACCAAATTTTGTTTTCATAGGAGAGGCAAAAGAAATCTGCTCTCTCTTCTTATGGAAGTTGATATTTAATGGTGCCTTCTTTCATATCAATAATGGCACCAACAGTTCTAAGAAAAGGTCTTCCCAAAGTAATAGGACAAGAAGCATTGCATTCAACATCCAAAACATAGAAGTCAATGGGGACATAGGCATTGTTAACCATAATAAGAACATCATTTAGACTCTCCATGAGTTTCTATTTAGCATTATCATCAAGTGGGACATTCAAATAACAATCTTCAAGTGGAGACAAATCAAGCATATCATAAATCCTTATAGGCATAATAGAAACACTACTATCAAGATCACATAAAGCTTTGAAATCAAAGTCTTTCACTTTCATATTAATGATGGGTTCCCAACCATATTCTTGTTTTATAGTAATAGAAGCTTTATGTTTCATATTTTCTTCTTTAATCTTTTTGAGAGCATCAGTAATGTGTTTTGTAAAGGCCATGTTCATAGTTCTAGCATTAGGACTTTTAGCAAGCTTTTGTCGGAACTTAATAACTCAGAGATATTGCAACCATCAAGATCAAAATCAAAATTATCATCTAAAGTAGTAGAACTATTACTAGCCTCAACACTAGTGGTGGTGATAGTAGAAACACTAATGTTTCTAGCAATTTCATCTTGTATTTCCCACTTAGCATGTAATTCAGCTAATAGTCTAACATTTTCATCAATTCTTACTTGTATGGCATTAGTAGCTGCAAAGGGATTATCATTAGTTTCAGGTTTAGTAGCCATTTTATTAATCAATGAAGATTGAGCTTGAGACAAAGATGATATATTCCTTTCAGCATTAGAAAGTTTCAATTGTAAACTAGGAATTTCCCTATTTAGACTCTCAAGTTGATGGCTAATGTTCTTCAAAATGGTAGATTGTTCCTCCATACTTTTAGTGAATAGTTTATTTTGCTCATATTGCATTTGCATGAAGTTTTTATTGGCTCTTTCAACTTCTAAAATTATTCCCTCACTAGGTGCTCCAGGTTTACCATTATAACCATAAGTATTATTAGGAGGATAGGGCCTATAATTTTTATTACCATAAGCATTGTTGCCAAAATTGTTGTTTCTTATGAAGTTCACATCAACTTGCTCTTCTTGAGCAACCAAAGAAGCTAAAGGAACATTATTTGGATCAATATGGGCATTCCCATTAACAAGCATAGACATAATAATATCAATCTTATCACTCAAGGAGGAGGTTTCCTCAACAAAATTTACCTTCTTACCTTGTGGAGCTCTCTCAGTATGCCATTCAGAATAGTTAACCATCATATTATCTAGAAGCTTTGTTGCAGTACCCAAAGTGATGGTCATAAAGGTACCTCCAGCAGCATAATCCAATAGGTTCCTTGAAGAATAGTTCAATCCTGCATAAAAAGTTTGGATGATCATCCAAGCAGTCACTCCATGAGTGGGATAATTCTTAACCAAAGATTTCATACTTACCCAAGCTTGAGCAACATGTTCATTATTAGATTGTTTAAACTTCATTATTTCACTTCTCATAGATATAATCTTAGCAGGAGGATAGTATTTTCCAATGAAAGTATCTTTGCATTTAGTCCAAGAATCAATACTATTCCTAGTTAAGGAATTCAACCATTCTTTAGCTTTTCCTCTCAAAGAGAAAGGAAACAATTTCAGCTTAATAATATCACCATCTATATTCCTATGCTTTTGCATCTCACAAAGTTCAACAAAGTTATTTAGATGGGTAGCAGCATCTTCATTAACAATACCAGAAAATTGTTCTCTCATAACAAGATTGAGTAAAGCAGGTTTTATCTCAAAGAAAGTATCTTCACGCACAGGTGGAGCAATAGGTGTGCTCATAAAATCATTGTTGTTGGTGCTAGTGAAGTCACACAACTTAGTGTTTTCAAGCGTAGTCATTTTTTTTTGTGTTTTCAATAAAGAAAGAAAACTTGTAAAATTAATTTTGTGTGTATTTTTGATAAAGAAACAAGCAAACAAAGCAAAAAGAAACTAGGCAAAACAAAAATAACAAAGTAAAGAGATTGGTTATGAGGGACTCCCTTGTGAAGATGTCCTTGACTCCCTGGCAACGACGCTAGAAAAATGATTGATGGCTCGGTGTTGATGTAGAGCTCGTTGGGGAACCCCAAGAGGAAGGTATGATGAGCACAGCAGCAAGTTTCTCTCAGTTATGAAACCAATGTTTAATCGAACCAGTAGGAGCAAGGAAACACCCCAAAGGTGTTGCTAGCTGAGCCTTGGCAGGGCGCACTACTGGTGCTAGTAGCAACGTGGAGACCTGCACAACACAACCACAGAACTTTGCCCCCAACTTGCGATGAGGTTGTCAATCTCACCGGTTTTGCTGAAAACAAAGGATAGACGTATCGAATGGAAGGAGGTAATAGTTTTCAGAAAGTAAACACAAAGCTGTAAATAGTTTGTAGATTGTATGTAAAAGAAAGGACCGGGATCCATAGTTCACTAGAGGTGGCTCTCCCTAAGATAGATAACATGCTGGGTGAACAAATTACAGCGGGGCAATTGACAAACACCGAGAAAGCAATACATGCATATACTAATCATCTTGCCTCCTTTGGAACTTGATGGGGCATTACAACATTATACATACACCGCCATCCAACTGCATCTATGACTAATAATCCACCTTCAGGTTATCATTCGAACCCCCTCCAGTATTAAGTTGCAAGCAATAGATTATTGCTTTATGGATTGCGTGTAATGTAAACAATAGGATTGTTCTATGAACAAAGGATTGTTGTTTTCTCCCTAGTAGCAACAGCACATCTAGTACCTTAGAGATTGCTGCCACTTCCCTAGATTACCAGAGGCATGAACCCACTATCGAGCATAAATACTAACTCTTGGAGTTGCTAGCATCTACTTGGCCAAGATAACTACTAACAACAGAAAGCATGCAAGATCACAAATAACAAAGACATGATAGAATCAATAATCAATCTGAAATAGCATCTCAATATCCATCGGATCCCCACAAACACAACATGCAGAATTACAAATAGATGATCTTGATCATGAACGGAGCTCACAAGATCTAGACATGAAAGCACAAAGGAGGAGAACCAGCCATCTAGCTACTATATGGACCCGTAGTCTAGAGATGAACTACTCACGCATCACACCGGAGGCTTGCATGATGTTAAAGAAGGCCTCCAGGGTGAATTCCCCTCTCCGGCAGGGTGCCGGGAAGAGCTTCAGATCCCTCCCGATCTAGGGATGGAGATGACGGCGACTACAGACTCTTTCGTGGATTTTTGATCGGGTACTTAGGGTTTTCTTCCCGAGGGCAATATATAGGCGGAAGGAGAGGCCGAGGGGGTGCTGGGGTCAGCTAGACCACCCCCTGGCGCTGGCCAGGCCTTGCCACGCGGCCAAGTGGTGTGCCCGGCCCCCAGCCCTTCTCCGTCTCGTATTCTGGCATCTGATGTCTTCTGAAAAATAGGCACTTTAGCTTTTGTCCCGTCTAATTCCGAGAATATTCATTTTATGACTTTCCTGGAACCAAAAGCAGAAGAAAACAGGCAGTTGGAACTGTGGCTCTTGTTAATAAGTTAGTCCAAGAAATCATATGAAAAGTACTCCAAATTGTGGACAAAACACAAGAAAATAGTTAAAACCAAGCATGGAACATCAAAAATTATTGATAAATTTGCAATGTATCACCTGCTAATACTATTGAGATGGTTCCAGTAAGGTAATATTCATGAACTTATTCCTATGTATCGTATATGATAAACACTTTCTGCAACTGCCTCATTTATTTTATCGACTCAACTTCATGAATATAAGGATCACATCCATTAAGCTAAAACTTGCTCGGGACGAGCAAGAGTCTAAGCTTGGGGAAGTTGATGAGTGCATATTTGCATCATGTTTTACATTGTTATTTTGCATTGTAGATGTAGGATCTTGGTTTTTTACGGCGCTCGCGCGCACATTTTATGTCTGTTTTTACCAGGATCAGGATAGATGATGGATCCAATGGATACAATTCTTGGAGCAGTTGTACTGTGGAGAAAAGGATTCAAAAACAATGTAAATCGCTTGTTTGGGATATATTAATAATAATAGAAGAAAACCAGAAGAGAACAAGGGAGCAGAAGGTTCAACGACTAACTATACGACCGAAGCACATTTTCTGGCCGTATAGTTGGCGTCGCTTGCGCCTCATCAAATAGTTTCACCCCGTGCAATTGGTTCGAGGAGACGTTATACAGAACACCCAGGAATCGTAGAAATCGCATAAACCTCACCTCCGAAAGGCATCTGGAGGGGGAACTCATCCACCAAGGATCCATCTTCGTCCTGCGCAGATCCGGGAGGCTAAGGCATCGATCCACCGCTGCATCACCACCATCTCCATCCATCCCATCTACATCTTGTCTAGATTTTGTTGTAATTCCCGTACTCATTGTGGATTTATACAAGTACTATTCATCTATTATTGTTTCCATTACCATTGCCATGATGTTGATTGCCTCCATGTCTGAGTAGATCATTAGTACTTGGGAAGATGGAGAAACCCTAGTATGAGATAAAAATAAGATAAAGTCTATTATGATATTCATCGCTGTGATCATGTGTTAGATTTCTATATCTTGATGTTGAGAGAAGTCGACCTCTCAATATTTGCCTCTCGCGGGGACTTGATGGAGGAAACTACTTGTTGGTAGACGGATGCGTGCTAGCACTTACAGTTACTATAAAGCTGTTGGCACCCTTTACGTATCAACTTGGGAAACCGAGGAAACTCACAGAACACTATCCATACCACGGGATTACATCCCTTAATAGCGTTGTAACTCGATTGATGTCGATTGCTAACTACTGTGGTTATGAGGATGATGTGAGCAGCGGTTGCCACCTAATTGTCCAAATGCGGAGTTCTTCCCACACATACATAGTTGAGAATGTTCATGATGATAATATTTATCTTAGCTCCTTATAATACTAGTGGTGTATCCGCTACTTCCTAAGAACGCTCTTCCCCTAATGTAGTTCCAATCTCTCTTACATACGCGATACTTACTTTCTGTATTCAGTTGTTTTACTTTTCTTTATTATTGCTCTTATACCTAAAACCCCGAAACACCTTTTTACACAATACTCGCATTTTATCTTGTCACTTAGAACTTTATCTAGCATTTCTATCGTAATATTTATTTTAAGAGTTATTAGAATTCAGACTCCTGCTTCATGTGGGATCGATATCTTTATTTTAAAACTAGCTACAAACAATCTATGCACTTGTAGTCATCACCAACACAAATGCGAAGATTGCATGAGTGGTACATGAAAGTCATAAAGGAAGGGTGAACCATGCTCTACGCGGGAGTTAAGAAAGAGCATTTCTTCCTTGAAAATGAGATAGTTATTGAGCTCGAAGAATTTTTCAATTATACAATCAAGACGTCGTCGACAAATCTCTCGTCAGTTGCTATTGTGTGTAAGTGATTTATATATTTCGGTAATTTAAGTATCTAGCTCAGCTCGTTCATTGTCTCTAATTATCCTCACTATATTCTTTTGTACGCTATTGTGCACAATGAAGATTCTCGAATGCAAAAGAGGGAGAATCTATAACATTGGGTTCATTGACCAATATATCGTTAATTTTGTTACGATACGATACCACTCCAAGGACTCAGAGGCTAACTTGCTAATGTTTATAAAGGAACAAAATACCATAACAGAAATAATATTTCCTTACAACTTTAGGTGAGTATTACTGTCGTGTAAACATTCTATTTTTCTTACTCAAGGTTAAGTGTAATTGATGAGTTATGCATGCTTACGTACATAAACATGAGCCACTTTCATCAAGTAGGTTCACGGTGAATGGAAAACGGAGTTGTGTTTTCGATGGATCCCGGTAAGTAGTACTAGTTAGGTTCGTGCATCTCTTTAATTCTAGTTTTAATACCATTATCATGCTTGATTATTATTTGATTGAATTCTATCCTCGTAAAGTGCTGGAGGAAGGAACCGGGGAATATTTTATGTGGATACTATGTTTGCGAGTTCATCCGCATGATGACCAGTGAGTAGCGCACAGATGAAAACAACTTAGAGTACGTACATATTATTCATAATTTTATTTTATTACCATCAATTGTGTTGAGTTTCATTCATAATTTTTTATGATGATTTGATATATATACACACAACTCAAATATTCATATTGATCTCCTTCTTTAAAGATCGAAGAGCGGAACAAACCCATACCAAAGGACCGCCTACGAGTAATTTAAGAAGAATTGAAGGGATTTTTGCTTATAGAGGTCATACCTGAAACCGGAGAATACCATTGCCGCTAATGTCTCCATGTAATTAAATATAGGATATATATGTATGTTCATTTCCTAATCATCTCTCGGCATGTCACTTTTGATGAGTCCAGTTGCCCCCTACGCCAAAGCTCACTCCTCTACCGATCCACCCACACCAACCCTAGATTCCACATCTTCGATCTGCCGCATTTTGTTGCGGCACATCCTACTGCCACGGCACAATATCCGTCCCAAAACACTATCATGGAAGAACCTGCTACCGTATTGCCATCTCCTGCCGCAGCAATTGATTGCCCCAAAATGCTGTCGCGGCAGAACCTGCTGCCACACCGTGCACACCACATGGAGTCCTTTAGTCCCAGTTCATGATACCAACTGGGACTAAAGTTCCTCCAGCCCATCGCTCTACCATGTCCACGTGGAGGGGGCCTTTAGTCCCAATTTGTGGAACAATCGGGACTAAAGAACGGATCTCTAGTCCTGATTTTGTAGTCCCGGCTAGAAAACGGGGACTAGAGGTTGCCCCCAACCGGGACTAGAGGCCATTTTTGTACTAGTGATTCAGACCGGAGTGATGACGAATACTACTAGGATCTATAAGCAGACTCCAATATCGTAACGTATTTCTATGTACCTTCTCCTAGACAATGCTTCTTAATTAATTTATTGATCCATTGTTAGTTGTATGTCTTCCATTCACATGCTTGGGATACTGTATTCTTCATTCATATATTTTTTGCGGGTAGTATTCTTCATTCATACTCTCCATTTTGTACTCCATTTATTGATCCATTGTTAGTTGTATGTCTTCCATTCACATGCTTGGGACTAGCATATATCATAGGAAAATAATGTTGTGCATATTTTGCCCATTGCTAATATGTCTGGCTCGAGACTGATTAGTACACTAGTGGAGTGTTGCTTGCTGATTCAGACATTCGGCCAACGCATGTTGCCCATTAATTAACTATGTTCGAGCAAAAAACACTGAGGTTGTTGATCATGAAACTAGAGTATTTAGCTGTAAGTGCTTGAACTATTAAAAGTTAAAATAGAAACATTTCTGTAACTTGGATATTGAAGTGCCCAGTGATCGAAGCTTGATATTTCTTAAGAAATGATCAAGATGCCATTATCTGCTGCAATTAACATGGAAATAGACATTTTATATAGGCTGTCAAGCGGAATTCTGCCGAACTAGAAGTGGGATTGTGGCGGGATCCCACTTGCATCTCTAATTTTATCCCTGATCATAACTCAATGTTTATTTACTTCCAATATTGGGGACAAAGATGGACTGTTAGTGTTTTTGTTAACTCAGATATGTTCTCCTTTATCACTCACTTTTCATATATTATTCAATGTTCCTGATGTTCCTCGTTTTAATTTCCAGGTATGTTATAACTAGAATATGCAGGTCATATAATCAATTGGGAAGCTAATGGTGATAGTTTGCGGAACTCTCATTTCGAATAAAGTCTGAAGAAGTTTTGGGTTTCTTCGAGTTTGTTGATGAACTTATGGTATCTTGTTTTGGGGCAGTTCCGAGAGATATTCTGAGAGTTGTTCGAACTTTCCATTCGCACTAACATTCCAGTAGAACTACTGAATCAGGGATGTAATGACTAAGAGCAGCATGCATGTTACGTTTAGTTCTGTTATGAAGTCAGGGATCTCTACTTAACCGTCATCTGCAACATTATGAATCATGTGATGATTGTTAACAAATTTCTAGTCGTTTTCCCATGATAACATTATGAATCATTTGTCATGAAGATTTGCAGCATTATGCAAATTAATTTGAATCAACTTAGCTGTAAGAAAAAAACTTCTCTATGACAATGCACATAGAAGATCCAGATGCTTCCATGATGAATGAATAGATAGTTTTTGCAGCTTCTGGTGTTCACCGTATTTCTGGAATTGCGACCTTTCCAGCTGCATATGAACTTGTTGCAGATTAGTGAACTGTGATGTGCATCAGTGATTGCCTGATGCCTGCATAAATCAGTGCTACTAGGTGCTAGTGAGGTGACTCTGTCGGTGGGTCCGTAGTACAGTTGTATGGTATCAGCAGCAATACTTGAGTTAACCTGTAAGCACGGGAGTAAGAAGCAAAAGAAGTAAAATGTACTTAAACTTAACACCTAAAATTGATAGTCACCCAATTTCCTACTACGCAACATACGATATCTAAATAGCTCAGTGATCATCTAGGTCACTAGCAGCGTACCTAATGTATTCGCCGCAAATGTCAGCCACTCTCGTACACACAAGGGAATATCTTACAATAATAAAAATTAAAAGGGATAAAATGCAAAATAGAGAAAGAGATAAGGTTTCTCTGCATGCAAAGACTGACAGTGGGGCCAAGGGCCACCTCAACCACGCGGGCGAGAAACCCACTGTCAGGTTTGACCTGGGTCAACCGGCAAGGCGACCGGCTCCGGCGATCGCCAAAACGGGGATGTAGGACTAGGCCCGTTCGAAGCGGATCTTAGCTCTAAGCCATTTGGTGGCAGCGCTGCTACCTAACGGTCACCGGTGCGACGCCGTCGAGCAGGCTGAGCGGAGGCAGACAAAGGTGCACGGCACGAGCTCTCTACGGACTACAATCGAGAGGGAGGAGAGGTCCTTGAGAACCGGTGCCTCGTCCTGATTATGATGGAGCGGTCGGCAATAGCGGGGGAGGTCGGCAACGACGGCGATAGACGGCGACCAGGGGAGAAGAGGCGGTCTCGATTCGATCGATTCAGGCCATCCCGGCTTGCGTGAGTCGGCGAGGAGGACACAGACGAGGTGGTGATGACACCGGTTTGCTCGGATGGTCACAGGAGAGGTTGTGATGGCGGCGCTACACGTCCACCATGGCTAGGATTTCAGGAGCTCACGGGGGCGACGATGGGAAGCACGGGAGAGAGGGGTAATGGATGGGGCGACTGGGAGAGAGGGAAGGGCTTATGTGCCCTTATCTTCGCGTCCAAGGGCGGCGGCGAGGATCCCAGGCGGCGGGATCGACGAATGACGGTGACAGGAAGTTGCCTGCCCAACTCCATGAAGAAGATAGGGTCCTATTTGCATGTTTTGTCAAGGGTCTTTATGGAAAAATTCAAAGCTGGGAATAGTGAACTTAGAGCCATATCAACAAATACACCGGTGTAAGCCGAGCCAGTGACCAAGATGATCATTGATCCATATGTAGGTGTCGTATGTATAGTGCATTCGGAAGAGTGGATGAATGTATCGATTTTAGGTATCAAGTTTAAGTACCACAGATGCATTTTACTCAAGCAAACGAGTACTACGTGCATCTCCTTCGCGTTTCTGTCTGCTTCGTTCCTTGATCCGTGGCACTGGGATGACACTCCATATGATTGCCTACCAATCGGACACGAACATCTCTCTCCTCTCCCGCAAGCTCCGCTCCCCCAAGACCTAGTACCGCTAGCCCATCCCTTCTCCTCTCCGGTGGCGGCTAGCAACGAGTAGGTGAAGGTCCCATCTCATGTACAGAAGTATCTACATTTGTCTTAGGTCTAGGTTTCCTTTAGGTTTGGGTAAGCCCCTATGGCGACTGGCATGATGTCGTCGGGAGTTCCTCGCTGCAGCTTGCAAGTGGCTACTAGCGACGGGTGGTGGTGATGCTGCTGCTCATGGTGCTCCCGTGGAAGGAGTCGGAGATGGACAGCGACGCTATTGCTACCTCCTTATTAAATCTCGGTGGTGGCTCTAATCTACTATTTTTGGCTATTCTTTCTCAGGTGGATGACTATCGTGGAGGTGGAGCTACTTGAGAAGATGATCTTTGTCCAAGTCATTCATTCGGGCTGTATGTTGCTGATGTTCCACGGAGTTCCTTAGCAGGGGACTCGCCATCTTGCCCCTGCCCTTCATGGCCGAAGGGTAACCCTCCTCAACCTCAAGACGAAGGTTGTTCTTCCTCTAGGCACACGGTCGATGCGGAGGATCTTCATCCTCTTCGTCCTAGCACTTTGCAGCGTCGCCGCTCCAAGTGGTGTGTCCCCGGTAGTGGAGGTACTGGTTCGGACATTGAGGGGATCTTGCCATCACGGTGGAGAAGGACCCAATCAAGTTTTTCAAATTTGTCTAAGGGTTCTTTCTGCAATGTAGTCCATCTTGTTTTCTAAATTTGATTTTTTTGGGCCATTCTATGAAATGTAACCCACCACTAAGATTATAAGTAGCTCCTGGTCCTTCGGGACCTTTTTTTGTTCAAAAAATCTCCATATTATTTATGGAGGTACTTCCGCACATGTCTTTTGCAGAGACCGGTATTACTAGATCCATTTACTGTTGGGTCGATATACCTGTTAGTTGACTATGCTTTTTTTCATTGAACCGTTGACTATGATTTCTTAAGTCTCAATCAATCCAGAAAAGTGTATTGCAGGCTAGACAAAACTATAACTTGGTTGAGAAGTGCAAGTTGCACATTAGCTGAACTTTAGTGTTGGGGGGTGATGGCTCAAAATATATTCAAGCTTATTGGGAACCCCAAGAGGAAGGTATGATGAGTACATGAGAAAGTTTTTCCTCAGTTATGAAACCAAGGTTATCGAACCAGTAGGAGCAAGGAAACACCTCCAAGGTGTTGTTTCCAACTTGGAATCCTGCACAACACAACCACATAACTTTGCCCTAACTTACAGTGAGGTTGTCAACCTCAAATGATTAAACGTATTGTGTGGAAGATAGTAATTGCTTGCAGAAAGTAAACAATAAATAGTAAATAGATGGTAGATTGATGGTAAAAGAATGGACTGGGGTCCATAGTTCACTAGAGGTGATTCTCCTTAAGATAGATGACATGTTGGGTGAACAAATTACAGCGGGGCAATTGACAAACACCGAGAAAGCATACATACACATACTAATCATCTTGACTCTTACGAGATTTGATTGGGCATTACAATATTATTCATAGACCGTAATCCAATTGCATCTATGACTAATAATCCACCTTCAGGTTATCATCCGAACTCCCTCCAGTATTAAGTTGCAAGCAACAAATAATTGCATTAAGAAAAGTGTGTAAAGTAAACAATACGATTGTCCCATGGACAAAGGATTGCTATTTTCTCCCTAGTAGCAACAACACATCTAGTACCTTAGAGATTCATGTCACTTCCCCAGATTACTAGAGGTATGAACCCAATATCGAGCATAAATACTCCCTCTTGGAGTTGCTAGCATCTACTTGGCCAAGATAGCTACTAACAACAGAAAACATGCAAGATCACAAATAACATAGACATGATAGAATCAATAATCAATCTGAAATAGCATCTCAATATCCATCAGATCCCCGCAAACACAACATGTAAGATTACAAATAGATGATCTTGATCATGAATGGAGCTCACAAGATCTAAACATGGTAGCACAAAGGAGGAGAACTAACCATCTAGCTACTACATGGACCCGTAGTCCAGGGATGAACTACTCACGCATCACACCGGAGGCAGTCATGGTGATGAAGAAGGCCTCCAGGGTGATATGTCCCCTCCAACAGGGTGATGGGAAGAGCTTCAGATCCCTCCCAATCTAGGGATGGAGATGATGGCGGCAACAGACTCTTTCATGGAATTTTTACCGGGTGCTTAGGGTTTTCGTCCCGGGAGGCTTTTATAGGCAAAAGGGCAAGGTCGATGGAGCACCAAGGGGCCCACACCCCTAGTGGCGTGCCCCCCAGGCTGCACCGCCACCAGGTGTGGACGCCCTGGTGCGCCACTTCATCTCCCCTCCAGACTCCGTGTTGCTTCGGGTAAAATATTGACTTTAGCTTTTGTCCGGTCCAATTCCGAGAATATTTCCTTACTAGCTTTTCTAAAACCAAAAATAGCAGAAAACAGGCAACTGGCACTATGGCATCTTGTTAATAGGTTAGTTCCAGAAAATGTGTAAAAATACTCCAAAGTGTGGACAAAACATAAGAAAGTAGATATAAAACAAGCATGGAACATCAAAAAATATAGATATGTTTACAACGTATCAACATCCCTAAGCTTAACTCCTGCTCGTCCTCGAGTGGTAAGTGATAAAAAATAATAATTTTTGAGGTGACATGCAAGAGGTGACATGCACCATGATAATCTTGATCAAGGTATTTGTAAAACATTGATGGCTAGGATCATAGTACTTTAACATAGCATGAAAGATATAGTTCTAACAATAGGACATAGCAACTATGTTATAACATGAAGAGGTACAAACAAAAGATTCATGAATAACAATGCTTTGAAAGACGTTTCTTTGTTTCACATATAGAAAACATAATGAGAATGGTATTCAGCTTGTCCCTCATAGTGTAACAAAACATAAATGCATAGGACACTTTCAAAGTTCATAAGGGTGACTAGATACAAATAATTTAAGAACAGGCAATATCAAAGTTATGAATCAATCAACAAGTTTTGGGACAATGCACATTAAACTAAGAATGGCCACTATGCTCTCTCAATAGGTGCATAAAGATAAAAGATGGAGACTGGACATAAAAGTAAAAGAAAGGCCCTTCATAAAAGGAAGCAGGGATTCAAGTCTCATAAAGAGCTTCCAAAAATTATGGTAATTATTAGCTTTTAGCTCTCATTGCCCCTATCATAAGCATATTTAGGTGATTAAGGTTAAAGTGAACAAATATGAGGATAATATTGACAAGTTATAAGTTGAAAATCTCATGCCCCTTACTTACGAGTACTGTTCCTCATGCTACTCAACATTAGTCATAGGTAAGTTCTTGTCATTGTAAGTACATGTGTATCATAGAGAACCGCCAATGAGGTACCCCTTGCCCGATTATACGGAAGATTCCCCATATCAAAATGACAAGGCAAGCAGACAATGAGCATCTCAGCGATCCTTTTATTTCTTATTTGCATAGGCTTTGTTTCTTTTTTCTCTTTTTTTCTTTCCTATTTGCATAGGTTTTTTTATAGAGGTGAAACGTTGTAAAGGTATCTATAATTTTTGATGTTCCATGCTTGTTTTATATCTACTTTCTTATGTTTTGTCCACACTTTGGAGTATTTTTACACATTTTCTAGAACTAACCTATTAACAAGATGCCACAGTGCCAGTTGCCTATTTTCTGTTGTTTTTGGTTTCAGAAAAGCTAGTAAGGAAATATTCTCGGAATTGCACTGGACAAAATCCCAAGTCAATATTTCACCAGAAGGAACACGGAGTCCGGAGGGGAGACGAAGAGGGGAACCAGGGCGGCCACACACTAGGGTGGCGTGGCCAGCCCTAGGGGCGTTGCCACTTGGTGTGGGCCCCCTAGTACTCCACCGACCTTGCTCCTTCGCCTATAAAAGTCTCCCGGGACAAAAACCCTAAGTACCCGATAAAAATTCCACGAAAGAGTCTGTAGCCACCGCCATCTCCATCCCTAGATCGGGAGGGATCTGAAGCTCTTCCCGGCACCCTGCCGGAGGGGAGATATCACCGTGGAGGCCTTCTTCATCACCATGACTGCCTCCGGTGTGATGCGTGAGTAGTTCATCCTTGGACTACGGGTCCATGTAGTAGCTAGATGGTTGGTTCTTCTCCTTTGTGCTACCATGTTTAGATCTTGTGATATCCGTTGATGATCAAGATCATCTATTCGTAATATTACATGTTGTGTTTGCGGGGATCCGATGGATATTGAGATGCTATTTCAGATTGATTATTGATTTTATCACGTCTATGTTATTTGTGATCTTGCATGCTTTCCATTGTTAGTAGCTATCTTGGCCGAGTAGATGCTAGCCACTCCAAGAGTCTAGGAAACACAATCCTTTAGTGGGTTCATGCCTCTAGGAATCTGGGGAAGTGGTAGAAATCTCTAAGGTACTAGATGTACTATTGCTACTAGGGAGAAAACATCAATCCTTTGTTCATAGAACAATTGTATTGTTTACTTTACACACTTTGCTCAATGCAATTATCTGTTGCTTGCAACTTAATACTAGAGGGGGTTCGGATTATAACCTGAAGGTGGATTATTAGTCATAGATGCAGTTGGATTACGGTCTATGTATAATATTGTAATGCCCAATCAAATCTCGTAAGAGTCAAGATGATTAGTATATGCATGTATGCTTTCTCGGTGTTTGTTAATTGCCCCGCTGTAATTTGTTCACCCAACATGTCATCTATCTTAAGGAGAATCACCTCTAGTGAACTATGGACCCCGGTCCATTCTTTTACGATCAGTCTACCATCTATTTACTATTTAGTATTTACTTTCTGCAAGCAATTACTATCTTCCACACAATACGTTTAATCCTTTGTTTTCAGCAAAACCGGTGAGGTTGACAACCTCATTGTAAGTTATGGCAAAGTTATGTGGTTGTGTTGTGCAGGATTCCAAGTTGGAAACAACACCTTGGAGGTGTTTCCTTCCTCCTACTGGTTCGATAACCTTGGTTTCATAACTGAGGAAAAACTTGTTGCTGTGCTCATCATACCTTCCTCTTGGGCTTCCCCAATGAGCTTGAATATATTTTGAGCCAATAAGCAACTTTTTCTAGCGCCGTTGCCGGGGAGTCAAGGACATCGTCACAAGGGGAGTCCCTCATAACCAATTTAATTTGTTTTTTTGTTTTTCTTAGTTTATTTTTGCTTTGTTTACTTGTTTCTTTATCAAAAACACACACAAAATTAGTTTTACTAGTTTGCTTCTTTATATTAAAAACAAAAAAATGAATACTCTTGAAAACACTAAGTTGTGTGACTTCACTAGCACCAACAACAATGATTTCATGTGCACACCTATTGATCCACCTATTCCTGAAGCTACTTTCTTTGAAATTAAACCTGCTTTTCTCAATCTCGTTATAAAAGAACAATTTACTGGTGTTGGTACTGAAGATGATGCTGCTCACCTTAATAACTTTGTTGAACTTTGTGAGATGCAAAAACATAGGGATATAGATGGAGATATTATTAAGCTTAAACTGTTTCCTTTCTCTTTGAGAGGAAAAGCTAAAGAATGGTTGCTATCCCTAACTAGAAATAGTATTGATTCTTGGACTAAATGCAAAGATGATTTCATTGGAAATACTATCCTCCTGCTAAGATTATATCTATGAGAAGTGAAATAATGAAATTTAAACAATCTGATAATGAACATGTTGCTCAAGCTTGGTAAAGAATTGTCCTACTCATGGACTGACTGCTTGGATGATTATCCAAACCTTTTATCCAGGACTGAATTATTCTTCAAGAAATCTGCTGGATTCTGCTGCTGGAGGTACCTTTGTGACCATTACTTTGGGTGTTGCAACAAAGCTTTCGGATAATATGATGGTTAACTATTCTGAATGGCACACCGAGAGGGCTCCACAAGGTAATAAGGTAAATTATGTTGAAGAAACCTCCTCCTTGAGTGATAAAATTGATGTTATTATCTCTATGCTTGTTAATGGGAAAGCTCATATTGATCCAAATCATGTTCCCTTGGCCTCTTTGGTTTCTCAAAAAGAGCAAGTTGATGTGAACTTTCTTAGAAATAATAATTTTAGCAACAATGCCTACAGGAATAATTTTGGTAATAACAATTATAGGGCATATCCTCCCAATAATGGTAATGCTTATGGAAATTCCTACAACAATAATAGAACTGCACCCTCTGAACTTGAAGTCATGCTCAAACATTTTATTAGTAAACAAACTGCTTTCAATAAAACTATTGAGGAAAAACTCTCTAATGCTAAAAGAAATATAGCATCATTGTCTGAAGCACAATCTTCTTTGAATAAAATGTCTGCTAAACCTGAAACTATTGAAAATCTCTTTGCTGCTACTAATGTCATACAAGTTAGAATTGATGAAAATGTTAGATTGTTAGCTGAATTACATGCTAAGTGGGAAAGAGAAGATGAAATTGCTAGAAATATTAGTATTTCTACTATCACCACCACTAATGTTAATACTAGCAAACCACATGAAGTCCCCATTCCTTCTGCAACAATGCATAAAACCAATGGAACCTTTTCTAATAAAATTCTAAAATTCTTCGAAATATGGGAAACAATAGATCTACTACCTTAGATGGTAATTATTATTTTGATCTTGATGGTTGCAATATCTCTGAAGTAATTATGTTCCTACAAAAGCTTACTAAAAGTCCTAATGCTAGTGCTCTGAATATGGCCTTTAGAAAACACATTACGGATGCTCTCATAAAAATTAAAGAAGAAAAGATGAAACATAAAGCTTCTATTCCTATGAAATTAGAAGATGGTTGGGAACCCATCATAAATATGAAAGTGAATGATTTTGATCTCAAAGCTCTATGTGATCTTGATATTAGTGTTTCCATTATGCCTAGAAAGATTTATGAAATGCTTGATTTACCACCATTGGAAGATTGTTATTTAAATGTCCAACTTGATGATAATGCTAAAAAGAAACTCATGGGGAGTATTAATGATGTTCTTATTATGGTTAACAATGCCTATGTCCCCGTTGATTTCTATGTTTTGGATGTTGAATGCAATGCTTCTTTTCCTATCATTTTGGGAAGACCTTTTCTTAGAACTGTTGGTGCCATTATTGATATGAAAGAAGGCACCATTAAATATCAATTTTCACTCAAGAAAGGTATAGAATACTTCCCTAAGAAGAGAGAGAATATTCCTTTTGCCTCTCCTATTAAAACAAAAATTTCTCTTAATGCTTCTTCATTTGAGAATACTTGATTCTTTTCTTGCTTCTTATGCCTAGCTCAAAGGCGTTAAAGAAAAGCACTTATTGGGAGATAAACCAAATTTCTTTAGGAATCTTTTGTTGAGTCTTGGAAGTTATTGCCTCAGTAATAACCTCTCCTTATCATTTTTGTGTGGTTTTTGTGCCAAGAGTAACCTATAAAGAGAGAGAAGTAAGATTTGGGAAAGTTGCTGTCCCAAAACCGATTTTGGTGCTTTGCTGTAAAAATTTGTGAAAACTCTCTGTATGTCAGTTTGAGTTGTAAGTTTTTGTGCTTCTGCCCCAGGTTGTTATCCAACTTTCGTTAGTTCAACACTTTTTGATTTGAGCAACAGAAGGTCTTCGAAAAATTGTTTTTTACCTGTTGGTCTGTTTTGACAGATTTCTGCCATTATTTACATTTGCCTCTTAATCTCTTTCTCTTTGAGTTCTATTTGATCATTTGAAGTTTTTAAAGGAAGTGCTACAGTATCTTGTGTTTAAATGGAAGTTTTACTTTTGTTGAAACTGAACCAAAAGACTTATTATCTTGAGTGCACTAATGTTGCTAATGAAGATTGTGTGAAGTTTTGTATGAAGGAAATTTTAAAGTGTAGGGAAGAACAATGTGATAAGATGAAGTATGGAAAAAAGATCAAGCTTGGGGATGCCACCCGTGTCACCCCAAGAAATATTCAAGAAGTACAAGCGTCAAAGCTTGGGGATGCCCAAGGCATCCCCTTCTTCATCAATAAAAAATTTAGGTTTCTTCGAAACACTTCATTTTTTATTGTTTCATGCACAATTGTGTTGTTCTTGGAGCGTCTTTGTTTTCATTTTTAGTTTTCATTTGCTTAGTTTGCTTGAATAAATTGGTTGGACCCCCGCATTCATACATAGTTTCAAATAAGTTGATTTGGATTCGAAAAGAGTAGGAAAGTTCATGCTTATAAGTGGTATAAAAGGAGCTTGTTTTTGACTGTGGCCTAGGCTTTGTCATGTCATGCTTGATATTGTTTTGACTTTATGCTTAGTGATTATTGTTGTAGCATGACTTGTTACAAACAATTGAGACTGCTTAATGTGCCTTGAAAGAATCATGCGTTGTTTTAGCATATAAAAGCATATTATTGTGGTATTCTGCTTTAATGCTTTATTTTGGTTGACTTAGGGCATGCTCACACCATGTTAAGACAACACCAAGTCACCATAGCCTCTATGATAATTTAGTTTTCGACTTGTAATATCACTTTATGCTTTAATTAATAATGTTTTGTCGCTTTGCATGATTATGGACATTATTGCTCTCTTAGTTGGTCTCTCCCAGTCTTTTGCTAGCCTCCATACCAAGTATGAGTTCCACTCATGCATCCAACTCCAAATAAAACCAATTTATTCCAAAGAGTCCACCATACCGACCTATTAGCATTTGCTATTCCAAGTATATTCATGTTTTTATCTACCTTCTGAATTAAACTTGTTATGTGATTAAAGCTCTCACGAACTTGATGGCACACTTTACTTTTCTTGCACTTAATAAACTTGAACCATTGTGCTCATATATGTTGCGTATATTCTTGCGTTTTGTAAGTTGTGAATTAGCAGAACCATGTTATCATGGGGCACTCTTTCAACATTGCACTTTATTTAGTTGATATCATGTTCTTTTGCTTATGGATCCCGGCAGTGTGAAATGAAAGGGGAGCTTGTAAGGCTATTGGAGTTCGTATATGTGTTAGATAAACGCCTGGGCGGCTGGTCTAAGCCATGCCTAATCATGGTTGAAATATCTAGCGTAACCATATGCGGTGACACAGCATACCACTGCATGATGTAGTACACTATAGTCGTTGACATAACACCAATGAAACACCGTTCACCAGTATTACATCCCTCAGAGTGGTACAACAGAAACACAGCAGGTCCAAGACATGACTATAGATTACAAGTCGACTCTTTACAAAAGATCCAGAGAACACTCTAGGTTAAAGAGAGACAAAGAACTTCTTACAAGGAAGGACCAGAAATAATAACTCTGAACTATCTGGCTAAAAAGACTAATATCTAAACCATCTGGCTTGCAATTTCTGCTAGTGCAATGCTCTGCAGAAGTAGGTTTTATGGCTAGAGAATCTACTCCTATCTACTTAAGAACTTTGTCTTCACTTAAGTTGATGTATATGTTGACTTCATTGACTTTATTGAAGAACTTGAGCTGCCGATGATGGTTTCTTGAGCAGAAATTGATGTTGACGTCGTCTTCAACGGCTTAGAACCTAGCAACGGTTAAGAAGGTACGGTTGAGTACGAGCGTACTCAGCAAGTTCACTAAAAAGGAGTGTATGATGTACTATCTCTACAGCCATAGACCATAGGTCGTAGGCAATACAGGTTTTTGTAAACATTTCTTCAAAGATTGCTTTTATTCTGAAAACTATTTCTGACAACCTTCACAAGATGACCAGAACCTTCGTGGGTTCCTTTCCTGCCGCGTTCGTAGCTCCTTCTCGGAACAGGGAGTAACATGTCATAGTTCTTACACTCTACAGAGGTGCGTCACTTTTCCCACAAGAGACCTTAAGCTTTGTTGCACATCCGAGAATATGTCCCCGTTCAAACTTCCATGGTTTGAGGCCCAACTTAAGATCTAAGCCAATCGCTGCCCCTCCCCACGACCCCGCATGAAGACACGATCCCTCGAGACAACTACCATGGTTACTCTTTGGGTAGCCTCTCGGAGACTCTGTACGCAGCTCTGTCGGGCGGTCACCATCAGCTATGGTGAACTCAGACGCAGTCAGAGAAGCACAGATAATCTAGACACCTAGCTCGTGGGGAACTAAGGGGTCCCACCCATGTGCTGGATTCTCTAGAACTCCACGAGAAATCAACTGTGTCACGATAAGGTCATCCGTCCATGCGAAAGGAAGAAGATCCAGTTGACTTCTCCGTCCCATTCCAAATATCATAGTTGACGCATCATATACAGCGCTAGAATCACTGGTGACATTGGTTGTTAAGTCCTAGATATTATGTTCCTTTACCACTGGAACCATATTAGTAGATTATTACCATCTGGTAAATAATCCATAATCATATAATTATGAAAATAGTGTTTTGTGACCTTTTTGGAATGCATGTGATGACAATATTTGAGTTACAAGCATTTGATAGAAAATAATCAAAGGACATGAGCAAGTTGTGAACTTGCCTTTTGTGATTGCAGGATTATGCACTCACGGTCTTCGATACAAAAGAAGGTCCAAAATCTGGAAATAGCATCATTGGTCCGGTAAGGACTAATGTTTAAAGAAGTAAGATGCAATCATGCATAAGTAATGTAATGTAGTTTGATAAACACGAAACCCCAGAATAATCATCTCTAATCTAGGGTTTGGAGTTTGTGATGAGTTCTTTGGAATGTGTTGCACTTTTATACTAGCTTTACAGTTTTGCTTCTTATTAAGGCTTGTGAGAGTGTGTGAAACATGGTATCTAGAATATTTATTAAAGAAGATTAAGAATCAATTACAGCTTTTAAAGAAGTGTTCAAGGTTTACTTTTAATGTTGCTTAAAAGACTAACTTTTAAAGAAAATATTACTTTACAAAGTAAAAAAGCATTTAAACTTAAATCTAACGCTTTAAGGTTTTCTTATTAGTGAAGATTATTAAAGAGGAATACATTACTACATCAAACAATCATAGCATAAGTGGTGGAGATTTACATGTTCTGAACAAGGCACCACGTTGTAGATGGTTGACTTCTTAGTATTATTACTTGAATGAGGTGGTGTTTTATTAAGGTTATGCTTAACAAGTACAAAATAAACACTACTTTAATTACTTGAGAACCTGATTTAAAGTTAGGTATCTTTCCAAACCAGTAAAGGGATTATTAAATATGAGTTTGATGGTTTTATAAGTGTTTAGAATTCATTTAATAAATGATAGATTATTCTTGTTGATTTTATAATTGATAAAATACTTTTGGAGAGTAAAATGTACTTAATTTTAAATGATAGTTTTAGTGAGTATAAGTTGAATTGGTTAAACCTATCTTAACTTCATTTAAACATAACTTTCATTTGTTATTACACTTTTAGACTTTAAACAAATAATGCTAAAGGTAATAGTAAGTATTTATACATTTTTAATGAATTAAAATAACAGAAAAGAGTTAAAATAAGATTTGTTACATCTTTATCTTTTATTTTACTTCAAAAGTGATAGTTGACATTTTTAATGTGTAGAATTTATTTTTTTGATCATTTTGGTATATTATAAGTATTTTTGCGATTTTTAAATAATAAGATATGATTATTATAAGTTTAATCACTTTATAAAACTAAATAAATAATAAATATTAGTTAAGTGATACAAAAAAATTGAAACAAGTTTGTAAATGTAGATTTTGTTTTTTTAAGAATTTTGGTATATTATTTATATTTTTCTCATTTACCAATATTAAAATGTGAATTTTCAAAGTATTATTACTTATAAAATCTTTATTAAATAATAATTATTTAAATAGTTAACACAATAATATTTTATAATAAAGTTGAGTTATAGATTTTATTTTTCTAAGCAATTTGATATATTATATACTTTTTTCTGAATTATAAAACAAAAGATATTAAATTTATTAGATTTAATCATTTATTAAATTTCTGGAAAATATATTTGTATCAAAAATTATTTGTTTTATCTGATTACTAAACAGAGATAACATTTTATACCAGTTCCTAATCTACCCAGAGTCACTGACCCGTGGGGTCAGTACCACGTCAGCAGCCACCTAGGCACTGACCAAGTCAAACGTGCTGACTAGGCCGGGGTGACGTCAGCATGACATCATGCTGATGTCATCCGAAGATGATCATCACAAATTGATGATTGATCTATTGATTAGGTGCTCGCGAGCGGCTAGGGTTGTGCTCGTTGGAAAGAGGGCGCGATGGGGAACCTTATAGTGGCGGCGCCGCTCCATTTAGGTGACCGGAGCAATGACAACAATGACGACCGACAGCGGCGAGTGGTGGCGCACGGTGCTAGCAGGCTACCGTGTGCGAGGAAGCAAGGCGAGACTACCAGGAGAATCAAGTGCTCACCAAGAACGTGATGGTGCAGTCGGTGAAGCGAGGTGTAGCCGGAATCGCTGGTGATCGCTAGTGATTGACGGCGGAGCGATGCTTCGATTGGCTCGGCTACGGGTTCTTCGGCTTTCGTGGACTAGCTAGGAAGAACAAGAAGGGTACGGCGAGCACGGGAGTGCCCTCCGTTGGACTTAG
Source organism: Avena eriantha (assembly GCA_910589775.1). Classification (NCBI taxonomy): domain Eukaryota; kingdom Viridiplantae; phylum Streptophyta; class Magnoliopsida; order Poales; family Poaceae; genus Avena; species Avena eriantha. The sequence goes on along the minus strand of OU342743.1, from coordinate 317,662,183 downwards.
GGTGGTCAGAGACGGCGGGGACAACAAACTCCAGCGAGCTAGGGTTTCGGCTCCTGGAGGGAAACAGAGAGAGATGGAGAGCGAGCGAGGGAAAATGAGGATGAGGACGAGGGAGGCGTCGCGGTGTCGGTCTTATCCTTGGCTAGGACGGCGGCGAGAATCTGGGCGGTTGGATCCTGCTGACGCCGGTGATTCATATCCAGCGGTGGCGCAAACCTCTAGCGAGCTGCCTGTGTGCGTTGCGGTGACGACGACGATAATTTTCCAAAAAAACCCCTACAGTTTCTAGGAACTAACCCGCTATCCAACTTCTGCCCACCTGTTAGTGAGAGAGAGAAGGTGAGATGGGCTGCCGTTGCTGGGCCTTAACTGAGTGAGTGAAAAATTACTACTGCTGCTCGTGAGCTGGAAGTAAGGGATGGGCCATGGGCCGATTCTAGAATCTGCTGATTCCCTTCTTTTTTCTCTATTTCTATTTTCTGTTTTTTTATAAAACATTTCAAATTTGAATTTCTTTAAGGTTTTAAATATCTAGAATTTTGTAAGACATGGATATTATGATAGAGGTTAATTATAACCAATTTCTCTACATTTCTTGTTGTGTATACAAAATCTGTTATTATATGCAAGGTTCTTTTATTTAATAAAGTAAATATAACTTAGGATTTTAGAGTTTACTTCCTATAATAAAATCTTATAGAAATGATTTGTATTACCACTAAAAGAATGTATTAGTAGTGGATTAAGAGGCTAATGATTTATGATGGTGAGTGATAGTCATGGAATATATGTTTATTTAACCTCTTTTAATAACCATATTAGATGTTGGTTTAAATCCTTGGTTTATAAAATGGTGATTTGAATCCCAGGGTTCTCCCTATTTGGTGATTTTACCAAATCCAATTCTACTTGATTTACAGAGTTTAGAATTACCATAGACAACCTTGGTGAAGTCAAGAAGCATGAATTGCAATAATTAATGTAATTGCTCATTTCCAAATAATTACCCTGAATTTTAGGAAGGTTGTAATAGACTCATATTCTATTATGAATACGTATTAAGATCAAGGTTCAAGGACATTACTTCTAAATCTATGATTAAGATTGATATCTCCTCTTTGAGTGAGATATTGGAATTACTTCTCTTAGTAATATGTTATTCCATGAATCTAAGTTCCTATTAAGGTTCAAGACAATCCGATGAACAAGGCCTCCATCTATAAACACTCAGCTAGTTCTCTAATTATGTTGGGGGGGGATACGTCCGGGTAGGGTAACTCCGGGGTATAAAGGCCGAGTTAGCTGGGGTACGGCACGGTCAAAGCAAGTGCTGACCGAGTCACCTCAAGGCAGGCCGAACCACGGAGGAACCCGGCCCGTGGAGCATCTCCTTAGCCGTAGCCTGGCCGGCATAAAATATATGCCGGCCATGTTTGTCTATCTGTTGTGCAGGTACATTTGTTGCCGAATTAGCCACGTGCAAGTCGGACTATCATTTGGCTTCCGATAGAATGAAGGAATCTCCCGCTGGTCAAAAGGTGGCCTTATTAGCTGTAGCATGAGCGGAGCAAAGCAAAGATGAGGACTAGCGGGTCAGGGGCGACTAAGATGACGCGGGCAATGCCGGCTGATGTAGCCCATGTCTAGTGACGCATAAAGACGAGGATTACATTGCGGGTTACGTCCAAAGCCCGGACGAGCCATTAATGAGAATAAAGAAGCATCTAGCTTTAGTCGAGGGGCATATTCGAAGAATATGCTGCCACGTGTGCCCTAACTTTGTAACCCGGTCTCCCCTATATAAGGAGCACCTGGGCCTCCATAGAAGGGGATCGATCATTTTCTCTGTCTAAGGTAGAACTCTAGGGTTAGCTTGTGGGGAGTAAGAGACATCGTCTCCTTCTCACCAATAGCTTGAAGAGCATCTATGAACACCAATGATAGAGAGAAAACAAGAACATTTGTGCATGGAATCACCATGTTCTCCCTCCCTGGATTCCCCTAGCACACATTGGCCCCATCTTTAACCTACCCATGGCATCTACCGTGCCACCACCACGACAATTGGCGCCCACCGTGGGGCTAGCGGTGCTAGCAGGGGTGAAAATCTGCACGGGAAGCATCTTCAGCACCGGCGAGCGCGTCATCTCTGGCCTGGTTTAGCACTTTGGAGCGCTTTACTACGTCAGCGACAATGCAGGGAGCTTTGGCAGGCACCCCCATCCGCGCAACGGCGTCTTCATCAAGCTTGGCACGCACAAGATCTACATCGGCATGGACGAGTCCCGCGTTCATCCGTGGCACATCGTCGAGGGAGGCGAACCACCTCTCAGCATAGCTTGTGGTGTGTGTAATACTCGCCCGACCAGCAGCGTTGAGGTCCTGATGACCGCGCCAGACGCGGAAGCAAACAAGGGCCCGACACCAGAGCCAGAAGTCACGCCTAAGCAGACCAGGTCTAGGTTCCCCCTACTAGAAAGCCGGAGAATGTGCTCCAACAAGCAATGGATAACCTAGCAACGCCAATAGTACATGTGGTAGATTCGGCTCAGCTGCAAGCTGAGCTAGAAGAAACTAGGCGGAAAATGTTAGCCGGGGCAAAGAAGGTAGCAGAGCTGCAGAAGTCTTTGAACATTACTTTGAGAGAATATGCAAAGGCAAACCGCATAGATGGAGTGAAGATCCGAGGTAGGAACCTGATTACTGAGATTGACAAGGAATACGAGCCTAGGCCGGGTCAAACATCCCCGATAGTAACAAGAGGGCTGGAGAGGTAAAGTACCCCGGCAAAGAACCTCAGGGCAGCAAATGTGGCCGCGTTCGAGTTAGAAGGTTTAACCGGAGAGGCCTGGCAAAGGCAAAAAGAGAGGGTAAATCACTTGCTGAGAGTCGCTTGCCAGCAAAATGAAGAAATGAACAAGGCAAACCCCGTGCCACCAGGAGCGTCACATGTGGTTCATTCGGCTAGGAATAACCCGGCAATATCCGGAGGAGCCGCATCATCCCCGGGTCACAATCCCAGGAGAGAAGAAGTAGTAAACTTCGGGAGAAGAGACAAACAGATGGTTCCCTATGATCCAGTAAGGGCCGGAAAAGGCAAAGCAGTGCAAGTTGATGAAGATCGGCACTGTACCAGCCGAGGTGTGGCTGAACGAGGAAACCGTGACCAAGGCAATGCCAGTCAGAGGAATGCTGCTAACAACAATGCCGGACAGCGTGATCCCGTGGGAACGGGGCATAACATACCTCGGTAGTAGTAGCAGCGCGCACTTGGGCAAGAAGGAAGTGCAGGACAAGCGGCACAACAGAATGCTTGTCTGGATCAGGAAAGATATAATGATGGTTATTCGGCTATGATCAATGACGGATATCCCAAACCCGATCACCACATAATTGGGTCAAGGCTGGGAAGCAGGCACTTGCAGCCAGATGATGCGAGGTTGAAACTGGATAGGATTTACAAGTCGGAGCTAATCGAAATACATGGTCCACCTGGTCCAGCATGCTTTGGGCCCCGAATTATGAAGGAGCCACCAGTGCCAAACTTTCAGCTGGCCAGAGGAACCATAACCTATGATGGTAGTACTAGGCCAGAAGATTGGCTGATTAATTATGCGACGGCGGTCAAGATCACAACAGGGAATTTGAGATGGGCAGTGAGATATGTGCCACAAATGTTGGAAGGACCAGCGAGAGTTTGGCTGAACAACTTGCCACCAGGAAGTGTTAACTGTTGGCTATATTTCGAGGAGTTGTTCGTTAGCAACTTTTCGAGAACCTACAAGAGGCCAACAGGCCACATACTCTAGTGTTAGACCGGCAAAAACCGAATGAGCTAGACCGGGATTTCTTGACTCGGTGGTGCAACGTGCGTAACTCGTGCGAGGGAGTAATTGAATCACAAGCTATCGTGTGGTTCGCCCAGGGATGCAGATAATGGAGTATGTTGTGGCAGAGGCTGCAGCGAGATATGCCAACCACTTTGGCTGAGATGATCCGGATCGCGGATTCGTATGCCTTGGGAGATCCAACACAACCCCGGCTAATGTCGAGCGAGGCAAACGAGGAATATTACAACCGAGATGGCTCCGGGTCATCGAGGAGGAATGATTTTCTAGGAAAGAGAATGGACAAGCGTCCGGATTACAGATATAACTTGCAGCAGGTGGCAGCGGTAGACCGGGAGCAACCCAATGCCAGCGCCAGCCAGCGCCAAAAAACTGGAGGACAAAACTGGCAACAGAAAAATGAAGGGAAGAAGCCTTGGACCCTGGAGCAGAAAAGCAATGGCAAGAACGGAAAGATAGGCCGAGGTATACGTTCGAATCTATGTTGGATCAACCTTGCAAGTTCCATAAGCCAAGTCCGAACAGTTCAGCAAATCATACAACCCGACAATGTGAGTGGATGAGAAAGTTAGAGCAAGGTAGTTTGGGGAATGCTCAGGCACCTCAGAACGAAGCACCTAGGAATGAGACACCACGGCAACCGTTACTAACAGGGGGGAATGGACAGCAACTGATGTTGCCACCACCTCCACCGAGGTATGAAAATCATGAAAGAAGGGATGCGGTACATCAAGTAGATAATAACCAGCAACAAGGTCAAGGTTACCACGAGAACGAGGGACGAAACGAGTACATGGAGCATCATCAAAGTTACTATGTGTTTACCATGGAAGAAAATGACCGGAAGAGCTTGCAGCACCGGCATATGGAGGTACACACAGTAATGCCGGCGGTAGTGAGATACATGCCCTGGGCGGATCGGGAGATTATGTGGAGTATCAAGGATCACCCAAATATCATGCCTAGTCCTGGGACTTATGCACTGATCCATCCAACGTTCATCGGGCCGAATCTCAATGTGAGGTTTTCCAAACTACTAATTGACAATGGCAGTAGTATCAACATAATGTCTAAGGATACCATGCACAAGTTGGGACTAACAGAGAACATGCTGCAAGCAACAAGGACCACCTTTCATGGCATTGTGCCAGGTATTTCCTGTGCGCCAATTGGCAAGGTCCGGGTTGATGTGTTATTCGGCAGGAGAGATAATTGCCAGACTGAAAATTTGGAGTTCGAAGTGGTGCATCCGAAGAGCGCTTATCACGCGTTACTCGGCAGGCCCGCGCTGAACAAATTCATGGCAAGTACTCACACAGCTACCTTAAGATGAAATTGCCCGGACCAAGGGGTGTGATAACTGTATCAGCGGACTTCCGGCATTCGATCGAGTGTGCCTCAGCCGGATCTAACTTAGCCGAGTCGCTCGTGATAGCTCAGGAAAAGAGGAGGATACTATAAGTAGCGGCATTGGCTCAATCTGCGCAACATCATATGCTGGCTCTGACCAACCCGCATGGAAGCGTGTCATTCCAAGCAACCAAGGACACAAAGAAAGTGCCAATCGATGATTAGTTCCCAGAGCGAACTGTAACCATTGGTGTTGGGTTAAACAACAAATAGGAAAGCGAGGTCGTCAACTTCCTCCGTGATAATCGGGATATCTTTCCTTGGTGCACTCAGGATCTGCAAGGTGTACCGAGGGAGTTGGCCGAGCACTCATTAAACGTAAGACCCAGGGCTAAGCCGATAAAGCAGCCTCTCCGGCATTTTGCCGAAGATAGAAGGAAAGTGATTGGCGATGAGATAACAAGGCTCCTAGCAGCCGGGTTTATCATGGAAGTACTCTATCCGGATTGGCTCTCTAATCCGATGCTTGTGGAAAAGAAGAAAGATGATCCGAACGTGGCTATGGTATGGCACATGTACATTGACTACATGAACCTGAATAAGGCGTGTCCCAAAGATCCATTCCCACTCCCTAGAATAGATCAAGTCATAGACTCAACAGCCGAACGTGAACTACTATCATTCATTGATGCGTATTCTGGTTTCAACCAGATACCTCTGAATCTGGATGATCAAATAAAGACTGCATTTATTACCCCATACGGGGCTTAATTCTATCGCACTATGCCGTTTGGACTACGTAATGCAGGAGCGACGTACCAACGATGCATGCAAAAATGCTTACACGACCAAATAGGTCGGAACGTGCAAGTTTATGTGGATGATGTGGTGATAAAGACTAAGAAAAGCAATACGCTCCTTAATGACAACCGACAGACGTTCGCGAACTTGAGAAGGTTCCGGATGAAGCTTAACCCGGATAAGTGCACCTTTGGTGTGCCCGTGGGAAAGTTACTCGGTTTTCTAGTGTCTAGCCGAGGTATCGAAGCTAACCCGACAAAAATCCGGGCCATAGAGAGAATGGAACTGCCAAAATGCCTTAACGATGTACAAAAGTTCACTGGTTGTCTGGTACATGCCCTGGGCGGATCAGGAGATTACGTGGAGTATCAAGGATCACCCAAATATCATGCCTAGTCCTGGGACTTATGCACTGATCCATCCAACGTTCATCGGGCCGAATCTCAATGTGAGGTTTTCCAAACTACTAATTGACAATGGCAGTAGTATCAACATAATGTCTAAGGATACCATGCACAAGTTGGGACTAACAGAGAACATGCTGCAAGCAACGAGGACCACCTTTCATGGCATTGTGCCAGGTATTTCCTGTGCGCCAATTGGCAAGGTCCGGGTTGATGTGTTATTCGGCAGGAGAGATAATTGCCAGACTGAAAATTTGGAGTTCGAAGTGGTGCATCCGGAGAGCGCTTATCACGCGTTACTCGGCAGGCCCGCGCTGAACAAATTCATGGCAAGTACTCACACAGCTACCTTAAGATGAAATTGCCCGGACCAAGGGGTGTGATAACTGTATCAGCGGACTTCCGGCATTCGATCGAGTGTGCCTCAGCCGGATCTAACTTAGCCGAGTCGCTCGTGATAGCTCAGGAAAAGAGGAGGATACTATAAGTAGTGGCATTGGCTCAATCTGCGCAACATCATATGCTGGCTCTGACCAACCCGCATGGAAGCGTGTCATTCCAAGCAACCAAGGACACAAAGAAAGTGCCAATCGATGATTAGTTCCCAGAGCGCACTGTAACCATTGGTGCCGGGTTAAACAACAAATAGGAAAGCGAGGTCGTCAACTTCCTCCGTGATAATCGGGATATCTTTCCTTGGTGCACTCAGGATCTGCAAGGTGTACCGAGGGAGTTGGCCGAGCACTCATTAAACGTAAGACCCAGGGCTAAGCCGATAAAGCAGCCTCTCCGGCATTTTGCCGAAGATAGAAGGAAAGTGATTGGCGATGAGATAACAAGGCTCCTAGCAGCCGGGTTTATCATGGAAGTACTCTATCCGGATTGGCTCTCTAATCCGATGCTTGTGGAAAAGAAGAAAGATGATCCGAACGTGGCTATGGTATGGCACATGTACATTGACTACATGAACCTGAATAAGGCGTGTCCCAAAGATCCATTCCCACTCCCTAGAATAGATCAAGTCATAGACTCAACAGCCGAACGTGAACTACTATCATTCATTGATGCGTATTCTGGTTTCAACCAGATACCTCTGAATCTGGATGATCAAATAAAGACTGCATTTATTACCCCATACGGGGCTTAATTCTATCGCACTATGCCGTTTGGACTACGTAATGCAGGAGCGACGTACCAACGATGCATGCAAAAATGCTTACACGACCAAATAGGTCGGAACGTGCAAGTTTATGTGGATGATGTGGTGATAAAGACTAAGAAAAGCAATACGCTCCTTAATGACAACCGACAGACGTTCGCGAACTTGAGAAGGTTCCGGATGAAGCTTAACCCGGATAAGTGCACCTTTGGTGTGCCCGTGGGAAAGTTACTCGGTTTTCTAGTGTCTAGCCGAGGTATCGAAGCTAACCCGACAAAAATCCGGGCCATAGAGAGAATGGAACTGCCAAAATGCCTTAACGATGTACAAAAGTTCACTGGTTGTCTGGTACATGCCCTGGGCGGATCAGGAGATTACGTGGAGTATCAAGGATCACCCAAATATCATGCCTAGTCCTGGGACTTATGCACTGATCCATCCAACGTTCATCGGGCCGAATCTCAATGTGAGGTTTTCCAAACTACTAATTGACAATGGCAGTAGTATCAACATAATGTCTAAGGATACCATGCACAAGTTGGGACTAACAGAGAACATGCTGCAAGCAACGAGGACCACCTTTCATGGCATTGTGCCAGGTATTTCCTGTGCGCCAATTGGCAAGGTCCGGGTTGATGTGTTATTCGGCAGGAGAGATAATTGCCAGACTGAAAATTTGGAGTTCGAAGTGGTGCATCCGGAGAGCGCTTATCACGCGTTACTCGGCAGGCCCGCGCTGAACAAATTCATGGCAAGTACTCACACAGCTACCTTAAGATGAAATTGCCCGGACCAAGGGGTGTGATAACTGTATCAGCGGACTTCCGGCATTCGATCGAGTGTGCCTCAGCCGGATCTAACTTAGCCGAGTCGCTCGTGATAGCTCAGGAAAAGAGGAGGATACTATAAGTAGTGGCATTGGCTCAATCTGCGCAACATCATATGCTGGCTCTGACCAACCCGCATGGAAGCGTGTCATTCCAAGCAACCAAGGACACAAAGAAAGTGCCAATCGATGATTAGTTCCCAGAGCGCACTGTAACCATTGGTGCCGGGTTAAACAACAAATAGGAAAGCGAGGTCGTCAACTTCCTCCGTGATAATCGGGATATCTTTCCTTGGTGCACTCAGGATCTGCAAGGTGTACCGAGGGAGTTGGCCGAGCACTCATTAAACGTAAGACCCAGGGCTAAGCCGATAAAGCAGCCTCTCCGGCATTTTGCCGAAGATAGAAGGAAAGTGATTGGCGATGAGATAACAAGGCTCCTAGCAGCCGGGTTTATCATGGAAGTACTCTATCCGGATTGGCTCTCTAATCCGATGCTTGTGGAAAAGAAGAAAGATGATCTGAACGTGGCTATGGTATGGCACATGTACATTGACTACACGAACCTGAATAAGGCGTGTCCCAAAGATCCATTCCCACTCCCTAGAATAGATCAAGTCATAGACTCAACAGCTGGACGTGAACTACTGTCATTCATTGATGCGTATTCTGGTTTCAACCAGATACCTCTGAATCTGGATGATCAAATAAAGACTGCATTTATTACCCCATACGGGGCTTAATTCTATCGCACTATGCCGTTTGGACTACGTAATGCAGGAGCGACGTACCAACGATGCATGCAAAAATGCTTACATGACCAAATAGGTCGAAACGTGCAAGTTTATGTGGATGATGTGGTGATAAAGACTAAGAAAAGCAATACGTTCCTTAATGACAACCGATAGACGTTCGCGAACTTGAGAAGGTTCCGGATGAAGCTTAACCCGGATAAGTGCACCTTTGGTGTGCCCGTGGGAAAGTTACTCGGTTTTCTAGTGTCTAGCCGAGGTATCGAAGCTAACCCGACAAAAATCCGGGCCATAGAGAGAATGGAACTGCCAAAATGCCTTAACGATGTACAAAAGTTCACTGGTTGTCTGGTGTCATTAAGCCAGTTCGTACGTCGGTTGGGAGAGAAGGCCTTGCCCCTCTACCAGTTAATGAAAAAGGCAGACAAATTCACATGGACGCCACAGGCGGACCTTGCATTTCGAGAATTGAAAAACATGTTGTCTACTGCACCAATCCTAGCAGCACCACTACCCAAGGAGCCAATGCTTCTTGACGTAGCCGTGACCAACCGAGTCATAAGTGCAGTAATTGTAGTGGAGCGCGAGGAAGAAGGAAAGTTGGTGCAAAGACCGGTGTATTATCTAAGCGAGGTATTGTCAGCTTCAAAACAGAATTACCCTCACTATCAAAAAATCGCGTATGGCATATATATGTCGGCCAAGAAACTCAAACGCTATTTTGAGGAACATCAAATCTAAGTGATATGTGAGGTACCCATATCAGAGATTATGAGTAACAAAGATGCAAGTGGCCGAATAGCAAAATGGGCAATCGAGTTATCCCCATATGTGCTGCAATTCGACAGAAGAGAGGTGATAAAATCGCAAGCCATGGAGGATTTCTTTGTGGACTGGGCCGAGATGCAATACGAGCCACCTTTTCCAGACCCCAATTATTAGCGAATGCACTTCGACAGATCAAAATTGAAAGAAGGGTTGGGCACCGGAGTAGTGCTTACCTCGCCCAAGAAGGATCAACTGAAATATGTCCTTCAAATCCACTTCAGTGCCTCGAATAATGTTGCGGAATACGAAGCATTGGTACATGGTCTCAAAGTAGCAAAATAAGTGGGGATACGTCGAATACAATGCTTTGGAGATTCGGATTTGATGGTGCAACAAGTGTCTGGAAATTGGGATGCCTTGGATGCTAACATGGCCCTATACAGATTCCATGTGCAAAAGATAAGTGGATTTTTCGAAGGGTGTGAATTCCATCACATACCTCGGATTGAAAACGAGGTAGCAGATACGCTGTCCAAGTTAGGCTCATCCCGGCAGCCAATCCTGCCAAATGTTGCTTTGGAGAACTTGAGAAAACCATCTATCACACCATCGCCTGAGTCAGACTCAATCTATATCTCGACACTCTCTAGATTTGGAGTTGCACCTATGGAGATAGATTGGGGAGGCACCTTGGCAAACCCGGGGACTTCTTCAGCAAACCTAGGGACTGATCAGCCAGACCCGGCAGGGGTTATGTCAGTAGATGCAATGGAAATTGACGAAGAACCATTTCCCGTCCGGGCCATACCAGCCTAGGCCATGCCAATATATGATTTCCTGAAAGAAGGAGTTTTGCCGGATGATGAGATACTCTCACAACATATCCAAAGGAGAGCAAAGGCCTATACTATTATCAATGTTGAACTATACAAAAGAAGTGTGACAATAGTGCTGCAGCGGTGTGTTGACCCGGAGGAAGGACTTGACATACTCCGAGATATTGACCAAGGGGAATGTGGCCATCATGACTCCTCAAGGGCGTTAGTGGAAAAGGCTTTCCGGCATGGATTTTATTGGCCAAGTGCTTTGGAGCAAGCAGAGAATTTGGTGAGAAAATGTAATGGTTGTCAAAGATACGCCACGAAAACTCATTTACCAAAGTTGGAGCTGAAAACTATCCCCATTACCTGGCCATTTGTTGTATGGTGCGTAGATATGGTAGGGCCATTTAAGCCGGCTAAAGAAGGGATGACCCATATGCTAGTTATGGTCGACAAGTTCACCAAGTGGATTGAAGTGAAACCAATTCGGAAATGTGATGGGGCAACAGCAATAAGATTCCTCAAGGATATAATCCTGAGATATGGCTATCCCCATAGCATCATAACTGATAATGGAACAAATTTCGCTGAAGGAGCATTTGCGAGGTTCTGCTGACAAAAGAAGATCCGGCTAGATGTCGCCTCACTCGACCATCCCACATCGAACGGGCAAGTGGAAAGATCCAACAGACTAGTTCTGTCCAGGATAAAACGCTGGCTCATAGAGCCGCTACAAAGATCAGCGGGGTGCTGGATAGAAGAACTACCAGCGGTACTATGGAGTTTAAGAACAACTCCGAATCGATCAACATGCTATACACCATTCTTTCTAGTATATGGGGGCAGAAGCTGTATTACCAGCCGACATAGAGCATGACTCACCAAGGGTCACCCAATACACAGAAGCCAAAGTGCGAGAAGCCCGGCAAAATGATGTTGATTTGCTGGAAGAAGCAAGAGAATTGGCATTGTCCAGATCCGCCATATATCAGCAAAATATCCGACGCTATCATAGCCGGAAAGTAAACCCCCAAGTCTTTTGGGAAGGTGACCTGGTACTCCGGTTGATACAGCGCACTGCTGGCATGCATAAGTTATCCCCTCCATGGGAAGGACCTTTCATTGTAAGCAAATCCTTGCACAATGATGACTACTATCTTATCGATGCACATCCATAGGACAAGAACAAGGCGGACAGGTCCGGAGAGGAATCTAAGCGACCGTGGAATGTAGTACTACTTCGTCCTTTTTATACCTGAACAAGAGTTGGATGTATCCGAGCTGCTCATATGTCGGTATGTATGTCGGCAATGAGCTTATTAATAAAACTTTGGCACCCCAAGCAGAGACTGGGGACTGCCGTAATAACTGTTTTTCTTATTCTTGTATTTTCATGTCGGCCGAGTTAAGCCACTTATATCTTAGTCGGATTAGTAATGTGTGAGCACCAAAAACCCAACTCTTCAACTTTGTTGTTGTTCAACAAGAATTGGCTTCATGGCAAGCAAGAGAACAAGTTTTGAATGGCAAAGCACATGAAAAACGACCAAGGAAAAGAACTTAAGTGGGCCGACATTTTTCATTTGGACCAACCCTTTGCCTACTGTATTTATCTAACGCTGGGTTGTTTTGAGTTAATCTCAAAGTTTCAAGTATTGTTAAGTCAATTTTTTGAACCTCGGACTCGTAAGTTGAAAAAATCAAATCAAGGTAGACGCAAGCTGAGTCAAAAATTGGGGGAACAAGAAAACGAAACTCGGGGACTTCGCCCACGATAATCCAGCATTAACGACTTAGTTCAAAACGATAAGTTGTAGCACAACCAAACCAAAGTACTTAGATACATGTCCGCCCGGCATTCCGGGGATCTGACAAATATGATAAGTGTTTTTAAGGAGCAGGAGAAGTAGCCGAATCTTCAGTCGAAGAAGGAGGTACTTCAGAATGTGGAGGAGGGGCGCTAGCCTCGGCTTCCTCCTCAGGATTGGCCTCGCCATACTCCTTGTCTTCAGCCTCATCGCTAGGCTCGGAGGCCTCACCCTCACTCCCTTCATCTTCTTCATCTCTAGAAGCAGGTTCATCATCGAAAACATCGAGGTAGCTCGGCCCATCATTCCACGCATGGCAGAAGGAATACTGGATAAGTTTGTTGGCACTGGTTTTGCGGCACGCAAACCACACCGGATCTTCATTCCACTTGGATCCGGTGCGCATGCGAGCGAGCAACTCCAAGTCTATTCCTTCGTACCATGAGAGGATGAACTACAAAGCGGTGTCAGCCCTAGCTCGCGCAGCCGACTCACGCCACAGATGCAGCTACGTATTGCACAACATCAGTTTGGCGATGAGAGCGGCATTTCACTTTGGGGTGGGCTCGCCGGGCCAGAGAGAGTTCAGCATCCGCATCGCAGCAGGCATGTTATCCGCGCCATAGCTCTTTACTAGTTCTAGGCGAGCAGCAAGGCTAACAAGCAGATCTTCCGTCGAGTAAGGGACTGACCTGGATCCAGGACCCATAGGAATACCACGTTGATCGCGGGACCAGGTTACGACAGCGCTAGCAAGAGTATCGCCCTCTGGAAACTTGCGTGAGATCAAGGCAGAGGGAGCAATGAGCAAACACATTAATCCGGAAAAAAGAGAGTTGAATAGGAGAAAGAAACTCACATGAAATTTGGATAAGGAGACGCTGGATCTCGGCATCAATGCTGGCACTGCTGGCCTGGATTTTCTCGTATTCGGAGGTTACCGACGTGAGTTTTACGTCGGCTTCCTCCAATAGATCCTTGTCCTTGCAAATTTGAGTCGTCAAACACTCTTTTTCCTTGGCAAACTCCTGGTCCGCCTTGTCTAAGTCAGTTTTATGGAGGTCTTTAAGCCTCTAGATTTCGGCATTCAGCCGAGTAATCTCTGAGTCATGGAGCCGTAGCGGAGCTATCTCATCATCCTTCTTTTTTAGTTCAGCCTGATGCTTCCCTGTTTGTTCGAGGAAATGGGTCATCATATCAGGCATGGGTACACTGTCTTCAAGAGCAACTGCAACAGTGGGTTAATCCGGCAGAGCCGGAGTATAAATATACGACGGATGAAGAAAAGAGCGCACAGTAATGGGGTGAACGAGATAGGATACCTTGGATCTCAGCCAGATTCTTCCGCATGATGATATTCTCAGCTTCAACCTCGGATGCATAGTCCGGATAGATAAATTAATACGGATCACAGGAAACTCGAACAGACGAAAATGGGAGAAGGAAAAGTCTAAGTAAAAACATTACCCTTCTTCTGGTACTCCTCCAGGAGTTTGCCATAACGCGCGTGAATGTCTTTATAGGAGTCCAGCAGGCGCTGGAACTCGGCAGTTCGATGGTTAGTGGTAATCTGAAATAAACAAGGCAATGTCAAGATGAAAAGCAAAATAAAGAAATATTCGAAGTCTACAAGATCCAGGCCAAGCGGAACTTAACCCGGCTCTAGGTGTGTGGATATTCGAAGTCTACAAGATCCAGGCCAAGCGGAACTTAACCCGGCTCTAGGTGTGTGGATATTCGAAGTCTACAAGATACAGGCCAAGCGGAACTTAACCCGGCTCTAGGTGTGTGGATATTCGAAGTCTACAAGATCCGGGCCAAGCGGAACTTAACACGGCTCCACGTGTGTGGATATTCGAAGTCTACAAGATCCAGGCCAAGCGGAACTTAACCCGGCTCTAGGTGTGTGATATTCGAAGTCTACAAGATCCGGGACAAGCGGAACTTAAGCCAACTCTAGGTGTGTGGATATTCGAAGTCTACAAGATCCGGGCCAAGTGGAACTTAACCCGTCTCTAGATGTGTGGATATTTGAAGTCTACAAGATCCGGGCCAAGGGAACTTAACTCGGCTCTAACTTTGTTAAAATTTGAAGTTGCTACGAACAAAAACCAAATTCTCTAAGGAGCATCCGACCGAGTAACAAGTTACCCCCTCGGAGGCTTGGGGACTAGGGAATATATCTACAAGTGCTCAGCCATACAAAGTACTACAGTAGAGGAAAATAATTACCTCCATCATCCGGCCAGCCAAATAAATGGCCTTGGTAGCGGAGTTCATCTATGCACTGAACTCGGCTGGGCTGAACTTCTTCGGCAGATCATCCTTTGAATTCAGCATTGTTCCAGTTCTTCACGTACTCCAGGAGTAGTGGACTGTAACTGTTGTCACTAGGAGAGTAGTTCGCCACAAGGCCTTTGACGTGGGCCTCTCGCCTTGCAGATTGAGCTACAGCAGGGCTGGTATGCAGAACCAACTGCCTGCTACCCTCTGATCCGGCGGCGGGTGACCCAAAAGTGATACCCTTAGCTGATCTGACAGCTTTCTTGAGCTTGTCGGATGATGAAAGACGCGGTGGAAGACCTAAGGCCGCTGACTCGGAAGGAGCTTGGGAAGCTGGCGGAAAAATCTGCGATAGACGTTGTTGATCTGGGGGCGGCCGACGAAGCCTTCTTCTTTGGGGCCTTGGTCGATGATATTGCTGTTGCTGGTGCTGCTGATGGTGTTGCTGCTGCTGGTGGTGCTATTGTTGCTGGTGACGCTGGTGATGCTGTTGCTGTTGCTGCTGATGCTGTTGGTGTTGGGGACGCTGGTGCTACTGGTGCTGAAAACACTTGGGTAGGAGAATAACTTGACTAGGGCGGTGCCGATGAAACTGGCACCTCAACACTTGGCGCTGGGGTCGAAGACGAACTGGGAAGATCCAGCATGGCCGTATCCGGAGCTGCCCCGCCGCCCCTCGTGCTGACACTACCCTCCTCATGGTGAGGTGGGCTCGGATCAGGCGCAGCCGCAGAACCCTCTTGGAAAGGGCTGAGCGGGCGAGTGTCGTCATCGTGAGGGGGAGAAGGGCTTCTCCGGATTGGAGATGCTATGCCGGAGCTGCTCTGAGGAATGACCCTAGGAGCTCTGAAAAGCAGAAAAGCACCAAGTCAAAAAGACAGAGAATAATAAGAGACAAAGGCAAACACCGAAAGAAAAAGAAACCCAAATGCACATGCAAAGAGACTTACACATCTGAGGTCGGGGGAGCCCGGGGTTTGGGCGCCCTCTGGACAGTGCTCTTGGTGGTCAACTTAGTCGAGGCTTTCACCCCGGCCTTTTTTGCCTCTTCTTGGGTGACAGTACCTCCGAAGCTGCAGCCGAGGTAGCTGCGCGCTTTTGGGAAGGAGCAAGGACCGGACCTCCCGTAGCAAGCGGGGAACCTCGTGGACCTGATCCGGTTAGCTGAAGATTCGAACATAACCAGATATATGTAAGAGATGACAACCGGGTCAAGTACCTCCAGGACCTCAACCTCCGCGTCATCATCATCTGGTCAATCCCTTAGAGAAGAGGCCTTACTAGATCCATGTTTGACGATGTCCGGAGTTGGTAGGAAGGTCTCCAGATCAGGCTCCTCCTCGTCCTCCTCGGCGTGGGCCGGTACCCACTTGCTCGCCAGCACCTCGCCATCTTCTAGTGGTTGCTGTAGGAATCGCTGAGATAAGACAACAATTGCTAAGTTATGAAAGTAATCCGACATACAGAGAAGATCTGGAAAACAGTAAGAAGTAAGTTTACCTTTGGAGGAGGATTGTCCCGGGTGAAGGGCTCGATCCCCCATTCCCAATCTTCAGAGAATTCCTTCTCCACATTGAAAATGGCCTTAACCCGGCGGTAAACCGCCGATTTATCAAGCTCAAAAGATGAAGTCCAGTGGGGGTCGAGGGGACCGCTCAAGTAGTAAACCTTGTGGGCATGCTTCTGAAGGGGGGGACCCGGCTGTGGACAAAAGTGATCATAATGTCCTCCCCCCGAAGTTTCTCCTTGAGCAGCTCCTTGATCCAGCGCTCTACCTAGTTCGCCAGGGCTGTGGGTCGCTTGGGGATTATCTGCTAAAGAGAGGTATCTGGAGGCCCGAGCTTGAAGGGGAGGAGTCGGATCATGTCTTCCTCGGTGGTGTTCCAGACGTAGAAGAAAGTCTGGGCCCAGCCTTTGCAGGACTCAAGCCCGGTGACCCGGGAAATGCGGAGCCCTTGCGGGGAGATATGGAGGCAACGCCGCATTGGGTCTGGTGCTTCTCCTTTGGAGTAAGCTCCTTAGCCGGAACCACATACCTCCGGAGACCAAAGAATTTGATCCGGAGTTCCTTAGTTGGCCAGAGGCCGATATATCCCTCAATGCCAGAGGCAAAAGAGGACAAAGAAGTGATGGCATTGGCAGGGAGATGATGTGGTTGTAGTTGATATGTCGAGATGAAATCAAAAAAGAAATCTGAGGTAGGAAGGCCGAATCTGCCTTGAAAATGAGAGACAAAAACAACATATTCTCCAGGATTGGGAGACGGGGGAAACCTTGTCGGCGGCGAGGCGACAGGCAACACCGTTGGGGATGCGGCGCCTGGCACGAAGATAGTCTAGATCATCCTCGCAGACGAATTCACCGTCCTAGCCGTTGCGCTCGTGGCCTTCTCCTTCCTCCTCCTGCTGCGCCACCACGGCTGCCTCCTCCTCAGTCATGGTGAACTCAAGATCTTCGAGAAAGAAATCAGAGTAGAGATAACCGGTGGAGGGGAATCGAGAAGCGTAAGGCCCCGTGGTGAAGCTCTTGACCGGGAATGCTGGCGCAGGCGCAAGGTGCTTCCTGAGCACGGACGCGATGACGCGGGTGCAACGAAGAACTAGCCGCGGCGGTGAGGTCGCGGTGAGAGAGAAAGAAGGCTGGGAAGCACGAAGGAAATGGGGAACTTCCCCAAAGATTGCCCCAGGCCCCCTACTTAATGATGACCCACAAGTATAGGGGGTGTATCGCAGTATTTTCGAGGAAAGTGAAACCCAATTTATTGATTCGACACAAGGGGAGCCAAAGAATATTTATAAGCCTTAACAACTGAGTTGTCAATTCACCTGCACCTGGAAACAATCTTACTCACAGCAGTTTATCAGTCGCAACAGTTTTGTAGTAGGAATAGTAAAGTAACAGCAGTAGTAAAGCAAACACAGTAGTAACAAAAGCAGTAAATAGTCGGATTCGAGTGCGGTAGGCATAGGGATGGATGGACAGGCGTTGCATGGACAAGACAATTCACATGGCAATCAGAACATAGGGCAATTGCAGATAAATAAGATAAAGCACCCAAGTACTAGACAATCCTAGGCATGTGTTCCATATATAGTCATACGTGCTCGCAATGAGAACTTGCACAACATCTTTTGTCTTGCCAGCCCGTTTACAGCGGGGCCTCTAGGGAACTACTGGAAATTATGTTGCTCCTTTTAATAGAGCACCGGAGCAAAGCATTAACACTCCGTGAACACATGTGATCCTCACATCAAAGCCATTCCCTTCCGGTTATCCCGATTTCTGTCACTTCGGGGCCATAGGTTCTAGACAACAACGTGTGTATACAACTTGCAGATAAGACCAAGAACAATACTATCATAATGAATCAATAATAAGTTCAAATCTGAAATCATGGCACTCGGGCCCTAGTGACAAGCATTAAGCACAACAAGTAGCAACAAAGTCGTAAAGCACTAATAAAAGATACTAGGCACCATGCCCTAACAGTCTGATGCCATTACATGAACGATCTCATCCAATCCCTACCGTCCCCATAGTCTACAGCGGGGGATTAATCACTCATAGATGGAGGAAACATGGATGGTCGATGGAGAAGCGATGGTGATGATGATGGCGATGATCTCCTCCAATTCCCCATCCCGGCAGGGTGCCAGAACGGAGTTTCTAGTGCTGTTTCGTGAAATCTGGTGGTGGCGGCGGAGCGGAACTCCTTCTAGAAAAACGTCGAACCCCCCGAAGTTTTTAGGTCAGAAGGCTCCTTATAGGCGAAGAGAGAGGCCGAGGGGGTTCCTGGGGGATCCACACCACCCCCTGGCGCGGCCTGGCATGGCCCGCGCCACTAGGTGGTGTGGCCACCCCAGGGCTCTTCTCCGTCTCGTATTCTGGCTCCTGGAGTCTTCGGGTTGATTTTTGGCATATTTTCCGGGATTTTTCCTGATAGTTGATTTTCTGCACAAAAAGTAGACACCAAGGCAATTCTGCTGAAAACAGTGTCAGTTCGCATTAGTTGCATCCAAATCACACAAGTATAGAGGAGAAACAATAGCAAAAGTGTTCGGGAAAGTAGATACGTTTTGGACGTATCACTTAACCGCAGAGGAGGGTGTGTAGTGGGATCCTTTGCGGTTGCCACGCCGCGCACAACGTGCGTGTACACGACCGAATCAGCAATTCAGAACGTGGCCACAGCAAGGAGCACAGGAGCAGAGGATCCCATGACGTGATGTAATGTTACAGTTAATGAGGCGTTGCAGTGAAGGGACGCGCGCAACAGTTATTCCTGACATTGTGACGGTAACTGGCGCATTAAATGCACGTAGCCCTTAAATGAGGCGGAATGATGATTACCCTCCATGTAGGATGTGGGGAAGCGTACAAGAGAAGGAACGGTAACCCGGATAAGCAGGCAAAAACCCGACTAGTGATGCAGAGATCCGGATATGGGAACCTGATGTGTCCTTAACAACTAAAAGTTGCTAAGACCACACCAGCTTCGGGGACTAATGTTGAGGGGATACCCCGAATAGGATAATGCCGGGGTATAAAGGCCGAGTTAGCCGGGGTACGGCGCGGTCAAAGCAAGTGCTGACCGAGTCACCTCAAGGCAGGCCGAACAACGAAGGGACCCGGCCCGTGGAGCATCTCCTTAGCCATAGCCCGGCCGGCATAAAATATATGCCGGCCATGTTTGTCTATCTGTTGTGGAGGTACATTCGTTGCTGGATTAGCCACGTGTAAGCCGAACTATCATATGGCTTCCGATATAAGGAAGGAATCTCCCGTTGGTCAAAAGGTGGCTTTATTAGCTGTAGCATGAGCGGAGCACAGCAAAGAGGAGGACTAGCGGGTCAAGGGCGACCAAGATGACGCGGGCAATGCTGGCTGACGTAGCCCGTGTCTGGTGACGCATAAAGACAAGCATTACATTGCGGGTTACGTCCAAAGCCTGGACGAGCCGTTAAAGAGAATAAAGAAGCATCTAGCTTTAGTCAAGGGGCATATTCAGAGAATATGCTGCCACGTGTGCCCTAACTTTTTAACCCGGGCTCCCCTATATAAGGAGCACCGGGGACTCCATAGAAGGGGATCGATCATTTTCTCTGTCTAAGGTAGGACTCTAGGGCTAGCTTGTGGGGAGTAAGAGACATCGTCTCCTTCTCACCAATAGCTTGAAGAGCATCTGTAAACACCACTGATTGAGAGAAAACAAGAACATCTATGCGTGGAATCACCACGTTCTCCCTCCCTGGATTCCCCTAGCACACATTAGCCCCATCTTTAGCCTATCTATGGCATTTGCCGTGCCACCACCACGGCAAATTATCTCTTGGAAACTTTACTTGACTAAGAGCTACTATTCTTTGGCTGCCCAAAAATAGGAATTGGTTTAACTACCCTCTTCATTCAAAAGTTTAGAACAAAGAGGTAGACATGGTCTTGTCATGGTTTGATATGATCTTGGTTAAGGTTTCTAAAGAATCCTTACCTCAATACCTCACTAAGATTATCTTTAGATAAGGAAATCCTTTCATAAATATACTCTATAATTCTCTCTTATCTTATTCACAAAGATCACATCCTTTCTGAATAAATTAATCATCTGACTCCACCCTATTTATCATCATATGATGACATGGTCATGCCACTTCAACATTACTCCTTCATTCTTCTCCTAGTATATATCTCCTCTTAATTAACTACCATTGATGCACCTATCAATGTAGCTACTACTAACTCCATCTATTAACTTCCTTAATTCCATCTTGCAACTACTTCCAAGGCTTGCAAGATTATAGTTCTCTCTATATCACATGTGATAACAATCCTCTGGAATAGGTATGGTACTACTCTCCATAATACAAGTTGTTCTTGTATTAACTTGGTTAAACTATTATCCTTCCATCTACTCCATACAACTTATGTTATATAATTCTTATACTCGAGCTTGACTTCTCATGATCAAGCTAGATGATTCATCTTACTAGGGCTTTACCTAATTTGGTATACTCACAACTCTTCTTCAACACCTAGTCATCTATTCTCAAGTGACTTGGGAATAATGACCACCATCATTTGATCAAACAAAGCTTAGGCTTCTAATTGTCTGATCAAGATCTATAATCAACTAAGTAGTAGACTTGTACTAGTCTCTCTATAAAGCTGATCTTGTTAGAGAAGCTTACTTCTAAGTTTATACCCACTTGACTTAACAAGATTATTATTTGATGTACTAATACTACTAGCCTTCTCATAGCTTCTCAATTACTAGCTTAACTCTTGGGTTTAGGTACTGCTTCAAGTTAACTCATGAGTGAGTGAAATCCTCCAACATCAAATGGTTTGATCTCCACTAAGGATCACATTACATTGATGATGGCACACTCTACCATAACCAGTTCCTTCTTCTTACTAATTTACTTAAGGTTTTTGGAAGGTCAATATAATAGGTCAAAGCTAAAGGTTAACAAGTGCTAGGTCAAGAATTGATCACACACATTGATGATCAATAGACACTAGGACTTGGTTAAATAGGATTGTCACCTCTTAATATCATATTAAGAGTATATGATGGATGGTCTTGGCTTGACTCCCTTTTCTACTCTATCTGTGATAAGAGTTAGTGTTTAGAAGCTACCATGATTCTCGTGGTAGGAATAACTATGACAAACAAGTGTTTCAAGATTTAGTTATAAAGTTTTCTTTATTTAAGTTACATGCTTAACTTGGTATTCAGGGTTTTATGGTAGCTAATATATTGATATCAGCTTTAGAATATTAAGTATTCATCCTTGAGTTGTTGTATGGAATACCATGTTATGATCTCTAGAAGATCGAGTACTCCTTATTAAATAGTGTGTTGTGACTTAGTTTTATTACATTTGATCTACCCTTAGATCAAATTATATTACCCAAAGATAAGGTTTTAGCAAAGGTCATATTGAAACTTATCGCAGTCAACTTGATGATCTACTTCAGTTCCACCAAGTTAAGAGAAGCTTCAATCACTTTGACAAGTTTTATTCAAAAGCACGAAAATTATCCGGATTTTCTATGCACGAATGCAATGCACACACCTGTGTTCAGCTTATTTCTAAGCTCTAATGTTGGGATGTTACACCATAGTGAGAAATCTATGAAGCATCCTCTATAAAAAAGCCTATACAAATAGGAAAGAAAAAAGAGAGAAAAAAAGAAAAGAAAAAAAGAGAGGCCTATGCAAATAGGAAATAAAAGGATGTTGTGATGCTCACTGTCTGCTTGCCTTGTCATTTTGATATGGGGAATTTTCCGTATCATCGGGCAAGGGGTACCCCGTTGGCGGTTCTCTATGATACACATGTACTTACAATGACAAAAACTTACATGTGAATAAACTTGAGTAACATGAGGAACGATACTCGTAAGTAAGGGGCATGAGATTTTCGGCTTATAACTTGTCAAGCATATCCTCATATTTGTTCACTTTAACCTTAATCACATAAAGATGCTTATGATAGGGGAAATGAGAGCTGAAAGCTAATAAGTACCATAATTTTTGGAAGCTCTTTATGAGACTTGAATCCCTGCTTCCTTCTATGAAGGGCCTTTCTTTTACTTTTATGTTGAGTCTCCATCTTCTATCTTTGTGCACCTATTGAGAGAGCATAGTGGCCATTCTTAGTTTAATGTGCATTGTCCGAAGACTTGTTGATTGATTCATAACTTTGATATTGCATGTTCTTAAATTATTTGTATCTAGTCACCCTTATGAACTTTGAAGGTGTCCTATGCATTTATGTTTTGCTACACTATGAGGGACAAGCTGAATACCATTCTCATTATGTTTTCTATATGTGAAACAAAAAACGTCTTTCAAATCATTGTTATTCATGAATCTTTTTGTTTGTACCTTTTCATGTTATAACATAGTTGCTATGTCTTATTGTTAGAACTATATCTTTCATGCTATGTTAAAGTACTATGATCCTAGCCATCAATGTTTTACAAATACCTTGATCAAGATTATCATGGTGCATGTCACCTCTTGCATGTCACCTCAAAAATTATTATTTTTTATCACTTACCACTCGAGGACGAGCAGGAGTTAAGCTTAGGGATGTTGATACGTTGTAAACATATCTATATTTTTTGATGTTCCATGCTTGTTTTATATCTACTTTCTTATGTTTTGTCCACACTTTGGAGTATTTTTACACATTTTCTGGAACTAACCTATTAACAAGATGCCATAGTGTTAGTTGCCTGTTTTTTGCTGTTTTTGGTTTCAGAAAAGCTAGTAAGGAAATATTCTCGGAATTGGACCTGATAAAAGCCCAAGTCAATATTTCACCAGAAGGAACACGGAGTCCGAAGGGGAGACGAAGAGGGGAACCAGAGCGATAACACCCTAGAGTGGCGCGGCCAGATCTAGGCGCGCCGCCACCTGGTGTGGGCCCCCTGGTACTCCACCGACCTTGCCCCTTCGCCTATAAAAGTCTCCCAAGATGAAAACCCTAAGTACCCGATCAAAATTCCACGAAAGAGTCTGTAGCCGCCGCCATCTCCATCCCTAGATCGGGAGGGATCTGAAGCTCTTCCTGGCACCCTGCCAGAGGGGAGAGATCACCCTGGAGGCCTTCTTCATCACCATGACTGCCTCTGGTGTGATGCATGAATAGTTCATCCCTGGACTGTGGGTCCATGTAGTAGCTAGATGGTTGGTTCTTCTCCTGTGTGCTACCATGTTTTGATCTTGTGAGTTCCGTTCATGATCAAGATCATCTATTTGTAATCTTACATGTTGTGTTTGCGGGGATCCGATGGATATTGAGATGCTATTTCAGATTCATTACTGATTCTATCATGTCTATGTTATTTGTGATCTTGCTTGCTTTCCGTTGTTAGTAGCTATCTTGGCCGAGTAGATGCTAGAAACTCCAAGAGGGAGTATTTATGCTCGATAGTGGGTTCATGCCTCTAGGAATCTGGGGAAGTGACAGAAATTTCTAAGGTACTAGATGTGCTGTTGCTACTAGGGAGAAAACAATAATCCTTTGTGCATAAAACAATCGTATTATTTACTTTACACACTTTGCTTAATGTAATTATCTGTTGCTTGCAACTTAATACTGGAGGGGGTTCGGATGATAACCTGAAGGTGGATTATTAGTCATAGATGCAGTTGGATTACGGTATATGTATAATGTTGTAATGCCCAATCAAATCTCGTAGGAGTCAAGATGATTAGTATATGCATGTATGCTTTCTCGGTGTCTGTTAATTGCCCCGTTGTAATTTGTTCACCCAACATGTCATCTATCTTAAGGAGAATCACCTCTAGTGAACTATGGACCCCGGTCCATTCTTTGACCATCAATCTACCATCTATTTATTGTTTACTGTTTACTTTCTTCAAGCAATTACTATCTTCCACACAATACATTTAATCCTTTGTTTCAGCAAAACCAGTGAGATTGACAACCTCACTGTAAGTTGGGGCAAAGTTTTGTGGTTGTGTTGTGTAGGATTCCAAGTTGGAGACAACACCTTGGAGGTGTTTCCTTGCTCCTACTGGTTCGATTACCTTGGTTTCATAACTGAGGGAAAACTTGCTACTGTGCTCATCATACCTTCCTCTTGGGGTTCCCCAACGAGCTTGAATATATTTTGAGCCAACAAGTATTCTCAAATGAAGAATCAAGTATTCTCAAATGAAGAAGCATTAAAACCAAATTTCTTGGGGCATAAGAAGCAATAATCAAGTATTCTCAAATGAAGAAGCATTAAAACCAAATTTCTTGCCCTACCTTTCTTACCTTTATTCTTATCCTTGGGGAACGTATGATTGTTTGGTAGAGAAGCAAAATGCATGATGCCCTTTTCCACATCTATTATTTCTCCAAGGAGTTTTAGTAGGGATCTTCCAAGTGTAATTTGTCCTTTTCCTACACATTCAATAACAAGATAATCAGTAGACACCACTTTCCCTAGGATCTTTGTAAACACTCCTTCAGCTATTCCAATGGGTAATATTGTGGCATTATTAGTAAGAGATATTTCTTCTCCCCCTTCAGAAAGTCCCCAAAGATATAAAGATTCATAGACATCTTTAGGCATAAGACAGAATTCAGACATGATATCACAGCAAGCATAAAACGTTTCATTATTTATAACAAATTTTACTATAGGAAGTCATTTTGAAGATTCAGAATTTATTGGAACATATTCATGATGTTCTCTAAGCATGTTATAGCATTCTTTTAAACTAGCTATGTTGGTCTCAAGAGTGTTCAATCTAGCAATAATGTTTGTAATGGAGGAATAAGATTTGCTAGGCAAGTCATATGTTGCAACCAACATTTTTATGGCATTAAAAGCTTCACCCTCATTGCACTAGAGGAAATCTCCTCCTACTACAGCATCCAAAGCATATCTATAGCAAAGAACAGTTCCAAAGTAGAAACTGCTAGGAAACAAGCTTAGAGTCATTTTAGGTTTAGTTTTTTTCATGTAAATCAGAGGTTCTGGATCAAGCTTCATTGAAGCTCTCTTAAATTCCTTGTTTGAAAGTAAAAATCGTTTCCTCAGGTGACATAGTGATTGGAGCAATGCTAGACATAATAGCAACTGGAGATAGAAACTAATATTTTTGTGTTTTTGATATAAAGGAGCAAACTAGAACAACTAGTTTTTTGTGTGTTTTTGATAAAAGAAACAAGCAAACACAGCAGAAATAAACTAAGCAAAACAAAAAACAAAGTAAAGAGATTGGTTGTGAGGGACTCCCCTTGTGAAGATGTCCTTGACTCCCCGGCAACGGCGCCAGAAAAAGGGCTTGATGGCTCAAAATATATTCGAGCTCGTTGGGAACCCCAAGAGGAAGGTATGATGAGCACATCAGCAAGTTTTCCCTCAGTTATGAAACCAAGGTTATCAAACTAGTAGGAGCAAGGAAACACCTCCAAGGTGTTGTTTCCAACTTGGAATCCTGCACAACACAACCACAAAACTTTGCCCCAACTTACAGTGAGGTTGTCAATCTCACCAGTTTTGCTGAAAACAAAGGATTAAACATATTGTGTGGAAGATAGTAATTTCTTGTAGAAAGTAATCAATAAACAGTAAATAGATGGTAGATTGATGGTAAAATAATGGACCGGGGTCCATAGTTCACTAGAGGTGATTCTCCTTAAAATAGATGACATGTTGGGTGAACAAATTACAGCAGGGCAATTGACAGACACCGAGAAAGCATACATGCATATACTAATCATCTTTACTCCTACGAGATTTGATTGGGCATTACAACATTATACATAGACCGTAATCCAACTGCATCTATGACTAATAATCCACCTTCAGGTTATCATCCAAACCCCCTCCAGTATTAAGTTGCAAGCAACAGATAATTGCATTAAGCAAAGTGTGTAAAGTAAACAATACGATTGTCCCATGGACAAAGGATTGTTGTTTTCTACCTAGTGGCAATAACACATCTAGTACCTTAGAGATTCCTGTCAGTTCCCCAGATTACTAGTGGCATGAACCCACTATCAAGCATAAATACTCCCTATTGGAGTTGCTAGCATCTACTTGGCCAAGATAGCTACTAACAACGGAAAGCATGCAAGATCACAAATAACATAGACATGATAGAATCAGTAATCAATCTGAAATAGCATCTCAATATCCATCGGATCCCCGCAAACACAACATGTAAGATTACAAATAGATGATCTTGATCATGAACGGAGCTCACAAGATCTAAACATGGTAGCACAAAGGAGGAGAACCAACCATCTAGCTACTACATGGACCCGTAGTCCAAGGATGAACTACTCACGCATCACACCGGAGGCAGGCATGGTGATGAAGAAGGCCTCCAGGGTGATCTCTCCCCTCCGGCAGGGTGCCGGGAAGAGCTTCAGATACCTCCCGATCTAGGGATGGAGATGACGGCGGCTATAGACTCTTTCGTGGAATTTTTATCAGGTACTTAGGGTTTTCGTCTCGGGAGGCTTTTATAGACGAAAGGGCAAGGTCGGTGGAGCACCAGGGGGGCCACACCCCCTGGTGGCACGCCCCCCAGGCCGTGCCACCACCAGGTGTGGCTGCCGTGTTGTGCCACTTCTTCTCCCCTCCGAACTCTGTGTTGCTTCGGGTAAAATATTGACTTTGGCTTTTGTCCGGTCCAATTCCGAGAATATTTCCTTACTAGCTCTTCTGAAACCAAAAACAACAGAAAATAGGCAACTGGCACTGTGGCATCTTGTTAATAGGTTAGTTCCAGAAAATGTGTAAAAATACTCCAAAGTGTGGACAAAACATAAGAAAGTGGATACAAAACAAGCATGGAACATCAAAAACTATAGATACGTTTACAACGTATCAGGGTGCTTACCCCTGGTAGGTTCAAGCTAATGTACAAAGATAAGGTTGATAGAGATACATGTTGACATATGTGGGTCAGACGACTAACGACCGAGTTACCCAAGCCGAGTTAACTCGGCAAGACCCGGCCAATATACTTTGTATGTCGGTATAACATATATATTGTTTCCCTTATGCAGATTCCTCCAGGCCAAGACATCTAGGTAGCGTGACATGGAGGTTGGCGTACACTAGAAGGGTATGAGCCGGCCTCAAGGTCAGCGCCTCTGTCTCTCCCAGGATTCCTAGAGGTGATAAGCAATCTAAGTCAAGTGTGCCCCTAAATCCCGGAGCAAGGTCATGTCGAGGGTTTCCCGGAGGGGATAGTCAGACCACCAATGGCCTGAGAGGATAAGCGCGTCAAGTCCCATCAAGGGTATCTAGGGCTACCCCACTTCTGTATGAGAATATGTTGGGCATATACCTTGCCACATCACACCTATATGTAACCTGGCCACCCCTTTATAAGGTGCGCCAGGGCCTCCAGAGAGAGGGTCGGTTCATTTGAGATCTAGTTCTTCACATATGATATAGAGAGAGGCAGGAGCTCGACCTTCTTCCTCCTCTCACATATAGCTCAAAGAGACATTGTAGCCAGTTTTGATCATATTATGTGATTTACAATGGAGGAGTAGGGGTGTTATCTCAATAGGAGAGCCCCCAACCTAGGTATATTGTGTGTGTTGTGTGATTCAGTGTGGTCTTCATCTGCCGTATCCATCGCACTATCCCTCCTTGGATTCCACTAGCGTCCATCCGACCCCATCTTTAGCCATGCCATGGCATCTGCCATGACACCACCATGATAGTTTGCGCCCACCGTGGGTCCAGCACCGGCGCTAGCTGGTGTGTTCATCCAAACGTGAAACCTCATCACATCTGGCCAGTGCGTCGTCTCCGATTTGGTCCAGTGCTTTGGCTCCCTGGGTATCGTCAGTGACAACATGGGAAACTTTGGCAACCGGCCTTCCCGTGCAACGGCAACCTCGTCAGCTTCGACACACACAAGGTCTACATCATGGTCGACGTCTCCTGCAACTTCCCGTAGCGGGTCATCATAGCTACGAATCCTCCTCTCTGCGCTGCTCGCGGCCGATGTACCGATCGCCCCGCAAGCAGTGCGAAGGTGATGATGATGGCATCAGGAGATGATGCCGGCAAAGAAACAGCCGAACATGGGGAGGTAACCTCCAAGGCTCCCAGGTCTAGGTTTCCTCCACTGGAAAAGCCTAAGAACATCCTCCAGCAGGCCATAGAGAAACTGGCAACCCTAGTTGCTCTTATAGTAGATCCGGCTCACGCACATGCTCAGATGGAGGAAACCCGACAAAAAGTACTCTAGGGATCTATGTAGGTAGCTCAGGCTCGGCAGGAGTTTAACATCACCCTCCGCGAGTATAGCAAGACTCATGAGTCAACTATGATTCCAACTCGTTTAGATGGGGTGAGGAACAAGTGGAAGAACCTCATTACCAAGATAGATAAGGAGTTTGGATCCAAGTCAGTAGCATCAGCAAACCCTTTGTCGATAGGCGTGCCGCAGTATAGTGGCCCAACTAAGAACCTCAGAGCCATAGAGGTGGTAGCAGTTGAGATACCTGCTTTATCTGGCGAGGCCCGATGCAAGCAACATGATAGGGTTAATGAGTTGGTGCATATTGAAAACCAGCAGAATGAGGATATCCTCATAGCAAACCCGGCTAGAGTTGGTGGCTCCCACATTGTTCATTTGGCTAGGGGCGTGCTCCTGCAAAATCTGCCGGGGCAGCATCATCACCTGGCACAACACCAAGGAGAGAAGGAAGTGTAAACTCTAGTAAAAGGAAGAAGCAAGTAGTGCCCAATGACCCGAATGTTGTCGGGAAAGGCAATGCCGTGCAAGGAAATGTTGGGCAAGGAAGTGTTGGACATGGAAATGGTGGACACGGAAATCCCGGCCAGGGTAATGTGACTCAGGGGAATGCTGGGTGCACCAATGTCGTTCAGAATAACCTAAACCATCAAGGCCATCACTCGGCTGGCGGGGGGGCAACAACAACCTCAGTATCAAGTGCAGAACCCACCACGGCAGCAGCAAAGTGTAGGACCAGTTGCGGCACCAAAATGCTCACTGAGTGCAGAACAGGTACAATGATGGTTACTCGACCATGGCCAACACCGGGTTTCCAAGGCTCGATCATCAGATGATGGGTGATGTCTCAATGCACGGTGCCTAGAAAAGTGCTGGTGCGTGGTTGATGTAAAGCTCGTTGGGAACCCCAAGAGGAAGGTATGATGAGCACAGCAGCAAGTTTCCCTCAGTTATGGAACCAAGGTTTCATCGAACCAGTAGGAGCAAGGAAACACCCCAAAGGTGTTACTAGCTAAGCTTTGGCAGGGCACACTACCGGTGCTAGTAGCAACGTGGAGACCTGCACAACACAACCATGGAACTTTGTCCCCAACTTGCGATGGTGTTGTCAATCTCATCGTGTTTTGCGGAAAACAAAGGATTAAACGTATCGAATGGAAAGAAGTAAAAGTTTGCAGAAAGTAAACACAAAGCAGTAAAAGATTGTAGATTGTATGTAAAAGACAAGGATCGGGATCCATAGTTCACTAGAGGTGGCTCTCCTTAAATAGATAACATGCTAGGTGAACAAATTACAGTGGGGCAATTGACAAACATCGAGAAAGCAATAATCTGTTGCATATACTGATCATCTTGACTCCTTTGAGATTCGATTGGACATAGACCGCCATCCAACTGCATCTATGACTAATAATCCACCTTTAGGTTATCATACGAACCCCCTCCAGTATTAAGTTGCAAGCAACAGATTATTGCTTTATGAACTGCGTGTAAAGTAAACAATACGATTGTTCTATGAACAAATGATTGTTGTTTTCTCCCTAGTAGCAACAACACATCTAGTACCTTAGAGATTTCTGTCACTTCCCCAGATTACCAGAGGCATGAACCCACTATCGAGCATAAATACTAACTCTTGGAGTTGCTAGCATCTGCTTGGCCAAGATAGCTACTAACAACGGAAAGCATGCAAGATCACAAATAACAAAGACATGATAGAATCAATAATCAATCTGAAATAGCATCTCAATATCTATCGGATCCCCGCAAACACAACATGCAGAATTACAAATAGATGATCTTGATCATGAACGGAGCTCACAAGATCTAAACATGAAAGCACAAAGGAGGAGAACCAGCCATCTAGCTACTACATGGATCCGTAGTCCAAGGATGAACTACTCATGCATCACACCGGAGGCTTGCATGGTGATGAAGAAGGCCTCCAGGGTGAATTCCCCTCTTCGGCAGGGTGCCGGGAAGAGCTTCAGATCCCTCTCGATCTAGCGATGGAGATGACGGCGGCTACAGACTCTTTCGTGGATTTTTGATCGGGCACTTAGGGTTTTCATACCGAGGACATCTTATAGGCGGAAGGGGAGGCCGAGGGGGTGCCTGGGCTGGCCATACCACCCCCTGGCACGGGCCAAGCCTGGCCGCGCGGCCAGGTGGTGTGGCCGCCCTCTGGCCCCTCTCCGTCTCGTATTCTCGCATCTGATGACTTCCGGAAAAATAAGCACTTTAGCTTTTGTCCCATCCAATTCCGAGAATATTCATTTTCTAACTTACCTGGAACCAAAACCTGCAGAAAACAGGCAGCTGGCACTGTGGCTCTTGTTAATAGGTTAGTCCAAGAAATCATATGAAAAGTACTCCAAAGTGTGGACAAAGCACAAGAAAGTGGATAAAACCAAACATGGAACAACAAAAATTATAGATACATTTGCAATGTATCAACATCCCCAAGCTTAACTCCTGCTCGTCCTCGAGTAGGTAAGTGATAAAAAGAAAGAATAATTTTTGAGGTGACATGCACCATCAAAGACTTGATCAAAGTATTTGTAAAACATTCAAATCTGGGATCATAGGACTTCAATCATAACATGAAAGACAAAGTTCTAGCAATAAGACAAAGAAACTATGATGCAACATGAAAAGGCACAAACAAAAGATTCATGAACAACAATGTTTTGCAAGACGTTTCTTTGTTTCACATAAAGAAAACATAGCATAATAGTATTCAGCTTGTCCCTCAATAGAGTAGCAAATATAAATGCATAGGACACCTTCAAAGTTCATAAGAGTGACTAGATACAATAGTTTAAAACAAGCAATATCAAGTTATGCATCAATCAACTAGTCTTGAGACAATGCACATAGAACTAAGAATGGCCACTATGCTCTCAAAGTATGTGCATAAAGGTAGAAGGTGGAGACTCAATATAATGGTGGAAGAAATGCCTTTTATAAAAGGAAGTAGGGATTCAAGTCTCATAAAGAGCTTCCAAAAATTATGGTACTTATAGCTTTTAGCTCTCATTGCCCCTATCATAAGCATCTTTAAGGTGATTAAGGTTAAAGTGACACAACTAAGAGGATATGCTTGACAAGTTATAAACCGAAATCTCATGGCCCTTACTTACGAAGACCGATCCTTATGCAACTCAACTTCAGTCACGAGTAAGCTCTTGTCATTGTAAGTACATGTGTATCATTAAGAACCGCCAACGGGGTACCCCTTGCACATGATACGGGAGCTTTCCCATAATCAAAATTACAAGGCAAGCAGACAATGAGCATCTCGACGATCTTTTTATTTGCTATTTGCATAGGTTTTTATTGAGGATGCTTCATAGAGTGCTCATTATGGTGATGCTGCAAGTTTCCACCATGATTAGGCATGGCTTAGGCTAGTGGCCCAGGCGTTTCTCTAACACACATACAAACTCCATGATCTTACAAGTTCCACTTTTATTTCACACCGCCGGGATCCGTAAGCAAAAGAACATGATATCAACGGGGTACAAAGTACAAGTGTAATGTTGAAAGCGTTCCCCATGAAACATGGTTGTGCTAATTTCAACTTATAAAGCGCAAGCATATACGCAACAAAGAAGGACCCAATGGTTCAAGTTTATTAGATGCAAAAAGTAAAGTGTGCCATCAAGTTCGTGAGAGCTTTAATCACTAGTTTTCTCATAACAAGTTTAATTTGTAAGGTAAACAAAAGCATGAATATACTTGGAATAGCATAAGCTAGTAGGTAGGTATGGTGGACTCTTTGGAATAACTTGGTTTAGGGAGTTGGATGCATGAGTGGAACTCATACTTTGTTGTGGAGGCTAGCAAAAGATTGGGAGCGACAAACTAAAAGAGCAATAATGGCCATAATCATGCAGAGCGACAAAACATCATTGATCAAAGCATAAAGTGATACTAGAAGTTGAAAACTAAAGGATCATAAAGGCTATGGTGACTTGGGATAGTCATAACATGGTGGGCATGCGCCAAGTCAACCGAAATAAAGCATCAAAGGAGAATACCACTATACTATGCCTTAATATGCTAAAACAACGAATAATTCATCCAACGCACATTAAGCAATCTCAAT
This sequence comes from Avena eriantha, assembly GCA_910589775.1. Taxonomy (NCBI): domain Eukaryota; kingdom Viridiplantae; phylum Streptophyta; class Magnoliopsida; order Poales; family Poaceae; genus Avena; species Avena eriantha. The sequence continues at coordinate 317,629,490 of OU342743.1, read as the reverse complement.
TATTTATAACAAGTCATGCTACAGCAAAGAATACTAAGCATAAAGCCAAAAAAATATCAAGCATGGAATGACAAAGCATAGGCCACAGTCAAAAACAAACTCTTTTTACCACATAAGTATGAAATTTCCTACTCTTCTCCAAACCAAACCAAACTATTTGCAAACCAATGTATGAAAGAGGGGGTCCAACCAATTTATTCAGAAAACTAAGCAAACCAAGCAAACTAAAAACCAAAACTAAAACGAAAAAGATGACGCTCCAAGAACAACACAACTGTGCATGAAGCAATAAGAATGAAGCGTTTGGAAGAAACCTGGGATTTTTATTGATGAAGAAAGGGATGCCTTGGGCATCTCCAAGCTTTGACTCTTTTACTTCTTGGATATTTCTTGGGGTGACACGTGTGACATCCCCAAGCTTGAGCTTTAGTCCATCCTTCATCTCATTACTCATTCCTTCCATACACCTGAAAATTTTCCTTCATACAAAACATCACACAATCTTTATTAGAAACACTAGCACACATGCCCATGCGTTGCAATGGGGACACCCGTTACATGTATGTGCCAAGCCGGCAAAGGCATATACCGCTATCGCCACCTCACCCTACTCCAGCAAGGCCTTTTCCTCCTCGGGGCGGATAAACCATTGGGGAAGGTGTTAGTATGCGGATGTGCAGCCCGTTTGATCATCCACTCTCTCAACACAGGCATAAATAATAGATATAATAGAATTACACGAATTATGCACATTCGAAGTCTCCAATGTAGTAAGAAGGTACTATATATTTTCAGAACTCTCGAGGTGCAAAAATTGCTTATTTGGGAATTAAACTCTTTTTAACACAACAAATTGGGAGTAGGAGAAGAAAAGTTGGTAACTAAATTTATTTTAGAATATATTTTACTATGGAATGGCATTGAGACAAGAGAACATTCTATGGGAATTTCCACAAATTTATGTTGAATTCTGAACCTCCAAATAAATTAGATGTTCTGCCACTTCTCTCTTCCATACTTGTTCCTGCTAGGTCTTTTCCACTCTCATCCAGGTTCATAGGCACCATATGCAAAGTTCTCTCGTTGCATGTCAAGGATCACCATTTAATCAGGCTGAAGCCACATTCAGAGTAGTACTCTCTCTTTTCAAACATTGGCCCAAGGCCCCCATCATCAACAACTCATGGGAATTTATTTTCCAAACCGAGACGTTGGCGATGTTGTCAGTTGATCATGATCGCTTGCTGATATTCCAAGACCTATAAACGTATATGAACCGGTGGTAGTAGGTATAACTGAGCAAGGTGGGACTATTGAACACCAAAATCCCTGCGTCCTCTCTCTTTTTCTAATCTAATACTGCTAATTTTCGCTGATTCTGTAAAGCCCACCCGAGACCCATAGAAATCCCACTTGATATAAACACGGTATTATGCCACCATACCGGGTTCTTCTAGCCCATTAATTCACTTCTCTCATTTGGCTTTCATCCATCTTGTAGAGCAACCGAAATCTGAGTGTCCGTTAATGTAAATACTACTGTACAACAAATGAGCTGCAGGAAGGACCAGTAAATAAATGAGATAACGTAAGAACTTTGCTGAATCGCTGGAACCTCCTAGTCCACATCACCCAAACATAGACGGTCAGCAGCTTGCTATCCGTTTAGGGCTTCAGCATTACTGAATTATCTGCCAGAGTGCAAGTGCTAGACTGCTACTCCACATCACACAGTGCAGCCAGACGGTCTAGCCCTTTAGATATGTTACATCAGCCACTCTGCCCATGGGGCTGAAGGCCTTTCAACAGGAAAAGCACAGGGAGTGTCAGCGATGCCGAAGACTTCCTTACCGGGGGCACCTCCATGAACTTCCATAGCAGGCACCCCTGTATTGGTCTGAAGCGGAGGAGGAAGCATTAGAAAATTGGGGGCGTCGTTAATGGGGATCTGACCATTTGTAGAGCAGTCACAGATCGAGAGAATACACAATGTATTAGAAGGGGGCCGATTGAATTCACAGATCGAGATAATACACAACGTAATAGAAGGGGGCTGATTGAAGTGGAGGAGCTTGTCGGGAGGCCACACACGCCCCCTGCGCTCACTCAAGCCGTCGGCTCTAGTCCACTGCCGCCTCTGTCTAAGAGACAGAGACAGAAAGAGATGAGGAGAAGCACATGGATTCCCACGGCCTGCCCTTGTGCACGCCCACCTCCGGCCCACCAGGATGTTCCCGTCGACGGCGGTTTTATCTCGCCGGAGTAGGAGAAGGACGGGAGAGCGGAGCCGTTTATCGGAGGTGGCACGGCTCAAGTCTTATCGGGTTGTGTGGACGGGAGAAGCAGCAGAGGTCTGATTTACGAAGGCGCACACACGGACGGTTGAGACGGACGGGAGAAGTAGCAGAGGTCTGATTCGAAGGCGCACGGACACACGGTTGAAAACGTAAAGATACAGACCGAGAGAGAAACGCTCATTTTTTTTATTATTAGGTATAGATTAGTGCATTCAAGATAAATAAGTCTTAAGGTTCAGTTATAACACTAAATAAACTTCCATTAAAACACTAGGTACTGTAGCACTTCCCAAAAAAGCTCAATTCCCCAAAAGAACTCAAAAATGAACCAACAAGAAGCAAATGCGAAAAATAACAGATATCTGTCAAAACAAACAGCAGGTAAAGACGAATTTTTTCGAAGACCTTCTATTTCTCAAATCAAAAAATGTTGAACTAACAAAAGTTATATTAGAACCTGGGGCAGAAGCACAAAAATTCACGCCTTAAAAAGACGTTCAGAGATTTTACACTAATTTTTACGGTGAAGCACAAAATTCTGTTTCGGGACAGCAACTTTCCCAATTATTACTTCTCTCTCATTAGAGGTTACTCTTGGCACAAAAAGCAAATAAAAAGGATAAAAAGAGGTTATTACAGAGTTAATAACTTCCAAGACTCATCTAAAACTTTTGGGTTATCTCCTAATAAGTATTTTTCTTTAACGCCTTTAAGTTAGGCATAAGAAGCAAGAAAGAATCAAGTGTTCTCAAATGAAGAAGCATTACGACCAAATTTTGTTTTCATAGGAGAAGCAAAAGAAAACTTTTCTCTCTTTTTAGGGAAGTGTTCTATACCTTTCTTGAGTGGAAGTTGATATTTAATGGTGCCTTCTTTTATATCAATAATGGCACCAACAGTTCTAAGAAAAGATCTTCCCAAAGTAATAGGACAAGAAGCATTGCACTCAACATCCAAAACATAGAAATCAACAGGGACATAAGCATTGTTAACCATAATAAGAACATCATTAAGACTCCCCATGAGTTTCTTTTTAGCATTGTCATCAAGTGGGACATTCAAATAACAATCTTCAAGAGGAGGCAAATCAAGCATATCATAAATCCTTCTAGGCATAATAGAAACACTACTATAAAGATCACATAAAGCTTTGAAATCAAAGTCATTCACTTTCATATTAATGATGGGTTCCCAGTCATCTTCTTGTTTAATAGGAATAGTAGCTTTATGTTTCATCTTTTTTTTAATCTTTATGAGAGCATTATTAATGTGTTTTGTTAAAGCCATATTCATAGCACTAGCATTAGGACTTTTAGCAAGATTTTGTAGGAACTTAATAACTTCAGAGATATTGAAACCATCAAGATCAAAATCAAATTTATCATCTAAAGTAGTAGAACTATTACTAGCCTCAACACGAGTGGTGGTAATAGTAGAAACACTAATGTTTCTAGCAATTTCATCTTCTCTTTCCCACTTAGCATGTAATTCAGCTAATAGTCTAACATTTTCATCAATTCTTACTTGTATAGCATTAGTAGCTGCAAAGGGATTCTCATTAGTTTCAGGTTTAGCAGCCATTTTATTCAAAGAAGATTGAGCTTCAGCCAAAGTGCTATATTTCTTTCAGCATTAGAGAGTTTTTCCTTAATAGTTTTATTGAAAGCAGTTTGTTTACTAATAAACTCTTTAAGCATGACTTCAAGTTCAGAGGGAGCACTCCTATTATTGTTGTAAGAATTTCCATAAGAATTACTATTGTTGGGAGGATATGGCTTATAATTATTGTTACCAAACTTGTTCCTATAAGCATTATTACCATAAGCATTGTTGCCAAAATTATTATTCTTTATGAAGTTCACATCAACTTGCTCTTCTTGAGCAACTAAAGAAGCCAAAGGAACATTATTTGGATCAATATGGGCTTTCCCATTAACAAGCATAGACATAATAATATCAATCTTATCACTCAAGGAGGAGGTTTTCTCAACAGAATTTACCTTCCTACCTTGTGGAGCTCTCTCAGTATGGTATTCAGAATAATTAACCATCATATTGTCCAGAAGTTTTGTTGCAGCACCGAAAGTGATGGTCATAAAGGTACCTCCAACAGTAGAATCCAATAGGTTCACTGAAGAATAGTTCAATCCTGTATAAAAAGTTTGGATGATCATCCAAGCAGTCAGTCCATGAGTGGGACAATTCTTTACCAAAGATTTCATTCTTTCCCAAGCTTGAGCAACATGCTCATTACCAAGTTGTTTAAACTTCATTATTTCACTTCTCATGGATATAATCGTAGCAGGAGGATATTATTTTCCAATAAAAGCATCTTTGCATTTAGTCCAAGAATCAATACTATTCCTAGTTAAGGAATTCAACCATTCTTTAGCTTTTCCTTTCAAAGAGAAAGGAAACAATTTCAGCTTAATAATATCACCATCTATATCCCTATGCTTTTGCATCTCACAAAGTTCAACAAAGTTATTTAGATGGGAAGCAGCATCTTCATTACCAATACCAGAAAATTGTTCTCTCATAACAAGATTGAGCAAAGCAGGTTTTATCTCAAAGAAAGTATCTTCAGGCACAGGTGGAGCAATAGGTGTGCTCATAAAATTGTTGCTGGTGCTAGTGAAATCACACAACTTAGTGTTTTCAAGAGTATTCATTTTTTGGGGTTTTCAAATAAGAAAGCAAACAAGTAAAACTATTTTGTGTGTGTTTTTGATAACAAAACAAGCAAACAAAGCAAAAAAGAAAACTAAGCAAAACAAAAACAACAAAGTAAAGAGATTGGTTATGAGGGACTCCCCTTGTGAAGATGTCATTGACTCCCCGGCAACGGTGCCAGAAAAATGTCTTTGATGGCGCGATGTTGATGTGGGAGTTTCTTCTTCTTCGATCCCCGGCAACGGCGCCAGAAAAATGCTTGATGGATCAATGCACGACACCCAGAAAAGTGCTGGTGCATGGTTGATGTAGAGCTCGTTGGGAAACCCAAGATGAAGGTATGATGAGCACAGCAGCAAGTTTCCGTCAGTTATGAAACCAAGGTTTAATCGAACTAGTAGGAGCAAGGAAACACCCCAAAGGTGTTACTAGCTGAGCTATGGCAGGGCGCACTACCGGTGCTAGTTGCAACATGGAGACCTGCACAACACAACCACAGAACTTTGTCCCCAACTTGCGATGAGGTTGTCAATCTCACCGTGTTTTGCGGAAAACAAAGGATTAAACGTATAAAATGGAAAGAAGTAAAAGTTTGCAGAAAGTAAACACAAAGCAGTAAAATATTGTAGATTGTATGTAAAAGACAAGGACCGGGATCCATAGTTCACTAGAGGTGGCTCTCCTTAGATAGATAACATGCTGGGTGAACAAATTACAGCGGGGCAATTGACAAACATCGAGAAAGCAATACATGCATATACTAATCATCTTGACTCCTTTGAGATTCGATTGGGCGTTATAACATTATACATAGACCGCCATCCAACTGCATCTATGACTAATAATCCACCTTCAGGTTATCATCCGAACCCCCTCCAGTATTAAGTTGCAAGCAATAGATTATTGCTTTACGAACTACGTGTAAAGTAAACAATACGATTGTTCTATGAACAATGGATTGTTGTTTTCTCCCTTGTAGCAACATCACATCTAGTACCTTAGAGATTTCTGTTACTTCCCAGATACCAAAGGAATGGACCCACTATCGAGCATAAATACTAACTCTTGGAGTTGCTAGCATCTACTTGGCCAAGACAGCTACTAACAACGGAAAGCATACAAGATCACAAATAACAAAGACATGATAGAATCAATAATCAATCTGAAATAGCATCTCCATATGCATCGGATCCCCGCAAACACAACATGCAGAATTACAAATAGATGATCTTGATCCTGAATGGAGCTCACAAGATCTAAACATGAAAGCACAAAGGAGGAGAAGTGGCCATCTAGCTACTACATGGATCCGTAGTCCAAGGATGAACTACTCACGCATCACACCAGAGGCTTGCATGGTGATGAAGAAGGCCTCCAGGGTGAATCCCCCTCTCCGGCAGGGTGCCGGGAAAAGCTTCAGATCCCTCCCGATCTAGGGATGGAGATGACGGCGGCTATAGACTCTTTCGTGGATTTTTGATCGGGCACTTAGGGTTTTCGTCCCGAGGGCATCTTATAGGCGGAAGGGGAGGCCGAGGGGTGCCTGGGCTGGCCACACCACCCCCTGGCATGGGCCAAGTCTGGCCGCGCGGCCAGGTGGTGTGGCCACCCTCTGGCCCCTCTCCTTCTCGTATTCTGGCATCTGATGACTTCCGGAAAATAGGTACTTTGGCTTTTGTCCCGTCCAATTCCGAGAATGTTCATTTTCTAACTTTCCTGGAACCAATAATAGCAGAAAACAAGCAGCTGGCACTGCGGCTCTTGTTAATAGGTTAGTCCACGAAATCATATGAAAAGTACTCCAAAGTGTGGACAAAACACAAGAAAGTGGGGAATCCAGATGATGTAAGGTTGAAGTTGGATAGGATCTTGGTTGGGAAATAGGAACTTGTAGCCAGATGATGTAAGGTTGAAGTTGGATAGGATCTATATGTCGAAAATAATGGAAGGACTAGGCCCTCCAGGTCTAGCATGTTTTGGACTTCAGATTCTGAGGGAACCTGCTAGTGCCGAACTTTCAATTGGCAAGAGGAACCAAGACATATGATGGTAGTACCAAGCCACATGATTGGCTGATAGATTATGCCATAGTTGTGCACATTGCACAAGGGAACCTCATATGGGAAGTGAGATATGTCCTACAGATGTTGGAGGGACTGGCCAAAGTGTGGTTGAATAATCTACCAGTAGGAAGCATAAACTGTTGGTTAGATTTTGAGGATGTGTTTGTTAGCAATTTCACTAGTACTTACAAGAGGCCAAATAGACTTCAGCAGCTCGGAATGTGTAAGAAAAGACGCAATGAGACAGACACGGAGTTTCTGACCAGGTGGTGCACCTTGCGTAACTCATGTGAGGGGATAACCAAGTCATAGGTCATAGCATGGTTTGTGCAAGGTTGCCGGCACAGAAGCGTGCTGTGGCAAAGATTGTAAAGAGATATGCTAACTATGTTGGCCGAGACAATGAAGATAGCGTATTAATATGCTTTGGGTGATCCGATCCAGCACTTACTTATGTCGGCAGAGCCGAATTATGAGTACTACTCCAGAGATGGGGTTGGGTTATATAGAAAGAATGATTTCCGTGGGAAAAAGGGATGGGAGGCCACATTACTAGTATGGATCAAATGCAGTGACCCAGCATAGCACTACATGATGTAGTACACTATAGTCGTTGACATAACACCAATGAAACACCGTCCACTTGTATTACATCCCTCAGAGTGGTACAACAGAAACATTGTGGGACCAAGATATGACTTTATATTACATACATCACATTACAAAAGATCCAGAAAACTTCCTCGGAACAATGAGGAATATTAGACAGAAGAAAACAAGAAAGAACAACTTGAAGCCTACTCTAGGAGTACTACTATTAAGATATATATATATATATGGTTTGCCATTGCTGCTATAGCAATTGTTTACAGAAGTAGGTTCTAGTTTCTAGGAATTTATTTATATTCTACGCTTCAACTTGACCTCCATAGCTTCTGATGTGGTCATTGACTCCATTGATCTCCACTAGGTACCTTTAACTCTTCAAAGTAGACCATTGCTTGGGCACACCATTGATTGCTCCGAGATCTAGTAAGGGTAAAGAAGATACGGTTGAGTACGAGCGTACTCAGCAAGTTCAATAAAAAAGATTGTTTGATGCACTATCTATAGCAGTATACCATAGGTCGTAGGATATGTAGGTTTTCGAAAACATTTATTCAAAGGTTGCTTTTATTCTAAAAAGCTATGTCTATCAGGCTTCATAGGTTTGCTAGAACTTTCATGGAGTTCCTTTCCTGCCGTGTTCATAGCTCCTTCCCAAAATAGGGAGTAAGATGTCATAGTTCTTACACTTTGTAGAGTGCGTTGCTTTACTCATAAGAGACCTTAGCTTTGTTCCACAACCAAGTCATGAGCTTGTCCATACTTCTTTGGTATGGGGCCCAGTCTAAGATCCAAGCCAGTACTGCCCTCTCCGTGACCCTGCATGAAGACATGATCCTCTAAGAAGGTATACAATGGTTACACTCCATTGAAGGAGATATAACTAGTAGTCTCTCCGAGACTCTGTAAGTAGCTCTGCCTGGAAGCCACCATCAGATATGGTGAACCTCCACCAAGGAAGCTATGCACAGATAATCTAGACACCAATATCACGGGGCACTGAGGGGTCCCACCCATGTGCTGGATTCTCCACGAGAAATATACAGCTTCACGATAAGGTCATCCATCCATGCGAAAGAGAGAAGATACATCTAACTTTCCCATCCCATTCCAATTATTATGGTTAACGCGTAATATATGGCGCTAGAATCAATGGCGACATTGGTTATTAAGTCCTAGATATTATGTCCCTTTACCACTGGAACTATATCAGTAGATTATTACCACTTGGTAAATAATCCTTTATCATATTACTATGAAAATAGGGTTTTCTGACCTTTTTGAAATGCAGGTGATGACAAGATTTGAGTTACAAGAATTTGATAGAAAATAACCAAAGGACATGAGCAAGTGTGAACTTGCCTTTTGTGATTGCAAGATTATGCACTTATGGTCTTCGAGATAATAGAAGATCCAAAATCTGAAATTAGCATCATTGGTCTTGTAAGGACTAATGTTTAAAGAAGCAATATGCATTTATGCATAAGTAATGCAATGCAATTTGGAAAACACCTATGTAATACCCAATATGGTGAATAAGTTGAGCTTGGTGATTTCCTTAAGGTTTGGTTTATCTTCAAGTTTACTTTACAAGCAAATGTATATACAAGAAACTTAAGACTAACATGTATGATACAAAGTAAGTATAACAACACCTGGTTAGGTTTACTTGATATTGTGTAACTATTATGGAAGTTCATGTTTTAGGTTTATAGGAACTGAAACAATTACTATAGTTTTTTTGTTTGATGTGGCAAAACGAATAACGTTTTGAAGAAAAGGTTTTGGTGATAATGTTTAAACAATTCTTAGGAGAACATAATATCATCGATGTAATTTGTGTTTGTTCGATCAGTTTAGACTTAAGATGTTTCATGACTTAGTTGGAACAAATCAGGGTGAACTATAAAAATGCAAATATAATTTGGTTCTTATGCTTATAACTTTGGTAGACCAAGGTTACTTTAAAACATAAGTAGACGTAGGGTGTGATGTGTTTAAAGTATTAATAAGTTTTAAGTTTTGTAATAAGCATGTTTTGAGAGTGTGAGATCATTCACTTTCATTTTAAGTGAATGATGAGCTTAAATGCAATTATGAAATAATAGATGGTTTATTAAAGAAAGTATAGATACATGATCTTATTACTTGTTAAGGTTTGATGTTATGATTAGTATGGTTAAGAAATAAAGAACACTCACCATATCATATGTGAGTGATACACAATAATAAATTAAAACTTGTTGATTTTAATTTAGATTTAAAGTTTTATAAGAGTTTTATAAAGTTAATAGTTTATACTCAAGTTTTATTGTAGGCCTAAGTTATGGTTTTTGACTAGTATTTGGTTGTAAAAGATCTAAGGCTTTATATTGAACTGTGATTACACCTTACTAGAAATGTTTTAAAGAATTTACTAAATAGGTTTCTAAAAGAATAGATAGGGATTTATTACTATGAAAATCTTAAAAACCTTTGTAATAATATATTTAATATTTTCTAGTAGAATATATGTATTCAAGATCTTAAAAATAATTTTTATTTATTTTAAGTACTATTCTTATTTTTATAAAATTCTACAAAGGATTAATTGTCTTTGAATATTTATTTCTAGTTTTATTTGTAAAAATTTAAGTTAATATTTTTATAAAATAATTGATGTATTTTATACACAAAAATGATTTTTATTGGTTTTTAGGTATTCTACTTATTTTATGAAATTTCGTTTAGGATTTAATGGTGTTAATATTTGTTTGCATTTTATTTAACTTAAATAAGTAAAGTTGTATTTTTTCTTAGGTAGATATTATTTTTGTGATTATTTTGATATATTATATGTATTTTTAAGGGTTTTCTATATTTTTTCTAGAATTAAAATAAGTTCAAGGGTATATTTGTAATTTACATTTTCTTAATATTAAAAATTTCTTTAGTCAGTTGGACTAGACCCGTGGGCTAGTCCGGCCTAGCTCATTCAGCCCACTAGGCCCACTAGGTTGGGTTCAACCCTAACCCAAGTGTTGGGTCAGCCCACCCCAACCTTACTCGACCCCGAATTCTCCTCGTTCCTCTCTCTCACGCTTAATCTCTGGCAATGCCATTGCGACACCATCCCCGCTATGATTTCGGTGGCTCCGGCCGTTGTGGCCACCGCTGGCCGTTGTGGATGACGTGTCGAACCGTATCCACCCTCGCAACCCTGGCGTTTCGCCCAACTCGCCCTGCTGCGCCCAGACACAAACCCTACTGGCGCTAGGGTTTGGCGACCATGGCCACCGCCTCCTCTACCATGTCGGCTTTTCTTCCTCTTCTTGCTGAGCGAGGCTGTCGGTAAGGTTCTCTTTTCCCCCTCTAATTCTCACTTCACACTTTGGGTATTGGATCCCTCACTAGGATTCCCCCTTCTTATGTTGTCTCGAGGTTTCCAATGGCTTGCTATACACTTAGTGTGGTATCTCTAATGCTAGGTAGTAGTGGTATTTGTAAGATCTTGAATTATAGATCATGTTTGTGATGATCAATGGCCTAGACAATGAGCAATAGTGCTTATTTGTGGAATTCTGGTTGCGCTAAGATTTTTGGTGTTGCTAGTGATTCCCTACTGTGGTTATACCTGTGCTCCTGTGTCTTAATTCATAGCTTGAACTGAATATTGGTTTAGTACTGCTCTGATGTTGGACTATGAAATTGCTTGCAAATATTCCCTTGATCTGTGAACTTTGATGTTGGTTATGCCTAGTTGAATAGCAGATTTTTGCTATTATTTAGTTACTATACTCTATATATGCTCTTGTGACTTCATGAAATATGCTGCAATAATTCCTATAAATATTTTCTAGGAAATTGATTTGTTTTCTGTAAACTTCTGATAGTGTAAAATTCTGATTCCTAGAGTTACTACTAGGAAAATGATGAAAATGATTTGTATATCATTTGTAAGTAGAGATGGTTGGCTATTATGATTATTCTATCAACATGAAAACAATAGTTTAAATGATTCTCAACCATAGGTCTAAGAATAATCCCTAATATCAAGGGAAGATTATTGTTTAACTTGTTTGACTCAAAAGCTAGTCTTGGTTTGGATGGATACCACCGTGAAACCTCCTGCTGGATGGTACACATTGGTAACCTCCATATACTGGAATTAAAAGATGTTTTACCTCATGTTTAAATTTTGTGCAAGCATAGCTTGTCGGTGCTTGTGATGTGCTAATAGGACAGCATTTCTTCAGAAATTTATAGATGCTTTTATCAAAGGAATATGATAAAGATTTATCCTTTGAGTGCTTGTAATGATTCCCGGCTAAACTAGCTACAAAAATGATATATAACGGTGTGGCTTTAAACTACTATTGTGGTGCCTCTAAGTTTGGAGTGTGCACAATGGGGCTGTTAAGCTAGCATAACTTGTTGCCTTGTTCTTTGCTGCCTATGATGCTAAAGGCCAAGGCTCAATCTTTAATAAGAAGATATGCTAACTTGTGATTTCCAAAACCTCTAGGATGAATCTGCATAGTATTTCTATGGAGTTCTGAGAGGAAAACTATTTCCCAAATCCTCCTAGACAAGCTCTAGTTGGAGGATAGGTTAATAGAGATTGGTTTATAACACCATATTCCCCTTTGATTATTTTCATGCAAGAACAACAAAAGTATATGCTGCGGGGCTAAGGTATGCCTCTTTAGGTTTCTACTTGACGCTCACTTGTTGCTACTTAGTGATTTGTATCTTGAGCTCCTTGATTTACTACTGCTTGCTCCCTTAGTTTTGGGTACTTGTCCTTCCTGATAAACTTTCTCCTCCTTGTGATGTTGGTCTGCTCATTAAACTACACTAGATAGTCCTATTGGCTGGGTTAATTCTAGTGATTTCTGTGATGAACTGATAAGAACAGGTAGTGCCTTTGGTAGATTGGGGTGAACTAAAATGGGATAGACATGTGAGAAAGGTTACTAGAACTACTCCACTTCTACTTTTATATGACTGGGCTATGATGGATAACACATCATGTGTATGTGAGTAAGCTACTTCCAACTAGATCCCATATGGTGCAAGTTCCCATTCCTTGGAACTTGTGCCTATGGATGAGCTCAACTTGAAAGATCTTTGCTATGGATGTACATGGGCTAGATTGATATTGTCTCGACTTAATCTTTATTTCTGTGCTCCCAAGTGTTTATTTGATGGTGAAACTTTCCCATGCCTGGGATGGTGTACTGAGGCATACAAGCTGATAAGAACAAATTACTAATCTACCCCTGATTTCATTTAAGCTCTATGATGTGCTAGCAATGCACTTCATTGCCAAACTAAGAGCACAACTAACCCACAATCCCTCCTTTCTTTTCTCTTGTCTTTTTGTCTTTGTTTTTGCAGGAATTGGAGATCAAGAAGATACAAAAATGAAGGAATAATTTGGTAGTTAGTTTAGAACTCTTTTCAATTTATTGTAATATTATTTTTTATTATTTGTAATTTATTAATATATTGTAAAGACAATGTAAATGTTATTTGTTCTTAATTAATAAAGTTTAATTTTCTCTCCTTTTGGAGACTTGTGATTATCTGTACTTGTTCTTTCTTAAATTCACACTAAATAATGCAATCTTTCATTTGTCTTATTATACCTTTATTATAAAGGAAATGTAATATATATTCATATAAAGAGCACTTTTATTCTATTATTGCAATTTCTATATAGTTATTTCCATTTACTTTGCTTTTAGTCTTGAGTTATAAATACAGTACAGTTATTTTTATATTATAGGAATTCATTTATTTAGTTATGTTTGAAATTCAATTTCATTTACTAATTCATTTCAAACTCTATTTGAATTCAAACATAACTTTTGAATGTTCAAACTTGAAAGGATTTCCCCTCTAAAACAAAGATATAGTAGAGGTCTTGTCGAAATCTGTTGCACTTGCTCGGATGCTTGCATCAGAATAAGAGAGATCTCGATCCCTCTATAGATTCTTTAGTTTTGTGCACAAACATGTCTCCTGTGCTAATCTTGGAATGTTATAGTCTCCCCCCTTAAAGCCTATTCCGTCCCTGAAGTTTGTACTCTCTTATGTTTCAGAAGGTAGGTGATATGGCTCTGAAATATAGCAATCTACGTCCACATTTAAACTGGATATTATTCATATTTTTTATGAAATATCTCTCTAAACCCTGTAACTAATGCCTAATGATCAAAGGGGTATGCAATCCTTTCTTTCATTTTCCCTGCGCGGATAATGACGTTAGATGATGGGAATCACTACATTAAAGTCAAAGGTACGAGATTTCCAACAACCAGAAGAAACCAGGAGACGTGAGTTGGAGGCAGACGCTTTAACGACCAACTATACGACCGGAATAAAATTTCGGCCATATAGTTCCGGCCGTATAGTTGCCATCGACACCACTAGGTCAAACCGAACAACTTTCGTGAAGGGACCCCTATATAAAGAAGCTTTGGGGGACGAGAAAAGACCCCCTCGAGTCCCTGCCCTAGATCATCAGCCGCCTCCAGATCTCCATCCACCACACCGAAGATCCACCAGAAGAATCTAATCTCCAAACCCATCTCCACCACCATAGCCATATTCCACCACTTGTAATAGTAGATCTCATCTTCGATTGGTGAAATTGTAAGACTATTTGCTATCAATCTCATGATTTCCTTTACAATGTTTGTGATTGTTGATCTCATCTCTATGTGTGAGTAATTCTCCTTGGGCTAAGGGCTTCGGCCTAGCCATGTAGCTTTTGTGCATGTTATTTATCATAGATGGGATAATGTATTAGTTTGTATGACATGATGATTATTGTATCCTCTCTTTCCTCAATCTAAGGACTTGTCAGGTACCCAAGACTTCGAGGAGTGAGCTAGGTATCGAGAATATGAGTAATGACTAATCTGCAGGTTGGGAACCCCAGTGGCAGAAGGGGTAGTACGGCTGTATGTGAGGAATTTACTTGGAATTAACGGTGACGTCACTATGCATATCATTAGTTCTCTTTTTATATGGAGGAGACTAGTAGGTTATTACTATTAGTGGTTGCGGAGGCAATAGCAATTATGGATGCACTGCCCACATATAATTTATCTTGCTCTAACAATTACATGCATACTTTATTATTATCTTTTATTCCCATCAGATGTTTTGCACAGCTATGGGTGAAACCGAACGCCCTAGGCCCTCTCTCTCCATCATCGACAACAACAAAAAGACGCAAACTCTTGGCCCATCAAAAACACAAAAGGAATTCTAAAACTCCCGAAGGTCCATTAAAGTAACTTCACTATGCATCTGCTTCCCGAGGATTCAATAAACCTAGGTCTACTAGGGAAAAAGAGCTATACTACATTTGTAATCTAGATCAAAGGTATCAACCCTTTTTCTGGCGCTGTTACCAGGGAAGCAATAGCTAGCCTGGGGAGGTTAGTAGGAACCTTGCTAGTTTTAATTCTTGTTTTTAATTTTGTTAGTTTGCTTTCCGTCTTTATTAACCAAAAAAATTAGTAACTCTTTAAACTGTTGCTTTTACTATTATAAGTCTCTGTTTAAGAAAACCCAAAAACATAGGAAATATGTCTGAAAAGAAGCTTGGGGAGTTTGCTACTCCCAACAATGAATATTTGCGTACTCCTATTACTTAGCCAGCAATTGCTGCTGATGACTATGAAATTAAGCCCCATTATTTAAGTTTGGTTCAACAGAATCAATTTGGAGGCTTGCTGTTGAGGACGCAGGTATGTGTAACATACCAAAACTTCAATCCCAGGTTATCAAAATCTAAATCATCAAATGTGGGGTTAAGAAAAACTTTTACAAATTTAAAATGAAAGCATTCATATATTTGTGCATTTAAAATAGGAATTGTTTTGAATTTCCATGACTGTGTGATCCTTTGCTTCTAAAATGTTTCTCAAGTGTTTTAAACATCATCTACATCATTCCCAAACTTTTCCTAAAGAAAATCAAATCAAAAAGAATTTAAAAGGAAGAATGGTCACTTTGGCCATTTTAATCCACTACACTACTTTGAGTGTTCCTAGCACTCATTTCTTAACAGAAACAATTCTTGATCTTTGCACCCCTTATTAGTACACATAATGAGATACCAAGTCCCACCTTTTGATCTGCTAAAACATTTTTTACTTATTTTAAATGGCATTTGAAAATTGAATCCAATGCATATGCATAGATCACCCCTATTTCAAAACCCATCCCTTTGAGCTCCACTTCCAAAACCCTTGTAACCAGAGACTACCTAGCACTAGTGGAGATCACTCAAAAATTTTGAAATCAAAATTCAAAACTTTTTCTCTTGCGGCCATTTCATCAAACACTTCACAGGCAAATTTCAAACAAAACAAATTTCACTATTTTAAATAGTGTTCTGGCCAAACTTGTCTCCTATTTGGCCCCTTTTTACTCCCTTTGTCTCTAAATGATCTAGCAAAGCAATTTAAACCCACTCCCCTAGCCCCTAGTGGCAGTGCCATGCCATGCCGAGCCACCCCTTGCCAGCCAACCTTGCCCTCACCGCAGCAGACCATCTCCCTCCCTCTCACCATGTCTAGTAGCTAGCTCACACCTCACTGCCACCCTTTGTCCCCTGCCCGAGCCAAGCCTCGTCGTGGACCACCGAGGAAAGCCCGTGCCCAGTGCCACCGCACCATGCCGAGCACGCACCAGAGCACCGCACCCGGCACGTATGCACAGATCGCCGCTCGACCACAGCCTGCTCCCACTGCTCCGCCACGACCTAGGGAACACCCTAGACACCCCCGTTCGGCGCCCCTCGCCTCATAGCCACCACTCGCCATGGACGTTGCCGCTTCTGCCGCTCAGAGCACCACCTCGCCTAGACCGTATGCCACTGCCCCTACGGCCGCATTCATTTCCTTGAGCATCGCCAGGAGACCGCCTGACGATCGCCATCCTCCGCCATGCCTCTAGCCGTCCATAGCCATGTCACCACCGTCGCCCGCCCATACCTTTTGGTCTCACCGTTGGGCTTATAAAAGGAGGCCTCCCCAGCCTCTTCTCTCCACACCACTGAACTCCCCTCACCTCACTGAATCTCACCCACCTCTAGCCGGAGCAAGGGGAGCAGCAGCTCGGCGGAATTGGAGCCGGAGCCGCCGCCTCTAGAGGAGAAGGGCGCCGCTGATTGCGACTACCCCCGGAGCTACTTCGACCGTCCCTGAGCTCGCCGTCGTCTCCCAGTGTGTTTGCCCACCTCGCCGTCGTCGCTGGAGCCCTGGTACGTCCCTATCAGACCCCCACCGAGCCGCTAGGGTTCGAGCTCGCCGGCGACCTATTCGTCGTCGACGACGACCCTCAGCCGTAGATTCCCCTTCTAATCCTATGGCCCACAGCGCGCGTACCGTTTCGCGTGTTGAGACCCACTGACAAGCGGGACCCCCTGTCAGCTGAGCCCCGCGCCACGGAGCGCCACTGGGCCGGCCCAAGTTCTTTCCCGCGCTAGCCCACCCGTTCAAATCTGGATTTTTCTTTTTAGTTAAATCTAGTTTCTGTCCACTATTTTAAAATTCAATTTTGGTAGTTTTACAACTCCAAATTGCATGAAACTAATTTTTCCTGAAAGGTATTATGATGATCTATCCAAGCCCGTTGGATTTAGTTCAATTAGAGTTATAGATCGCTCCTAATAAAAATAAGAAAACATAAGCATTTGCAACTTGCAACATTTTTATAAAATCAACCAAGTTAGCTTTTGAGTTGATTCCAACTCTCAAAAATCACATTTCATCATATCTATCCAAATATGTAATAATATTAAGGTTTACATCCAATGACTTTGGACTAGTACCAAAATAATGCTATATAGGCATTTCTAGTCACTTTAAATCATTAAATAATGAACTTAAACCAAAGTAATGTTGATCCAACCTTTAAATCTCATTACCACATGTTAGAATATGTGGTGAGGACATGTGTCCATATGATCCCATATTTTGGTGGTGAATATTAAATTTTAGTTAATTTTTCAATGAGTAGAAATTACTTTTCTCAAATAAAAAGGATGAAAATATTGAATTAAACTTGTGATGCTTGTGATGATAATAGATCATCAAATGTGTGTCTTAGAATGCTACTTAGCCTAGTTAAGTATTGTTTGGTGATTGTGTACTCCGTATGTATTTATAGACGATAGTACCGACCAAGCTTTCGAGGAGGAGGAGTTCTACCAAGAAGAAGAAGAAGAAAACTTCAACCACTGCACCAACCAAGGAAAGCCACCATTAACAGTGCAAGCTAACACTTCCAAGTTTAGTACTTAGCAAGTTAGGACCAAACTAGATGGTTTAGCAAAGATGCCTTGAGCATGCTTTGATCACACCCCTTTGACTAGTACTACCCCAAGTTCTATTTACAAGTTTTACTCCCTTTAGTTTACACCAAGTTCTTTACTTAGTTTGAAGGTAGCATAAAAAGTATAAAACCTGACCTAATTAGAACCCTCTAGATGTCATTCTATGGCATGAGATTGAACCCATCTTTTCCACCTTAGGGAACACTCTTAACTTGGTATTTTAGAGTAGATCAAAAACTTCAGTCACTTTAGATGGGAATACTTGGTGAAAATGAATTATGAAAACCTTGGAATGATGAGTCATTCTATTGAGATGTTTTGACATGTGTTGAGAAACACAAATGGTTGATGATGATGAAAATGTTGAGGCATGAGCCTTAACCCTTTTATAAAACTGATGGTTGGATTCGGATGCGATACCATTCCAAATTTATCGTACAACCACACTACCTGAATTGGGTAAGGCTTAGCTAGAAATTTATATGCATTAGTATTAGTTTCCTCACGAGAGAGGTCTGAGGCTACCTCTCATGATGTCCACCTATGCAGTGCCCAAGATGACTGATGGTCATGGTTGAGAGGCCATGCACATAGGAGAGGTGCTTATACTAGGGTGTGTAAAGGGAAGGTTATGTTTGATTATCTGCATACTAAGTATGATGATTCAGGGTTATACCTGACAGATGTATCGAATCTTGTGGTGAAAGTGTACCACCTTTACAGAGTGTCAAACTATTCGAATAGCCGCGTCCGCGGTTATGGATAGTTGGAATGGCCATACTGTTTTGTTATCAGGTGTTTTCTAAATACTTTGAAATGAATAATGAATCTTGACTTGACCACAGCAGGGTTGTGGTTATGACAATATCTTCCCAACTTAAGTGATTCTAGAACTTTAATTTATCTTTCTTTGCTTCTGAACTCAACTTAGGTTTCAAACTTAACTTTATAGTTAATCATAGATTTAGCACTTTCTCTTAGAACTATATAACTGTTAGTGGTAGTTTGCGAGTACTCATGGCTTTTGTCCCTGGCTATTATCATGGCCATACTATGAAGGAGACTATCAAGATGATGGCCAACAGGACGGCTATGATAACTAGGACTATCTGCCTTTGTCAGCATTGCCTGTGCCCCTAAAGATGGACCCCACCGCTACGCTTATCTTTTATTTCCGCTGCTTGTTGTTTTAAGACTGGATCATGAGATCCTTATTTGTGTAAGACCTTATGTATGGTTTGTAATGGATGATGTACTATGATATCCAATCTGTTATGTCTCGCAAAAATGGTAATCCTGGGATTGCGAGGTATGGCATAACGGGCATCTGGGATTAAAAATCCGGGAGTTGACAGTATGCACTTGAATACTTTCACTAAAATATGTGATATGATGCGCATAGAATATGTTGACCCCGGTGCGGTCAAATTGCGTTTATTTCCTTTCTCTCTTAGAGGAAGAGCAAAAGAATGGTTGCTATCTTTGCCTAGAAATACTCTTACATCATGAGTGGAATGCACTTCTTTATTTATGACTAAAATTTTCCCACCTGCAAAGACTATGAAACTAAGATCTAATATTACTTCTTTTAGACAGGAAGAGCATGAGGCACTATCACTTGCATGGGAGAGGATGAAAGAATGCATGAGAAACTGTCCTAGTCATGGGATGGAAGACTGGTTAATTCTCCATTTATTTTATAATGCTCTTAACCCTATGTCTAAGTCTATGCTTGATACTGCAGCTGGAGGAACATTTATGGATAAATATATTACCTAAGAAAAGCACCTGCTAGACAATATGCAAGACAACAATGCCCAATGGCATGTGGATAGATCAAACACGAAGAAGGTGAACTCAGTCTCACCACAAGAAAATGAAGAACTCAATGCTAAGTTGGATGAGATCATATTAGCCATAAAAGGTAAGGAAGACCATGTAAGAGCTATCCCTAAAAAAAATATTGAAGAAATAGACTTCATAGCTCATAATCATTATAACCCTGCTTGGAAGAAGAATTATAATCCTAATTTTCAGAAACATTATTCTAGTCCTATAGGTAACTCTAATAATAATATGGGAACTAGTAATGGTAGTCTCCAAGAAACACTTAAGTCTTTTATAGACTCATAAAATGAACAAAACAATATTCCTATTAAAATAACGGAGAACCATGATGCTATGCTTGGTAAATTATCTAACCGAGCTGTAAGTTTGAGTAATGATTTGCAGGCCCTCGAAGAAACAACGAGGATTGTTGAGGCACAACTAGGTAAGATAACCGAGAGTCAAACTCTCATTCTAGCTAAATTTGCAGGTAAATCTGAGCCCAATCCTATTGAAGACCTCAAGATGATGAGAATTCAAAGAGAGGAGCCTAAAGAACTTGATTATAGTAATGCTCCTTCACCAAGTTACACTGTTGAAGATCTTGTAAATAGGATCAACATTAAGATTCTGGTAAGTGAAGGAAATGAGGAAGCTATGTACCAACACTTCATTAATCAGGTAGCAATAAAGGTACGTGAGCTTGAGGAAGAATATAAGCAAATTGCTAAAAAACTAAATGTGAAGCTTGATGACATATTTGAGCCTACTCCTATTATATTAGGCCGTCCTTTCTTAAGAAATATTAAGGTTTTGATTAATTTACATGAAGGGAACGTGAAGCTTCAATTGCCTTCATGGATCCTTTTGTTATTCATTTCCCTAGGAAGAAGAAAGCCAAACATGATGAAAAGGAGGCCATCACTCTGAAGGCCAACTATTTCGGAGTGGGTGTTCCACTCATCTGGCCTAAGTGAGCAACATTGAGGTTAAGATATTGAACATAAAAGAGCTCTTCATGGGAGGCAACTGATACATTGCAAATGTATCTATAATTTTTGATGTTCCATGCTTGGTTTTATCCACTTTCTTGTGTTTTGTCCACACTTTGGAGTACTTTTCATATGATTTCTTGGACTAACCTATTAACAAGAGCCACAGTGCCAGCTGCCTGTTTTCTATTGTTTTTGGTTCCAAGAAAGTCAGAAAATGAATATTCTCGAAATTGGATGGGACAGAAGCCAAAGTGCCTATTTTTCCGGAAGTCATGAGATGCCAGAATACGAGACGGAGAAGGGCTAGGGGACGGACACACACCCTGGCCGCGTGGCCAGGCCTGGCCCGCGCTAGGGGGTGGTCTGGCCGACCCCAGCACCCCCTCGGCCTCTCCTTCCGCCTATAAGATGCCCTCGGGACGAAAACCCTAAGTACCCGATCAAAAATCCACGAAAGAGTTTGTAGTCGCCGTCATCTCCATCCCAAGATCGGGAGGGATCTGAAGCTCTTCCCGGCACCCTGCCAAAGAGGGGAATTCACCCTGGAGGCCTTCTTCATCACCATGCAAGCCTCCGGTGTGATGCGTGAGTAGTTCATCCTTGGACTACGGATCCATGTAGTAGCTAGATGGCTGGTTCTCCTCCTTTTGCTTTCATGTCTAGATCTTGTGAGCTCCGTTCATGATCAAGATCATCTATTTGTAATTCTGCATGTTGTGTTTGCGGGGATCCGATGGATATTGAGATGCTATTTCAGATTGATTATTGATTCTATCATGTCTTTGTTATTTGTGATCTTGCATGCTTTCCGTTGTTAGTAGCTATCTTGGCCAAGTAGATGCTAGCAACTCCAATAATTAGTATTTATGCTCGATAGTGGGTTCATGCCTCTGGTAATCTGGGGAAGTGACAGAAATCTCTAAGGTACTAGATGTGCTGTTGCTACTAGGGAGAAAAGAACAATCCTTTGTTCATAGAACAATCGTATTATTTACATTACACGCAATTCGTGAAGCAATAATCTATTGCTTGCAACTTAATACTGGAGGGGGTATGGATGATAACCTGAAGGTGGATTATTAGTCATAGATGCAGTTGGATGGCGGTCTATTTATAATGTTGTAATGACCAATCAAGTTCCAAAGGAGTCAAGATGATTAGTATATGCATGTATTGCTTTCTCGATGTTTGTCAATTGCCTCGCTGTAATTTGTTCACCCAGCATGTTATCTATCTTAAGGAGAGCCACCTCTAGTGAACTATGGATCCAGTCCTTTTTTTACATACAATCTATAAACTGTTTACTGCTTTGTGTTTACTTTCTGCAAACTATTACTTTCTTCCATTTGATACGTTTAATCCTTTGTTTCCAGAAAAACACGGTGAGATTGACAACCTCATCACAAGTTGGGGACAGAGTTCTGTGGTTGTATTGTGCGGGTCTCCACGTTGCTACTAGCACCGGTAGTGCGCCCTGCCAATGCTCAGCTAGCAACACCTTTGGGGTGTTTCCTTGCTCCTACTGGTTCGATTAAACTTTGGTTTCATAACTGAGCGAAACTTGCTGCTGTGCTCATCATACCTTCCTCTTGGGGTTCCCAACGAGCTCTACATCAACACGAGCCATCAGCAACCCATGTGAAATAAAGGTTTGAGTTAAGTTTTAAGTTTCAGTTTAAGTTTATGTTTAATGAAGAGTGCTAGAAAACTCCAATTGAGGAGAAGAAGTTCGGTAGTACTAAAAATCCTGTTTTATACATGTTGTTGTTGGTCGACAATATTTACTATCATTTTTCTATCAAAAACAAGGTATTTCACTAAGTTACAGGATAAGAAATAATTTTCGAAGAAACTGATTTTTTTTATGCATACAGAAGGTATAACGACCAACTATACGGCGGGAATAAACATTACAGACGTATGCTCTAGTCGTATAGATATTTTTGCCATCGACATTTTTTTTCATATGTACTGACAATTTAACGACCAACTTTTCTAGGTACAGAGGGTTTGATGACCAACTATACGGCGGGAACAAATTGTTTTGGTCTTATAGTTCCGGCCGTATAGCTGCGCCGCTAGGTGGAAACCCTAAATTTTTAATAGCGGGCCAACTATACTGCGGGAACACATTGTTCCGTCCATCTAGTTCCGCCTATTGGTTACGTCCGACCACAAAAATGCCACGGGAGGTACCTCCAACCCCAAAACTTCAATCATTTTCTCCCTTCTACGTTCAAACTCTCTCAAAATCTCAAGGGATCTTCATCTTTACTCAATTTCGTTCGATTTTCTCGCACACAGGTGATCTACGGTATGCTTCTCCTCTGATCCTCCAATTAATTTTTGTAAATTCATCTTCGATCTATTGTCATTTTCAATCTAGGGTGAGACCTACTATGAACTAATTTCCATGATTCTCTTGCCTAGATTATTATTTTGAAGGGATTCTTTAGTGTGTTATGATGAGGAATATGTTATACTTATCATCATTGGATCAAAAAGTTTTATTCTTGTCTTTCTTTATTATTTTAGATGATGAACACAAAGAGCCAAAATCGTGCTCATTCCGCCGCTAGTGCTTCTCAGGCTATCACTTAAGAACGCGTGGGATATAGTTCAGGAATGAGCTCCAACATGATCGCTTTGATAGGATCAAGAATCGAGAAGTGAAGGCAACCAAGTGGGCTTGCCCCATTATATTGAAGCAACTCGGTATTTCTAATGACTTCAATTTACTTTGCAATAGAGCTAGCCTGCAAAACTTTGTGTACAATGATGTGCCCACTTATTGCCGGTTAACTATTTAATTTCTAAGTTCTTTGCAAAGCACCGTTAAACTATGGCAAGGAGAGGACATGATTTCTTTCCGACTTATTAACATCAACTACACTTTAACACTAGATGAATGGTGCACATGTTTTAATTTCCCAAACAATGATGTTAATGCCTTACGCGCATCCTTTACTGGCTTAGACCCTTCCCCTGCACAATATTTTAATGGAATGAGTTTCACTACTAGAGTAAGCAAGGGGAAGAATATTCAACATCCTGCAATTTGTTCTATGTTATTTCTAACACCTTGCAGGCAAGAAATGAGTTCACAAGACTCAATGAGGAGGATATCTTAGTCCTTACGAAAAGCTGCTTACACCAACTACGACTTGTCACTCAACTTGGGCGCAATCCTGGTGCACTACCTGGAGCACCAATCCTCCCAAAGCCAAGGACCAATCACAGGTGGAGGCGTCATCATCGTGCTTGCCATTGCCCTAGGAATAGAACTAGGTGAGTTGCAACCTGTGCTAGGTGAGCGACATGTTGGTTTATGTACTTTAAAGGCTTGTGGAATGCTCACTAGGAGAGGTGGTATTTATTACCTGCATATTGCTGGAGGTGGGCGTCTCTACCCCGCTCCTATGACTAATGGTCTTTTCTCTACCGAGGAAGGACGTTTTCTATATGATTTGCAGGTTGAGCAACACCAACCCGAGGAGGAGATTCCGGATGAGGATGAGGACCAAGAAGTTCCTTATCAAGACGAGCAGCCACAAACCTGGTTCGCCACATACCAAGACTTCCAAGAACTTGGAGGGACTATGGATGGGATGCATAACATCTCTTTGAACCTCTGAGGAACAACTAGTACTTTATCAACTCAATTTGTGAACTGGAGTAATGACTTTTCCCGCCACCACAATGATTTGAAGGGCTTTCAAAAGCCTAAGCTTGGGAAAGTTTCCTCATGTATCTTTATTTGGTGTTCATTTGCTTTTATTTATTTCGAGGTTGTGTTTTTAATTCAAGTTTATAAACACTCGTGTTGGTTTCCCCAACGCTTTATCTTTAGTTATTTCTATTTGCTTTCAAGATTTTCTAGCTGAGCTTTGCCGCTAATTTTCTATTCTTTAAATTCCCTCTCTTAAAAACAACAAAAA
The DNA here is from genome assembly GCA_910589775.1 of Avena eriantha. Classification (NCBI taxonomy): domain Eukaryota; kingdom Viridiplantae; phylum Streptophyta; class Magnoliopsida; order Poales; family Poaceae; genus Avena; species Avena eriantha. The sequence continues at coordinate 317,604,752 of OU342743.1, read as the reverse complement.
GATTTCTCCATTTTTCTTTATTTTCCCTCTTTATTTTCTTTCCGTCTCGGGGTTCTCATGTATTTGCAGGAGAGTGGTCAACTTCGAGTTTCCAAGAAACAAATAAAAAAGGAAGAGAGAAGTGGAACCAAACATGAGAGGTATGCCTTACGACTCCCCACTTTTGAGTTTGAGAAACCCATGCTAATTAGTAGAAAATGTTGATATGTTATATTGGTGGAGTGATTCTTTGTATTGTAGTAAGATTTTGTTTGCATGGGTATTTAGTTGGGTACTTTTTTTCCAGCTCTTGTAGTTAACCAAGTCTTGCCTAAACATTTGCTAAACAATTGTAATAAGAAAAAGTCTCACAATTGAAGGCTTGGGTGTTGTATTTTTAGTCTTGAAGGCTTACTTCTAGAGACACTCGTCACCACTGAATATAATGATTGACTTGATAGCTCTCTTCAAAAGGATTTGTTCGATTGAATTAATGTTTAGCGGTTTTTGTGAGCACTCCAAATTTGACTTGTTAATCATAAGAATGATATAGCTTTATGCGTGTCAAACTTCATGGGATGCCAACAACTCTGCTGGCCTACGAACGATCTTCATGGAGGAAACTCCTAGATTTTGGCTATGAGGTTATTAAACACATGTAGCAGTAATGCTATAGTGGGTAAGATTCTTGGCACTCTCGGGTAGCTGTGTTCATGATGGAATCACTCCTCTGGCTATTATGAGTAATCATTATGCAAAAGGAACAAAAACCTTAGTGATTCCACGAGTGTCCATCACAACCCGATAAGCTAATAATTGTTTTTGGCATGCTCTCAATTACTCAAGAACATAAATTCTTGAAGGACAATGAACAGAAAATAAGTGCTTGAAAAGTCTTGATTTATTGATGTGGGAGAATTGAGATACTCTAGTGTATATGCCTTTCATGACAACTCTCACACTCTCAATTTACATGATTATACTTTATTGTTCAAAGGCAAGCCTATCAGTTGATTACATGACATGGAATAAAGTTTACTCATTTGAATCATCCATGTTAACAATAATTTTGCTGCGCTATAAGGATGCATAAAACCCGTATGATATGCTTGTCATTACTCTATCTATGCTGAAGTTTTCAGATTTATGAATTGGAGGAAATATGAGACTACCAATCATGAGTAATATCATCATCTCGTTATTTCAGTTTAAATATTGAGTTCCTTTTTATTTTGGTTTTCTTGCTCAAGGATGATCAAGTTTAAGCTTGGGGAGGTTGATGGCTCTGAAATATAGCCATCTACGTCCACATTTAAAGTGGATATTATTCATATTTTTGATGAAATATCTCTCTAAACCCTGCCACTAATGCCTAATGATCAAATGTGTATGTAATCCTTTCTTTCCATTTTTCCGTGCATAGATAATGACGTTTGATGATGGGAATCACTACATTAAAGTCAAAGATACGAGGTTTCCAACAACTAGAAGAAACCAAGAGTCGTGAGTTGGAGGCACACGCTCTAACGACCAACTATACGACCGGAATAAAATTCTGGCCGTATAGTTCTGGTCGTATAGTTGCCATTGACACCGCTAGGTCAAACAGAACAACTTTCGTGAAGGGACCCCTATATAAAGAAGCCATGGGCGACGAGAAAAGAGCCTCTCGATTCCCTTCCCCAGATCATCAGCCGCCTCCAGATCTCCATCCACCACACCTAAGAGTCGCTAGAAGAATAGACTTAGATCTAATCTCCAAACCCAGCTCCACCACCATAGGCATATTCTGCCACTTGTATAGTAGACCTCATCTTTGATTGGCAACATTGTAAGACTATTTGCTATCAATCTCATGATTTCCATTACAATTTTTGTGATTGTTGATCTCATCTCTATGTGTGAGTAATTCTCCTTGGACTAGGGCTTTGGCCTAGCCATGTAGCTTTTGTGCATGTTATTTATCATAGATGGGATCATGTATTAGTTTGTATGACATGATGATTATTGTATCCTCTCTTGCCTTAATCTAAGTACTTGTCAAGTACCTAAGACCCTGCGGGTTGAGCCACATATAGGGAGTATGAGTAATGACTAATCTGCAGGTTGGGAACCCTAGTGACAGAAGGGGTAGTACGGCTGTATGTGAGGGATTTACTTGGGCTTAATGGTGACGTCACTATGCATATCATTATTTATCTTTCTTATGTGGGTGAGACTAGTAGGTTATTGCTATAAGTGGTTGCGGAGGCAATAGCAATTATGGATGCACTATCCACATATAATTTATCTTGCTCTAACAATTACATGCATACTTTATTATTATCTTTTATTCCCATCAGATGTTTTGCACAGCTATAGGTGAAAAAAAATGCCCTAGGCCCTCTCTCTCCATCATCGACAACAAAAAAAGATGCAAACTCTTAGTCCGGTAAAAACACAAAAGGAATTCTAAAACTCTCGAAGGTTCGTTAAAGTAACTTCACTACGCATATGCTTCCCGAGGATTTGATAAACCTAGGTCTACTAGGGAAAAAGAGCTATACTACATCTATAATCCGGATCGAAGGTATCAGTAGGACTGACTTTTTCAGACCCTGTTAGTTCTATAAATTCATGATGAAGATAACTGGTGTATCTTCATTCAAGCTTTTCCTTGAATCCTCTTCTGATTTGAAATGAGCCAACTGCTCATTCTATCTGATACAGAGACTACTTTTGAATCCAGTATTGTTGCCCTAATCAGGTCCTTTCGAGTGTCCTTGGATTCGAACATCTATTTAAAAAGTGTATAAGCTTTTAGAAAACCTGCTATGGTAAGATTTTGATTTAGACTTTGGCCAACAATGGCGCTTTTGGCTCTCATTTTCCCTATTTTTGGTATACTTAGCCCTTATGGCGTACTTACTGATAATATTTTGGAGTCATTTCATCCAAACCACTCATAGTTTACTATTCTTTATTCCAGGCCTATTTTGGTACCTTATATTCTAACTTTCATTCTATGTCCAAACCAAAGATCTATCTCTACTAACTTAAGGTCTAAATGCCAGTTTCCGTAACTTCATCCCATTAACCTTATGAAAATAAAGTTTTATTGGAATCATAGTTTAGGATTTCTCCTTAACTTTTCTCCGGATATCAATTCTCGATGCTTTTTAATTGTACACTCTCCCCCTTGGGATTTCCTAATGGTCTCACGAGGAAACATATGGTTTATTCGCACATTCATGGATACCAGTGTGAATTCCCCGAATTCTTAAATGCATGTATGATGCAACTTATACAACTAATAACGTCTTGACTTACCACTATCTTTGTTGTGGTTGACGCTGCTATTGACTTGATTCATGGTCTCATACTTCCGTTTTCCTAAAGATGTACCTTCTGCAATTACACCCTCCTTTAAAGATAATCTAGTGGATGTTAGGTTTCCTCCTACGGATGTTCCATATTTCTCCCGATGTTCTGCACTACATGATTTCTTGTGTCCTATAATTCCACACTTGTTACAATTTTCTAGAAATGCTCTTGTATTACTTTCTCTCATTAGATTAGATTGGATATTCTGAGTAGATGATAACCCCATTATTGGTTCTATTACTCCTACTAACAACCCACAAGTTAACGGTCGGTTTAGGCAATTCATATTCATGCACTACTAGGAAACAACCTATCTATGGCGCATGGAAATGGGACTTCTGTGGCGCATATCCTAGTCGCCATTGTTACCTCGCCACCGATAACTACTTCCTGTGGCGCATATAGATATGCACCGACTTCTGTGGTGCATTTTTTCATATGCACCACAGGAAGAACTTCTGTGGCGCATTTACATATATGCGCCACAGAAAGCCCATGCGCCACTAACTATATAATTATATGCGCCACTGATTGTGTAACACGTATTCGAAGTAAAATACGTTCCTGGTGTATAGTCAGGTATTTATACAGGATTTATACAGTATTTATCCAGATGAGTATAAAGTAAATTGCACAAGTAGTAGATGCATGAAGACCGACATATATATAATACAAACACTTAGAGCCTGATCAAGATACATATATAGTGTCAAGTGCCGAATTTTTACACAAGTGCCGAATACAAAGTTCATATCATCTCACATTACAAATATGAAGTGGCCACCGCCTCCTACACTAGGATCAAATAGAATACAACTGTGATAATGGTGAGCAAGAGCATTAGCCCGACCAATATCTTCATCCGGTTGTTCTTCCACAAGTGGTTCCTCCACTTGGCTACCGCCTCCTCTCTATTCGCGTATCCTTTGTAGATGTTGCCCCTGAACTTGTTCACTTGTTTGTGACAATCCTCCCACTCCTCATAGACTCCTGGAACCCTACCCATGTACACCACATACCACCTCGTCGCCATATCTATAGATGACAAGGCATATTATTAAAAATATACAACGAAAAGAATTAATAAAGGGTTCACATCCATATATATATATATGTTCACAGAATATAAACAAAGGATCCATAAACCTAAAAGATAGATCATCATAGAAGCAATAAGTTCAATGACAACATGACCACAAGGTAGTTTAAGTCTAACAACAATGACCATTTCGACCGCGAGATAGTAAAGTTTATGACACACACACTAATACAACAGGCGTCCATCAAGAATATACACACACTGGATGATGCTAGAGGCACACATCGATCATGAATACTTCCTCTTCCCGCTCGGCTTCGGGAATGGTAGATAGCCCTCTTTCGTCATCCACGTCCTTGTGTCACCCTGCTTACGGAGGCGTTCTTTGATCTCCCTCTTACTCAACCCTCTAGCTTGTTGTAAGGCACCCCCCTTGTGTTGACATCTTCAATGATGATTTGCGACAACTTCATTTGAATGCGATGGAAGTCTTCTCTAAGATCATCATCGTCGATTTGCGCCAAAGTTTTGGCCCATCCTCGGAGACTAGATGGCAGCGTTAGGTTCTGGCAATCCCGAACATAGCCTTTAAGGTGATGGAGGACGTAGAAGTCCTCCTTGGCACCAGTAGTCGACTGCTTGACGCAGGGGAACTCAAGCACGTGCTTGAACACGTGTTCGCCATCCTTGATACATTCCCCCTTATCTACGAAGGTGCATCCCTTCTTGGTGTAGCCCTCGAGAGCCTCATTGAGAACACCCCTTATTCTGGTGTAGTCTTTCTTCTTCGTCAAACACCCCGAGTAAAAATACATGGCTAGCAAATACCTCGAGGAAAGGACGATGAGTGTGCAGTATTTGTCTCTACGCAACACAATTGGAATGGAATGTTGGAAAAAGAGCAAAGGAAGAAATCTATAAGAAATGCATAAGTTACGGTGGCGATGAGCGAGTGTGTGTACTTACTCGGGAAAGAAAGGCAAAAGAAGTGTGCCCTTCCTCTTGTTGTCCACCATGAACTTCTCGAGGTACGCCGTCGCCTTGGTCCATGTCTCTGATCCTTCGACCAACTAGTTGTCCCGCATGTAGTAGGGATCCACTATCGAGATTTCCGGGGTACTCTCTCTCTTGATCTTGATCGCCAGATTGAGCGCGTATAGGCGGACCAAGTTATAGTCCAGCCGTTTCGTGAGAAATAGCTTGAATATGTCCTTGAACGCTATGAAGAATATATCCGCGGGGGTTCATCGACGAAGCCCACGTCTAATGGCACCTTAGCCGTGAAAACCGGGTAATTTGGATCTTCGTATTTAAGAAGGAGGCCCTCTAGTGTCTTGACACCCTCGTGCAAAGTTAACATGGCTCCAACCGCAATGTGGATCATATCTGGAGTCAATATCGGATCACCAGCTACCTGCACTCGGGGCAAACCATATTGTGTGGATGGTATGACGACGACGTCCTAACCCCGAATCCTCTTCAGAAGAGGATGGCTTGCACCCTTCTTATTATTATTACCTCTCTTCCTGTAGTGCTTGTTCTTCACAATAGTGTCAGCCACTGCCATCTGCTCATCAGCAGCCTTTCAGAGTGTGTTGGGGCTGAAAACCAATCCCGATTTCTCTTGTGGTGGATCGGCGGTCGGAGGCGTCTCTTGAGAAAGACCATGGAAGACCAGGCGCTCCGTGCATGTATTGGGCCGACCAGCTTGATGGTCGTCGCGAGCTGTGAAGGGTTCTTCAACCAGAGAAGGCATATACAATCCTTTGGTGGCGCCGGTGTTGATGAAGTCAGCAAAGTTGACCAATTCATCATCATCTTCATGGGTTCCATCATGTGGTGGTTGTAGCGGGGGCGACGGCGGTTGCGGCACAACATCTTTTGCCATGTGGCGGTGCACACGCTGCCAAGAGTTGCTGGTGATGGCTGGTGGTGGCGACGACGGCGGCTGCTGGCTTCCGAGGTGGTGGCCGGGCGATCGGTCGAGAGGTGGCGCCGGTGCTCCCCCCGCAAGACGAATCTGGGTCTTCAGCCATGTCAAGGGCCAGTCTTAGCATTCTCCAAGGGTCTTGTGTTCGTCGGCTCCCTGAGGTTGAAAGGGGGGTCCATGTCGTTGCACCCTGGCAACACCCGAGACAACCTGACCCTCATCACATCATCATCCATTGGATTGTTGTGCATCGTGCGGCTCGCCGGTTGTATGAGAGTGCCCTTGGCGACATCCTTCAACTCACCGCCGACATCTTTAAGCAGGAGTACGAAAGAAGTGTCTTGAGGCAAAACATGTTGTTGGGCGTCATGAGATGGCAGCAGTCATGCATCAAAGGCATAAAGGAGATGACGTGCACTAACTAATTAGTTACCTTGGTGATGGCGTGGATCTCGGATAATGTAGAGACACGGCCGATGCCGGCGGCCGGCCTATCATTATCTACAATCTCCCTCTCGGGTGCCTCACGAAGCACCACCGCCGTCGGTTGCGCCTTATTGGTATCTTTGGCGGGAGGGGGCGTCGGTGTGACCAAAACGAGCGGCTGCGTCCCGACGTTGACGGCCGGCAGGGTCACCAGGTCCGGCGACACGGTAACATTGATGCCCTAGTTTCTGCCGCTTAAGCTGGGAAGATGTATCGGCCCCTGTCGACCTCCTACATTCCAAGCAGTAAGCCCCTCGAAAAACTCAGGGGGGATCATCGAGCAGAGCTTCTCTTCCACTAACTTGTCCACCGTTTTCTCGTCCACCGCCTTCTCCTTCAGCGTCTGCACCTTCATCTTCAGCTCTTCAACAACGGCTTTACCCTCAGCCGCCAACTGGTTCTTCCTCTCCCTTCTTTTCTTGGCGTCCTCTTTGTAGTACTCCTTGAACTTCATGCTCGTACCGAAGCCGGACACACGGCCAGCTGAGGACAGCGGCAACACCTTGTCCCTCTTCTTGTAAGCATTGGTCTCCCTGTTGAAAACTGTGTCCCACGGCTCCGTCGAATCCTGGGACGACTCTGTGGCAGTAGCGTTCAGTTCATCCTCCTACAGAGACAAGGAAAGGTGAACCCATTTAGATTCTTGGCTTCATTATTTTAATTAGAATGCAATAGACTTGAGATCGGCGATAAATTCGTTACCAGCTTCTTCTCGAAGTCCTTCACCTCCGGATCGTCGGTGATGAACTCCCTTGTTTCCTTGTCCAGGTAGTAGCGGGCCCAAACAAATTGCCTAAGCTGCAAGTCCGTGATTTGAAGCCAAGGGTTGTCTTTACCAAGGCGTTCAAGCTCGGCATCCTCCTTGTCCCAAATGGCTTGTTTCCCCCTGTAACCGCCGCTTCCAAGGTGGTGGTTACCTATGTTCTGTTCCTGCATACTCCTTCCCCATTTAGTCCATTTTATAGCGTCACCTGTAGCTGTATCCGCCTTGAATATCTTAAACTCCTCTTCGTCGAGGATCGGATTTTTCTTACTAATAACCTCCCAGCTTTCACCTTGTCAATGCTAGTCTTCACCCGGGTTTTCCAGCTGCTCAAGGCGTTCCTCATCTTCATGAGGGCTAGTTTGTTCACCGGGTTCTTTCTCTCGAGGTTTCTAAACCGCTCTGGGAATCTATATCGCTTGTGAAGCTTCTTAAGGAGGTTATCAACCAAAGCTGCATTGTCAGCATGTCTAATGTACTTCGTGTTGATCGACATGCTTTCCCGGACGATGCACCCGAGTTGCAGGCCGTACCCTTTAGCAATCGCCTCGGGCGCAATGGGTAGGCCACTTTCTGTGACCTCAGTGAACTCATCACAGATGATGGCGAGCACTGGCACCTTCCACTACTTCTGTTCCTTCTTCTTCTTCTAAGAAGCGGCCGGGTTGCCGCTACCGCCATCCGTGCGCTCGCCGCCATCGGTGCGGGCGCTGCCATCGGTGGTGCCATCCTCTTCGCCGCCGCCTTCACTAATTCCATCGTAGTCGTCTTCGTCCACCTCGTAATTAGGATCTCCTCCCTCATTGGCCCCAGCAGCTCTGGCGACGGTCGCCTCCTCTTCCGATGGTGGTGTCATCCTCATCGCCTCCTCCTGTTGGGACCCCCACCAGAATGACATGTTGGCCTGTCTAGCTTGTTCTTCGATGCTGATCATGTGCTTAGAAGGGCCGGCCTCGTTGTTCCCCGACATGTTTGCACTACTCTATTAAAAAGAGGCAAAAAGTTAGCATAAATCTCGGCCGAAATTTTTTTTGACCTTTGCTAATTTTTTGACCTAGGAGTGCCCATTTCTCAATTGAAACAGAAGTGAATCGACACTTCAGGAGAAATGGGCAACTCAAATGTAATCCCAGCCCCATTCACAGCCCCATCCAGCCCCATTCACAGCCCCCATCCACAACCCCATTGAATCAGACAACACCATATTTTCTAAATAGAAATAATAGGACCACATGTACATCATCACCATAGTCCAAATAAGGGTCATCAACTTGATGGCCAGGACACAAAGAAGAACCAGAAACTTACCTCAACCTGTAATAAAAGTAGATCTAGTCTAGATCATGGATCCATAATATTTATACCACAAGATGCCTTCACTAGCCGAACACACAAAGTAAAAATTGCACTATATAGGGTATCATCAACAGCCAAACGAAGAGAAAAGGCCATTTCAGGTATACATCCAGAGGCACAACATTTTCAGGTATACAAGTTCCAATAACTTGTATACATTCAGAGGCAAAACAAATTTACATGTAAATAAAAAAGCTAAACTATGAAACAATTATAAGAGCATTCAGTTAAAACCTGGGACATGTTCTAGTGTGACATATTTCGTTAAAACCTAGGACATATTCAGTTAAAACCTGGGACATGTTCTACTGTGACATATTCAGTTAAAACCTAGGACATATTCAGTTAAAACCTGGGACAAGCTATCAATAAAAGATTCTGTCTCTAGGCCTTAAAATTCTATCTTTTACATGAATCATATTCCTAGTTGACTGCTAACACATGATCTCCTTTTCCCTGTCTCTAGGCTTTTAGGTACTTTGACCAAAACAGAGTTGGTTATATAAAGGTAGTGTGACAAACAACACCATTGTTCTTTTGGAAGTGATTCCTTAATTAGGTACCTAAGTTTGCATTATTCTTACTTTTCTTATAAATGCAGGTGGATGATTTACAATACCACTACCACTAAAATACGTGAAAACTTACAATACCACTACCACTAAAATACCTGAAAACTTACATACCTGTTACTCAATCTACCACTCGTTAATAATCAGTCACTACCAGGCCTAGCTAGTTCATTGATCATCATTCAACTTGGCACATGCAAAAGATTAGCCTTCACTGAATATCCAAGAATTCCATCAAACTTTAGCATCTAGTGCACATATCTCACAAACAAAACAGGATTACATGCATAAAGGATGATCCAAAGCTATTAAAAATAATTACAACCATTGCAATAGATGAGTACCAGATAAGAAAAAAGTTTCACATCCTAATCAGCGACAGATACCTAAGATGCTAGAATCAGTGACAAACCATTGCAAAAAAAGGTGAGAGATCAATGTCACACCCAGAAATTGGGAAGTCATAGCTTATATGGTGCTTAGAGTTGCTGTTGTTACAACTGATAGGGACATGGTGCGTACATGCACATGAAAAATTACCAGGTTACTCATTTGAAGTGGTTTCATACTGGTCAAATTCTCTCTGGTCTTGCATATTTGCATGGGAAGCATACTGTCCACAGGTATATATAGCTTGTATAATTATTTAGTTCCTGCCAATGATTTTCTCCTCTGATGCTTCCTATTTGGTTCTACCTATGATGAATTTCGTTTGACTGCCCCTTGAAGAAATACAACTATTTCTGTATTCAATTTATGAAACCGAGTATGCAACTACTTATATAAAAAGGAGAACATAACAGTGGTGTCAGATGTTCTGTACTAGTGTTTGTGGGAGAGGTTGAGAGGGATCTTGCCCAGGAGGCAAGGTAACTTGATCTCAGAAGGGTGCATGGCAGTTCTTTATATAGGACCAAGAAACTAAGCAACTAGGGTCCAAAGGGGGGTAGGGGACGGGGGACGAACCGTGCGCGCTGCTGCTTTGGTGGTCGACGACGACGAGGGTGGGGGCTCCGGTGTGGCGGCTCCTCCTCTGGCGGCTCCTCCTCCACGGGCTGCAGGGCTGTAGGGCGGCTCCTCCTCTGGCGGCTCCTCCTCCACGGGTTCGTCGGGTGGCTCCTCCTCCACGGGCTGCTAGGGCTCCAACGCGGCGGTGGCTAAGGCTCCAGCGACGAGGGAGGTGCTAGGGTTTGCGTGTGGGCGACGACAGAGAGGTTGCTCGATTAGGGGGAGATTTTGGCTAAGTGTTGGATCGAGAGAGAAAGGTGGGATTAGGGGGAGAGGCCGAACCGTCTATTTGGATAAGTGTGAAAGTTCTGTGGCGCATTCTGTGGGAATGCGCCACAGAACTTTTGGACATAGTACAAAAAGCGTGGCGTCGTTGTATGACAAGATCCGATACTTGTCCTAGTGGTCTTGCTCGCTTGCTCTCACCTGGGGCAGCCAAGTTCGAATCCTAGCTGTCTCACACATTTTTTTCTTTTTTTTTCTTTTTTTTAATTACATACATATGCATATTTATTCAAAAAAAGCAAGAACATATACATATATGCATATTTATTCACATATGCATATTTATTTAAAAAAAGCAAGAACATATACATATATGCATATTTATTCAAAAAAAGCAAGAACAAATATGCATATTTATTCAAACATATATATATATATATATGTGTGTGTGTGTGTGTTTTCTTGTCACACACAAATGTGAATTTGTATACCCACACGAATATCACATTATATGTTTTAGTCTCTAACTAATACCCACACTAATATCACATTATACCCACACGAATTAATACACCAAAAAGTCACACAATTGCTAGTGTCTCTTCACAATCTTCTTGCCCTTTTTCGTCGCAATGGAATACTTTAGCCCGTGCACTTTGATATTTCTTCTTGTGAATGGATAACCTTTAGTAGGCAGTGTGGTCTTCCTTCTTACTTTAGTAGTAGGCATGTCGAAGTACTTGTCAAATTCCTCTTCGATCTTCGGGCCGCCGTTTTTGTTGAAGTTTTGCTCGTTGGTGGCTCCTTCCATTTCGATGATGCTCCTCTTGCCCCTCCTAACTACAACACGGTTGGGCTTTGACGGGTCGGTAATAAAAAAAACATTGACCAACTTGGCTAGCGAGTACCCAAGGCTTATTTTTTGTGGAGGCGTTCTTCGTTGATTTGGCATCTGGTATAACCATTGTGGTGAAATACCGGCCTTCTTTTTCCACGTTCTTGGCCCATCTAACACGGAACATCGGTATGATTTCTCCACAGTAGTCGAGCTCCCATACCTCCTCGATCCTTCCATAGAATCTTTCCATCAGAGTAGTCTTGTCATCAACAAAGGATAACATACTTACTCCTAAGTTTTGATATTTGCTATTCCTGTCCTTTTCCTTAGTGTAGAATCTGTAACCGTTTATGTCGTATGACTATTAGGTCCTTAGGTTGTGCCCTGGGCCCTGCGACAAGGAGAATATGAGTTTTTGATCTTCCGTAGAAGGCGTCTGTGGGGGATTGTCCAGTTGCCGTTTCTTGAACCAACCCGTGAAGCTGGAGTTGTGCTCTCTGGTTACGTCTCCCTTCTTCCTCGGCTGGCCCTGGTCGACGTACTCCTACTCGATTAAGCTTTTGTGCTATTCGACCCAAGGGCCGACCACTTCAATGTGTTTTAGCGCGACTCGGTGTGCCCTTTCAAAATCAGTGCGTCGACCATCAATGCCGACATGCAGTGAGCAGCAGCCCTCGCGGTGACCATATCCACCGAGCCTGCTGAGGTGCTTCTTTGTGGGTATTCCGACATCCTCGTTCTTGGTGGTTAGATAATTCTGGCAAAAGGAGATGCACTTGTAGACCAGAAAGCCCTTGGCTATGCTTCCATCTGACGAGACCTATTGCGAACGAATCCTTTGATGACACTGTTTAGCCTTTCAAACGGCATCATGTTGTGTAGGAATGTCGGCCCGAGCTAGATGATGTCGTCCATGACATGTACAAGCAGATGCACCATGATGTCGAAGAATGCGGGCGGGAAGTAAATCTCAAGCTCACATAGTATCATCACGATCTCTTCCTGTAGCCTGTCGAGCTGCTTCACACGGATCGACTTCCTAGATATGACGTCGAAAAAGTTACAGAGGCCAAACAACGTCTCAAGGACATGCTCGTCCATTATCCCACGGATCGCAACAGGGAGTATCTGCGTCATCAGCACGTGACCGTCGTGATACTTCATACCGCTGAACCTCTTCTTCGCCACGTCCAGATATCTGCTTATCTTCCCCGAGTAACCGTGAGGAACTTTTCCTCCTAAGAGGCACCTGAAAAACTGCTCGAGCTCCTCTAGACTCAGAGTGAAGCAGGCAGCACGAAGCACCACCTCATTCTTCTTAACTCATTTGCGGTGACCTTGAGTCCCTTCCGTCTGATCATCATCATCATCACCATCATCACTATCAGGGTACTGAAGATCTTTCTTGATGCCAAGCAATTTAAGGTCCTTTCTTACTTTCGGCCCATCCTTGGTCCTCTCTAGCATGTTCAGTAGAGTGCCAAGCAGACTCTCGGTAACGTTCTTCGTGATGTGCATTACATCGAGGCTATGGGGAGTGTGAAGGACCTTCCAATACGGCAGGTCCCAGAAAACAGACCTCGCTTTCCATACACCCAGCAGCGGCTTTGTCCTCGGTCGTTTTTTTCCAGGCGTAGGGCAATCTACCCAATTATTCAAAAGCTCCTCGATTTCTTCGCCGCTCCTCGCACGCGGGGCTCTTTCGAGCTCGTCCTTACCATTGAACAGGTCACCACGTTTTCTCCACGGGTGATCCATGCGGAGCCACTTTCGACTATCTTGGAACACGGTTTTCGAAGACCCGAGATCCCTTTGTAGCTGGAGATAGGGTGTCTCATCCATGCACTTGACGCATGCATTGTGTCCGTGGTTCACCTGGGCCGATACATATGCATAGCCAGGATAGTCCTGCATGGTCATGAGCGACGCGGCTCTTAGATAGTGCAGGCATTCCACGTACGGGCTGGCGTCTCCCACAAGCTGGCTAACTCTTCTCTCAATACCCCGAGATACAGATGCATATCTGTACCTGGTGTTTTGGCCCCTGAATAATTATGCTCATGTGTACATACCTTTGCTTTGTGCATAGCCACGGGGGGAGGTTGTACGGCCATACAAACACGGGCCAAGTGCTAGGCGTGCTACTCTAGTTTCCAAAAGGATTGAGTCCATCGGTGCTCATATCCAGCCTGACGTTCCTTGCATCACCCCCGAACTCTTCGAACTCGATGTCTAATGCATTCCACTGGCTAGCATCTGAAGGGTGTGTCAGGATCTTGCCCTTCTCTGGATCATCTTCGGGTTTCTCTCTTTCTACATGCCATTGCATGAGCTTTGCTTCCTTAGGATCTACAAAATATCGCTACAAACAGGGGGTGATAGGAAAGTACCATACCACTTTTCGAGGAACTTTCTTGTTCCCTCTCTTGTACCGTTCTTGGCCACACACCGGACATGTGGTTCTATCCACGTACTCGTTCCGATAAAGTGTGCAATCATTGATGCATGCATGGTATTTAATGTATGGTAGGTCGAGAGGGCACACAATTTTCTTGGCCTCCTCGATACTTATTGGCAATGTGTTCCCCTTAGGAAGTCGGTCGTGCCAGTATTCCATGTTCGCGTTGAAGCTCACATCGGTCCATTTGTGTTCGGCCTTCATCTCCAGAGCCTTGAGCGTTACACTCAAACGTGTATCCTTGGGGCGACACCCAGGATATAATGGAGTCATCCCGTCTACCTCCATTTGGGCCAGCTTGGCTTTCTCTCTGGCTGCAGCTTTGTCGTTGCTCGTCTCCTTGAGGAGCAGTTCTTGAACATGAGGGTCCTGCAAGACCGAAGTTAGCAGCGACTGTGTATTCGCGTCTTCTCCTTCTTCATGATGATCATGCCCGTTTCCATCTCCTTCTCCATGCTGATCATGCCCGCCGGCATCTCCTTCGTCATGATGATCATGCCTGCCGGCATCTCCTTCGTCATGATGATCATGCACGGTAGACTCTTCGTCTTCTCGCCCGCCCACATCTTCGTGACCACCATGTCCTGCCGGCGCCTCATTGAGGTCGTGCATGAAACTGCGCCTGCGCAGGTGACCCTCCAATTGTCTAGATTCAGGGTCGATCCAGCGCTGCAGTTTGCATGTTTGACATGGACATCTTATCATGGTCTTGTTGTTCAGAATCATGTCCTCCTTCGCGTCTTTCTTGTACCTAGCAATTCCTTCGCTCATCGTGAGGACCATGGTTGCATGAGCGGTCAAAACAGAGAGTATAGGTGAAAACCAAACCATATGAACACACACATGCATCAATGCTAGCCGGAAAAAATTCGGCATGACCTTTCCTAAAATTAGGACATATGGGTAGTGCAAAAATTTGCCGAAATGGAAATGAATCAACATTTCGGCAAACATCCATGCAACCACATCGGCCGGGACAACAACAAGCAAGCAACAAAAAACTTCCTCCCATTGCAAACATTCATGCACCACACAAGCATCGTCTCGCCATGGATCGCACACACACACACCGCCCGCGTGACAAGCTTCACCTACATGTTCATGGCCAAGTACTCACCTAGTAGACACAATAATAGCGAGATGAGACCGCACAATGAGAGAGTGTGGACAAATAGATCTACAAGTTGGTGGAGAGGAAATTAGTAAACAAATAGAGATGTGAGAGAGAAAAGTAAGGAACTTTTAGATCTACAAGTTGGAGGGAAGCTTCCACTTACCAATCTATGGACTAAAGTAGGTTTAGTTACAAGAAAAATAGAGAAACTATGGGCAAAATGGGGTGTGAGGGAGGAGGAAGACGAGTTGGGAGGAGGTAGAAAGGAAGGGATGTGAAATGGGTGGTGGTGGATAGATAAAGTGGGAGCTTTTGTCACCTTTTTAACATGGATCTGGATGCCCTCATCTATGGCGCATATGGAGAAAATGAGCCACATATGCTCAATCTTCTGTGGCGCATAAGTCCATATGCGGCACCGAAGTGGGTGATTATATTCCGTGTGGTGGGGCCCTCCTCCATGTTCTGTGGCACATGTGAGGATATGCGCCACAGAAGTGAAACATATCTGTGGCGCATATCCGAAAATGCGCCACATATCGTGGGTGAATTAGATTCTGTGGTGGGGCCCTCCTCCATGTTCTGTGGCGCATAATAAAATATGCACCACAGAAGAGGCAACTTCTGTGGCGCATATCTCGTTATGCGCCACAGAACTTGGATCAACCCACGCCCGCTGGCGGGTCCCACCAATCTTCTGGGGCGCATATTGTACAGAATGCGCCATAGAACTTCTAGGTTTCTGTGGTGCATGTTTCCTAGTGTGCCACTGACAAGTCTCTGTGGCGCATGGATTTACATATGCGCCACAGATTAACTTGTCTATCTATTGGTTGTTTCCTAGAAGTGATGTGTCCAGGTTCTCCACATTGGTAACATAATATCTTAGGATTTGGGAACTCGTTAATAACACGGCCCCTGATTCGATAGTTGTGACATATCTTATTTGTGTTGTACATCATATGTGGATCCCGACAATTCTCCATCATATGTCCTCGGACCTGACATGTTGTGGTCTGTTTTTGAACTTTGTTACTCCTTCCTTCAGGTACAACAATCTCATCACCTTATGATATTTGTGCACTATCCAATAATTCATGGAACTCCTTTTTACGCACAATCCTAAGCTGCATCCTCATAATTGCTTCTAGTCCTTCCATGAACTTCCTTTGTCATTTCGCCTCCATCTTTACTTCCTCCCTAATGTACTTGGATAAATGATTAAACTCCCGTACATGTTTTAGAACTAGAAGATTCTTTAGCTCTAAGGCTTCATCATCCTTCCTTTTCCCATTGCTCCGATGAACAAACTCTTCACGAAACTTCTTTTTGAACTCAGCCCAAGTACTAACACCTTCTCCCGATGTTGTGAACCTTGAATTCTCCTAATACGTGGCTGCGGTTCCAGTCAATAGATAAGTTGCATATCACACCTTTTCTTCATCCTTGCATCCCATACTTTTAAGCTTCCGAGATGTATCCATTAACCGATTTTCTACATCGAAAGTTTCTTCTACCATGGAAAACTCCAAGGCTTGGTCTGCAAGAACTTCACTAGTTTAACCCTTGGATGTAATTCCTCAGGTTGCTTCTCTTGCATTTTCTTTAAAGTCTCCTGATGGAATTGATTCTGACTCTCTATTTCAGCCTTTCTTTCATCTTCCATACCCCTCATATGTGGAAGAACCCATTCGTTAGCGATTAAATTCGGCCTTTGGATTGCTCCTTCCTTGGGAATTGCCTCGATACCCTCCTTTTGTTGTGTCATCATTACCTCATGAGCATTCATCTTCCCATCATCAAAGTGATAATTCGCCTCTCCCTCATGCAACCCCATTTTCCCCTCTAGACATGTACATCAAGTAAGAATTCCATGAAACATCTTGCATATGCCCATAAAGTTCAACTTCATGCACAAACCTAGTCACACAACAAAATCCAACAAATAGCAAATATTATTTCTAGCAAACATACATCAAAATCCTGTGAAAATAGTACTTCGAGTAAAACATCTCTTATACTCAGGTTTTGATGTTATACACTACAATTTCTATACATATTAGCGTAGGGATCTCTATCGTTACATACCATAAATACGGATCATAATGTTCTTTGTCTCCTTAATTACACCATTTTCCCATTTGCAAAGGGATAGATTTGACAAAAATGATCCAACTCTAACAATAGTTTGGTTAATTCCCTCTGTAACTTGAGATTACATAATTATCCTTGACGTAGTACTTAACATCATCCTTACATTTCTGCTCTTTGTTTCTAATCTTAGCTTCTCTAAGTACCTATACATTAAAACAACGGTAATTCTCAAGCTTTAACAAGCTTCACAATCTATATAGATTAACTTATACTACAAGAATTCTGTCTTTTGGGCCTTACCACTATGGATTTGGCATACTCCATGGGGTTAAGTAAACATAACCTATTTGTTAACTCTCGAGAAATTTCTATTCTTCATGTAATAGCTTTCAAACATGTATTACTTCCCCTAAAATACATGTCGTTAAAGGGTTTGAGGTGTACTTCCTTGATATTTCCCACTATCATAAAGATAATAGTGGAGTTTTACTTCTTTACATGGCTTCTCTTTGCAAGATAACACTAGGATTACTCCCTTATGAGGTACTCTGGCTTGGTGATATACTAATTTGATCTAATTATGGTGTAGGATAATCTAGTAAAAAGGATATTATCTACTTAGAGAGATACTATATCGATAACTTCACCTAGAAATATTTAGACAAGTAACTATTCTCAAGTGAATATCCATCACACTTACAAGAATTGTGGTGTAGATAAGATGGCTTCCTAAAGTCACTATGAAACCTACAGATCTCCTAAAAGGGTTTTAATCCTAAGGTCAAAGTGTTTTCTCTGATACCAGCTGCTGTGACCCAGCATACCACTTCATGATGTAGTAGACTATAGTCGTTGACATAACACCAATGAAACACTATCCACTAGTATTACATCCCTCAGAGTGGTACAACAGAAACATCACGGGACCAAGACATGACTTTAGATTACATACATCACATTACAAATGACCCAGATAACTTCCTCGAAATAGTGAGGAATATTAGACAAAAGAATACAAGAAAGAACAGCTCGAAGCCTACTCTAGGAGTACTACTATTAAGATATATACCTATGGTTTGCCATTGCTGCTATAGCAATGTTTTACAGAAGTAGGTTCTAGTTTCTAGGAATTTATTTATATTCTACGCTTCAACTTGACATCCATAGCTTCTGATGTGGCCATTGACTCTGTTGATCTCCACTGGGTACCTTTAACTCTTCAAAGTAGACCATTGCTTGGGCACACCATCGATTGCTCCGAGATCTAGCAAGGGTTAAGAAGATACGGTTGAGTACGAGCATACTCAGCAAGTTCATTAAAAGGACTATTTGATGCACTATCTACAGTAGTAGACCATAGGTCGTAGGCTATGAAGGTTTTTGAAAACATTTTTTCAAAGGTTGCTTTTATTCTGAAAATCTATGTTCGTCAGCCTTCACAGGTTTACTAGAACTTTCATGGAGTTCCTTTCCTACCGTGTTCATAGCTCATTCCTGGAACAGGGAGTAACACGTCATAGTTCTTACACTCTACAGAGGTGCATTGCTTTACTCATAAGAGACCTTAGCTTTGTTCCACAACCAAGTCATGAGCTTGTCCATACTTCCTTGGTATGGGGCCAAGTATAAGATCCAAGCCAGTACTACCCTTTCCACGACCCTTCATGGAGACATGATCCTCCAAGTAGGTATACCACGGTTACACTCCTTTCAGGGAGATATAACTGGTAGCCTCTCGAAGACTCTGTAAGCAGTTCTGCCTGACATCCACCATCAGATATGGTGAACCTCCACCAAGGCAGCTATGTGATACGTTGCAAACATATCTATAATTTTTGATGTCCAATGCTTGTTTTATATCTACTTTCTTATGTTTTGTCCACACTTTGGAGTCTTTTTATACACTTTCTTGGACTAACCTATTAACAAGATGCCATAGTGCCAATTGCCTATTTTTTGTTGTTTTTGGTTCCAGGAAAGCCAGAAAATGAATATTCTCGGAATTGGATGGCACAAAAGCCAAAGTCAACATTTCACCGAGGGGGACACGAAGCCAGAATATGAGACGGAGCGGGGCTAGGGGCCGGCCACACCACCTGGCCGCGCGGCTAGGCCTGGCCCGCGCCAGAGGTGGTGCGGCCGCCTAGGGCACCCCCTCGACCTCCCCTTTCTCCTATAAGAAGCCTCCGATACATAAACCCTAAGTACCCTATCAAAAAATCCACGAAAGAGTTTGTAGCCGCCGTCATCTCCATCCCTAGATCGGGAGGGATCTAAAGCTCTTCCCGGCACCCTGCCGGGGGGGGGGGGAGAATTCACCCTGGAGACCTTCTTCATCACCATTATTGCCTCCAGTGTGATGCGTGAGTAGATCATCCTTGGACTATGGGTTCATGTAGTAGGTAGATGGTTGGTTCTTCTCCTTTGTGCTACCATGTTTATATCTTGTGATCTCCTTTCATGATCAAGATCATCTAGTTGTAATTATGCATGTTGTCTTTGCGGGGTCCAATGGATATTGAGATGTCTTTGTTATTTGTGATCTTGCATGCTCTCTGTTGTTAGTAGCTATCTTGGCCGAGTAGATGCTAGCAACTCCAAGAGGGAGTATTTATGCTCGATAGTGGGTGCATGCCTCTAGTAATCTGGGGGAGTGACAGAAATCTCTAAGGTACTAAATGTGATGTTGCTACTAGGGAGAAAACATCAATCCTTTGTTCATAGAACAATCGTATTGTTTACTTTACACACAATGCTTAATGCAATTATCTCTTGCTTGCAACTTAATACTGGAGGGGGTTCGGATGATAACCTAAAGGCGGATTATTAGTCATAGATGCGGTTGGATTACGGTCTATGTATAATGTTGTAATTCCCAATCAAATCTCATAGGAGTCAAGATGATTAGTCTATGCATGTATGCTTTCTCGGTGTCTATCAATTGCCCCCCTGTAATTTTTTCACCCAACATGTCATCTATCTTAAGGAGAATCACCACTAGTGAACTATGCACCCTAGTCCTTTCTTTTACCATCAATCTACAAAGTTATTTACTATTTTCTTCTTACTTTCTGCAACCAATTACTATCTTCCACACAATACGTTTAATCCTTTGTTTTAAGCGAAACCAATGAGATTGACAACCTCACTTTAAGTTGGGGCAAAGTTCTGTGGTTCTGTTGTGCAGGATTCCAAGTTGGAAACAACACCTTGGAGGTGTTTCCTTGCTCTTACTGGTTCGATAACCTTGGTTTCATGACTGAGGGAAAACTTGTTGTGCTCATCATAACTTCCTCTTGGGGTTCCCCAACAAGCTCGATATATTTTGAGCCATAACTATGCACTGATAATCTAGACACCAATATCGCGGGACACTGAGGGGTCCCACGCATGTGCTAGATTCTCCACGAGAAATCTACAGCGTCACGATAAGGTCATCCGTCCATGCGAAAGAGAGAAGATACAGCTAAATTTCCTATCCCATTCCAATTCTTATGGTTAACGCGTAATATACGACGCTAGAATCACTGGTGACATTGGTTGTTAAGTCCTAGATATTATGTTCCTTTACCACCAGAACTGTATCAGTAGATTATTACCACTTGGTACATAATCCATAATCATATTACTATAAAAATAGGGTTTTCTAACCTTTTTGAAATGTAGGTGATGACAACATTTGAGTTACAAGCATTTGATAGAAAATAACCAAAGGACATGAGCAAGTGTGAACTTGCCTTTTGTGATTGCAAGATTATGCACTTATGGTCTTTGAGATAATAGAAGATCCAAAATCTGAAATTAGCATCATTGCTCCAGTAAGGACTAATGTTTAAAGAAGCAATATGCAGTTATGCATAAGTAATGTAATGCAATTTGGAAAACCCTGATGCAATACCCAATATGGTGAATAAGTTGAGCTTGGTGATTTCCTTAAGATTTTGTTTATCTTCAAGTTTACTTTACAAGCAAATGTATATACAAGAAACTTAAGACTAAAATGTATGATACAAAGTAAGTATAACAACACATGGTTAGGGTTACTTGATATTACGTAACTATTATGGAAGTTCATGTTTAAGGGTGATAGGAATTGAAACAATTACCATAGTGTTTTTGTTTGAAGTGGCAAAACGAATAACCTTTTGAAGAAAAGGTTTCGCTGATAATGTTTAAACTATTCTTAGGAGAATAGAATATGATCTATGTAATTTGTGTTTGTTCAATAAGTTTGGACTTAAGATGTTTCATGACTTAGTTGGAACAAACTAGGGTGAACTATAAAAATGCAAATATAATTTGGTCTGATGCTTATAACTTTGGTATACCAAGGTTACTTTAAAACATAAATATACCTAGGGTGTGATGTGTTTAAAGTATTAATAAGTTTTAAGTTTTGTAATAAGCATGTTTTAAGAGTGTGAGATCATTCACTTTCATTTTAAGTGAATGATGAGCTTAGATGCAATTATGAAATAATAGATGGTTTATTAAAGATAGTATAGATAGATGATCTTACTACTTGTTAAGGTTTGATGTTATGATTAGTATGGTTAAGAAATAAAGAACACTCACCATATCATATGTGAGTGATACACACTACTAAATTAAAATTTGTTTATTTTAATTTAGATTTAAAGTTTTATAAGAGTTTTATAAAGTTAATAGTTTATACTGAAGTTTTATTGTAGGCCTAAGTTATGGTTTTGGACTAGTATTTGGTTGTAAAAGATCTAAGGCTTTATATTGAATTGTGATTACTCCTTCCTTAATAAATGTTTCAAAGAATTAAAAAATAGGTTTCTAATAGAATAGATAGGGATTTATTACTTTGGAAATCTAAAAAATGTTTGCAATGATATATTTAATATTTTGCTAGTAGAATATATGTATTCAAGATCTTAAAAATGCTTTTTATTTATTTTTAAGTAGTATTCTTATTTTTATAAAATTCTACAAAGGATTAATGGTATTTGAATATTTGTTTCTAGTTTTATTTGTAAAACTTAAGTTAATATTTTATAAAATAATAGATGGATTTTTATATCAGATTTTTATACCAGATATTCCCTTGATCTGTGAACTTTGATGTTGGCTATGCCTAGTTGAATATCAGATTTTTCCTATTATTTAGTTACTATACTCTATATATGCTCCTGTGACTTCATGAAATATGTTGTGATACCTTCGATCCGGATTATGGATGTATTATAGCTCTTTTTCCCTAGTAGACCTAGGTTATCGAATCCTCAGGAAGCTGAAAGCGTAGCGAAGTTACTTTAACGGACCTTCGGGAGTTTTAGAATCCTTTTCATGTTTTACCGGACCAAGAGTTTGCTGTCTTTTGTTGTTATTGATGATGAGAGAGAGGGCCTAGGGCATTCGGTTTCACCTGTAGCTATTCAAAACATCTAATGGGAATAAAAGATAATAATAAAGTTTGAATGTAATTGTTACATCAAGATAATTATATGTGGGCAGTGCATCCATAATTGCTATTGCCTCCGCAACCTCTTATAGCAATAACCTACGAGTCTCATACATATAAGAAAGAGAACTAATGATATGCATAGTGATGTCACCGTTAATCCCAAGTAAATCCCTCACATACAACCGTACTACCCCTTCTATCACTTGGGTTCCCAACCTGCAGATTAGTCATTACTCATAGTCCCTATACCTAGCTCAATCCTTAGGGTCTTGGGTACCTGACAAGTCCTTGGATTGAGGCAAGAGAGGATACAATAATCATCATGTCATAAAAAATAATACATGATCCCATCTATGATAAATAACATGCACAAAAAGCTACATGGCTAGGCCGAAGCCCTTAGCCCAAGGAGAATTACTCACACATAGAGATGAAATCAACAATCAGAAACATTGCAATTGGAACCATGAGATTGATAGAAAATAGTCTTACAATGTCGCCAATCGAAGATGAGATCTACTATCACAAGTGGTGGAATATGGCTATGGTGGTGGTGAATGATTTGGAGATTAGATCCAAGTCTATTCCTCCGGCGGCTCTTTCGTGTTGCGGATGTAGGGTTCTAGGGGCGGCTCGATTCTGGTGGGCGAGGGAGAGCCCCGTTTCTTGTTGCTCGAGGCCTCTTTATAGAGGGGTCCCTTCACTAAAGTTGTTCTGTTTGACCTAGCGGTGGTGGCGGTAACTATACGACCGCAACTATACGGCGGGAATTTTATTCCCGCCGTATAGTTGGTCGTTAAAGCATCTTTCTCCACTTCACCACTCCTAGTTTCTTCGGGTTGTTGGAAATCTCATATCTTTGACTTTAATGTAGTGATCCCATCATTAAACATCACTATCTGTGCAGGGAAAAATAGCAAGAAAGGATTTCATACCCCTTTGATCATTAGGCATTAGTGGCATGGTTTAGTGAGATATTTCATCAAAAATATGAATAATATCCAGTTTAAATGTGGACGTAGATGGCTATATTTTAGAGCCATCAACCTCCCCAAGCTTAAACTTGATCGTCCTCGAGCAAGAAAACCAAAATCAAAAAGGAACTCAACTTTTAAACTGAAATAAGTAGATGATGATCTTACTCATGATTGGTAGTCTCATGTTTCCTCGACTTTATTAATCTAAAAAACTTCAGCATAGATAGAGTAATGGCAAGCATATCATACGGGTTTTTGCATCCTTGTAGCACAGAAAAATTATTGTTAACATGGATGATTCAAATGATTAAACTTTATTCCATGTCTTGTAATTAACTCATAGGCTTGTTTCCTTTGAATAAGTATAATCATGTAAAATTGAGAGTTTGAGAGTTGTCATGAAAAGTATATACACTAGAGTATCTCAATTCTCCCACATCAATAAGTCAAGACTTTTCAAGTACTACTTTGCCATTCATTATCCTTGAAGAATTTTAGTTCTTAAGTAATTGAGAGCATGCCAAAAAATATATTAGTTTATCGAGTTGTAATGGACACTCGTGGCATCACTAAGGTTTTTGTTCCTTTTGCACAATGATTACTCATATCATCCACATGAGTGATTCCATCATGAACACAGCTACCCGGGAGTGCCAAGAATCTTACCCATTATAGCATTGTTGCTACATATGTTTAATCAACTCATAGCCGAAATCTAGGAGTTTCCTCCATGAAGATGATTCGTAGGCTAGCGGAGTTGTTGGCATCCCATGAAGTTTGACACGCATAAAGCTATATCATTCTTATGATTAACAAGTCAAACTTTGGCATGCTCACAAAAACCGCTAAACATTAATTCAATCGAACAAATCCTTGTAAATAGAGCTATCAAGTCAATCATTATTTTCAGTGGTGTTGAGTGTCTCTAGAAATAAGCTTTCAAGACTAAACACTACAACACCCAAGCCTTCAATTGTGAAACTTTTTCTTATTACAATTGTTTAACAAATTTTTAGGCATGACTTGGTTAACTACAAGAGCTAGAACAAAACGTACCCAACTGAATACCCATGCAAACAAAACTTTACTAGAATATAAAGACTCACTCCACCAATATAATATCTCAACATTTACTACTAAATAGCATGGGTTTCTCAAACTTCAAAACTGGGGAGTCATAAGGCATACCTCTCATGTTTGGTTCCACTTCTCTCTTCCCTTTTTATTTGCTTCTTGGAAACTCGAAATCACTCTTCCTGCAAATATATGAGAACCTCGAGGCAAAAAGAAAAGAAAGAGGGAAGATAAATATTAATGGATAAATATTTTTGTTGTTTTTGAGAGAGGGAATTAAAGAATTGAAAATTGGTGGCAAAGCTCGGCTAGAAAATCTTGAAAACAAATAGAAATAACTAAATATAAAGTGTTGGGGAAACCAACACGAGCACTTGTAAACTCGAATTAAAAACATAACCTCGAAATAAATGAAAGCAAATGAACGCCAAATAAAGATAAAACTTCCCCAAGCCTAGGCTTTTGCAAGCCCTTCAAATCATTGTGGTGGCGGGAAAAGTCGTTACTCCAGTTCGCAAATTGAGTTGATAAATTATTAGTTGTTCCTCAGAGGTTCAAGGAGAGGCTATGCATCCTCTCCAAAGTCCCTCCAAGTTCTTGGAAGTCTTGGTATGTAGCGAACCGGGTTGGTGGTTGCTCCTCTTGATAAGGAACTTCTTGCTCCTCTTCTTGGTCCTCATCCTCA
Source organism: Avena eriantha (assembly GCA_910589775.1). Lineage (NCBI taxonomy): Eukaryota > Viridiplantae > Streptophyta > Magnoliopsida > Poales > Poaceae > Avena > Avena eriantha. Next base: position 317,579,360 of record OU342743.1, on the reverse strand, counting down.
CCAGGAATCTCCTCCTCGGGTTGGTGTTGCTCAACCTGCAAGTAATATAGTAGACGTCCTTCCTCCATAGAGAAAAGATCATTAGGAAAAGGAGTGGGGTAGAGACGCCCAGCTCTAGCAATATGTAAGTAATAAACACCACCTCTCCTAGTGAGCATTCCACAAGCTTATAAAGTAGAGAAACAAACACATCACCCACCTAGTACCGTTGCAACTCACCTAGGTCGATGCCTAGGGAAATGGCAAGCACAGTGATGACGCCTCCACCTGTGATTGGTCCTTGGCTTTGGGAGGATTGATGCTCCACGTAGCGCACAAGGATTGCACCCAAGTTGAGTGACAAGTCACACTTGTTGTAAGCAGCTTTTGCAAGGACTAAGATGTCCTCCTCATTGAGTATCATGAACTCATTTCGTGCCTGCAAGGTGTTAGCAATCACAAAGAACAAATTGCAGGATGTTGTATATTCTTCCCCTTGCTTACTCTAGTAGTGAAACTCATTCGATTAAAATATTGTGCAGGGGGAGGGTCTAAGCCAGTAAATGATGTGCGTAAGGCATTAGCATCATTGTTTGGAAAATTAAAACATGTGCACCATTCATTTAGTGATAAAGCATAATTGTTGTTCATAAGTCAGGAAGAAATCATGGCCTCTCCCTGCCATAGTTTAACGGTGCTTTGCAAAGAACTTAGAAATTCAAGAGTTAACTGGTGATAAGTAGGCACATCATTGAATGCAAAGTTTTGCAAGCCAACCCTATTGCAAAGTAAATTGAAGTCATTCGAAATACCGAGTTGATTCAATATAATGGGGCAAGCCCTCTTGGTTGCCTTCACTTCTCGGTTCTTTATCTTGTTGAAGCAATCAAGTTGGAGATCATTCTTGAACCGTATCCCCATGCGTTCCTGAGCAGTAGCCTGAGAGGCGCTAGCAGCAAAATGAGCACGAGTTTGGCTCCTTGTGTTCATCATCTAAAATAATAAAGAAAGACAAAAATAATTTTTTTTGATCCAACAATAATAAGCATAACATATTCCTCATCATAGCACACTAAAGAATCCCCTCAAAATAATAATATAGGCAAGAGAATCATGGTAATAAGTTCATAGTAGGTCTTACCCTAGATTGATAATGACAATAGTTCAAAGATCAATTTGCAAAAAGTAATTGGAGGATCGGAGGAGAAACATATCGTAGATCACTTGTGTGCGAGGAAATCAAACAAAATTGAGTAGAGATGAAGATCTCTTGAGGTTTTGAGAGAGTTTGGAGGTAGAAGAGAGAAAAGTGATTGAAGTTTTGGGGTTGGAGGTACCTCCTGTGGCGATTTTGTGGTCGGACGCAACTATACGGGCAAACTATACGGCCAGAACAATTTGTTTTCGACGTATAGTTGGCCTACTGTCAAAATTTTAGGGTTTCCACCTAGCAGCGCAGCTATACAGCCAGAACTATACTGCTGGAACAATTTGTTCCCACCGTATAGTTGGTCATCAAACCTTATGTACCTAGAAAAGAAGTTGTACGGAGGCATCAAATCTATACGACCAGAACTATACGGCCGGAATTTTTATTCCCACTGTATAGTTGGTCGTTAAACCGTCAGTACTTATGAAAGAAAAATTGTCGACGGCAAAAATATCTATACGGCCAAAATTTTATTCCCGCCGTATAGTTGGTCATTAAACCTTCTGTAGACATCAAAAAAAATTTATTTCTTCGAGAATTCTTTCTTATCCTAAAACTTAGCGAAAGACCTTGTTTTGATAGAAAAATGATAGTAAATATTGTCGACCAACATCATCATGTATTAAGTAGGATTTTTAGTACTACCAAACTTCTTCTCCTCAATTGGAGCTTTCTAGCACTCTTTATTAAACATAAACTTAAACTAAAATTACTCAAACCTTTATTTCACATGGGTTGCCTCCCTTGATGTTGCTCACTTAGTCCAGATGAGTGGAACACCCACTCCAAAATAGTTGGCCTTCAAAGTGATGGCCTCCTTTTCATCATACTTGGGTTTCTTCTTCCTCGGAAAATGAATAACAAAAGGATCTCGCGAAGGAAATTGAAGCTTCACATTCCCTTCATGGAGATTAATCAAAGCCTTAATAGTTCTTAAGAATGGATGGCCTAATATAATAGGAGCAGTAGCATCTTCAGGCATGTCAACAATAACAAAATCAATAAGAGCAGGATAACCTTTAATGTTTACTAAAGTATTCTCCTTAATTCCTATAGCTTGTTTGTAGGTAGAATCTGCTAGATGAAATTTTAACTCAGTGATTTCAAAAGACCCAAGATTTAACTTATTAAAAAGACTTTTGGAATTGTTGAGATGCCTGCACCTAAATCACAAAGTGCAGCTATCTCATTGGTCCCAATTTTAATCTTAATAGTAGGCTCAAATATATCATCAAGTTTCACAGGCAATTTTTCAGCAATTTTCTAATATTCTTCCTCAAGCTCACGTACCTTTATTTCTACCTGATTAATGAAGTGTTAGGAAATAGCTTCCTCATTTCCTTTACTTATCGAAATCTTGATATTGATCCTTTTTACAAGATCTTCAACGGTGTAATTTGGTGAAGGAGCATTACTATAATCAAGTTCTTCAGGCTCCTCCCTTTGGATTCTTATCATCTTGAGGTCTTGAACAAGGTTGGGCCTAGCTTTACCAACAAATTTAGCTAAAATGAGAGTTTAACTCTCGGTTATTGATACATTGCAAATGTATCTATAATTTTTGATGTTCCATGCTTGGTTTTATCCACTTTCTTGTGTTTTGTCCACCCTTTGGAGTACTTTTCATATGATTTCTTGGACTAACCTATTAACAAGAGCCACAGTGCCAGTTGCCTGTTTTCTACTGTTTTTGGTTCCAGGAAAGTCAGAAAATGAATATTCTCGGAATTGGATGGGACAAAAGCCAAAGTGCCTATTTTTCCGGAAGACATCTGATGCCAGAATACGAGACGGAGAGGAGCCAGGGGGCCACCACACCACCAGGCCACGCGGGCCAGGCCTAGCTACGCCAGGGGGTGGTGTGGCCAGCCTAGGCACCCCCTCGGCCTCTCCTTCCGCCTATAAGATGCCCTTAGGACGAAAACCCTAAGTACCCGATCAAAAATCCACGAAAGAGTCCTTAGCCGCCATCATCTCCATCCCTAGATCGGGAGGGATCTGAAGCTCTTCCCGGCACCCTGCCGGAGAGGGGAATTCACCCTGGAGGCCTTCTTCATCACCATGCAAGACTCCGATGTGATGCGTGAGTAGTTCATCCTTGGACTACGGATCCATGTAGTAGCTAGATGGCTGGTTCTCCTCCTTTGTGCTTTCATGTTTAGATCTTGTGAGCTCCGTTCATGATCAAGATCATCTATTTGTAATTCTGCATGTTGTGTTTGCGGGGATCTGATGGATATTGAGATGCTATTTTAGATTGATTATTGATTCTATCATGTCTTTGTTATTTGTGATCTTGCATGCTTTCCGTTGTTAGTAGCTATCTTGGCCAAGTAGATGCTAGCAACTCCAAGAGTTAGTATTTATGCTTGATAGTGGGTTCATGCCTCTGGTAATCTGGGGAAGTGACAGAAATCTCTAAGGTACTAGATGTGCTGTTGCTACTAGGGAGAAAACAACAATCCTTTGTTCGTAGAATAATCGTATTGTTTACTTTACACGCAATTCGTAAAGAAATAATCTGTTGCTTGCAACTTAATACTGGAGGGGGTTCGGATGATAACCTGAAGGTGGATTATTAGTCATAGATGCAGTTGGATGGCGGTCTATGTATAATGTTGTAATGCCCAATCAAGTCTCAAATGAGTCAAGATGATTAGTATATGCATGTATTGCTTTCTCGATGTTTGTCAATTGCCCCGCTGTAATTTTTTCACCCAGCATGTTATCTATCTAAGGAGAGCCACCTCTAGTGAACTATGGATCTCGGTCCTTTCTTTTACATACAATCTATAAACTGTTTACTGCTTTGTGTTTACTTTCTGCAAACTATTACTTCCTTCCATTCAATATGTTTAATCCTTTGTTTCCAGCAAAACACGGTGAGATTGACAACCTCATCCCAAGTTGGAGACAGAGTTCTGTGGTTGTGTTGTGCAGGTCTCCACGTTGCTACTAGCACCGGTAGTGCGCCCTGCCAAGGCTCAGCTAGCAACACCTTTGGGGTGTTTCCTTGCTCCTACTGTTCGATTAAACCTTGGTTTCATAACCGAGGGAAACTTGCTGCGGTGCTCATCATACCTTCCTCTTGGGGTTCCCCAACGAGCTTGTTAATACACGAGCCATCAAGCATTTTTCTGGCGCCGTTGCCGGGGAGTCAAGGACATCTTCACAAGGGGAGTCCCTCATAACCAATCTCTTTACTTTGTTATTTTTGTTTTGCTTAGTTTCTTTTTGCCATGTTTGCTTGTTTTGTTATCAAAAACACAAAAAATTAGTTTTACAAGTTTGCTTTCTTATTTGAAAACACACAAAAAATGACTACTTTTGAAAACACTAAGTTGTATGACTTCACTAGCACCAACAACAATGATTTTATGAGCACACCTATTGCTCCACCTGTGCCTGAAGATACCTCCTTTGAGATAAAACCTGCTTTGCTCAATCTTGTTATGAGAGAACAATTTTCTGGTACTGGTAATGAAGATGCCGCTGCCCATCTAAATAACTTTGTTGAACTTTGTGAGATGCAAAAGCATAGGGATGTAGATGGTGATATTATTAAGCTGAAATTGTTTCCTTTCTCTTTGAGAGGAAAAGCTAAAGAATGGTTGAATTCCTTAACTGGGAATAGTATTGATTCTTGGACTAAATGCAACGATGCTTTCATTGGAAAATACTATCCTCCTGCTAAGATTATATCTATGAGAAGTGAAATAATGAAGTTTAAACAATCTGATAATGAGCACGTTGCTCAAGCTTGGGAAAGAATGAAATCTTTGGTTAAGAATTGTCCCACTCATGGATTGACTGCTTGGATGATCATCCAAACTTTTTATGCAGGATTGAACTATTTTTCAAGGAACCTATTGGATTCTGCTGCTGGAGGTACCTTTATGACCATCACTTTGGGTGCTGCAACAAAACTTCTGGACAATATGATGGTTAATTATTCTGAATGGCATACTAAGAGAGCTCCACAAGGTAGGAAGGTAAATTCTGTTGAGGAAACCTCCTCCTTGAGTGATAAGATTGATATTATTATGTCTATGCTTGTGAATAGGAAAGCCCATATTGATCCAAATAATTTTCCTTTTGCCTCTTTGGTTGCTCAAGAAGAGCAAGTTGATGTGAACTTCATAGGAAATAACAACTTTGGCAATAATGCTTAGAGGAACAATTTTGGTAACAACAATTATAAGCCATATCCTCCTAACAATGGTAATGCATATGGAAGTTCCTACAACAATAATAGGAGTGCTCCCTCTGAACTTGAAGTTATGCTTAAAGAGTTTATTAGTAAACAAACTACTTTCAATAAAACTATTGAGGAAAAACTCTCTAATGCTGAAAGAAATATAGCATCTTTGGCTGAAGCTCAATCATCTTTGAATAAAATGGCTGCTAAACCTTAAACTAATGATAATCCCTTTGCAGCTACTAATGCTATACAAGTAAGAATTGATGAAAATGTTAGACTATTAGCAGAATTACATGCTAAGTGGGAAAGAGAAGATGAAATTGCTAAAAACATTAGTGTTTCTACTATTACCACCACTAGTGTTGAGGATAGTAATAGTTCTACTACTTTAGATGATAAATTTGATTTTGATCTTGATGGTTGCAATATCTCTGAAAGTTATTAAGTTCCTACAAAAGCTTGCTAAAAGTCCTAATTCTAGTGCTATGACCATGGCCTTTACAAAACACATTACTGATGCTCTCATAAAGATTAAAGAAGAAAAGATGAAACATTAAGCTTCTATTCCTATAAAACAAGAAGATGGTTGGGAACCCATCATTAATATGAAAGTGAATGACTTTGATTTCAAAGCTTTATGTGATCTTGATAGTAGTGTTTCTATTATGCCTAGAAGGATTTATGATATGCTTGATTTGCCTCAAGATTGTTATTTGAATGTCCCACTTGATGATAATGCTAAAAAGAAACTCATGGGGAGTCTTAATGATGTTCTTATTATGGTTAACAATGCCTATGTCCCCGTTGATTTTTATGTTTTGGATGTTGAATGCAATGCTTCTTGTCCTATTACTTTGGGAAGACCTTTTCTTAGAACTGTTGGTGCCATTATTGAAATGAAAAAAGGCACCATTAAATATCAACTCCCACTCAAGAAAGGTATAGAACACTTCCCTAAGAAGAGAGAGAAGATTTCTTTTGCCTCTCCTATGAAAACCAAATTTGGTTTTAATGCTTCTTCATTTGAGAACACTTGATTCTTTTTCTTGCTTCTTATGCCTAACTTAAAGGCGTTAAAGAAAGGAACTTATTGGGAGATAACCAAAAGTTCTAGATGAGTCTTGGAAGTTATTACCTTTGTAATAACCGCTCCTTATCCTTTTTATTTTCTTTTTGTGCCAAGAGTAACCTTTCTAATGAGAGAGAACTAATGATTGGGAAAGTTGCTGTCCCGAAACAGATTTCTGTGCTTCACCATACAAATTCGTGTAAAATCTCTGAACGTCTTTTTGAGGCCTGAATTTTTGTGCTTCTTCCCCAGGTTGTTATATAACTTTCGTTAGTTCAACACTTTTTGATTTGATCAACAGAAGGTCATCGAAAAAATTCGTCTTTACCTGCTGGTCTGTTTTGATAGATTTCTGCCATTTTCTGCATTTGCTTCTTGTTGGTTCCTTTTTGAGTTATTTTTGGAATTGAAATTTTTGAGGGAAGTGCTACAGTAGCTAGTGTTCTAATGGAAGTTTATTTGGTGTTAGAACTGAACCTTAAGACTTATTTATCTTGAGTGCACTAATGTTGCTAATAAAGATTGTGTGAAGTTTTGTATGAAGGAAAAATTTCAGGTGTATGGAAGGAATGAGTAATGAGATGAAGGATGGAATAAAGCTCAAGCTTGGGGATGCCAGCATGTCACCCCAAGAAATATCCAAGAAGTACAAGCGTCAAAGCTTGGGGATGCCCAAGGCATCCCCATCTTCATCAATAAAAATCCCAGGTTTCTTCCAAACACTTCATTTTTATTGTTTCATGCACAGTTGTGTTGTTCTTGGAGCGCCTTCTTTTTCATTTTCGTTTTGGTTTTTCGTTTGCTTTGTTTTCTTAGTTTTCTGAATAAATTGGTTGGACCCCCTCTTTCATACATTGGTTTTCAAATAGTTTGGTTTGGTTTGGAAAAGAGTAGGAAAGTTCATACTTATGTGGTAAATAGAGCTCATTTTTTACTGTGGCCTATGCTTTGTCATTCCATGATTGATATTGTTTTGGCTTTATGCTTAGTATTCTTTGTTGTAGCATGACTTGTTATAAACAATTGAGATTGCTTAATGTGCCTTAGATGAATCATTCGTTGTTTTAGCATATTAAAGCATAGTATAGTGGTATTCTCCTTTGATGCTTTATTTGGGTTGACTTGGCGCATGCTCACACCATGTTATGACTATCTCAAGTCACCATAGACTTTATGATCCTTTAGTTTTCAACTTGTAGTATCACTTTAGACTTTGATCAATGATGTTTTGTCGCTTTGCATGATTATGGCCATTATAGCTCTCTCAGTTTGTCGCTCCCAGTCTTTTGCTAGCCTCCAAAACCAAGTATGATTTCCACTCATGCATCCAACTCCTTAAACAAAGTTATTCCGAAGAGTCCACCATACCTACCAACTAGCTTATGCTATTCCAAGTATATTCCTGCTTTTGTTTACCTTCCAAATTAAACTTATTGTAACATCCCAATTTCAGCAACCCTGATTAGTTGTCCAGAATGCAAAAATCAGGGGGAACAGAAACTTTTTCTTGTGCTTTGGTGCAGTGCTTGCTTGTTGTGGTTTGCACTTGTGCTTATGATGTGTATCTTAGGATATTCCTTACCTCAACCTCAGTTGGCAAAAGCTATTTACCAAAACTATCTTGGCTTACTTTACATATTCTCAAACATTCTGGCATTTCAAAACATGAGCCAAGATGCCTATGTAACCAAAACTATTTTTGGTAGCTTCCATTAACAAAACTATGGAGAAATATATAATAGAATCTCCTCATGTTTTCAAGATAGAACACTCAACTAATCTTACCTCTAGTTTTCCCAAAACTCTTGTTCAAAGCATTTGAATTCTACTCTTGGTAGAGATACCAAGAACCCTCATCTTATTCAGAACTCAACCTCCTCAAAATTCCCCAACATTACCCCAAGCTAGGCTTGATGGTAACCTCATTAGTGGTTATGCTTAGTTTAAGATGAGTTGCTTTGATCTGCTGCTTGACTTGTTTGCTTAGGAAGTAGTATGAGCCACCCTAGGAGCTCATCCCTAGGATCAAGAGGTTCCCAAATCCTCAATCCTTAAGCAAGAAAGCAAACCTTGATATGATCCCTACCAATAGATGATTATCTAAAACCCCCAACCAGATCTATTCTGAGGATCTCCATTCTAGATATTCCCAAGTCCTTGAATACCAACATCAAGCAACGATCTCTTATACTCACTATAAACTTCCATATCACCCACTGGTTAATGATCTGATACCTTGCAACCCCTCCAGGAACATTCCCTTTCATACTCTAGTCCAACTCCTCAAAACTGCCAAATTCGACAAAGTCTGGAAACAGTTCCAGCATCCCCTTCTTGAATGCCTCCTTTTCTCAAACCATGTGCATTTTTGGAAATGCACTTGAACCATCTTGTTAACAATCCTAAGGACTACCAAGGCCCACTTTGGACTTTGGTTAGATCATCCCTCTACCCCCTCATCCTTGATGGTTTTGCAGACAAGAAAGTAACATTTCCTACAAAACTAGCCATCATGCCAACTTTGCTAGAAGCTCACACCACCATACAAACCTCTATGGACCAACTCTCTACATAGTTGTGTTCTACTCATTGAGGTCTATAAGAACCCACTTCACTTGCTCCAAATGGACCTCTGTGCTGCTTAAACCAACCTGGTTTATAAGGCATCATGACTCATATTTCATGGCAGCCTTATTTTCAACAAAGTTTGCCATCACTTCTAGATCACCTCAAAAACAATTAATTCAAACTATTTCTGCAATGTTCATCTATATGACCTGGTCTACCTACCCATCTATCCCTTGCACCAAGGTGAGCTCGGAGCTCCAAGATGCAAGCATGTTTTGGTGGTATAAAAATAACATCACCCTAGATCATCAACTCCTTGTTTTCCATCTTATTCAAGTTGGAATTTCATTCATCAATGTTCCAAATGCTTGCTATACCTTTTTCATCTCATATATATTGATCATCAAGATTTATCAATAATTATCCATATTTATTATGGCCCCAAAACTATTTAATTCCTTAAATACTCAAAATCTCCAAAAACCCCTCCATAAAGGAAAGTTTGGTTTTTACCAAAACAGTTCCACAACTTGTGGCTCATGTGAGTTCCACATATCATACCCCATCTTTCCATCTCAAAAATGAATATTTTTCAGAAACTTTATTATTTCATTTTGTCCATTTTCTTAAATGGCTGAATTGGAATAATAATTGTTTTAAATACTTTTAATCCCCAATAAATCTTGGGAAGATTCCCATAAGTGTTTATTCACCTTTGGAACCCTCCCAAATCAAAATCCATCCTTATCCAATGGAAAATTATCAAATGATCTTCTAGAAATCATTTCTTTCCTTTTTGAGTACTTGGATTTAAGTGGACTTAAACTCCACATGAAAATCCCAATTAAATCCTAGAAGTCTACCATTACCTTACCTAACTACCAGTACCATTTTCTCCTCTGGTCCAATGTAACTTTTTGGACTTCCTTCACAACCATCTACTAGATCAATAATTGCCAATTAAGCCAATCACCACTAAGTAATTCCATTTTTCCATAATTTCTTGATCAAGCTTAACCTCAGCACCATGACACCTCCTTGGTCGACCAACTGTGTAGCTCCACCTCAGCCTTGACCATTTAGCCCTTGTACTAATAGTAAGAGAGAGATAAACACAAAATCTTACAAGGATCTTGCCAATTAATCACCACAGCTCCACTATCTGGTCCAGCACGACCAAGTACCAAAAATACCCCTCTCCACCTCCCCATGGACCAATCCCCTAGCCAGCTTTGCTCCCCACCATGTCCAATTTGGTAAATTACCTCATCTACTCCCTCTCCTTGGTATAAAGCGAGCAGCACTCCCCCAGCTTATCTCCGCCCCTCATTTGCCCCTATCCTCCCCACATACCTCCCTAGAGCACCACACCCCCTCCCCAGTCCTGAGCTGTCCGAGAGAAGAAGAGGAGGAAGCTTCGGCCTCCTCATGCAAATCGAGCAAGGCATCCTCTCCTCCACTACATTCCCTCTACATGTCAGCACCCATGATCCCCTTGCTCTCCTGCATCTAATGGTGCTCTTATTTTTTCCTAGTACCCTCTCCTCTGCCGTCGTCGTTGGGCACCGACGAGTTTGTCCTCGGCCGCCATCGCACGAGCTACCTCCCGGCGCCAGATTCCCTCATGCCGCACCTCGTTCGATTCGTCGTCGACCACCGCGTCGCCCTGCCGCCTCCTCGACCTCCCCCGACCCCTCAGGTACCCTCCCGGCTCCTCCCCGCTCCGCCTAGGGTTCCCGTCACCGGCCACCCTCTGTCGCGTAGACGACGACTAAGCGCCATCCTTCGCGACTTGATCCAACGGCAGACGGCTGCCGATACCCCTTCACGCCCCGCTATCGCTAACCAACGGGCCCAGCTTGTCAGATTCAAACCAAGCCCTCTCGCGCGTCGCTCTACCCCGCCGTGGGCCGAATCCCCCTCCGCAGCCCAATAGCTCCCCAGATCCATCCCAGTGCACCCCTTTTTCTTTTTCTTTTAACAGATCCATTTATTCCAGAAAAGTTTCTGCTAGGTTTAAATCCAAATAAAATGGTAAACCTAGTCTAAATTACTAGATCCAAATTTCTGGTGGTTCTCTGATGTTTTCTCAAACATGCAAAGGCAATCCCATGGCCAAAATAATTTTCTCTATTTATTAGTAATTAATCTGCTAGAATGTATCTGGTACCCAAAATTATTTTCCACTGAGAGTTATACATCTCCATTTGAGATGAACCAAAATCCTACTCGAAGGTATTTGAAATACCTATCATCCAGCATAGGTCTCAGCCCAAGGTAAATTGTATTCTTCCTTTAGGAAAAATTACAAAAACATCAACTTTTTGCCCTAGATAATTTCCCCAGGTCTAACGAAATGATGTATGGACCTAATTCCACCTCCCAGTACACCCCAGAACTAATATCTACAAAAACCTAGCAGCTCATAATTTATTGAGCTCTGCTTAAATTTTGGTGATTTAAATACCTCTGTGATGGGTATTTTCACTAATTAAATCACTCCAGGAGTCTGGCAACTCCAAAAAGGGTGAAACAAATTCCTACATAAAGGTATTGGACATGCCTCGCATTCCCTTGGAACCAACTCAATAGCTCCTGTAGTTGTAATCTGGTAAAAAGGAGAAAAACTTTATAGAACTACCTTTGGGAATTTCCTGAGGGAATTCTGGTAATTATTCAGACTTCATTCCAACTCTACGTGGTTCAGTACATTGAGTACTACCTAACCATCCAAGGAAATAATTTTTGGAGCTCCAGAACCTTGCTGGTGAATTATTTCCTCAAACTAGAGTTTAAATCCACTATAAAAAGCATAACTACTTCTAGGAAATTGATAATCACGTGTGTTGGTTTTTCCTTGTCAAATACCTATTTGAGGATATCATGGTTATCCATTTGTATCCTACTGACCACAGAACCCTTATCCAAGTCCCATGTATCTATCCTAGACAACCATCTTCCAAGAGAAGACAACCAGTGGCAATCTTGTAAATTCCACCATTTGACTCCCACTCCTCCAAAACCCTCCCAAGTCCAGTAGTATTCAGCATGTTTGTTTGTTATATGGTTTGATGCTTGTATTCCTTGCATTGATTGTGATATTGTCTGCTTGCATGTGCACTCGATGACGAAGATAGTGTGAGTGTTTGACGACAAGAAGAAGGGATTTCTTATTTTTATATTTTGGGTATTCTTGGTCATTTGAAGAAGTCCAGGGACTTATTGCTGATCACAGGCAAGCCACCACTTCCTGAACTCTGATATATGTCCTACTCGCTTTTACCTGCTTTTGTATCTTCTTTATAAATTGCATATTTACCTGCATATCTTGTTTTACAAATACCGCGATAGTAACTTGGCTCCTCCAAGTTATGATTTCGTGCCCTTCGAGGCACCACCCTGATGAACCCATCATTTATCCCCTTTAGACCGAGAGTACGATGGTTAGCATCCTACCTCCTTGGAGACCACGGTTTTGGGGCAAAAAATAAACTGTTGTGGGATTTTTTTCCCACCACAAGTGTTTCAAAAACTACTTTGTAAAACCCTGGGAAGAGGCATCATTCCCAGTGGAAGTTTTAACAAAATAAATGGTGATGAGAAGAAGTGGAAATGTGATGGGTTGTTCTACGCCTTTACTGGAACAATTTTTATCCGCGCAACCACATTACCCCAGGTTGCTGGGGCTTAACTCGTAGTTTGTCCATATTAGCCGAGGAAACTTCTGCCATGCTTATAGAGAGAAATTCCTGGAATCCCGGGCCGGCGTCCCAGATCTAGGATCTAAAGCCTGTCGCTTGCCTCGGCAAGAGTGAGCCTGAACTGGCAGGAGGCCGGTGCAACAATTGGGTCTCCCGCGGACGGTATGACTTAGGTAGTACGGAAGGAAGTGGTCTCCAGATTTAAGGTATATGCCAAGCTGCGGCTTGGGTATGCGCGTGTACGGAAGGAAGGACTATGGATGGGAGCCACATACTCGTTGCCGGGTGAAAGGGAAATGGACGTCGCCTAGAGGGGGGTGAATAGGCGTTTTAAAATTATTATGGTTTAGGCTCTAATAAATGCGGAATAAAACTTAACGTTTAATTTATCAAGCCAAAACCTATATCCACTAGTTGCAGTAAGTGCACAAACAACCTATGCTAAGCAAGACAAGCAACAAGGTGATAGCAAGATATAGTACTTCAAGCACGAAGGCTATCGCAATGTAAATTGCATAGGTAAAGGGCTCGGTTGAGAGATAACCGATGGACTCGGAGACGATAATTTGTTTCCCGAAGTTCACTTCCAAAGAAGCTACGTCTCTGTTGGAGAGGTGCGGGGGTGCAATGAACTTCGAACGCCACAAATGGCTCACCTCGAGGTGTGGTGGCTCGATGCTCACCCAAGGCCACACAAGGCCTCACCAAGGATGCGAAGCCACGCAACTCACCGACGCCACAAAAGGCTCACCCTATTCTCCCGTGAGCTCGCTACAAAGGCCTACTCATGTTCCACTATGGGACACTTGAGGGCGGTCACCGAACCCGTACAAGGCTTGGGGCAATCTCCACAACTCAATTGGAGGGCTCCCAAGAAACGCCACAAAGGCTCCACAGTGCGACAAAAGGCCAACAAGCTTGGGGAGCCTCCACAACTCAATTGGAGCCCCAAGAACAATGCCACAAAGGCTACAAAGCCACAAAAGGAAACAAGGCCACAAAAGGCTATAAGACCACAAAAGGTCAACTATCCAACCACACAACCGCCTAGGGTTCCAAGAACCCAAGAGAAACAAGCCCAAGGGCTTGAACTCGCCGAATCTCTGAGGAGAACGCAAACCTATGCACCAAATGCAAGAGGCAAGTCCTTCACTCTCAAATTCCACCAAAGCTACAAAAGCTATTGGGGGAATAAGAGAGGAAGAACACAAGAGGAGAAAACAAAACTCTCCAAGATCTAGATCCCAAGGATTCCTTCACAAAGAAGGGATTTGGCTTGGTGGGGCTTGTATATCTAGATCTCCTCTCTCAAATCCCTCAAAAAGATGCAAGAATCATAGGAGGGGAAAGGGGAGAGGGCAAGCTCTTCAAGGTCAACAATGGAGGAGAGAGAAAGCCAAAAACTGAGAAGAACAAGTGTTAAGGCCGAAGGGGAAAGGGGACCTCCTTTTAAAGGGCTCCCCGATCTGCCCGTTACCCTCAGAATCGCGCACGGCCGGTAGTACCGGTGGGTGGCCGGTACTACTGGTGGCACCCAGCCAATGGTCAGAAAATGGTGAGAGAAAGAACAAAAACACGAGCCTGGCCGGTACTACCGCCGCTTCACCGGAACTACCGGCGGCAAGAATGTCCTAGCGGTACTACCGCCTGAAATACCGACTGAAGTACCGTCAAATAGCACAAACCAGGAAGAGAGAGTACATAACCGAAATCGGGTTTACCGGAAGTTGGGCCGAAATTAACACCGGTACTACCGGCGGCATTTCTGCCCGAGCGGTACTTCCGGCGTCTGGCCAGTACTTCCGGTCAGAGAAACTTCAGAACCAGAAATGCCACAACTTTTGCATCCGAACTCCAAACGAGATGAAACCAATTTTGTTGGAAAGATAACGACGTGTAGAATCCTCCCAAGGTGTGGAGCCGGAAAACCCGCAAGATCAAAAACGCAATAAGATATGCATAGGAAATCCATTTTTGATGAACTAGAGCTTGTTATGAAGATAACCACAAGCTCTAGATCCTCATATGGACAAGAACCAAACAATAACCAAGAAAGATGATGCTATGTATGCAAAGGTTTGAGCTCTCTCCGAATGATACGAACGAGTCACCCACTCGAGAGCCCCTCTTGATAGTACGGCTATCTATCCTAAACCCGGTCTCCCAACACTACAAGAACACTACAAGAGACCGGTAAAATAGAAACCCTATCAAGATCATACCTTTGCCTTGAGCATCCCACTTGAGCTTGATGTAGACGATCTTGTCACCTTCAAGATGGAACACCTTTCTTGATTGCACTTGCTTGCACTTGCTTGATGAAGTCTTGAGACATGCTCCCCATACTCCATGGGGAAGCCTCTTCTTCGAACTTGTCTTCATCATTCCATGATTGCTGAGGATGGCAAGCTTCAAGCATGAGATCTTCTAGAGATGACGCATCTTGAGCTTGCACTTCAATTCTTGATGATGTCTTGAAGATAGACATGAGGAACTCCATCTTCTTCTTCTTCTTCTTCAAGACAAACTTGATCTTCTTCTTCTTCTTCTTCTTCTTCTACTTGATTCCAATAGGCACAAAGCCCTTGGATAATGCTTCTTCTTTTTCATCCTTGAAACCAACACATGGTCCAAGCGATGCCAATGGACAAACCTGCAAGTGAAACTCAATTTGCACATTAGTCCATAGGGATTGTCATTAATTACCAAAACCACACATGGGGCATACATACTCGTTGCCGGGGAGAAAAAACCCAAGAGGAAAAGCATGCCTTTGCTAGGGTTGACAAGCGAAAGGTTAGGTTTGATTATCCGGACCCCCATCTACAATGGTAGTGGGCCGTGGTTGTATCCCAGCGGATGTATTGATTCTTATGTGTAAAGTGTGCAAACTCTGCAGAGTATAACTTATTCGAATAGCCGTGTCCACGGTCAAGGACGGTTGTAAAGGTGTTGGCTAGGAGTACCCAAACTGTGCTTGTTTGGGAAGCAAGTACTCTGAGGACGAAGGTTTCGAGGGAACCCGAGTTCGAAAGCTTTGTTTTGACCCGAGGGGTTGATGGTGTTTAAAAAGGGTTTTTACTCCAAAACTATTTTCAAAACTCTTTTTCAACAAAGATATGGAGATGTCTTGATTTATAAAACAAAAGCATGTTTTCAAAGCTATTTTTCAACAAAGATATGGAGATGCCATAACTTCAAAGTTAGTTTAGGCTTTTCAAAGGTAACCCTAGATAAAGCTATCTCGCCACAGCCAGACTTGCATTTCCTTTGTTCACTTACCTTGGTGGTTTGCGAGTACATTCAAAAGTACTCACGGTTGTGTCCCTGGCTATTTACTTGGCCAGACTTTCAGGAGATTAAGGTGACGTCCAGCGATCTAGGCCGTCTTCCCAGTCAGTCGCATGTAGGTTGAGGCACGATTGGTGTAAAGACCTAAACCTGGCTTGGTTCGAATCCCTGTGATTACAGTGCTAGTCCCTGGATCAAATAGCTAGCACCCACAGTTTAAGATGTAATATCAAGATACAAAGGTCATATTACATCGCATGATCTAGAATATGAATACTTTATTACATACTCATAGCCAGAGGCTATCTTATTACAAAGCAGCAGAATACAAGTAAAGCATGGAGTCCTTCATCTTCATGTGCCACAGGCAAACATGTTGGGTGTTGACGAGGGTTTAACTCATCAATGCCCATTGTTATGGACTTGGGTTTTGGAGAAGGAGGGAGCACTGGAGACATCTATCGGCTAGCAAAAAAGCACACATGGGACAAAGGATTTACCCAGGTTCAGGCCTCGTAGAGGTCCCTACTCCTGCTTGTCTGCTTGTGGAATTATCGAAGGAGTCGAAAGTTACAATGGTGCGCAGATGCAATCTGGCGAGGGTTGTGGAAACTAGGGTTGCATGTGTCCTCCTCGCCGCCCCCTCCTAGCCTTTATATACATAGGCTAGGTCTGGGGTAGCAGGTCGAGTCGGTTACAAGTTAGGGTTTTCCCCTTCAAACTTTCTATCTTTAGCTTCTTCTTGTTCTTCAAGCAATCGAGAGTCTGCAGGTTACTCGAGTCCTTTCATCCGGGCCTTAGCGACACCGTGGGCCTGTACGTATTTGGACCGTATATACCAAGCTCGAGTACCTGTAGGGTATACCTATGTCAGTAGCCCCCCAGTGTCCAGTGGAATCGCAGATTCGACTGGGGACTTTTTTGAAGTCTTCGAGTGCCTGAATGAGTACATTTCGACTGCTTTATTTGTGTCATAGGGATTGTTGATGTACCTGCCTGATATAACCGAAGTATCGGTATCAGTTAACCACCTTAGGGTGAAACAACGCAATCTACTCGAACTCGAGTCCCCGGACTCAAATCTGGAAAAGTGCTGGCGTAATTCGACTCAAGCCGCGGAGGTCTTACAGGAGTCGAATTCCAGTTATATGGGTGTGAGCACTCGACGCGTCCGTCAAGGCATGTTCACCGCACCTATAGGCACGGATATATTTCTGGTAGTGTGTAGCTAAATGCCTTGCCAGGCCTTATTCAGGTCTTATTTTCACGCTGTAAGCGCGGCATCCGAATTTTATCATCGTGGAGACGATTCAGGCGACCCAGGAGACGTAATCTCTTTGTAGGGAACAATTATGAGGCGGTGTCGCGATGAGCTGCAAGTGCGGACGTTATCAACACACATTATTATGTATAAATAATCATAGGGTGCGCGACCAGCGCTCCCTATGGGAGTAGCCCCCGAGTGCCTGGTTGAGTCGAAGACTCAGGAAGGGACTAAATAACATTTGCGACTGCCGTCGTCTTTTGGTTGCTTGTTGCAGTCGAAATTTTCTAGCATTCCCTATGGGAGTAACCCATGTCCATAGTCAAATTGTATTTCGAATGGTTTGGGTTTGCTTTTGATTGCCCTTGTTCCTACAAAAAGAAAAGAAAACCGTAGGGTGCGCGGCCAGCGTTCCCTATGGGAGTAGCCCCTGAGTGCTTGGTGGAGTCGAAGACTCTAGCAAGGACTGAAGTAGTCGAATTTTTCCACTTCATAGCTTTGATGACATCAGTGCTGACGCTTGTATGACCTCAGTTGCCCGTGTGAGCGAGTTTGACGGGACGTGACGAGCGGTGGGTCCCACTTCCTAACTTTGATTTGACTGGGCGTGCATAATCTTTATTTTAACTGCGCCTCCTCGATTTCCGCACGTAATGGGAGCAGCGGAGGGACGGTTCGCGCTTCCCCTTCTCCACGTGTCCAACACGATGTGTGCCACGCGTCCAATAGGGTTTTTCTGAGCCGTTGGATTGCATCTTCTAGGGATTAAGTAGCGATGCTACGACGGTAATTTCCCATTTGTGCTCTTTCTTCCTTGCTGCCATCGCCATTGCTGCTGCTCCTCTGCTTTTTCTTGCGCTCGTTTCCTCCACAGTGCTGGACCACCACCGCTCATTTCCGAGCTACTTTCTGCGCTCGCATCGCCGCCGTTCAATGGGTAAGAAGAAAGGAGGCGCCGTTGCTGATTCCGCGGCCACCGTCGTCGTGGCGAAGAAGAAGGGTGGCTCCACTGCTGCGGGCACCAGCGCCGCCACCGGCGGGAAGAAGAAGGTCATGGGCACCCGCGTGCCAAATGGTGCATGGCGCCCTTCGATCATCAAGGCGTCAGATCTCCGTCTTCTTCGCCAAGACGGAGTTATCTCCACAGCAGTCGCCGATGCGCGCATCCCCAGCGGTGAGACCATTCCTACTCCTCCCGCTAGTTTCCGAGTGATGTTTCTTGCATTCGTCATTCGCGGTCTTTCCTTGCCTCTCTACCCCTTTCTTAGGGGTCTTCTTTGTTTCTACGGGCTCCAGCTCCATCAGCTGTCCCTAAATTCGATCCTCCACATCACCTGCTTCATCACTTTTTGCGAGTGCTGGCTCAGAATCGAGCCACACTTTGGTCTTTTCAAGCGCATATTTAAATTGAAGCGTCAGTCCGCATCTGGCTCTTTAGTTTACGACGTAGGTGTCTGCGGAATCCACGTCGACCCATCCGCCACGTACTTCGACATCAAGCTCACCAAGTCCGTCTAGGGATGGAGGGACAAATGGTTCTATGTCTGTGATCAGAAGTCCAAAGATGAGCACTTTGGACTCACGCCCTTCGATCCCGCAACTCCCTGCAAGAAGATGCGTTCTTGGAAGAACGTAGTTATGCCTGCCGAACTCGCGGAGACAGACGTGCTGTATCAACGCGTCTACGACCTCGAGAGTCGCATAGGCGCAGAAGAGGGAGGCTACGCCCTTATCTGAACCTGGCTGCACCGTCGTGTCCATCCCCTTCAAGCCAGAGCTCATCCCATGTTTCAGTGGGCTAGCGCTGATGATGCCACTCGCGTGTCTGCCGATGGCATGTCCGCGAGTGAGGTGGATAAGAGGGTTCGACTGGTCACGAAGTACACTAGCAAGGATGTGCTTCCAAGTGAGCCAGTTGTTCCTCCTTTTGATTCTTCGAATCCTCCTCCTGAGGTATAGTTGTGCTACGCAGTAGCTTATTTTCTCGATTGTTTTTCTGTTGCTTACTTGTTCTGTTTTGCTGATCTTCGCTGTCTGTCCATAGGATTGGGTGGTGTCGCCTTGTATGGTCCCTCTCCCTGAGGGGATTATCGCTCGCGAAGTTATGGAAGAGGACGAGTCTGAGTCGACTGTCCCTTCTGATGTGGAAGAGGAAGAAGCCCCCGAGTCCGAGAGTCCGGATACTCACAAGCGTTCGCGCAGCGAGGATTCTGACGCGTCATCTCCTTCGACTCCAGAAGGTACGGCCGTTGGCACGGAGTCGCCAATTCCTGCCGTCCCTGTGAGGGCTGTGGCACCGTCTTTTCGCAAGAAGATGCGATTCCCTAAGGAGTCTTCGTCGGAGTCGGCGGAGGCCACGTTTGATCTTGACAAGTTTGACAGGTAAGTTTTCGAGTTCATTTGTTCTTCTCTGTTTTGTTCTTGTTGGCTTGCCCTAGTAGTTTGCCTTTTCTCAACGTGAGTTTTGTCTTGTAGTCAAGAGGCGTCGTCATGTTCTGGCGACGTCAAATTTTTGAAGGAATCTGGAGTCGCAACCTCAAAGGCCAAGGAAGAGGTCGAGCACGCTCCTTCCCCTCTAGTGGCGGCCCACTCCGGGCACAACTCTTCCAGCTCTCCTCACGTAGGGGAGCATCGAATAGTTTCCCAGATGACAGCACAGCAAACATCCTCGGAGTCATTGGAGGACCATGTAAGCGTAGTTGTTTCCTCCTTTGTAGTGTTGTAGTCGATGTTATATATTTCCTCTGATGGTTCTTTGTTTGTGCGACAACTCCTTGTAAAGGAAGCCGCGCAAGTGGTGGAGCAGGTGATGGCAATGGGCCGCCAGCATGCGATGCTAGAGACGCGTCACCGCATAGTAGAAAGTGAGTGCTCTACATTTGTTCTTTTTCGTCTCCTCCTTTGTGGTATAGTTGACTGATAATCAACTTTTGATTACCATGTAGCTAAACATAATGCCTTACTCCGTAACGTCGCCACCTTGGAGAAGACATTGGCTGCAGCTGTGAAGGGGCGCGACGAGGCAATCGTGGCTCGTGACGAGGCACAGAAACGCGAAGAGGATCTGCATGCCTCCTTTGCAGCCAGGGAAAAGTTGTTCGAAGAGCAACTGTTCTCAGTCGCCAAGGCCCTCTCAGGTACCTTCGCTAGTAGATATTTATTGTTGTCCTTCTCTGCATCTAGAGTTTTTGCTGGTGGTGCTAAAGGTTTGATCCATGTGTGGGTTTTCTATGCAGATGCTGGCGATTTGAGCTTTGACCCGTAGGCCCTTCATCGCGATGACGCTCTGGCAGGCGCGGTGTCTGCAGTCGAGGACCATAGCACCGCTGTCCAAGATACATTGTCCAAGGCCAAGGTCGCCCTCAGTCGCCTCCGGGAGGAGTTGTGCCGAAGGCGGAGCTGGTCGATAATATGGACGAGCTGGTGGAGTCACTCGCCGGGGGTGTGCCTACCACGTACAAGAACTCCCTCTGCACGGCTGGCGCGACCATGTCACTCGCCATGGTGCAGGCCCACGGAGTCGAGATAGATCCCTCTGCGGTGTCGAAGGTGATGCCTGTTGGCACAGACGTTCAACAGGTTGTCTTCGCTCCTTTCGTGACTGCCTGTGGCAAATATGGGCATCACTTGATAAATACTGTCGGGAAGTACTCGGAGGAGCTCCAACGTGCCAAGAAGGCGGTGAAGGCTTCGGCCTCAGGGGCCGGCGGAAAGTCAGTGGCGTCTGACACTACCACGGACTTGATGAAGCCCCCGAAGCCGTCGAAGTCGAAGAAGCCAGCTGCTCCATAGTTAGCTTTTGTAATAGTTGATTAATTGCCCTTTTGTTTAAGAACATGCCCGCTGGCGAGTGTGTCTGTTGATACTTATGCCGGTCTTGAATGCATCTGACCCTTTTGTCTTTGTGTTGATTTGGTTGTCTTATTTGCTTCTATCTTGACTTGTGGTAGGGTACATCAAGTGATCCTATGAGGGGAAACCAGGACTCGCCAACTCTTGATGATACCGTGGCACCACCGCACTCCAGGGTAGAGGAGCTGTCTTTGCTTTCGCGACTTCATGATCGCGTGAAGCGGCTGGAGCGTGAGTTGCCCGTGATCCGCGGTAGCGTAGACGTGTGGAAGTCGAAGGCATAAAAAGCCATCGCCCGCGAGCAATATCTGCTTGGCGAGGTGACGCAGCTGGGCGACCAGTTTAAGTGTTAGTTTGCTCATTCTCATCTTTTCCTTTGTAGTTACTTGCAGCGGTACATTGTACTCGTGCTATTGATGCTTCTTCGTGTAGTTGTTAGCGCGCGCCATCCGCAGGAGGAGAAGGACATAATTGCCATTCGCCTTCATGATCTCACCCAGGAGCAACTTCAAGAGAGTGGATACTTCTGGGTAGATCATGATCGTGTGACTGCGTTGGCGACCCTGCAGGATCGCGCCTCGCGAGTGCTGCTCTTCCTGAAGAAGTCACAGTCGTGCTTGAAGAACATTTATCGGGCGATGTTCCCGCTGGACGACACTCCATCAAGCCTGCTGGCTCTTCTTGCCAAATTTCAAGATCTGTCCACGGTTCGCGAGTGCGTGAGGCAGCAGTTGGTGGCTGGTGCCAAGGCTGCCCTCTCAATGGTGCGATTGCACAGGCCTGACGTGGATGTTGCCGCCATTGCTTCTGGGCCGCCAGCGCCACCAGTAGGATCTACCTGGAATATGGTACCGCACTATCAGGCGGTGGACCGTACAGCGGAGGAGATCTTCGACTTCTTCGAGGAATAAACCGACGTTCTTCTGTTGCAAGAGTAGCCAAATTTGTGTCCTGCACATAAGTGTACTTGTGTTGTAAAGTTCGTATAGATGTTGTAGATAATTTATTGTCGATTGTGTGTAAAGAGCTTTGTGAGCGTGAGGTGCGTTGCACTGTGCGAGTCCTTTTCGTTACCCTGGCCATCCTTTATCTCAGTCCCTTGCCAACCTGTTATGTGCGTTGCAGCTGGATTGCGTTTGTGTTAAGGGGTTCGATTAATGTGCCAGCTACTCAGGATATCGCGTTTTTGGTTCGAAGAACAGATGTATGTAGGGTGGCGTAGCCCCCGAGTATAAAAATTGACAAAGTGAAAGAGAACACGGAGTTTTGGGGAACTTAGCTTTTATTTATTCGAAGAAAACAGTGTGAGGTACAATGTGCGGCTAAGTAGCCTTGGCTCAGTAGCCTTATTTGCGATGTAAAATTAAAAAACGACTAAGTAGCCTTGGCTCAGTGTGAGGTACAATGTGCGGCTAAGTAGCCTTGGCTCAGTAGGAGCGTCGCAGTTGTGCGACGTTCCAAGGGTTGGAGAATGTGACTCATGTCTCTAAATCTTGAAGGCGATAGGCGCCTCCTGGGATTACTTCTGTAATCACGTACGGTCCTTCCCAGGGGGACTCGAGCTTGAGATGCCCCTGCTGCTTCAGTCGCAAGACCAGGTCACCTACGACGAAGGATCTAGGGCGAAGCCTTCTACTGTGGTAGTTGCGCAGGTTCTGCTGGTAGATCGTGGATCTTTCCACGGAGATTTCCCTTGCTTCCTCAAGGAGGTCGACGGAATCTTCGAGTGCGAGGGATGACCCTTGTTCGTTGTAAGCGACCATGCGTGGCGCCTTGTACCGTACCTCAGCTGGGAGCACTGCCTCTGCTCCGTGCACCATAAAAAATGGCGTGTAGCCCATGGCGCTGTTTGGAGTTGTACGTAGGCTCCAGAGTACAGATTGTAGTTCGTCCGACCAGCAGCCCGCAGCTTGTTCGAGTGGCCGAAGGAGTCGCTTCTTGATGCCGCTGCAGACGAGCCCGTTTGCTTTTTCCACCTGACCGTTGGTCTATGGATGCGCTACTGAGGCGTAGCTGATGTTGATCCATAGGTTCTCGCAGAATTCTTGGAACTCCTTGGATGTGAAGTTCATCCCATTGTCGGTGATGATGCTGTGTGGCACTCCGAAGCGGTAGACGATGGACTCAAAGAATTTGACTGCGCTGTGCGCGGATTGGTTGGTTACTGGCATGGCCTCAATCCACTTGGTGAATTTGTCGACTACGACTAGGAGGTAGACGTAGCCTCCTCGCGAGGACCTTGGAAGCTTGCTGACCATGTCGAGCCCCCATTGCGCGAAGGGCCAGGCCAATGGGATTGGCCGTAGCTCTGCGCCCGGTGCGTGCGGCTTGTCCCCGAATCGCTGGCAAGCGTTGCATTTTTGGACTATGTCGTTGGCGTCGCGCATGGCCGTGGGCTAGTAAAATCCAGATTGTAGAGCTTTGGCAACGAGGGCGCGACTGCCAGCGTGGTGCCCGCAGGTCCCTTCATGGATGTCGAGGAGAACTGCTCTTCCATCGGCCATGGAGACGCATCGTTGTAGCGCTCATGTGATGCTGCGATTATACAGTTCGCCGTTGATAACAGCGAATGCCTTGGAGCATCGCGCGATGTGCCGTGCATCTGTCGGGTCGTCCAGTAGTCTCTTGCTGAGGAGGTACGTAATGTACGGCTGCGTCCAAGATTGCTCGATCATCATGACGCTCATTGGTCCCTCGAGTCCTGTGTCCAGCTCCAAGTCATCGAGTGCTATGGGCTCATTGGGTGGCGTAGCGCCCGAGTCCGTTGCTGCGCTTGTTTTCTTCTCTGTGGCCTTTGGCTTGATGGAGCGTTCACATATGCGCTCGAGAAATACCCCAGGTGGTATGGGGGCGCAGGTAGAGCCTATGTTGGCAAGTGCGTCCGCCTCTTCGTTGCTTTCGCGACCTACGTGTCGCAGCTCGCAACCATCGAAGTCTCCCTCGAGTGTGTCATAGAGGTCGCGGTACGCGATCATGTTGTTGTTCAGTGCGTCGCACTCATGCATTGTTTGGTTGACGACCAACTTGGAGTCGCCATATATGATGAGCCTCTTGGAGCCGCAAGCTTTTGTCATCCTCATCCCGTGCAACAGGGCCTCGTATTCAGCCTCGTTGTTTGAGGCTGTGAACTGCATTCGCAGGATATACTTCAGCTTGTCCCCTTGAGGTGATGTTAGTATGACACCTGCGCCTGCTTCGTCTTTCCACTTGGACCCATCGAAGTGCATTGTCCAGAGGTAGGACATATCTAGCTTGTCCGGGAGTTGGTTCTCCATCCAGTGCACGAGGAAGTCAGGGAGAACTTGCGACTTGATTGCATCGCACTTTTCGTATGTGATGTCTCGTGGAGACAGTTCTATTCCCCAAAGCGTGACTCGCCCCGTGGCGTCGGGGTTATTGAGGATATGTCCCAATGGGGCGTCGCTGACTACCACGATTGGGTGTTCCTGGAAGTAGTGGCGTAGTCGCCGGGCGGTCATGAAGACGCCGTACGCCAGCTTCTGGTAGCGCGGGTACTGCTGTTTTGTTGGCGTGAGGACCTCACTGTGGTAGTATACTGAGCGTTGTACGCCGTGGACCTTGTTTTCCTCAGCTCGCTCGATGACGAGCAATGTGCTGACCACCTGGTTGGTGGCGGAGATGTACAGCAATAGTGGCTCCCTTTCTCGTGGAGTCACCAGCACTGGCGAAGTGGATAGCAGGCGCTTGAGATCTTTGAATGCTTCTTGCGCTTCGTTGGTCCACTCGAATTTTTCAGCTTTGCGGAGGAGCTGGTAGAAGGGCAGCGCCTTTTCACCCATCCGACTGATAAATCGACTGAGGGCCGCGATTCGTCCGGCCAGTTGCTGGACGCCTCTTATGTTCTTCGGCTTCTCCATGGCCAGTATGGCTTTTATCTTCTTCGGGTTTGCCTCCATTCCCCTCGCGGAGATGAGATACCCAAGTAACTGCCCAGATGGTACGCCGAAGGCGCACTTGTCCAGATTGAGCTTGGTCCGATAGCGGTCAAGGTTGGCGAAGGTTTTGTGCAAATCGTCGATTAGAGAGGCTTCCTCCTTGGTCTTGATTACTATGTCGTCGACATAGACTTGAATGTTGCGACCTAGTTGTTCCTTGAGGCAAGCCTTCATGCACCGCTAGTAGGTGGCTCCCGCGTTTTTTAGCCCGAAGGGCATTGTGTTGTAGCAGAACACACCAAAGGAGGTTGTAAACGCAGTTTTCTCCTAGTCTTCCTCCTTCATTTGAATTTGATTATAGCCTGAGTAGGCGTCGAGGAAGCAGAGGCGCTCGCACCCAGCGGTGGAGTCGATGATCTGGTCGATCCATGGTAGCAGGAAGTGATCTTTTGGGCAGTGCTTGTTTAAAGAAGTGAAGTCCACGCACATCCGTAGGATATCCGTGTCCTTTTTTGGTACCAGCACCGTATTGGCGAGCCAAGTGCTTTCCTTGATCTCGCGTCTGAACTTGGCCTCGAGGAGTCTGTTGATCTCCATTCCGACTGCCTGCGCTCGTGGTTCAGACAGTCGCCTGACTGTTTGCTTGACTGGCCTTGCGTCGGGGTTGACGTTGAGTGCGTGCTCGGCGAATTCCCTGGGAACTCCTAGCATGTCCGTAGGACACCAGGCAAAAATTTCCCAGTGCTCACGGAGGAATACGACGAGCGCGAGTTCCTATGCGGGACTCAAGTTGTTGGCGATTGAGGGCCGTCTTGGCAGGATCCGATGGATGGACCTACACCTTCTTTGTGTGCACACATGAGTCAAAGGAGAGGTCAGGTGAGCTTGGCCTACTCAGGGGAGGCAGACTATTGTCTGTCGTCTCTTTCAGTCTTGCGAGTTCCTCCTGCATGCCGAAGGACTGGGAGATTCTGTTGAATTCCCTGTCGTAACTCTCAGATCTCTCAAAGCTCCCGTTGATTGTTATGACGCTATTGGGACCTGGCATTTTCATCTGCAGGTAGCCGTAGTGGGGCACTGCCATGAATCTAGCGAATGCGACGCGCCCAAGGATGCAATGGTATTATGAGGGCCAGTCGACGACCTCAAAAGTCGATGCGCTCGTGCCGGAAGTTCTTCGGCGTGCCAAAGATGACGTCGAGGTTGATTTTGCCCAGGGGGTATACGCCTTTCCCTGGGACAATGACGTGGAACGTTGTGTCCGATGCCTCCAAGCAGGTTAGAGGGATCCTCATTGCTCGCAAGGTACTCGCGAATATAAGGTTGATGCCGCTTCTGCCATCCATGAAGACGTGACTCATGTCGAAACCTCCAATTTGCGCCTCAAGTACGAGGGGGCAATGACCTGGACGAGGTATCTGAGGCGGGTGGTCGCGTTCGTCGAAGGTGATGCACGATTCGCTGCCACTGAGGTACTCAATGGTGGATGGTGGCGAGTGCGTGGCCAAGTTGACTTGGCGAGTGATGGCCTTCTGCACCCTATTGTAGGGGCGTCCTTTTTGGATCATCATGGTACCCATGGCCCGTGGGTACGGTTCTCCTCCATGGTGCTGGTCCGGTGCGGCTCCGTTCGGGGGTGGCCCAGGTGGTGGTGGTGGTGCGCCATGTGCCACGGCGCCTGGAGCGGCTCTGTAGCCTCTTTTGACTGCATTGCGGTTCATCCGAACCAATCCCTCGTTTAGCTTGAGGAACTCACGGCAGTCCTTGAGAAGGTGGCTGGACTTTCTCTTGCCATCATGCTTGTCGATGTAGAAGTGTACCGTGCATGGCCCGGACAGTTTGTCCTCGATGGAGGTCGCCGGTGCCTCATCGCGAGTGCGGCGTTGCCATACTTGCGTGGTTTTCCCGGAGTCGCAGTAACCGCCACTACGGTATCCGCTGTTGCGGTTATCGTCATGTCTATCGGCATAGCCGGCTGCAACCATGTTGACATCGTCGTGATCGTCGTAGATGCGCATGCGACGCTTGCCTCGGCGGTCACGTCTGCGTTCGAGTTCCGCCTCCTCGTCGGAGTGAGCGCGATTCTTCACCGAATCTTCTCCATCGGCCCACCGATTCGCGATCTCCATCAGGTGGTCGATGTTCTAGGGCTTTGAGCGGCCCAACTCTTCCCTGAGCTCTAGGAGGCGGACACCACCGTTGAATGCATCAATCGCGCGGTCTTCTGAGATGTTTTCTGCGGAGTTCTTGATGATGGACCACCTTTGGATGTAGGAGCGCAGCGATTCGCCAGATCTTTGCTGGCAGCATCTCAGCTCTTCGATTGATGCGGGTCGTTTGTACGTGCCCTTAAAGTTGCGCATGAAGCTGTAAACTAGCTCATCCGAACTGCGAATGGATTCGCGCGGGAGGTTATTGAGCCATGCTCGGGCGGGGTCCTGTAGCTGTAGCTGCAAGCATTGCATGGTAGTACTTTGACTGCCTCCGTGGAGTCTGACGGAGGAGATGTGATCCTCCAGCCAGATCTTGCGGTCCCGTAGACCGTCGAATTTCGGGTTTTCCGACGGGAGTTTAAACCCTTTAGGCATTCGCTTCTGCCTAATGGATATGCTGAAGCATCTGGCGCCGCAGAGCTCCCCATCTTTCTCTTCCGAGTCAGTCGACCGAGCACGTCGTACCATTGACTTGTCGATCTTGGACTGCGTGAGGTCGTCGCGCGCATCGTAGTCGTGGTCGTGTCGCCGTGAGCGGCGGCGTCGAGACGGGTCGTGACTGTCATCGCTGGATGAGGGCGAGGAGTGGCGCTTTGCTAGCGCTTTGCCCTTTTTTGGGTCTGGTACTGGCTCCTTGTCAAGGGCGGCCTCGATTAACCCCAAACCCGCGATCATAGATCGGTGCATGGCAGTTCGGGGATCTCCAGCTGGCGGCTGCTTATTGAGGAGGTACATGGTGGCTGCCGTCACCGCAGCCTGCGGCGTCCTGGGAACCACGTTGCCTCTCGTGTCGACTGTCATAGAGCCGAAGTCGAGGACTTTCGCGGCCTCTATGCGCTCTTGTTCGGTGAGGTGAGCCATCCGTGACTGCCTCTTCTTGGCGAGATATTCGTTGCCTCTTGAGGAGGATCCTCCGTAGGAGGAGAGCCTAGCACGACGAAGGCTCGATTCGTCCGCTGCCTTTTTACGCCCCTCAAGTTGCGCGATTGCTTGTTTTTGGCGCTTGAATTCTTCCTTTAGAAGCCAGTGATAGCCCATCAGCAGTTCCTACAGGGACCCAAAGGGTAGAGGTGCACCCCGTAGGGCTTCGCTGCAGCGATCCCACTCTTGCTCGTTGAGCTTGATTACGACGCGTTTACCAGTTTGCTCATTGATCATGCTGGGAGGTTCGACTGCTCCTCCGTTGTTGTCGGGAGCGCGATTGCCTCCATTACCGCCGTTGCCACCGTTGCCACCGTTGCCGGCGTTGTGTGGATCAGTGCCATTACCGGCGTTACCACCGTTGCCGCGATTGGCGGAGGTGTCGCCTACATTTATGACGGTGCACATGAAGTGATTGGGTAAGCTGTTGCTTCCACAACTTTCAGATCCGGAACCGTAGGTTCCATCTTCAGTGGCCAGATCGCTCAGATCGGAATCGCGACTACTGTCGATGATCGTATTCTTGACTGCCACCGGGGCGTTGAGCTTGCTGAGGTGCCGATCAATGGAGGAAACCATGATGCCGGGGCAATCGCCGGTGCTGTCGGCTGATCAGGCATGCGAAGTGTGCCCATCTGACCAACTTGGAAGCGGAAGCTCCCAATCGTCAGGCTGATTCTGTCGCCCACAGACTCGAAGGCCGGGCGGGTGGCCGGCGTGTGGACGGTGAAGTCGAAGGCACCGAAGAGCTGGTGAATCTCCGTTGTTGCGGAGTTGTAGATCGCACTTGATGGGGCCGAAGAAGCCGCAACATCAGCAATCCCAATTCCCACAGACGGCGCCGATTGACGAGGGTTTAACTCATCAATGCCCATTGTTATGGACTTGGGTTTTGGAGAAGGAGAGAGCGCTGGAGACATCTATCGGCTAGCAAACAAGCACACAGGGGACAAAGGATTTACCCAGGTTCAGGCCTCGTAGAGGTCCCTACTCCTGCTTGTCTACTCGTGGAAGTATCGAAGGAGTCGAAAGTTACAATGGTGCGCAGATGCAATCTGGCGTGGGTTGTGGAAACTAGGGTTGCATGTGTCCTCCTCGCCGCCCCCTCCTAGCCTTTATATAGATAGGCAAGGTCTCCGGTAGCAGGTCGAGTCGGTTACAAGTTAGGGTTTTCCCCTTCAAACTTTCTATCTTTGGCTTGTTCTTGTTCTTCAAGCAATCGAGAGTCCGCAGGTAACTCGAGTCCTTTCATCCGGGCCTTGGCGACACCGTGGTCCTATACGTATTTGGACCGTATATACCAAGCTCGAGTACCTGTAGGGTATAACCATGTCAGGTGTAGACTCATAACCCCTATCATCAATCCTCACTCATCAATAGAATAACCTGTAACATGATAGGTTGCAGCCACAAAAGGCAAGTGTCACTAGTTTGTGAATATAGGTTGGACTATCACTACATGCATATTTGGCTAAGTAGAGCTTGGGCTTATTTGCAGAAAGCAACATGGTTTTATCCTATCTTTACAAAATGGTTTTTGATCTTTAAACAACTTTCTGAACTCCTTGGCAAACTCCAAGATCTTCTAATCCCTTGTTGACACCATCAAGTTTTTACTTTGAGAAATTGGAATGTCGAGATCTTCCATAGCTTCAGGCCTTAGTTGCTCAGAGTTGTCCATAACCGGGGACACGGCTAAGCACTTAGAATTTAATCTTCTGCAGAAGTTGTACACTTTACCCACAAGACACAATCTCGTCTTGATGCCACCAGTGGGCGCTGGATTAGTACTCACCAAGATGGAGTACCGGCAGATCGTGAATGTGACAAAGTCTTTCCATAGAAGTCCTCCCAATACATAATTCCAGCACATCTACCAGGCACAAATGCAAGGATATACCTCCAATACATAATTCAAGTTAACCTGAAGAGGTGCCAATGCATGGGTCTTCCACTATGTAATTGACTAAGCCAGAGCCCATTTGGCATGTGGCTGTACACGAAAGCCACTGTACGAGAAACATGTTCAATCTCTAAGTTCCTGGGTGGTATTCTTCCAGTGCACACACAAAAGGGATAGCCATAGATATGGTTCCCTTCGTTGCCACCTTATTCTCAACTGAGTATCCACATTCCACCCAGATGATTCATTGAGTACTTGTTTTATTATATAAAAAATATATTGTTCCAACACTTCATATAATCACAATATGGTATATTCCACCCTGAATCTATAGCAGGGCTGAGCATACTACCACTATTCTATTTCCACTAAGGAATATATAAAGTATATCCTAATAGGACATAGCATAGCATAGTAACATAGTAATCTTATCATGCATACTACAAAATTCCACTAAGTGTAATGAAAATAGTAGGACATGGATGATAGTGTCACTTGCCTTAGTAGTCCGTGGTGTTGGTACACTCTTTGCAGTAACACACTTGACAATCCACACAATCTATCAAAAAAAACAACCAAAACAAAACATGCACAAGATCAACACTAATGGCAATACAAAAATCATGCAAAATATGCAAGCATGCAAGATGGCAATTTTTATTGTACAAATTGTTATAACAAAGGTTTTTAACATTACTAAGTGTTTTCTGAACATTTTATAATTGCAAGATTACAAATGCAACCATTTGTGCAATTGTAACCATTAGCAATAATTTCTAGTATTTGGAAAGGCCAAACTCACTAAATAATTTCCATGCTATTAGGTATAGTCAACCAAATTTATATTTTGGTCTCACTGGAAAGAGGGTTCAATTTTCAATCCATAGCAAAAAGATTCACCCAAAAATAATTTACAAAACAATTTTTATGGTTAAAATACTCCTAAAAAGATTCTGCCTAAAACTTCTATTTTACAGAAGCTAAAGGGTGAAATAAGGCCTCGGCAGTGAAGCTATCATTTTTCTGAATCCATAGACACAAAATTTGCATTTTTTTTATTTGTGGAACAAAAGTTATTGAATTTCTAAGTTTAATATAAATTCTGCCTATTTTCTAATTTAAACAGACGCTCAGGCCTACGTGGCGTGTTCTTATTGGCTGGTACCGATTCGGTCGGATCGATCAACGTGGGCCGTTGGATTTTAAGTGGCAACGGGCGATCCAGATTAGCCCGTACCTCTTCGGCTAAGGATCTAATCCTGGCCGCTGGCGACAGATCGGACGGCGCTAAGCGCGTCGGCCATAGACTGGCGGCGCTGCCGACTGCGCGCGGCGGTAGCGCGTCGGGTTGGTGGCGCTCCGGTGGTTCTATAGGGGTAGGGGAAGCGGCGATCTTACCGGCGGGTTGCGGCGGTCTCGGTGGTCTCGATGGTGGTCGTGGGGGAGGGAGGGGCGCTCGGCCTCACTGGGGATTCCTCGCCGGAGCTCGTCGGTGAACGACGGCGGCAGAAACGGCTCGGATGGTGACCATGGTGACGACCTAGGGCACAGAAAAAGGCATGGGAAGTGTCAGTAGGTGCGCCAGAGCATGGCGGAGCTTATAGGGCAGAGAGGAGGGCGCGGGGTTGTCGGTTTTCGCCGGAATATTCGCCGGAGCTCGTCGGTGGCTGCGGTGGTTCGAGCTCGATTCCGAGGAGCCTAGTGGCTCCGGGGTTGTGGGGTTTGAGGGAAAACGGAGAGGTGGGGGTGGCGGTTAAGAGGGCATCGTCGGAGTGGACATTAATTCACAGAAACGCTCGAAATCGAACGGATTAGAAACGACAGAGGGAGGGAGAGGGGCTGTTCGTCGTTTGGTTGGAGACGGTGAGGTGGAGGGTGACGTTGAGTGGGGTCGCAGTGTCAGTGAGAGGGCGTGAAGAGGGGGATGGTGAGAAACAGAGGGGGAAGGGGTAAGATGGGTGGGCTTATTGGGCTAGGGTTTGGGCCGAGCAGGCCGGCTGTGCTGCTGCTGCTATTTTTTTCTTTGATTATTCTTTTTAGTTTTAGTTTTTCTGTTTTCTTCAAAAACTTTTGATTTAGTGAACCAATTTGAATCAGACAAATTTCTAAAAATTTGTAAAACTCAAATTAGGTTTTTAGGGCACTATAGAACACATTTACTTTCTAACTCAAATTTATCTAATCAAATTTATTCACTTTGGCTTTAATAGTTAATATCGCCTTTCTTAATTCTATGATCAAAATAATTCATAACTTCTTATCCATGGCTCCAAATTGGATGAAACCAATCTCTATTGTTTTATTATTTTGTCCTTTATCTTTTTAGCCCTCACAGGAGTTCTTTTGTTTAATATAAATATGGAGTATATCCATAGTATTGTGTTGTTCTTAGTGTTAACAAATAATTAGAGGTTTAGGGTTTGAGATATTTTTCACTTCTCATAGGTTTTTAAAATGCAACCAAGTCAAGATGCTCATGCATGCTTCATGATTTGGGATTTTAAAACATGCACACCACTTCACAAACAAAAATCATTTTATTTGGCTTGGGTTTTGGAGGCATTATATTAAATTTTCCAAAAGTTTTTGTTCCTTCTGAATTTCAAAGAACTTGGTTCTTCATTTTTTTTAAATTTTCACATTTCAAAATTTGGAAAATTTTGGGATGTGACAGACTACCACCCTTAAAGGAATCTCGTCCCGAGATTTGAGAAGGCTAGAAAGAATAGGTTGGGCTTTAGGATACTTGGGTGCTACCACCCTTAAAAGGAAACTTTGTTGGGTTGCATTTGATGATTCACTTGGCTAACGGTCCAATGATTGACATCCAAAGGTTGTTTATTTTTTCTCCATCTTGAGATTCTTATACAACTGAATTAAGTTAGCTAAAGCTTACCATCCACACCATCTAGTTCTTCAAGGGTTCCATACATGTTGATGTGGTTCACATGTCCTTTCTGGGTCACATTGGAATTGCTCCCATTAGAGTCTCCAATATTCTTATTATTCTTCTTCTCAGGATAGTCTGCTGCAAAGTGTACAAGTTGCTTACAATTGTAACACTACAACTGGCTAATGTCTTTCTTGGGATCATTATGTTGGTTCTGACCAAGGTTATCTCCATTGTTAGTACCATTCACATTGTTACTACCACTTCCATTGTTGATGTGGTGATTCTTGTGGTGATGGTGATTATGTCCATTGCCTTCATGATGACGTGATCCAGAATCCCCATTGTCCTTTCTGAATGAACGCATCTTCTATGATGATCCTGAGTGATCTTTGTCAAAGCTATGCTTCCTCTTCCTGTCCTCAACCTTGTCCTTCTTACTCTCTAATATTCTAGCTTTGTCACATAGTGATTGATAAGTTGGAACATAAGCAACTGATAATTGCATGGAAAGTTCATCATTCAGTCCATCTAGGAACTTTTCCTTCCTCTTAGCATTAGTATAAGTATCGTCTGGAGCATAATGTGATAGATTGTTAAATTCCTCAATATATTCAGCAATGCTGCGGTGACACTGTTTAAGGTTGTGAAACTCCTTCTTTAGGCTCATCACGCCTGAAGAGATATGATTAGTGCGAAAACCATCTTCAAATATTTCCCAAGTCACTTCTTCAATGGGGTGAGTGACTTGAAAGTTGTCCCACCATGTAGCTGCAGGGCCTTCAAGCAAGTGTGCTGCAAATCTCACTTTCTCAGCATCAGAGCATCCAACGGTCACTAGATCCCTGTTTACTGAACGTAACCAGTCATCAGCTACCATTGGATCAGAAGTACCAGAGAACTTTGCAGGTCTCAACCTCAGAAATCTAGTGAGCATATCTAGAGGTGGTGGATTGTTGTTGTTATTGTTCTGATTCTGATTGTTGATGGTTGCCATGAATTGTGTCATCATCTGCATTAGCTGAGTTTGTGCAGTCATCATCTGTTGCATCTCATTTTCATTGTTGTTGTTGTCTCTGTTGTTATCATGGTCGTTGGCGCGTCTTGGAGGCATGTGTTGGTTTAATAGGGATAAGTAATGATAGAATGATAGGTCTAAGGTAGTTCTAACACACTCAACCCAAAACAAACTAGTTCAATCAAACATTCATCAAGCAACCAATCACTTAGCAACTTCTGACTTTAACTCATTATAGAAGAAAACAAGTTTTCTTGAAACAAGCAACCTAGTATAGTCATACCACATAGGTCGGCATGATCCATATGCTAACACGATATCGATAACTCGAACATGATAATTGGTAGGCAATCTAATGTCTCATGGGTCGCACTATGATAACATCAGTGGGAGCTCTCTTTTGAGTTGGGCAATCATCGGTGAAGTGTCCTGTCTTCCGGCAGCGATGGCAAAACACTTTTGTCATGTCTCGAGTACTTTTTCTTGAAGTGTTGTTGTGGTTTTCTTGAACTTCCTTCTCTTTGCATTCATTGATATTGTGTCCTTCTTTCTTGCATTTGGAGCAGGTGATATGGCTAAGGTTTTCTTCTTTCTTCCTAAGAGCTTGATACATTCCATCCTTGACTTGTTCTTTCACTTGTTGCACTATGAAGTCGAGATGGCACTTGGCAGGAATGTGGTTGGTTCCTTCACATAGGTAACAAGTAACTTGAGATGTGGGGCATTCTCCAACTGGATGGTTGTGATCACAAAAGGGACATTGATCTTGATGTTCCTTAGAGGTGTGGCCTACTTCTCCACATATTTTGCAAGCTCAAGGACTTGTCACAACTTGTATCTTGATCTCCTTGTTGGCATGATCCATCCTCAAGGTCCTTGGAGAAAGCAAAGGCTGGTCCTCTACAGGTTTGAAGGAGAAGAGATTCAGTAAAGAATGATCAAGGTATACGAGAAAATCTAATAAGTATAAAAATATAAGTTCATTCCTAACAAGGGGTTTGTCCAATTCCTAGGGGTACGAACCTACAGGAAACACAGTTCTCTGATACCATCTGTAAAGACCCAAACCTGGCTTGGTTCGAATCCGTGTGATTACAGTGCTAGTCCCTGGATCGAATAGCTAGCACCCACAGTTTAAGATGTAATATCAAGATACAAAGGTCATATTACATGGCATGATCCAGAATATGAATACTTTATTACATACTCATAGCCATAGGCTATCTTATTACAAAGCAGCAGAATACAAGTAAAGCATGCAGTCCTTCATCTTCATGTGCCACAGACAAACATGTTGGGTGTAGACTCATAAACCCTATCATCAATCCTCACTCATCAATAGAATAACCTGCAACATGATAGGTTGCGGCCACAAAAGGGTCAATACTTTGAATGTATTGGCAAGTGTCACTAGTTTGTGAATATAGGTTGGACTATCACTACATGCATATTTGGCTAAGTAGAACTTGGGCTTATTTGCAGAAAGCAACATGGTTTTATCCTATCTTTGCAAAATGGTTTTTGATCTTTAAACAACTTTCTGAACTCCTTGGCAAACTCCAAGTTCTTCTAATCCCTTGTTGACACCATCAAGTTTTTACTTTGAGAAATTGGAATGTCGAGATCTTCCATAGCTTCAGGCCATAGTTGCTCAGAGTTGTCCATAACCGGGGCCACGGCTAAGCACTTAGAATTTAATCTTCTGTAGAAGTTGTACACTTTACCCACAAGACACAATCTCATCTTGACGCCACCAGTGGCCGCTGGATTAGTACTCACCAAGATGGAGTACCGGCAGATCGAGAATGTGACAAAGTCTTTCCATAGAAGTCCTCCCAATACATAATGCCAGCACATCTACTAGGCACCAATGCAAGGATGTACCTCTAATACATAATTCAAGTTAACCTGAAGAGGTGCCAATGCATGGGTCTTCCACTATGTAATTGACTAAGCCAGATCCCATTTGGCATGTGGTTGTACACGAAAGCCACTGTACGAGAAACATGTTCAATCTCTAAGTTCCTAGGTGGTATTCTTCCAGTGCACACACAAAAGAGATAGCCATATATATGGTTCCCTTCGTTGCCACCTTATTCTCAACTGAGTATCCACATTCCACCCAGGTGATTCATTGAGTACTTGTTTTATTATATAAAACAAATATTTTTCCAACACTTCATATAATCACAATATGGTATATTCCACCCTGAATCTATAGCAGGGCTAAGCATACTACCACTATGGTATTTCCACTAAGGAATATATAAAGGATATCCTAATAGGACATAACATAGCATAGTAACATAGTAGTCTTATCATGCATACTACAAAATTCCACTAAGTGTAATCAAAATAGTAGGACATGATTGATAGTGTCACTTGCCTTAGTAGTTGGTCGCGTTGGTACACTCTTTGCAGTACAACACTTGACAATCCACACAATCTATCAAACAAAACAACCAAAACAAAACATGCACAAGATCAACACTAATGGCAATACAAAAATCATGCAAAATATGCAAGCATGCAAGATGGCATATTTTATTGTACAAATTGTTATAACAAAGGTTTTGAACATTACTAAGTGTTTTCTGAACATTTTATAATTGCAAGATTACAAATGCAACCATTTGTGCAATTGTAACCATTAGCAATAATTTCTAGTATTTGGAAAGGCCAAACTCACTAAATAATTTCCATGCTATTAGGTATAGTCAACCAAATTTATATTTTGGTCTCATGTACAGATGGTTCAATTTTCAATCCATAGCAAAAAGATTCACCCAAAAATAATTTACAAAAGAATTTTTATGGTTAAAATACTCCTAAAAAGGTTCTGCCTTAAACTTCTATTTTACACTAAAGGGTGAAATCAGGCCTCGGAAGTGAAGCTATCATTTTTCTGAATCCATAGACATCAAATTTGCATTTTTCTGATTAGTGGAACAAAAGTTATTGAATTTCTAAGTTTAATACAAATTCTGCCTATTTTCTAATTTAAACAGACGCTCAGGCCTACGTGGCGTGTTCTTATTGGCTGGTACCAATTCAGTCGGATCGATCAACGTGGGCCGTTGGATTTTAAGTGGCAACGGGCGATCTAGATTAGCCCGTGTTCTTATCGGCTAAGGATCTAATCCTGGCCGCTGGCGACAGATCGGACGGTGCTAAGCGCATCGGCCACAGACTGGCGGCGCTGGCGACTACGCGCGGCGGTGGCCCGTCGGGTTGGTGGCGCTCCGGTGGTTCTAGAGGGGTACGGGAAGCGGCGATCTTACCGGCGGGTTGCGGCGGTCTTGGTGGTCTCGATGGTGGTCGTGGTGGAGGGAGGGGCGCTCGGCCTCACTTGCGATTCCTCGCCGGAGCTCGTCGGTGAACGGCGGCGGAAGAAACGGCTCGGATGGTGACCGTGGCGACGACCTAGGGCACAAAAAAAGGCATGGGAAGTGTCAGTAGGTGCGCTAGAGCATGGCGGAGCTTATAGGACAAAGAGGAGGGCGTGGGGTTGTCGGTTCTCGCCAGAATATTCGTCGGAGCTCGTCGGTGGCCGCAGTGGTTCGAGCTCGATTCCGAGCAGCCTAGTGGCTCCGGGGTTGTGGGGTTTGAGGGAAAACGGAGAGGAGGGGGTGGCGGTTAAGAGGGCGTCGTCGGAGTGGAGATTAATTCGCGGAAACGCTCGAAATCGAAGGGATTAGAAATGACAGAGGGAGGGAGAGGGGTTGTTCGTCGTTTGGTTGGAGACGGTGAGGTGGAGGGTGACGTGGAGTGGGGTCGCGGTGTCAGTCAGAGGGCGTGAAGAGGGGGACGGTGAGAAACAGAGGGGGAAGGGTTAAGCCGGGTGGGCTTAGTGGGCTAGGGTTTGGGCCGAGCAGGCCGGCTGTGCTGCTGCTGCTATTTTTTTTCTTTGATTATTCTTTTTAGTTTTTCTTTTTCTGTTTTGTTCAAAAACTTTTGATTTAGTGAACCAATTTGAATCAGACAAATTTCTAAAAATTGGTAAAACTCAAATTAGGTTTTTAGGGCATTATA
Source organism: Avena eriantha (assembly GCA_910589775.1). NCBI lineage: Eukaryota > Viridiplantae > Streptophyta > Magnoliopsida > Poales > Poaceae > Avena > Avena eriantha. The sequence goes on along the minus strand of OU342743.1, from coordinate 317,541,352 downwards.
GAACACATTTACTTTCTAACTCAAATTTTTCTAATCAAATTTATTCACTCTGGCTTTAATAGTTAATATTGCCTTTCTTAATTCTATTATCAAAATAATTCATAACTTCTTATCCATGGCTCCAAATTGGATGAAACCAATCTCTATTGTTTTATTATTTTGTCCTTTAGGAGTTCTTTTGTTTAGCCCTCATAGGAGTTCTTTTGTTTAATATAAATATGGAGTATATCCATAGTATTGTGTTGTTCTTAGTGTTAACAAATAATTAGAGGTTTAGGGTTTGAGATATTTGTCACTTCTCTTAGATTTTTAAAATGCAACCAAGTCAAGATGCTTATGCATGCTTCATGATTTGGGATTTTAAAACATGCACACCACTTCACAAACAAAAATCATTTTATTTGGCTTGGGTTTTGGAGGCATTATATTAAATGTTCCAAAAGTTTTTGTTCCTTCTGAATTTCAAAGAACTTGGTTCTTCATTTTGTTTAAAATTTTCACATTTCAAAATTTGGAAAATTTTGGGATGTGACAATTGGGCTCTGCGTTTGGCGTTGTTCTGCTACAAATGATGATGTAGCCATAATGGCAATTATGTAAGTCTTGTATTTTCGTTATGTTTTGGATGTTGTAATGGTACCTGTTGGTTATGTTCCACGGCTCACTGATCATGCGAACGTGGAAATATGCATAACATGGATTGCTCGGATGAATAATCCGGGGAGACCACACTTGTTATGAGAAAACTAGTCATTAAAGCTCTCACGAACTTGATGACACACTTTACTCTTCTTGCCCTTAATAAACTTGAACCATTGTGTCGTCGATGTTGTATATGCTTGCACTTATTTGTTGGGAATTACCAGAACCATGTTGTCATAGGGAACGCTTTCAACATTGCACTTGGTACTTGTAACTAGTTGATATGATGCTCTTTTGTATATGGATGTCGTCGGTGTGAAATGAAAGGGGAGCCTGTATGCATGTTAGCCTACCATTGCCCGTGAGAAGCAGAGAGCAAGCTCTCGGGCTCCTCCCTCTCCTCGAGCTAGGCTCCCTCTCCCGTGCTCCCCCTCCTATGCATGTTAGCCTACCAGAACCCCCTTCTCCTCCTCTATCTAATCCTACTCTTCTTCTGGCCAGGGACTACCCCTACCGTCACCGCCGTCGAGCTCAGACGAGATCTCTCTCTAGCATCCTCATGCGAGCCAGATCCCAGCGTCAAACCCAGCCTTGCCACCCATCACCGGGACCGTCGTCGAGCATCGTGTCGCCTCCGCCCATCCTCACCTCCTCCCGAGCCCCAAGTGAGATCTCCCCACCGGTCCCCGGCATCCCTAGGGTTCCATCTCTGCCGCCCCCAGTGTGAGAAGGATGATGAACCAGCGCCGTCCATCGGCGTCTAATCGGACGGCCAGGAACCGCTGGTACCCCTTCGTGGGTCTCCCCTCACTGACCGGTGTATCCCATTCGTCAGGTGCGAAACCACCTCCTCCCGCACGGAGAGAAGCCGGGTGGGCCAGCTTCGTTGCTGGGCGGCCCGCGGTCGCCAGATCCGGCCCAGCAGCCTCTACATCGTTTCTTTTCTTTGTTTTTCTTTAAACATTTTGCCAGATAAATAAATTCCTCAGGGAGTTGTACATATCCATTTGGGATGAATCAAAATTCTCCTGGAAGGTAATTGCTATACCTATGAGCTAGCATATGCCTTATGCCAAGGTGAATAGTAGTCTGTCTATAGTAAAAATAACAAAAACTATTAGTTTCTACCTCTAGAAAATACCCTAGGCTAAACCAAAGTTGGTATCTACCAATATATACCAAATCCCAGGAGCCCATAATTTTCTAAGCCTCTGTGGTTTTATCATGAATTAATCTGTTCTGGGCTAAGTTAATTCACTAGATAAATCACTCGAGTAGTTCTGTAACCCGAAAGAGAGTGAATCCAATTCCTACAGAAAGGTATTAAAAATACCTAACATGTGGCATTGGTTTCCTATCAAAAGCTACTATAGAATAAATCTGGTGAAAAAGACAAAAACCCTCCAGAACTGCCTTTGGGAATTTCCTAAGGGCATTCTGATAAATATTTTGACATGACTCCAACTTTATTTGGATCAGTACATAAAACCCTACTGAACTATCCAAGGAAATATTTGTTCGAGCTACAAAACTTTTCTGGTGATTTATTTCCCAAAACTAGAGCTTTTATCACTAGAATATTCCTAAGAAATTATAGAAAAGTGATAAAATTGTGAAACCACTTTTGTTGGTTTCATTTTATAAACACCTATCTGTTGGTATCATTTTTACACAATGGTATCATACTGAATAGGTCATTGGTCCAAACCCCCTCTTAGGTAGTTCCTCGACATTAAACCCTAAGGGGTGTTCATTCCCTTCTCCAAGGCCAATCTTATTAAATCAATACTTCCTAGGACTTACTGATTTGTAAACTTGTATTGTTCATTGCTTGCTGTATGTATTGTTGCTTGTATGCCTTTAGTTGATTGTGCTCTTGCGTGTTTGCATGTGTGCTCCCTGACGACGATAGTTGGGATTATCTCGGAGATCAGAAGAAGTGGTTATTATTGGTATTATTGGGTATTATAAGAAGAAGTCAAGGGACATATTGCCATATTGCTGATCATCAGGAAAGCCACATTCTTGCTCATAAGCCTTGTCCTACCGTTTTACTTATGCATGTTTTATCTACTATTTATCAAAATTGCATTGTTTACTATATGTTGATGTATATATGGTAGTGGTTTGGCTCCTCCGAACTATTACACTTTGGTACTACTAAGTACAACCCCCTTAACGATACGTACTGGCCCCTAGTAGAATAGATGGTGCATATCACCATAGCCCGTTGGAGACTCTGTTTTAGCCAAAGCAAAGCTATAGGATGGGTAGACCCAGGAAAAGTTTTACCAAATGTTTTATGATAAAACCTTGGTGGGGTGGGACCTCCCAAGAGATGTTGAGAAAGAAAAATGTTTTGTTTTACAAAATGCTGAAGGAAAGTTGGAGGAAAAAGGTTTACAAAAACGCACCTGGTTCTTTGCAGTTTAACTATAACAACTTAACCCGTGCAACCACATTACTCTGGAATGGGATAGGGCTGGATTTGATGGTTGTTTATACTGGTATAAGCTGCCTCGCAATGACTACAGGGGATAAAAATCCTTCGAGGGTGGGCCTTCTCTGGCCGAGTCCATGTAAAACATCGACCGGGAGAAGGAACGAAGGGTCTGCGGGCCTCCACGCGTTACTATGAGCCCCTCATTGAAAGCGCACACTTGGGAAGTGGAAAAAGCGCTCCGGTTGGCTTGAGTACTATATAGGGCGTCCCGGTGTTGAGGGGAACAACACTCATAGGGTAGGCACTTATACTAGAGTGGCATCCGGAGAGTCTTGATCGGTTACTCGACCCACGATCGGTGTAGATCAGGGTAGTGTACCCGGATGATGTGTGGAAAGTGTACAACCTCTACAGAGTGTAAATCTATTCAAATAGCCATGTCCGCGGTCATGGACGGGTTGGATAAACTTCTGTAGAGCGGTGATGGTTTTGTTTTCAAAAAGGATTTCGGAAAAGAAATGGCTTTGGAAATGTTTTGACCATGGGATGGTCGTAAAGGAGAAAGGTTTTGACCATGGGATGGTCGGAAGGAGGAGAAAGGATGTTGGTCGTGGGATGACCTGGAGACGGGAACAAATGGGTGACCTAGTCCTGATGTTTTCCAAAACTTTTCAAAAAGGTTTCCAAAATGTTTACAAAGGTTTTCAACAAAGTTATGTAGATGCTATATCTACAAGAGAAACTAATTGAGAAAATATCCTCTCTTGGAACCCTCCTACTACCACAACCATAATGCATATCCTCTTGTTATTACTGTTATCTTAAGGTGGTTTGCGAGTACATTCAAAGTACTCACTGGCATTGTCCCTAGCTATTAACTTGGTCAGATATCAAGTAGAGGTGAAGTGGATGGCTATGCGAGCTAGGACGTTCTCCCAGTCAGCTGCCTGTAGGTTAAGGCATGGCTAGGGTCTACGCTTAATGAAGTTCCGATGTTGTTGATCGATGTAGCCATAATGGTAGCTAAGGTATGACATGTATTCGTTATGTATTGTATGTGTACCTTGATACTTGTCTGTTATCTGCCACGACTAACTGATCATGGGATCGTAGTTGTATGCATAACAGGGATTCTCGAAGGATTTATCCGGGGGCCCCACAGACTTGGTATCAGAGCCATCCTTACTATAGGAGAACCTTTGTTAGGATGGTCGCTAGACAGGTGATACATTGCAAATGTATCCATAATTTTTGATGTTCCATGCTTGGTTTTACCTACTTTCTTATGTTTTTTCCACACTTTGGAGTACTTTTCATATGATTTCTTGGACTAACCTATTATCAAGAGCCACAGTGCCAGTTGCCTATTTTCTGCTGTTTTTTGTTCCAGGAAAGTCAGAAAATGAATATTCTCGGAATTGGATGGGACAAAAGCCAAAGTTCCTATTTTCCTGAAAGACTCACGGAGCCAGAAGGAGAGTCGGAGAGGGGGCACATGGTGGCCACACCCCCCTTGGCACAGGCCAGCCCAGGCCACGCCAGGCCAAGGTGTGGGCCCCCTGGCCGGCCACCGACCTTGCCCCTTCGCCTATATATGCCTCTCGGGACGAAAACCCTAAAGAGTCAATCAGAAATCAACGAAAAGTTCCGCAGCACCGCCACCACTGAAGGGGAGATTCGGGGGACAGAAAGTCTCTGTTCCGGCACCCTTCTGGGACGGGGAAGTGCCCCCGGAGCCATCTCGATCAATCTCCACCACCATCTCCATCACCATTGCTGATTCCCATGATGAGGAGGGAGTAGTTCTCTCTCGAGGCTAAGGGTTCTACCGGTAGCTATGTGTTCATATCTCTCTATGCATGATATTATTGAGATCATGAGCTTGTAATCTATAGATCTACCTTGCTACTCAAGTGCTTTAATAGATCTCTGCTCTCCCCATGTGTGTGAAAGTGACAGCGTGCACACCATGGTGGCACTTAGGCTAGAGATTACACTTAGTACTTAGCAGAACCGTTGTCTTATATCCATACCACTTGTATTTCACTATCTCTTCGCCGAACTAGTGCCCCTATACAATTGACAAGTGTATTCGGTGTGTTGAGGACACAAGAGACTTCTTGTATCTTGATTGCAGGGTTGCCCCAGGTTGTTATCTAACTTTCGTTAGTTCAACACTTTTTGATTTGAGGAATAGAAGGTCTTCGAAAAAATTCGTCTTTACCTGCTGGTCTGTTTTGACAGAGTTCTGCCATTTTCTGCATTTGCTTCTTGTTGGTTCCTTTTTTAGTTCTTTTGGGGAATTGAGCTTTTTGAGGGAAGTGCTTCAGTAGCTAGTGTTCTAATGGAAGTTTATTTGGTGTTAGAACTGAACCTTAAGACTTATTTATCTTGAGTGCACTAATGTTGCTAATAAAGATTGTGTGAAGTTTTGTATGAAGGAAAACATTGCAGGTGTATGGAAGGAATGAGTAATAAGATGAAGGATGGACTAAAGCTCAAGCTTGCGGATGCCACGCATGTCACCCCAAGAAATATCCAAGAAGTACAAGCATCAAACCCCAAGAACAGTTGTGTTGTTCTTGGAGCGTCTTATTTTTCTTTTTTGTTTTGGTTTTTTGTTTTCTTTGTTTTCTTAGTTTGCTGAATAAATTGGTTGGACCCCCTCTTTCATACATTGGTTTGCAAATAGTTTGGTTTGGTTTGGGAAAGAGTAGGAAAAGTTCATGCTTAAGTGGTATAAACGGATCTTGTTTTGACCTGTGGCCTATGCTTTGTCATGTCATGCTTGATATTGTTTTGGCTTTGTGCTTAGTATTCTTTGCTGTAGCATGAATTGTTATAAACAATTGAGATTGCTTAATGTGCCTTGGATGAATCATGTGTTTTGGCATATTAAAGCATAGTATAATGGTATTCTCCTTTCATGCTTTATTTGGGTTGACTTGGCGCATGCTCACACCATGTTATGACTATCCAAAGTCACCATAGCCTTTATGATCCTTTAGTTTTCAACTTGTAGTATCACTTTATGCTTTGATTAATTATGTTTTGTCGCTCTGCATGATTATGGCCATTATTGCTCTCTTAGTTTGTTGCTCCCAGTCTTTTGCTAGCCTCCGCAACCAAGTATGAGTTCCACTCATGCATCCAACTCCTGAAACCAAGTTATTCCAAAGAGTCCACCATACCTACCTACTAGCTTATGCTATTCCAAGTATATTCATGTTTTTATCTATCTTCCGAATTAAACTTGTTATGAGAAAATTAGTGATTAAAGCTCTCACGAACTTGATGGCACACTTTACTTTTCTTGCCCTTAATAAACTTGAACCATTGTGCCGTCTATGTTGTATATGCTTGCACTTATTTGTTGGGGATTAGCAGAACCATGCTGTCATGGGGAACACTTTCTATGGATGTCGTCGGTGTGTAATGAAAGGGGAGCCTGTAACTCCATGGAGTTATGTATATGTGTTAGATAAACGCCTAGGCCGCTGGTCTAATCCATGTTGACATGGTGGAAACCTGCAGCGTAACCATAATGAGCTGTCTATGAAGCATTCTTCTTATAAAAAAGAGTCCTATATTGAGAAAAAAGAGAAAAAGAAAAAAAAGATATTATGAAAAGAAGAAAGAGAGAAAAAAGCACCATATTCCCATTGTAAATAAGAAGATTGCTGAGATGCTCGTTGTCTGCTTGCCTTGTCATTTTGATATGGGGATTCTTCCGTATCATCGGGCAAGGGGTACCCCGTTGGCGGTTCTCTATGATACACATGTACTTACGATGACAAGAACTTACCGGTGACTAAACTTGAGTACCATGAGGAGTGGCCCTCGTATACAAGGGACATGAGATTCCTAACTTATACTTCGTCAAGCATGTACACCATAGTTTGTTCACTTTAACCTTAATCACTTCAAGATGCTTATGATAGGGGCAATGAGAGCTGAAAGCTATAAGTACCATAAATTTTGGAAGCTCTTTATGAGACTTGAATCCCTACTTCCTTTTATGAAGGCCTTTCTTCCACCATTATATTGAGTCTCCACCTTCTACCTTTATGCACCTACTTTTAGAGCATAGTGGCCATTCTTAGTTCTATGTGCATTGTCCCAAGACTAGTTGATTGATGCATAACTTGATATTGCTTGTTTTAAACTATCTGTATCTAGTCACTCTTATGAACTTTGAAGGTGTCCTATGCATTTATATTTGCTACTCTAAGAGGGACAAGCTGAATACTATTATGCTATGTTTTCTTTATGTGAAACAAACAAACGTCTTGCAAAGCATTGTTATTCATGAATCTTTTGTTTGTGCCTTTTCATGTTGCATCATAGTTTCTTTGTCTTATTGCTAGAACTTTTTCTTTCATGTTATGATTGAAGTACTATGATCCCAGCTTTGAATGTTTTACAAATACTTTGATCAAGTTTATGATGGTGCATGTCACCTCAAAAATTATTCTTTCTTTTTATCACTTACCTACTCGAGGACGAGCAGGAGTGAAGCTTGGGGATGTTGATACATTGCAAATGTATCCATAATTTTTAATGTTCCATGCTTGGTTTTATCTACTTTCTTATGTTTTGTCCACACTTTGGAGTACTTTTCATATGATTTCTTGGACTAACCTATTAACAAGAGCCATAGTGCCAGTTGCCTATTTTCTGCTGTTTTTGGTTCCAGGAAAGTCAAAAATGAATATTCTCGGAATTGGAAGGGACAAAAGCCAAAGTACCTATTTTCCTGAAAGACTCACGGAGCCAAAAGGAGAGTCGGAGAGGGGCCACAGGGTGGCCACACCCCCCCTTGGCGCGGGCCAGCCCAGGCCGCGCTAGGGAAAGGTGTGGGCCCCCTGGGCGGCCACCGACCTTGTCCCTTCGCCTATATATTCCTCTCGGTACGAAAACCCTAAAGAGTCAATCAGAAATCCACGAAAAGTTCCGCAGCGCTGCCGCCACCAAAGGGGAGATTCGGGGGATAGAAAGTCTCTGTTCCGGCACCCTGCCGGGACGAGGAAGTGCCCACGGAGCCATCTCCATCAATCTCCACCACCATCTCCATCACCATTGCTGATTCCCATGATGAGGAGGGAGTAGTTCTCTCTCGAGGCTAAGGGTTCTACCGGTAGCTATGTGTTCATCTCTCTCTCTATGCATGATCTTATTGAGATCATGAGCTTGTAATCTATAGATCTACCTTGCTACTCAAGTGCTTTAATAGATCTCTGCTCTCCCCATGTGTGTGAAAGTGACAGCGTGCACACCATGGTGGCACTTAGGCTAGAGATTACAAATACTTGTTATGATTTATATTTGGAGTTGGATGTCTTTATGAAATTGTGGTGTTTGTTGGAACCATCTAGTGCTCAAGGTGACAGTGTGGGGTTATCTAGATGGAAAAGGCTTACTTTGAGGTGTGATGTTATAGCCCTACCATGGATTAGAGTGTCCAACCGGAGAGTAGTTAAGAGTAGTATCATAAAGAGAAGATATTTATATGAGAGTGTTCACTAGTGAAAGTATGATCCCTAGGCCTTGTTTCTAGCATTGAAACACTGTTTGCAACTAGATCTGTTACATGTTTGCTTGATTCCATCTTTATTTTAGTTTGCCTTTAGTCTTTTCCCACGTCAACCACAGGCCATCAAGCTATTTTCTAGAACCGTTGTCTTATATCCATACCACTTGTATTTCACTATCGCTTCGCCGAACTAGTGCACCTATACAACTGACAAGTGTATTGGGTGTGTTGGGGACACAAGAGACTTCTTGTATCTTGATTGCATGGTTGCTTGAGAGGGATACCTTTGACCACTTCCTCCCTGAGGGCGATAAACCTTGGGTAATCCACTTAAGGGAAAACTTGCTGCTGTTCTACAAACCTCTGCACTTGTAGGCCCAACAACTGTCTACAAGAATAGAAGTGCGTAGACATCAACAGGAACCTTATTGTGAAACCCCCGGCTTTCGATAACTAGTTTCTCAATGAGTTTCTAAAAGTTCTACTTCTTCTCTTACTCTAAGTAAATGCTTTTGAAAATGGTTTCCTCTAACTCTCGCCCAAACTTCAAACCTATGTATTTTAAATAACTAGGATCTAGAACCCGGTGAAGACAATGAGAACAAAATGAAGACAAGCAACTACCAGCAAACACAAGGAGACTACAATATCGCTCTACCAGTGGAATCCTCACAATCAGAAGACATCGGATGTTGCACTATAAAGAAGCGTCCAACATACGACGGAGGCTTCATCTGTAGGGTAGTGACTCCGACTTGAAGAAAGACGATATCTAGGGTCAATAGTCCTAAGAATAGGATTCCCCTACAACGCGAGTAGTTAACTCCTTGGCCCTAGCGTTAACCGTGTATGCTTGCCTAAGTGCATCCTGTGTTGCTTGATGTGTATTGTTTGCCAAGGACACTGCGATCCCCTCGCTCTATTCGCCTTGTTTATATGTTCTCGTTTGCTTTGACCTCAGTAAAACGTTTTTCGAGGAGCGATAACCCACCTAGTAACTCAGGAAACCCCTGTGTTAGCTGTCGGTAATGAGACCTAGACTAACCTCGAGAGTATATGAGAGGAAAAGCATCGCAAGAACCATGAGTTCGACATCGTCAAGTCAGAATCAACTCGAAGAATTCACCTCACCAGGACGACATACCTTTTCAAACTCACCTCGCAAAACTCGTCAATAGCACCACACTCCTTGTTCCTTAGTCTACTACAACAAGAATCATGTTGAAGCCAGAAGTCAATCACCGAACGATCCTCCATATCCACCAGAAACCACCCGATAGGTTAACCAAGGCAAGAAGTGAAAACCTGACTCTGCTAACCCTTGGTATATTAGAACTTCCTACAACCCCAAGAGACTAACTAGTAATTGATTCCCCGTGCCCAATCAACGGGAAGTTCCTCACCAGAAGGCCAGAATACTTCAGTTCCCTGAAGACAAGGAGGCACGAAGACACCGAGTTTACTCCACCGTCAAGCAAAAGCAACGCAAAGAGTTCATGTGAAGATGTTTTCTATGACGTTAGCTACCCTACCTTGTCCGAAGACTAGCAAGAGAGTTGTTAACCGCTAAATTTCCCTAAGCTAAACCCATCAAACTTCGTTAGGAAGCCACCCACGAAAGGGGTTGAATCAATAGAACTTCACTCAAGGACCTCATATCAAGACCCAAGGAGATACAACCTCCCTTAGAAATCACGCCAGCGCTTCAAGACAGAAGATCCGCACCACTCCTAACACACCCTAGTGAAGCTCTAAGGTGGAAAGATTGCGTATTTCCACTCAAATCCAGAAGACCGCCTCCCAGAAGAGGCTTCAGAAGAGATCTCATGATCTGATGTCTTTTCGCCAAATCTCAACTCGCGAGTTAACAAAGGAGAAACTAATTGAAGATTCTACAAAGTCCCTTTTACTACCTCAGTTGGAGACTAGCCTGAAGGATCACCAGATCACTAACCGCTCAGTTCCATTCGCTTATAGGACGTGAGACTCCAACTGATCCAATAGTCTAGGTTCAATTAATAGTAGATAATCCCCATAAAACATAGCTTCACGGACGCCATCTGAAGATTCCAACTCCAGAAGGAAGATTGACGTCAATCTTCAAAACATCAATCTACAACTCCAAGAAGAAAGGACTACGTCAACTCCTTGAATCTACCCTAGTTTAATCCTAAGGGGGAAAGACCGCGTATTTCCCACCAAAATAGAGTAACCCTTCACTAGAAGAAAACCCAGGAGTACCGACCGTAAAATCTTGAATTAGGATATGCTATGCCCCAAAAGAAGAGCTGTGGACCCTCAGAGAAAGGTACACCAAGCCGTAGATTCTATCCTCCGACGAGTACCCCGTAAAGTTCAGCATCAAGATAGTCTGCCCAGTCTAAGCCCTCGAGATATAGAGTCCGGAAGGAAAAGAAGGTCACCCCTCGCAGTCGGGACTAGATTCTGCGCAACTCTCCGCGCATCCCGGAAGACTGAAGCTCAACTTCATCGATGTAGTAACCACTTTCAAAGAAGGAGTCTATAAGATAGTAGGCGTAAGACACCTAGTATCAACCCAACTCAAAATCCCCTAACCCTACTCTCCTGAATCTCGGGACGAGATTCTTTTAAGGGGGAAAGGTATGTAACATCCCAATTTCAGAAACCCTGATTAGTTGTCCAGAATGGAAAAATCAGGGGGAACAAAAACTTTTTCTTGTTTAATGCTGAAGTGTTTGCTTGTTGTTTGGATATGCTTATGCATACAAATGTGTATTAGATGATATAGTCCTTACCTTAACACCAGTTTACAAAAGCTACTTCTCAAAAACACTCTAGGAGCTAGGCTTGGTGGCAACCCCAGTAGTAGGTTTGCTTAGTTTATAAGATGAATAGCCTTGATCTGCTGTTTGACTTGTTTGCTTAGGAAGTAGTATGAGCCACTCTAGGAGGTCATCATTTGGATCAATATACTTTAAACTCACCAAACCCTAAGCAAGAATACAATCTGGATCTGATCCCTAGCTACTAAGTAATCATCTAAAACCCTTAACTAGATCAGCTCTGAACTGATCTAATTCCAGAAGCTTCCAGCTTCTTAAACCCACATGGTTTATAAGGAATCATGACTCATCTGGTATGGCAGCCTTATTTTCAACAAAGTTTGCCATCACTTCCAGACCACCTCAAATGTAACCAATCCAAACTCCTTCTGCCATGATCATATATATGACTTGGTCTAACTATCCCTCCATCCCTTGCATCAAGGTGAGCTCTGAGCTCCAAGATCCAACAAGGTTTTGGTGGTATGAAAATAGCATCACCCTAGATCCTCAATTCCTTGCTTTCCCATCTATTTCAAGTTGGACTTACAATTCCCAAGGTTGAAAATGCTTGCTAAACCTTTTCTCCATAACCTACCTTGATCATCAAGATTTATCAAATATTATCCATAATTATTATGGCTCCAAATCTAATTAATCTCTTTACAAGACCAAATCTCCAAAACTTATTCCATAAAGGAAAGTTTGGTTTTTGCCAAAACACTTCCCCAAATTTTGGCTCAGTTGCGGTCCACATATCATACCCCAACTTCCCACTTCATAAATAAATATTTTTGAAGAGCTTTATTAATTCTTTTGGCCCATTTTCTTAAATGGCTGAATTGGAATAATAATTGTTTTAAATACTTTTATCTTCCAATAAATCTTGGGAAAATTCCCCAAAGTGTGTATTCACATTTGGGACCATCTCACATCAAATACTCAACTTGTCCAATTCAAAAATACCAAATAAATTTCTAAAAACTATTTCTGCACTATTTGAATAATTGATCCAAAATGCATCTATAATTCTCTGAAAAAGCCCAAATAAATCTTGGAGATGTATCCTAACCCTACCCACCTACCAGCACCCTTAACTCACCTTTCCAAGATCAAAGTTCAAGAGTTGCTTCATAAGCATCAAAAATAGCAAATCTTGGATAACTAACAACATTGGGTTAATACTCCCCCAAACCCTCACCAAACCCCCACCCTTGAGCACCACAGCACCACTACATCATCCCTGGTCGCCACCACACTGTAGCACCTGCCCTCCCCTTGTCTTTTGCCCTTGGAAAGAGAGAAAGAGAGATATGTCATATCTTTCAAATCTTGGTTATATGGTGCAGCAGCAAACACCACCCCTTCCTCCACTTAGTGCTCGAATCAGAGGCCCCACCACCCCTCTCTCCACCTCCCTTATTGCCCAACCACTGTCCAGCACCTCCCTCCGATGTCCAAAATGGACATTGCGTATCCCCATATCCCTTCCCGGTTTAAAAAGGCCAGAGGCCACCCCGTGCCTCCCCTGCCCCTCATTTGCTCCCCTCTCCTACCCCCGAGCTCCCCAACCTCCACCCTTCGCTGCCATTGCCCGTGAGAAGCAGAGAGCAGGCTCTCGGCCTCCTCCCTCTCGTCGATCTAGGCTCCCTCTCGCATGCTCCCCCTCTTCTGCATGTTAGCCTACCAGACGCCCCTTATCCTCCTCTATCTAATCCTACTCTTCTTTTGGCCAGGGTCTACCCCTACCGTCACCGCCGTCGAGCTCCGACGAGATCTCTCTCGGGTGTCCTCGCGCGAGCCAGATCCCGGCATCAAACCCAGCCTTGCCGCCCATCGTCGAGACCATCGTCGAGCGCCGTGTTGCCTCCACCCATCCTCAGCTGAGCTCTCCCCGCCGATCCCCGGCACCCCTGGGGTTCCGTTTCTGCCGCCCCTAGCGTGAGAAGGACGACGAACCGGCGCCGTCCATCAGCGTCTAATCGGACGGCCAGGAACCGCTGGTACCCCTTCGCGGGTCTCCGCTCACTGACGGGTGGATCCCACCCGTCAGGTGCGAAACCGCCTCCTCCTGCACGGAGAGAACCGGGTGGGCCGGCTTCGTTGTTGGGCGGCCCGCGGTCGCCAGATCTGGCCCAACAGCCTCTGCCTCGTTTCTTTTCTTTGTTTTCTTTAAACATTTTGCCAGATCTGTTAAACAGCTATCCAGTTTAAATCTATATGAAAATGGAAAATGGGGTACTTTGTGCAAATATAATTTTTATCATGTTCATGTGTGTTTTGTGCAACATGTAGAACTATTCTTTTGCCAAAAGTACTTTTCATTATTTACTGGCAATTAATCTACAAAAAGGTATCTTTATCACTAAATAAATTCCTCAGGGAGTTGTACATATCCATTTGGGATGAATCAAAATTCTCCTGGAAGGTAATTGCTATACCTATTAGCTAGCATATGCCTTATGCCAAGGTGAACAATAGTCTGTCTATAGTAAAAATAACAAAAACTATTAGTTTCTACCTCTAGAAAATACCCTAGGCCAAACCAAAGTTGGTATCTACCAATATATACCAAATCCTGGGAGCCCATAATTTTCTAAGCCTCTGTGGTTTTATCATGAATTAATCTATTCTGGGCTTAGTTAATTCACTAGATAAATCACTCGAGTAGTTCTGTAACCCGAAAGAGAGTGAATCCAATTCCTACAGAAAGGTATTAAAAATACCTAACATGTGGCATTGGTTTCCTATCAAAAGCTACTGTAGAATAAATCTGGTGAAAAAGACAAAAACCCTCCAGAACTGCCTTTGGGAATTTCCTAAGGGCATTCTGATAAATATTTTGACATGACTCCAACTTTATTTGGATCAGTACATAAAACCCTATTGAACTATCCAAGGAAATATTTGTTCGAGCTACAGAACTTTTCTGGTGATTTATTTCCCAAAACTAGAGCTTTTATCACTAGAATATTCCTAAGAAATTATAGAAAATCGATAAAATTGTGAAACCACTTTTGTTGGTTTCATTTTATAAACACCTATCTGTTGGTATCATTTTTACACAATGGTATCATACTGAATAGGTCATTGGTCCAAACCCCCTCTTAGGTAGTTCCTCGACATTAAACCCTAAGGGGTGTTCATTCCCTTCTCCAAGGCCAATCTTATTAAATCAATACTTCCTAGGACTTACTGATTTGTAAACTTGTATTGTTCATTGCTTGCTGTATGTATTGTTGCTTGTATGCCTTTAGTTGATTGTGCTCTTGCGTGTTTGCATGTGTGCTCCCTGACGACGATAGTTGGGATTATCTCGGAGATCAGAAGAAGTGGTTATTATTGGTATTATTGGGTATTATAAGAAGAAGTCAAGGGACATATTGCCATATTGCTGATCATCAGGAAAGCCACATTCTTGCTCATAAGCCTTGTCCTACCGTTTTACTTATGCATGTTTTATCTACTATTTATCAAAATTGCATTGTTTACTATATGTTGATGTATATATGGTAGTGGTTTGGCTCCTCCGAACTATTACACTTTGGTACTACTAAGTACAACCCCCTTAACGATACGTACTGGCCCCTAGTAGAATAGATGGTGCATATCACCATAGCTCGTTGGAGACTCTGTTTTAGCCAAAGCAAAGCTATAGGATGGGTAGACCCAGGAAAAGTTTTACCAAATGTTTTATGATAAAACCTTGGTGGGGTGGGACCTCCCAAGAGATGTTGAGAAAGAAAAATGTTTTGTTTTACAAAATGCTGAAGGAAAGTTGGAGGAAAAAGGTTTACAAAAACGCACCTGGTTCTTTGCAGTTTAACTATAACAACTTAACCCGTGCAACCACATTACTCTGGAATGGGATAGGGCTGGATTTGATGGTTGTTTATACTGGTATAAGCTGCCTCGCAATGACTACAGGGGATAAAAATCCTTCGAGGGTGGGCCTTCTCTGGCCGAGTCCATGTAAAACATCGACCGGGAGAAGGAACGAAGGGTCTGCGGGCCTCCACGCGTTACTATGAGCCCCTCATTGAAAGCGCACACTTGGGAAGTGGAAAAAGCGCTCCGGTTGGCTTGAGTACTATATAGGGCGTCCCGGTGTTGAGGGGAACAACACTCATAGGGTAGGCACTTATACTAGAGTGGCATCCGGAGAGTCTTGATCGGTTACTCGACCCACGATCGGTGTAGATCAGGGTAGTGTACCCGGATGATGTGTGGAAAGTGTACAACCTCTACAGAGTGTAAATCTATTCAAATAGCCATGTCCGTGGTCATGGACGGGTTGGATAAACTTCTGTAGAGCGGTGATGGTTTTGTTTTCAAAAAGGATTTCGGAAAAGAAATGGCTTTGGAAATGTTTTGACCATGGGATGGTCGTAAAGGAGAAAGGTTTTGACCATGGGATGGTCGGAAGGAGGAGAAAGGATGTTGGTCGTGGGATGACCTGGAGACGGGAACAAATGGGTGACCTAGTCCTGATGTTTTCCAAAACTTTTCAAAAAGGTTTCCAAAATGTTTACAAAGGTTTTCAACAAAGTTATGTAGATGCTATATCTACAAGAGAAACTAATTGAGAAAATATCCTCTCTTGGAACCCTCCTACTACCACAACCATAATGCATATCCTCTTGTTATTACTGTTATCTTAAGGTGGTTTGCGAGTACATTCAAAGTACTCACTAGCATTGTCCCTGGCTATTAACTTGGTCAGATATCAAGAAGAGGTGAAGTGGAAGGCTATGCGAGCTAGGACATTCTCCCAGTCAGCTGCCTGTAGGTTAAGGCATGGCTCGGGCTCTACGCTTAATGAAGTTCCATTGTTGTCTATCAATGTAGCCATAATGGAACCTAAGGTATGACATGTATTCGTTATGTATTGGATGTGTACCTTGATACTTTTCTGTTATGTGCCATGACTAACTGATCATGGGATCATGGTTGTGTGCATAACAGGGATTCTCGGAGGATTAATCCAGGGGCCCCACATATATATTCTCAGCATATGGTCAACTCCTTAATCAATTCATAATAAAGAGTATGCAAATAAGTTTACTTAATGGTCATTGCAAACTATGAAGAGATTCCAACTCAAAAATAGTAAGTAGCATGAAACATAAACATAAGCAACATTGCAATGGTCATAAAAAGGTATGATAGAGTGGTATCTCGTTTGCCTTTGATTTTAGAGCAAACATAAATGCCAAGGCACCTTTGGAGTTCAAGTGAAGACTAGAAGTAAAGATATCAAAGTTACAAGCATCAAAGTCATGACACAATTAATCCAAATTTTGAGACAAGCATATTACACTAAGAATGACAACTATGCTCTCAAGAAAGTGCTTATAGAATACATGGTAACTCAACAAGGAAGTGAAAAGGTTTTGAAAAGTTTGAAAGGCTTCCAAATGATGAAAGTATGGTACTCATTAGCTTTGAGCTCGCATTGCCCCTATCATAAGCATCTTTAAATTGTTAAGGTAAAAGTGAGGTCCAATACGAGTTATATGCTTGACAGACCATAAACTGGAAATCTCATGTCCCTTGAGTACGAGGGCCGCTCATCATGCTACTCAACTTTAGTTACTGGTAAGTTCTTGTCATAGTAAATACATGCGTATCATAGAGAACCGCCAACGAGGTACCCCTTGCCCGATGATACGGAAGAATCCCCATATCAAAATAACAAGGCAAGCAGACAATGAGCATCTCAAAAATCTTCTTATTTACCATGGAAAAATGGTGCTTTTTCTCTCTTTCCTCTTTTATCATCTCTTTTTTTTCTTTTTCTCAATAACTATATCTCCCTTTTTTTATAAGAAGAATGCTTCATAGATTGCTCATTATGGTTACGCTATAGGTTTCCACCTTGATTAGGCATGGATTAGACCAGGCGCCCAGGCGTTTCTCTAACACACATACATACATAACTCCATGGACTTACAAGCTCCCCTTTTATTTCACACCGACAACATCCCCGTGACAGCACGGTTCTGCTAATCCCCAGCCTATAATTTGCAAGCATATAACTTTCATGGACAGTCAAAATAGTTCAGGTTTATTAAGTGCAAGAAATAAAGTGTGCCATCAAGTTCATCAGAGCTTTATTAACTAACTTTCTCATAACAAGCAAACATTTTATTTGGAAGAAAACAAGGCATACTGAATATGCACGGAAAAGCAAATGATGCTAATAGGTAGGTATGGTGGACACTTTGGCAATATTGGTTTTGGGGAGTTTTAAACATGAGTAGAGCTCATATTCAGTGCAAGTGAGGGCCAGTAATAGAAAGGGAGCGACAAACGAGAGAGCAATAACTGTCATAATCATGCTTGCAACAAAACATGACTAATTATGGCATGAAAGTGATTCAAGAACCCTGAGGAAAAATAATTCATCGATGCTTAACTAATTATTGTATCAGTCATATGCATGCATGAGCATGTGCCAAGTCGATTCAAATGAAACATTCAGAGGAGGATACCACAATGTCATACCAAGTTATGAATAGAACAATGCAAGCAAATATTCATATGACATGCTACAAACCATTAGCAAGCTGGAGATAATCATAGAAAATCAAGAACTATTAAGCATCCATAAATAACATACACCTTAAATGAACAGACTAAGCATGCCCACAGTGATGAGTATATGTACTGTCAACACTCGGTTTTTTAATCCCAGATGCCTGTTAGGCCATACCTCGCAATCCCAAGATTACCATTTTTGCGAGACATAACAGAATTGGTACCACAGTACATCATCCATTACAAACCATAATAAGGTCTTACAAATAAAGGATATCATGATCTAGTCTTAATACAAATCAAGCAGCGGAAAATAAACGTAGTAGGGGCTCCATCTTCAGAGTCACATGCAATGCTGACGATGGGAGATGATCCTACTTGTCATAGACCTCCTGTTGTATATCATCCTTGTAGTCCTCCTCATAGTTTGGCCACGGGAATACCCAGGGACAAAGCCATGAGTACTCTTTAAGTACTCGCAAACTATCACTAACAAGTAAGGTAGTTCTAGTAGGAATCTTAAGCTCTACGTTTATTTGCAAAAAGCCAGGTTTATCTCATACTGAGTTTAGAAGTAAAGAAAACTAAGTTAATGTTCTAAATCACTAAAGTGGGAACCTAGTTTTCATATCCACAACCCTGTTGTGGTCAAGTCAAAGTCATAGTTCAATTCATAAGTCATTTTGAAAATATCTGACGATGGAACAGTATGGCCACTCCAACTATCCATGACCGCGGACGTGGCTATTCAAACAGTTTGACACTCTGCAGAGGTGGTACACTTTCACCACAAAATTCGATACATCCATCAGGGATAACCCTGAATCATCATACTTAGTATGTGGATAATCAATCATAACCTTTCATACACACTCTAGTATAGGCACCTCCCCTATGAGCTTGGCCTCCTAGCCATGGCCATCTGCCATCCTGGGCACTCCATAGCTAGACATTCACACTCACGAGGTAGCCTCAGCTCAACCTCTTTCCGCGAGATAACCCATACTAAGGCATATAAACTTCCAGTTAAGCCCTACCCAATTCAGGTATTGTGGTTGTATGGTAAAATTTGAATGGTATGGCATCTGAACCTAACCATCAGTTTTTATAAAGGGCTAAGGCTCATGCCTCAACATTTTCATCATTAAATCCTTTTGTGTCTATGATACGTCCAAAACGTATCTACTTTCCGGAACACTTGCTATTGTTTTTCCTCTAAACTTGTGTGACTTGGGTACAACTAACACAGACTGCCACTGTTTTCAGCAGAATTACCTTGGTGTCTAGTTTTTTTCTAGAAAACCAACTATCAGGAAAATTCCCGGAAAATATGCTAAAAATCCTATTTCACCAGAAAACTCATGGAGCCAGAAGACGAGACAGAGTAGGGCCACGAGGGGCCCACACCACCTGGACACGCGGGTCAGGCCAGGGTGCGCCTGGGGGTGGTGTGGCTGCCTTGGCTGCCCCCTCGGCCTCCGTCTTCGCCTATAAGTTGCCTCTTGACCTAAAAACCAAGGGGTTTTTGACGTTTTCCTAGAAAGAGTTCCGCTGCACCGCCACCACCAGATTCCACGATTCAGAACCAGAAACTCCGTTATGGCACGCTGTCGGGACAGGGAGTTGGAGGAGATCATCGCCATCATCATCACCATCACTTCTCCATCAACCATCCATGTTTCCCCCATCTATGAGTGAGTAATCCCCCGATGTAGGCTATGGGGATGGTAGGGATTGGACGAGATCGTTCATGTAATGGCATTAGATTGTTAGGGCATGGTGCCTAGTATCTATTATTAGTGCTTTTTGACTTTGTTGCAAGTTGTTATGCTTAATGATTGTCACAGGGCCCGAGTGCCATGATTTCAGATCTAAACATGTTATTGATTCATTATGATAGTATTTTTTATGGTCTTGCCCGCAAGTTGTATACACACGTTGTTGTCTGGAACCAAAGGCCCCAAAGTGACAGCAATCCGGATAACCAGAGGGAATGGCTTTGATGTGAGGATCACATGTGTTCACGGAGTGTTAATGCTTTGCTCCGGTGCTCTATTAAAAGGAGAACCTTATTTGCTAGTAGTTCGCTTGAGGCTCCGCTGCAAACGGGCAGGCAGGACAAAAGATGTTGTGCAAGTTCTCATTGGGAGCACATATGACTATATATGGAACACATGCCTATGATTATTTAGTACTGGAATGCTTTATCTTATTTATCTGCAAATACCCTATGCTCTGATTGCTATATGAATTGTCTTGTCCATGCAACGCCCGTCCATCCATCCCTATGCCTACCGCGCTTTAATCCTACTGTTTACTGCAATTGTTACTACTATCTTTATCTTTACTACTACTGTTACTTTACTATTGCTACTACAAAACTATTTCTACTGATAAACTGTTGTGAGCAAGATTGTTTCTAGGTGCAGCTGAATTGAGAACTCAGTTGTTAAGGCTTATAAATATTCTTTGGCTCCCCTAGTGTCGAATCAATAAATTGGGTTTCACTTTCCTCGAAAATACTGCGATACACCCCCTACACTTGTGGGTCATCAAGACTATTTTCTAGCGCCGTTGCCGGGGAGCATAGCTCTATCTATCAAGTTCACTTGGAATCACTATTGTTTGTTGTCATCCATCCATCATGGGTAAGTCACGTGATGGCAAGGTTCCTATTCTACCATCCACTACAAGAAGAGGTATGGTTCTGAACACCTCTGCTGCTCTTGATTCACCATCTGTTATGAGTAAGCTCCTTACACCACCACATACACATGCTACACACACAGCTACTACTGCTGAATCTGAAAGTTCTGATACTTATGATGCTGCTTCTACTGTGCTTGATAAGAGTGGTTCATTAGGTCCTTTCCTAGATGCTATGATTGCTAGAACTATAGCTGGAAATACTGAAACTCCTAATGAAGACACTACTACACCTGTTAGTTCACCTGAGTCTAGAGAGAGCTATGATATTGAAGACGGTTATATAGAGATGACCGATGAATTTATTAAATAATGTCAAAACACCCATGATAGGAGTGCTATTAAGAGTCTCCTTAAGAGGCATACTATAAAACCCAAATTGTGTCCTAATGCTAAGGTTGCTGCATCTCCCATAAACATTAAAGATAAGGATTATGGTTTCTATCTTGATCTATCTTACATAGCTATTGTTGAGAAAGAACCTTTTTGTGGGACTAAGAATGGAAGTGCGGTAGCACATATGACTGAGCTTTCTACTATGAGTGGTTTATTTTCTAATGATATTAAAATGCACACCTACTTTGTTGCTAAAATTTTCCCTTTTTCACTGAAAGGAGAAGCTAAAACTTGGTTTAATAATTTACCTCCTGGATCTATTGATATCCCTGATTGCTTGATTAGTACCTTCCTGCAGAAATATTTTCGTCCTAGTGCTAGACATGCTATTTTGGAGGAACTTTTTGATTTTAAACAGGGAGAAAAAGATATATTGCCTGAATCATGGGCAAGGTTTTGTGCTTTGATCCATGCACAGGCTGGATGTCCATTACCTAAGAATGAGCTTCTTGATATATCTTGTAATGGACTAACTGAAGAATCTACAACATACCTGGATAGTTGTGTTGATTGTGTTTTCAGGAATAGGACTCCCAAGGAAGCTGAGGAATTAATGGCTAAAATAAGCAAGAATTATGAAGACTGGACTCCTCTTGAACTAGCTATACCTGAAATAATTAGACCTGAACCAGCTATACCTGCACCTATACCAACATCTAAGAAGAGGCGAGTTATTGAACTAAATGATGAAGTGATAAAGGAAGTTAAGAAATGTCTTAAGGAGAAGGGAATTAAAGCTACTGATGTCAAGAATTTACCTCCTATAGAAGAATTATGTAAGCCAGTTCCCCACTCATCCACTATTGAGGTACACTCTCTCCAACATTTTGACGAAGGTGATATCCCTTACTCTAAACCTCCTGATCAATGCTTAGAATAATTCAATATTTTAAATGTTGAGCAAGATAATTTTAATAAAAGGGTGCAAAATCATTTAATGGAAAACTCTAGAGCTATTATTGAGTGAAAAGATATTGTGGAAAGAACCTCCAATGATGTTAAAATGCTTGTTAAACATTTTCAAATGGTCCAAACTCAAATAGATCAGCTTATTAAAGTACAAAAACGTGCTAGTTAATGCTGCTAAAGAAAAACATGCTTATGAAATTAGAACTAGAAGTGGTGCTGCCACCCAGGATCCTCTATATCCTGAGGAGCATCCTAAAAGAATTGAGCAGGATTCTCAACAAGCTGAAAATAGTGGTACTACTCCTAAGAAAAGAAAAAAGAAACATAAAACTATTTTAGAACCCTCTGAACCTGCTAAAGATCCTAATAGTATATCTGTCTCTGATGCCGAAACTGAAAGTGGTAATGAAGAAAATGATGTTCCCAATAAAGAAAAAGTTGAAGAAGAACCTGAAAGACACACTAAGAATACTAAATACACTAAAAAATATTTTGTTGCTAAGAAACATGGTAGTGAAAGAGAGCCTTGGGTCCAAAAACCTATGCCTTTCCCTGATAAGAAACACAAGTCAAAGGAAGATGAACACTATAATAAGTTTTTTGAGTGGATGAAACCTTTATTCTTGCAAATTCCTTTGACTGATGCTATTAAATATGAAGGATATTGTCTCGAATAAAAGGAAGATCCCTAATGAAGAAATTTCTACTTTGCTTGCTAATTATTCCTTTAATGGTAAGGTTCCTAAGAAACTTGGAGACCCAGAGATTCCAACTATTCCGTGTTCTATTAAAAATAGTTATGTTAGATTTGCTTTGTGTGATTTGAGAGCAGGAGTTAATGTTATGCCTTTTTCTCTCTAAACAAGAGACTTCAACTGGAAAAACTAATACCAAGTGATATATCCTTGCAAATGGCTGATAAATCTACTAATATTCATGTTGGTATATGTGAGGATGTACCTTTTCAAGTGGCTCATAATTTCTTGATATTAAGTGATTTTTTTGTGCTTGAAATGCCTGAAGATGATAATATGTCTATTATTCTTGGGAGACTTTTTCTTAATACTGCATGAGCTATTATTAATTGTAATCAAGGAAAGGTGACTTTTAATGTTAATGACAAGGAGCATACTGTCTATTTCCCAAAGAAGATTGATAGGACTTATGGTTTGAATTCAATTGAACATGTTGAGGGCATTCAAGTTGGAGAAATATATTGTCCCATACCAAGAGAAAAATATGAAACTATTATGATTGGGACCATTGCTATCAAAGTTGAGGTAACATAATCATTAGTGGAATACAAAGTTTTGTTTCTTATAAAATTGTTTTGGTAACAAGACCTGATCAACCTTGTTAACAAAATGATTTTAATGAACAAAATAATGTTTTCACCATGATTATCTCCACTTACTTCTATTCTATCCATTTTAGTTTTTGCTTTCGCTTAGTTTACTTTTTTGTTCCTAGTTTCTTGCATATTAGAGTGTCTTAGAACTTCTGAAGTTCTAGTTTTGTTCTGTCATTGCATATTTCCAGAAACTTTTCCTGTCAAAAAATCTTTCGTCTATACCTAAAAATTGCTCAAAAACAAAGTGTCTCGAAAAATTCCAGAAAATTCATATTAAATTTTTACGTGAAAAAAGGGGTAGAGAAGTGCTTGGAGAGTACCAGGGGGACACACCGGGCAGGCACACCACCTGGTGGCGCGGCCAGCCCAAGGGCACGCCTGGCCATGGTGTGGGCCACCCCTGGCCCTCCACTCACTTCCCACTTCTTTCTCTCTCCCGAGAAAACACCAGTTATTTGCTCGAAATCACGTTCTTGCTATTCTTGCCCATGATTTTTTGATCTCCTTGCTCAGCCCATCTTTGCTGCTAAATTTGGAGCATTTGTTCTCCGGTATGTGACCCCTCTGCTTGTCCAAGTAGATTTGTGTTTAGTGGTTTATATCTTGAGTATTTTGCTGCTGTAGGTGACAGGTTATGAGATCTTGTAATCTTGTTCAATGCTTAGAGATATTGTTTTGATGCATGTTTAGGCCTCTTACAAGTCCCCATGAGTAGTGCCCTTCATTTTATATTCACTTTGCAATCACTTGTGTAATGGATGTTTAAATTTCAGAATAGAAGATGAATGAACATCAACTCAACCAACATGAACTGAGGGTGCCTGAGGTTATGAAGGTTCACCAAGAGGAGGAAGTTTTTCCTTCCATCTATCCATGCTCCGAATTCATGAGGGCTGCAGGAATTTTCCAGGACTTCCATGCTTTAGTTGCTAATGCAGGATTGGAGCACTTTGTGGAGGATGAACCTTGTCAATTTTTGAAACTAACTATGTCTGTAGTGCAAGACTTTCGATTTAGTTACTCTTTGCCTAACCCCATGGTTCACTACAAAATTTACAATATAGCTGTCGACCTTCCTCTTGATGACATTTGTGCAGCTATTATGGTACCGCAGTGGGCATCATATGGAAGGATTAAAGAGCGACCTGCACCACTCATGGACTTGTACACGGAGATTTTCCAAGGGAGCAACTTCTCAAAGGAGAGTGGGAAAATTCGTAACATTCATATCCCGTCTATTCGCTACTTTGCTTACTTTATTGCCAAGTGTGTTCTTGCTAGGAAAACTGCTAATAAGTTATCCTCGTATGATCTAGCATTCATCTCAGTTGTTCTTAAACGAGATAGGACTTATAATTTGGGTGCCTTGATAGCTTTCCGTCTTGCTTCTAACCGCGAGAAAGGTGGAATTTGTGGAGGGCTCATCGCCTCTTGTTTATTAGCTTTGGATGGTTTAGTGCCTCATCATCTAGACTTATAGTTTCCCATAGAGAGGCTTGACCTTAATTGCATGATACAACATAAATTTGTTTCTTCTTGGGCTAATTTGAGTGATTTGTCTTATGAAATAACCTTTCTCAAAGCTAGTTGGAGAAGGAGTAAGTCCGAGCGAGTTGTTCTTTTGCCTGCACCTGTTTTGTTTAACCTTGATACCAGGGTAGGATGGTCACTTACCGAGGAAGAACTCGAGGCATACCTGGTGGAGCTCTCCCAACATGAGCAGGGTACTGGAAGGGAGGTTACGGATGATTCAGTCCAGCCCTCGAATGAGGGGGAGTCTTCATATCAGCAGCCTACCTATGATTGTGAGGCTTCTTCTTCTTCCCAAGGGCCTAACCATGATCGTTCTTATCATGACCCTATTGCTTGGAACCCTTACCCGCATTGGGATTGATACCCACTTCGGACAAAATCCTAAGCTTGGGGGGAGGTACACTGACATCACACTCATCTCCATATCATGTTTAGTCGTTACTTGGTATATTCTTATTTAGTTCTCTTTTTACTTTTCGTTCTTTCTTTACTTTTGCTTTCTAAAACACATAAAGACCAAAAAATATTTCTGATGTTGCTCTTTGTTTGCTTCTTGTACTTTTTGCTTTTGTTTGCCTTTTCCTTTTGGCTTTGTCTTAATTATTCAAAAAACCCAAAAAGATTTTGCTTCGCTTCTTCTTCCTTTTGGTTCTTGCTTTTAAAAATCAAAAACACCAAAAATATTCGTTGTTCTTCTTTGGTTTTGTGAGTTTGTTGCAGGGTTCAACGGTCCTCAGTGGAATTTGGTTTCATGTTATTATTCAAGCCACACAAGTGAAGGGAAATAATGAGGATTAATGATAACTTGAGGTGTGGTAAGAGGCTGGTAACGAACTCTATTTGTTTTCATTTTTGTACATATACTCATCATTATGCGTATGCTTAGTCTGTTCATGTAGGGTGTATGTTATTTATGGATTCTTAGTAGTTCTTGCTTTCTTATGATTAGCTCCAGCTCGCTAATAGCTTGTAGCATGTCGTATGAATGTTTGCTTGCATTGCTCTATTTATAATTTGGTATGACACTGTGGTATCCTCCTCTGAATGTTTCACTTGAATTGACTTGGCACATGCTCATGCATGCATATGACTAAAACAATAATCAGTTAAGCCTCGATGAATTATTTTGCCTCAGGGGTCTTGAATCACTTTCATGCCATAATTAGTCCTGTTTTGTTGCAAGCATGATTATGACAGTTATTGCTCTCTCGTTTGTCGCTCCCTTACTATTGCTAGCCTTCACTGGCATTGAGTATAAGCTTTACTCGTGTTTCCAACTCCCTAAAACCGATATTGCCAAAAGTGTCCACCATACCTACCTATTAGCATCATCTGCTATTCCGTGCATATTTAGTATCCCTTGTTTTCTTCCGAATAAAATGTTTGCTTGTTATGAGAAAGTTAGTTAGTAAAG
Source organism: Avena eriantha (assembly GCA_910589775.1). Taxonomy (NCBI): domain Eukaryota; kingdom Viridiplantae; phylum Streptophyta; class Magnoliopsida; order Poales; family Poaceae; genus Avena; species Avena eriantha. Next base: position 317,515,081 of record OU342743.1, on the reverse strand, counting down.
CTCTCACAAACTTGATGGCACACTTTACTTTCTTGCACTTAATAATCTTGAACCATTGCGTCCATCTTTGTTGCGTATATGCTTGCGCTTTATAAGTTGAAGTTAGCAGGACCATGCATCATGGGGAACGCTTTCAACATTGCACTGATACTTTGTACCTCGTTGATATCATGATTCTTTTGCTTATGGATCCTGGCGGTGTGAAATAAAAGGGGAACTTGTAAGATCATGGAGTTTGTATATGTGTTAGAGAAACGCCTGGGCCGCTAGCCTAAGCCATGCCTAATCATGATGGAAACTTGCAGCATAACCATAATTAGCATTCTATGAAGCATCCTCAATAAAAACCTATGCAAATAACAAATAAAAAGATTGCTAAGATGCTCATTGTCTGCTTGCCTTGTCATTTTGATTATGGGATACCTCCTGTATCATGTGCAAGGGGTACCCCGTTGGCGGTTCTCCATGATACATATGTACTTACAATGACAAGAGCTTACTTGTGACTGAAGTTGAGTAGCATGAGGTCTGGTACTCGTAAGTAAGGGGCATGAGATTTTAACTTATAACTTGTCAAGCATATCCTCTTAGTTGTGTAACTTTAACCTTAACCATTTAAAGATGCTTATGATAGGGGTAATGAGAGCTCAAAGCTAATGAGTACCATACTTTCAGCATTTGTAAGCCTTTCAAACTATTCAAAACATTTTCATTTCCTTGTTGAGTCTCCACATATTCTGTGAGAACTTTCTTGAGAGCATAGTTGTCATTCTTAGTGTAATGTGCTTGTCTCAAAATTTGATTAATTGTGTTATGACTTTGATGCTTGTATCTTTGATATCTTTACTTCTAGTCTTCACTTGATCTTCAGAGGTGCCTTGGCACTTATGTTTGCTCTACAATCAAAGGCAAGCGAGATACCACTCTATCAAACCTTTTTATGAGCATTGCAATGTTGCTTATGTTTATGTTTGATGCCACTTACTATTTTTGAGTTAGAAGCTCTTCATAGCTTATAATGACTATTAAGTAAACTTAGTTGCATACTCTTTATTATGAATTTCCTGAGTAGTTGATCATATGCTGAGAATATATACATCTTATGAAGCAAATGTGTTCGTGAAAATTTCTTTTATCGCACTCAGTTTTCAACTGAATTTCTTGAGGACAAGCAATAAGCTAAGCTTGGGGGGAGTTGATACGTCCAAAACGTATCTACTTTCCCAAACACTTTTGCTATTTTTTTTCCTCTAAACTTGTGTGATTTGGATACAACTAACATGGACTGACGCTGTTTTCAGCAGAATTACCTTGGTGCCTAGTTTTTGTGCAGAAAATCAACTATCAGGAAAAATCCCGGAAAATATGCCAAAAAACATATTTCACCAGAAGACTCACGGAGCCAGAAGACGAGACGGAGTAGGGCCACGAGGGGCCCACACCACCTGGCCGTGCAGGCCAGGCTTGGCCGCGCCTGTGGTGGTGTGGCCGCCTCGACTGCCCCCTCGGCCTCCCTCTTCACCTATCAGTTGCCTCTTGACCTAAAATCCAAGGGGTTTTGACATTTTTTCATAAAGAGTTCCGCCGCGCCGCCACCGCCAGATTCCACGATTCGGAACCAGAAACTCCGTTCTGGCACCCTGCCGGGACGGGGAATTGGAGGAGATCATCGCCATCATCATCAACATCGCTTCTCCATCGACCATCCATGTTTCCCCCATCTATGAGTGAGTAATCCCCCGTTGTAGGCTATGGGGATGGTAGGGATTGGATGAGATCGTTCAGGTAATGGCATCAGATTGTTAGGGCATGGTGCCTAGTATCGATTATTAGTGTTTTTTGACTTTGTTGCAACTTGTTATGCTTAATGCTCGTCACTAGGGCCCGAGTGACATGATTTTAGATCTGAACATGTTATTGATTCATTATGATAGTATTATTTATGGTCTTACCTGCAAGTTGTATATACACGTTGTTGTCCGGAACCAAAGGCCCCATAGTGACATCAATCGGGATAACCGGAGGGAATGGCTTTGATGTGAGGATCACATGTGTTCACGGAGTGTTAATGCTTTGCTCTGGTGCTCTATTAAAAGGAGCCCCTTAATTGCCAGTAGTTCCCTTGAGGCCCCGCTGCAAACGGGCTGACAGGACAAAAGATGTTCTGCAAGTTCTCATTGCGAGCACGTATGACTATATATGGAACACATGCCTATGATTATTTAGTACTGGGATGCTTTATCTTATTTAACTGCAAATGCCCTATGCTCTGAATGCTATATGAATTGTCTTGTCCATGCAACACCCGTCCATCCATCCCTATGCCTACCGCACTTTAATCCTATTGTTTACTGCAATTGTTACTAATGTCTTTACCTTTACTACTGCTGGTACTTTACTATTGCTACTACAAAACTGTTGCTACTTATAAACTGCTGTGAGCAAGATTATTTCCAGGTGCACCTGAATTGACAACTCAGTTGTTAAGGCTTATAAATATTCTTTGGCTCCCCTTATGTCGAATCAATAAATTGGGTTTCACTTCCCTCAAAAATACTGCGATACACCCCCTATACTTATGGGTCATTAGTCTATAACACATGTCAAAACATTTCAATAGAATGAATCCTCATTCCAAGGTTTTCATAATCATTTTCACCAAGTATTCCCATCTAAAGTGATCAACTTTTATTCTTAGCACTAGCCACTAAAGTTGAGAGTATTTCACTAATCAGGAGTGCTAATCAAGGGTAACTATCCAATTTTAATTTCATGCCCTGGGATGACATCTAAGTATAACTACTTAGGCCTAGTTTTATACTCTTTATGGTATCTATACTATTTTTCCAATACTCACAAAGCACTAACTAGAAGTAAAGAACTTTGGTAAAGTAAAATAATAAAGCTTGCAAGTAAAACTTGGGATTGGTATAATCAAAGTTAGATAACCAAGCATGCCTAATGCATCTTGCATAGGTTATCTTGCAAGGATGATTTGCATAGTTCTAGCTTGCATGGTAAGGAAACTTTCAAGTGTTAGCTTGCATAGTTAACTTGTAGTGCTAGGATTCCATAGGTATAATACTTGCAAGTGTTAGCTTGCCTTGAGTAGTGCAGTGGTTGAAGTTCTCTTCTTCTTCTTCTGCTTAGTAGTTCTCCTCCTCCTCGTATCCTGGTTCAGTACTATCGTCTATAAATGAACACGGGGTACACAATCACCAAACAATACTTAACTATTTCTATTTAGCACACTAAGGCTCACACTTGATGATCTAGCATCATCACATGAAATAAAGACTTAATCTTGTTTGTATTATTTTAGAAAAGTAATTTCTACTCATTGAAAATACTTAAGATTTAATATTCTCCAATTAAAATATGAGATCATGTTGACACATGTCATCACCACATATTCTAATACTTGGGAATGTGATTTAAAATGTTGTTCATATTTTGTGAAGTTAAATATTACTATTTAATACAATTAAAGTGCCTAGAAATGCCTAAATAGCATTCTTTTAGTACTAGTCCAAGATCACTACATGTAAACCTAAATATTTTTACATATTCAGACAGATCTTGTTAATGTGATTTTTGAGAGTTGGAATCAACTCAAAAGAATTTATGGTTGATTTTTGAAAAATGTTTGAAGGTGCAAAAGTCTATGTCTTGTTATTTTTGGTATAGGTGATCTCTAATTCCAAATAACTTGAATCCAACTGGCTTGGATAGATAATTTGAGTACCTTTCTACCAAAATTGGAATCATGCAATTTGGTTCAGTGAATCTCTTTGAATTGATTTTCGAATCTATTGACAGAAACTAGTTTCAACTAAAATGGAAAATAACTATTTGAATCACTGGGCTCTGCGCAGGAAACTAACTGGGCTGGCCCAATCTGCACACCGCGGCGCAGCGGGCTACTGACAGAACGGTCCCACTAGTCAGTGATTCTATCTAACTGAAACAGTATCTTTCAATCTAGGTCGTAGGATTAGAACCTGATCTAACGGCTGAAGTTCATTTCCTACGTCGAATAGCTCCGGTGAGGACTAAACCCTAATGCGGCGGTGGGGGTCGTGTGAGGCTCACCAGGGCTCCAACTAGGTTCGGGGATGGGGGCGAACGCCGTTGTCGACGACGGCGGTTCGAATGGTGGTCACGGTGGCTCTTGGGGCGGCTCCAATCGACGGCTACTCTTATCCTCTGCAGCGACGGACTCCAGCAAAACTCCGGCGGGCTTTTGTTCGCCTTGCTTCAGGAAAGGGTGTGGGAGGTTCTGTGAGGAGTGGAGAGTGAGATGGTGTGGTGAATTGAGGCGGGGGTGGCCTCTATTTATACACCGGCAAGAGGGACAAAGCGGAATGGGCTGGCTTCTCCAGCGATGGAGGTACATCGAGCTATCGGCATGGCTGAGGGTAGGGGTGACACGGTGCTTCCTGGCGGTCATCACGGGCTTAAAGGCGCGGCACGGGGCGGTCGAGAATGGTCGAGCGCGGGCGGTGCTCTGCGCGGAACTGGCGGTGTTCGAGATGGAGCACGGGGGCAACGGGTCGCGCGGCGACGAACGGGAATGTCTAGGAGCTAGCTAGTGTTATGGCTAGGGTGGGCACGCGCAGAGAGGGCGAGGCGCGGCGTGTGCGAGCTGGTCAGCTGTGATGCTCTGGCGTGCTCTCGGCATGGCACAGAGAAAGTGGGCGCGACGATTTTCTGGTGGTCCATGGCTCTCTTGCGGTCGACGGCTGGACAGGGGGTGGCGGTGGATGGTCGCCTGTCTTTTGGTTGTCGTGGGAGAGGGCGATGCGGTCTTTCGCGAGCGGTCCATGGTCGGCCGGCGTGGTGAGCGTCGGGCGGTGCTGCACTGGCACAACGGCAACGGCGGAAGTGGTTTGCTGCCCTTCTAGGTGCTAGGGAGACTAGTGGAGTGAAGAGGGGACAAATGTTTGAATGATCACTTCTCAAAACAGTAGAGTTAGGCAGGGTTTGATCTGTGTCTATAATGTGTTCGACCAAATGGCCGCATGAACTTAAGTTTGAAATTTTTGAATGAAATTTGGTGAGTGATCTAAACTTATGCTTGGTAGTCTCTAGTTGCTTGGGTTTGTCAAGGTGAGTTGATTTGAGTGGTTTTTGCAAAATGGTGATCTTACCATATGAACTTGATTCAATTTTGAACTGTCCTTTAAATAGATTTGAAAATAGTTTATGTCAGTTTGTAAAGTGGGCTTGGGTTCACTTTTACTTGGCCTAGCAAGGGGTGAAAACAAATGGACATGTTTCTGTTAGAAATTCTTTACTTGGAACTCACAAAGTGGCCTAGTGGTTAACTTTGGTCAAAATGACCATTTGATCATTTGATTCATATTTGATTTCTTTTTCTTTGGATTTTGTTTGTAATTGTCCTAGATGATGTAGTATTCATGTTTAAACCATTTCTTCTCATTTGTAGCAATCAAACATGGCAATTTCACTCAATCATACACTAATGCAAAATCACACATGCATTCATATTCAATTTAGTAATAAAAGTTTTTGTTAACCCTAAACATGGGTGATTAGAACTTGATAATCTAGATTAGTATTTTTTTGGGTGTTACAAACCTTCCCTCCTTAAACAAAATCTCGTCCTGAGATTTAAGAAAAACTAGGAACTAAAGAGATTTGGAAACTAAGTCCTAATGTAATCCTCTCGCTCCCAAGTAGCTTCTTCTTCGGTATGGTTGCTTCACTGGATCTTGAGAAACTTCATACTCCGGGTCCTGGTGGTTCTGAAGGATTCTTCCAAAATACAAATGGGTACTTCGTGATATGTCAGATCCTTGTTGATATCTATGGCTCGGTGATCGATGTTCTTGAACACTTCTATCTTCTCCGGAACTTCGAAGCATTTGTGAAGTAACGAGATATGGAACACATCATGTATGGATGACATCTCCTCTGGTAATTCCAGTTGATATGATACTTCTCCGGTGATTCAAAATCTTGAAGGGTCCAATATATCTGGGGGCTAACTTCACTTTCAGTTGAAAACGTTGCATTCCCTTGACTTTGTGAACCTTCTCTTCGGCTTCTCGTAGGATGTCAGGTCCAAAAATCTGACTCTCTCCTACTTGCGACCAATTCAAGGGGGTACGACACTTCCTTCCATACAGAAATTAAAATGGGGCCATTTGCGAATTGGCTTGATAACTATTGTTGTATGAGAATTCTGCGAAAGGCAGACAATCTTCCCATTTTGATCCATATTCTAGCACACAAGCTCTCAACATATCTTCTAAGATTTGGTTGACTCTTTCAGTTTGTCTATCGGTTTGCGGGTGATAAGCTGTGCTGAAATTCAGCTTGGTTCCTAATCCTTCTTGGACTTTCTGCCAAAATCTTGTGGTAAACTGGGTTCCTCAATCCAACACTATGGTCTTGGAGGTTCCATGCAAACTGACGATTCTAGCAATGTACAGCTCTGCTAGCTTTGAACTCTGGTAGGTAGTCTTGATAGGTATAAAATGGGCTACCTTGGACAGTCTATCCACTATGACCCAAATAGAGTCATTTCCCCTACTAGAATTAGGCAAACCGGTGAGGAAATCCATTCCGATAGAATCCCATTTCCATTCTGGAATCTGCAATGGTTGCAAAAGTCCTGCGGGTCTCTGATGTTCCGCTTTGACTCGCTGACAGATATCACACTTAGCTATGTAGCTTCCGATTTCTCTCTTCATCTAGTGCCACCAAAATTGCTCCTTCAAATCCTGATACATCTTCGTTCCTCCAGGGTGGATAGAATAAAGAGTATCATGACCTTCCTAGATGATAACTTGCTTCAACTCGGAATCTGCTGGTACACAGATACGTCCTTTGTATCACAAAACTCCTTCTTCATCCTTGGTGAATCCGGGTACCTTCCCTGTACCGATACAACGCTTGATTCTGTTGATACCTCCATTTCCTTTTTGTGCCTCCTTGATCTAACTGATCAAAGTGGGTTGAAGTTCAATGCTAGCTAAAAAGCCTTTTCTCACTAGCTCCGTTCTAAACTGTTCCAACGCTTCATGCAAATTTGGTTAGGATTCTTTTATCATCGTGTTTAATCTACACGACAATCTGCTAAGAGCATCCGCTACCACATTGGCTTTGTCGGGGTGATAGTGAATGTCAAGGTCATAATCCTTGATTAACTCTATCCATCTCCTTTGCCTCATATTCAGCTCCTTCTGGGTGAAAATATACTTCAGACACTTGTGATCTGAATAAATCTCACAGCGGTTACCCATAAGGTAATGACACCATGTCTTCAATGCTAAAACTATGGCTGCTAGTTCAAGGTCATGGGTAGGGTAGGTTTGCTCATGCTGCTTTAGTTGTCTCGATAGATATGCTATGACTTTGCCATCCTACATCAACACACAGCCGAGATGAATCTTGGATGCATCACAATAAACATCAAAAGGCTTCTTGATATCCGACATAATCAGAATTGGGGCTGAAATCAATCTCTTCTTGAGCTCTTGAAAACTTGCTTCACATTGTTCCGTCCATTCGAAATCCTTATCTTTCTTCAACAATTGGGTCATTGCTCTTGCGATCCTTGAAAATCCTTCAACAAACTTGCGGTAGTATCCCGCTAATCCAAGAAATGCACGGAATTGGGTTTGAGTGGTTGGGGCTTTCCATTCTTTAACATCTTTGACCTTGGCGGGATCGACAGCGACTCCTCCTGCCGACACAATATGTCCTAGGAATCCTACTTCCTTTAACCAGAACTCACACTTGCTAAACTTAGCATACAACTTATGCTCTCTAAGGGTTTCAAGGATGGTTCACATGTGTAGCTGATGGCTCGTGTATTAACAATCTCGTTGGGGAACCCCAAGAGGAAGGTATGATGAGCATAGCAGCAAGTTTCCCTCAGTTATGAAACCAAGGATTAATCGAACCAGTAGGAGCAAGGAAACACCCCAAAGGTGTTGCTAGCTGACCCTTGGCAGGGCGCACTACCGGTGCTAGTAGCAACGTGGAGACCTGCACAACACAACCACAGAACTCTGTCCCCAACTTGCGATCAGGTTGTCAATCTCACCGTGTTTTGCTGAAAACAAAGGATTAAACGTATCGAATTGAAGGAAGTAATAGTTTGCAGAAAGTTAACACAAAACAGTAAACAGTGTGTAGATTGTATGTAAAAGAAAGGACCAGGATCCATAGTTCACTAGAGGTGGCTCTCCTTAAGATAGATAACATGCTGGGTGAACAAATTACAGCGGGGCAATTGAAAAACATCGAGAAAACAATACATGCATATACTAATCATCTTGACTCCTTTGAGACTTGATTGGGCATTACAAAATTATACATAGACCGCCATCCAACTGCATCTATGACTCATAATCCACCTTTAGGTTATCATCCAAACCCCCTCTAGTATTAAGTTGCAAGCAACAGATTATTGCTTTACGAATTGCGTGTAAAGTAAACAATACGATTGTTCTATGAACAAAGGATCGTTGTTTTCTCCCTAGTAGCAACAGCACATCTAGTACCTTAGAGATTTCTGTCACTTCCCCAGATTACCAAAGGCATGAACCCACTATCGAGCATAAATACTAACTCTTGGAGTTGCTAGCATCTACTTGGCCAAGATAGCTACTAACAACAGAAAGCATGCAAGATCACAAATAACAAAGACATGATAGAATCAATAATCAATCTGAAATAGCATCTCGATATCCATTGGATCCCCGCAAACACAACATGTAGAATTACAAATAGATGATCTTGATCATGAATGGAGCTCACAAGATCTAAACATGAAAGCACAAAGGAGGAGAACCAACCATCTAGCTACTACATGGATCCGTAGTCCAAGGATGAACTACTCATGCATCACACCAGAGGCTTGCATGGTGATGAAGAAGGCCTCCAGGGTGAATTCCCCTCTCCGGCATGGTGCTGGGAAGAGCTTCAGATCCCTCCTGATATAGGGATGGAGATGACGACAGCTACAGACTCTTTCGTGGATTTTTGATCGGGTACTTAGGTTTTTCGTCCCGAGGGCATCTTATAGGCGGAAGGAGAGGCCGAGGGGGTGCCTGGGCTGGCCACACCACCCCCTGGCGCGGGCCAAACCTGGCCACGCGGCCAGGTGGTGTGGCCGCCCTATGGACCTTCTCCGTCTCGTATTCTGGCATCTGATGACTTCCGTAAAAATAGGCACTTTGGCTTTTATCCCGTCCAATTCTGAGAATATTCATTTTCTGACTTTCTTGGAACCAAAAACAAGAGAAAACAGGCAGCTGACACTGTGGCTCTTGTTAATAGGTTAGTCCAAGAAATCATATGAAAAGTACTCCAAAGTGTGGGCAAAGCACAAGAAAGTGGATAAAACCAAGCATGGAACATCAAAAATTATAGATACATTTGTAATGTATCAACATCCCCAAGCTTAATTCCTGCTCATCCTCGAGTAGGTAAGTGATAAAAAGAAAGAATAATTTTTTGAGGTGACATGCACCATCAAAGACTTGATCAAAGTATTGGTAAAATATTCAAAGCTGGGATCATAGTGCTTCAATCATAACATGAAAGACAAAGTTCTAGCAATAATTCAAAGAAACTATGATGCAACATGAAAAGTCACAAACAAAAGATTCATGAATAACAATGCTTTGCAAGACGTTTGTTGTTTCACATAAAGAAAACATAGCATAATAGTATTCAGCTTGTCCCTCATAGAGTAGCAAATATAAATGCATAGGACACCTTCAAAGTTCATAAGAGTGACTAGATACAAATAGTTTAAAACAAGCAATATCAAGTTATGCATCAATCAACTAGTCTTGGGACAATGCACATAGAACTAAGAATGGCCACTATGCTCTCAAAGTAGGTGCATAAAGGTAGAAGGTGGAGACTCAATATAATGGTGGAAGAAGGGCCTTTATAAAAGGAAGTAGGGATTCAAGTCTCATAAAGAGCTTCCAAAAATTATGGTACTTATAGCTTTCAACTCTCATTGCCCCTATCATAAGCATCTTGAAGGTGATTAAGGTTAAAGTGACACAACTAAGAGGATATGCTTGACAAGTTATAAACCGAAATCTCATGCCCCTTACTTACGAAGATCGAACCTCATGCTACTCAATTTTAGTCACGAGTAAGCTCTTGTCATTATAAGTACATATGTATCAAAAAGAACTGCCAATAGGGTACCCCTTGCACATGATACAGGAGCTATCCCATAATCAAAATGACAAGGCAAGTAGACAATGAGCATCTCAGCGATCTTTTTATTTGCTATTTGCATAGGTTTTTATTGAGGAAGCTTCATAGAGTGCTCATTATGGTTTGCTACAAGTTTACACCATGATTAGGCATGGCTTAGGCTAGCATCCCAGGCATTTCTCTAACACACATACAAACTCCATGATCTTAAGAGTTCCACTTTTATTTCACACCACCGGGATCCATAAGCAAAATAACATGATATCAACGGGGTACAAAGTACAAGTGCAATGTTGAAAGCGTTCCCCATGTTACATGGTTCTGCTAATTTCAACTTATAAAGCGCAAGCATATACGCAACAAAGAAGGACCCAATGGTTCAAGTTTATTAGATGCAAAAAAGTAAAGTGTGCCATCAAGTTCGTGAGAGCTTTAATCACTAGTGTTCTCATAACAAGTTTAATTTGGAAGATAAACAAAAGCATGAATATACTTGGAATAACATAAGCTAGTAGGTAGGTATGGTGGACTCTTTGGACTAACTTGGTTTAGGGAGTTGGATGCACGAGTGGAACTCATACTTGGTTGTGGAGGCTAGCAAAAGACTGGAAGCGACAAACTAAGAGAGCAGTAATGGCCATAATCATGCAGAGCGACAAAACATCATTGATCAAAGCATAAAGTGATACTACAAGTTGAAAACTAAAGGATCATAAAGTCTATGGTGACTTGAGATAGACATAACATGGTGTGAGCATGCGCCAAGTCAACCCAAATAAAGCATCAAAGGAGAATATCACTATACTATGCTTTAATATGCTAAAACAACGCATGATTCATCCAAGAAACATTAAGCAATATCAATTGTTTATAACAAGTCATGCTACAGCAAAGAATACTAAGCATAAAGCCAAAACAATATCAAGCATGGCATGACAAAACATAGGCCATAGTCAAAAACGAGCTCTTTTTACCACATAAGCATGAACTTTCCTACTCTTTTCCAAACCAAACCAAACTATTTGCAAACCAATGTATGGAAGAGGGGGTACAACCAATTTATTCAGCAAACAAAGCAAACAAAAAACCAAAACGAAAACGAAAAAGAAGACGCTCCAAGAACAACACAACTGTGCATGAAACAATAAAAACGAAGCGTTTGGAAGAAACCTGAGATTTTTATTGATGAAGAGGGAGATGCCTTGGGCATCCCCAAGCTTTGACGCTTGTACTTCTTGGATATTTCTTGGGGTGACACGCGTGGAATCCCCAAGATTGAGCTTTAGTCCATCCTTCATCTCATTACTCATTCCATCCATACACCTGAAATTTTTCCTTCTTACAAAACTTCACACAATCTTTATTAGCAACATTAGTGCACTCAATATAAATAAGTCTTAAGGTTCAGTTCTAACACCAAATAAACTTCCATTAGAACACTAGCTACTGTAGCACTTCCCTCAAAAAGGTCAATTCCCCAAAAGAACTCAAAAAGGAACCAACAAGAAACAAATGCAGAAAATGGCAGAAATCTGTCAAAACAGACCAGCAGGTAAAGAAGAATTTTTTCGAAGACCTTATGTTCCTCAAATAAAAAAGTGTTGAACTAACGAAAGTTATATAACAACCTGGGGCAGAAGCACAAAATTTCACGCCTCAAAAATACGTTCATACATTTTACACGAATTTTTATGGTGAAACAGAGAAATTTGTTTTGGGACAACAACTTTCCCAATCATTACTTCTCTCTCATTAGAGGATACTCTTGGCAAAAAAAGCAAATAAAAAGGATAAGGAGCGGTTATTACACAGGTAATAACTTCCAAGACTCATCTAAAACTTTTGGGTTATCTCCCAATAAGTATTTTTCTTTAACGCCTTTAAGTTAGGCATAAGAAGCAAAAAGAAGAATCAAGTTTTCTCAAATGAAGAAGCATTAAGACCAAATTTTGTTTTCATAGGAGAAGCAAAAGAAATTTTCTCTCTCTTCTTAGTGAAGTGTTGTATACCTTTCTTGGGTGGGAGTTGATATTTAATGGTTCCTTCTTTCATATCAATAATGGCACCAACAGTTCTAAGAAAAGGTCTTCCCAAAGTAATAGGACAAGAAGCATTGCATTCAACATCCAAAACATAGAAATCAACGGGGACATAGGTATTGTTAACCATAATAAGAACATCATTAAGACTCCCCATGAGTTTCTTTTTAGAATTATCATCAAGTGGGACATTCAAATAACAATCTTCGAGTGGAGGCAAATCAAGCATATCATAAATCCTTCTAGGCATAATAGAAACACTACTATCAAGATCACATAAAGCTTTGAAATCAAAGTCATTCACTTTCATATTAATGATGGGTTCCGAACCATCTTCTTGTTTTATAGGAATAGAAGCTTTATGTTTCACCTTTTCTTCTTTAATCTTTATGAGAGCATCAGTAATGTGTTTTGTAAAGGCCATGTTCATAGCACCAGCATTAGGACTTTTAGCAAGCTTTTGTAGGAACTTAAAAACTTCAGAGATATTGCAACCATCAAGATCAAAATAAAATTTATCATCTAAAGTAGTAGAACTATTACTAGCCTCCACACTAGTGGTGGTAATAGTAGAAACACTAATGTTTCTAGCAATTTATCTTCTGTTTCCCACTTAGCATGTAATTCAGCTAATAGTCTAACATTTTCATCAATTCTTACTTGTATAGCATTAGTAGTTGCAAAGGGATTATCATTAGTTTCAGGTTTAGCAGCCATTTTATTCAAAGAAGATTGAGCTTCATCCAAAGATGCTATATTTCTTTCAGCATTAGAGAGTTTTTCCTCAATAGTTTTACTGAAAGCATTTTGTTTACTAATAAAATCTTTAAGCATAACTTCAAGTTCAGAGGGAGCACTCCTATTATTGTTGTAGGAACTTCCATAAGAATTACCATTGTTAGGAGGATATGGCTTATAATTGTTGTTACCAAAATTGTTCCTATAAGCATTATTGCCAAAGTTGTTATTTCTTATGAAGTTCACATCAACTTGCTCTTCTTGAGCAACCAAAGAGGCGAAAGAAACATTATTTGGATCAATATGGGTTTTTCCATTCACAAGCATAGACATAATAATATCAATCTTATCACTCAAGGAGGAGGTTTCCTCAACAGAATTTACCTTCCTACCTTGTGGAGCTCTCTCAGTATACCATTCAGAATAATTAACCATCATATTGTCCAGAAGTTTTGTTGCAGCACCCAAAGTGATGGTCATAAAGGTACCTCCAGTAGTATAATCCAATAGGTTCCTTGAAGAATAGTTCAATCCTGCATAAAAAGTTTGGATGATCATCCAAGCAGTCAGTCCATGAGTGGGACAATTCTTTACCAAAGATTTTATTCTTTCCCAAGCTTGAGCAACATGCTCATTATCAGATTGTTTAAACTTCATTATTTCACTTCTCATAGATATAATCTTAGCAGGAGGATAGTATTTTCCAATGAAAGCATCTTTGCACTTAGTCCAAGAATCAATAATATTCCTTGTTAAGGAATTCAACCATTCTTTAGCTTTTCCTCTCAAAGAGAAATGAAACAATTTAAGCTTAATAATATCACCATCTATATCCCTATGCTTTTGCATCTCACAAAGTTCAACAAAGTTATTTAGTTGGGCAGCAGCATCTTCATTACCAATACCAGAAAATTGTTCTCTCATAACAAGATTGAGTAAAGCAGGTTTTATCTCAAAGAAAGTATCTTCAGGCATAGGTGGAGCAATAGGTGTGCTCATAGAATCATGTTTGTTGGTCCTAGTGAAGTCACACAACTTAGTGTTTTCAAGGGTAGTCATTTTTTTGTGTTTTCAAATAAGAAAGCAAACTAGTAAAAATATTTTTTTGTGTTTTTGATAAAGAAACAAGCAAACAAAGCAAAAAGAAACTAAGCAAAACAAAACTAACAAAGTAAGGAGATTGGCGCTTATGAGGGACTCCCCTGGTGAAGATGTCCTTGACTCCCCGACAACGGCGCCAGAAAGGTGCTTGATGGCTCGTGTATTAACAAGCTCGTTGGGGAACCCTAAGAGGAAGGTATGATGAGCACAGCAACAAGTTTCCCTCAGTTATGAAACCAAGGTTTAATCGAACCAGTAGGAGCAAGGAAACACCCCAAAGGTGTTGCTAGCTGAGCCTTGGTAGGGCGCACTACCAGTGCTAGTAGCAACGTGGAGACCTGCACAACATAACCACATAACTTTGTCCCCAACATGGATGAGGTTGTCAATCTCACCGTGTTCTGCTGAAAACAAAGGATTAAACGTATCGAATGGAAGGAAGTAATAGTTTGCAGAAAGTAAACACAAACAGTAAACAGTTTGTAGATTGTATGTAAAAGAAAGGACCGGGATCCATAGTTCACTAGAGGTGGCTCTCCTTAAGATAGATAACATGCTGGGTGAACAAATTACAGCGGGGCAATTGAAAAACATCGAGAAAACAATACATGCATATACTAATCATCTTGACTCCTTTGAGACTTGATTGGGCATTACAAAATTATACATAGACCGCCATCCAACTGCATCTATGACTCATAATCCACCTTTAGGTTATCATCCAAACCCCCTCTAGTATTAAGTTGCAAGCAACAGATTATTGCTTTACGAATTGCGTGTAAAGTAAACAATACGATTGTTCTATGAACAAAGGATCGTTGTTTTCTCCCTAGTAGCAACAGCACATCTAGTACCTTAGAGATTTCTGTCACTTCCCCAGATTACCAAAGGCATGAACCCACTATCGAGCATAAATACTAACTCTTGGAGTTGCTAGCATCTACTTGGCCAAGATAGCTACTAACAACAGAAAGCATGCAAGATCACAAATAACAAAGACATGATAGAATCAATAATCAATCTGAAATAGCATCTCGATATCCATTGGATCCCCGCAAACACAACATGTAGAATTACAAATAGATGATCTTGATCATGAATGGAGCTCACAAGATCTAAACATGAAAGCACAAAGGAGGAGAACCAACCATCTAGCTACTACATGGATCCGTAGTCCAAGGATGAACTACTCATGCATCACACCAGAGGCTTGCATGGTGATGAAGAAGGCCTCCAGGGTGAATTCCCCTCTCCGGCATGGTGCTGGGAAGAGCTTCAGATCCCTCCTGATATAGGGATGGAGATGACGACAGCTACAGACTCTTTCGTGGATTTTTGATCGGGTACTTAGGTTTTTCGTCCCGAGGGCATCTTATAGGCGGAAGGAGAGGCCGAGGGGGTGCCTGGGCTGGCCACACCACCCCCTGGCGCGGGCCAAGCCTGGCTGCGCGGCCAGGTGGTGTGGTCGCCCTCTGTCCCTTCTCCGTCTCGTATTCTGGCTTCTGATGACTTCTAGAAAAATAGGCACTTTGGCTTTTGTCCCGTCCAATTCCGAAAATATTCATTTTCTGACTTTCCTGGAACCAAAAACAGCAGAAAACAGGTAGTTGACACTATGGATCTTGTTAATAGGTTAGTCTAAGAAATCATATGAAAAGTACTCCAAAGTGTGGGAAAAACACAAGAAAGTAGATAAAACCAAGCATGGAACATCAAAAACTATAGATACATTTGCAATGTATCAGTAGCTCATGGTCTTCTTCTGACTTGGAATAGATCAGAATATCATCGATAAAAACTACGACAAACTTATCCAGGAAGTTCATAAAAAATATTATTCATGAGATTCATGAAAGAAGTGGGGGCATTGGTTAATCCGAAAGACATGTCAGGATACTCATACAATCCATATCCGGTGGTAAAGGCTGTCTTTGGGATATCCGTGGAACGAATCTTGAGTTGATGATAACCAGTTCTAAGATCAATCTTAGAAAACACTCTGGCACCAGTCAACTGGTCAAACAGATCCTTTATCTTCTGAAGTGGGTACTTGTTCTTGATGGTGACATCATTTAGCTTCCGGTAATCCGTATACAAACGGTTACCTCCATCTTTCTTATCCACAAAGAAAACAAGCGATCTCCATGGCGATGCGCTTGGTTGAATCAGACCATTCTCCAACATAGCATCAAGTTGTTTCGTCAGCTCCACTAATTCAGATGGGTTCATACTATAAGGTCTCTAAGCTATGGATCCAGTTCCAGGAATTAGTTCAATGATGAACTCGATATCCCGATCTGGGGGCATACCGGGCAATTCATCTGGGAACACGTCGGGGCAGGGTTGGTTGGGCTAGACTCTTGTTGCATTTGAATTGATGGGGCAAAGCCTCAGATACATTCTCTTCTGATACTCCAGAGCTACTGGTCATGGTTATGGCTTTCTTGGCACAGTCGATCAATCCTTTATGTTTCAACATCCAATCCATTCCTAGTACTACTTCCAAACCTTTGTTTCCAAGTACTATTAGATTAGCATAAAAATCTATTCCATGGATTCTAATAGGTACATCCTTGCAAATTTTTCAAGCTTTGGTGGTTGAACCAGGTATTTGAACTATCATAACATGCTTCAATTTTGTTGGTTGAATCTTACTAGTGCATGCAAATTCTTCTATCACAAATGAGTGCGATGCTCCAGAATCAAACAACACTCTTGCAAGTACTGAGTTAACAGAAAACATACCCAGCATGACATCGGGAGCTTCCTGAGCTTCTTAAGTATTCATGTGGAACAGATGGCCGTTGCGGTTGAGCGAGTTCCCTGGGGCAAATATCATTCCAGGTTGAACACGGCATTGCTGTTGAGCGGCTGCATTCACATCGGTGGCTGCTGCAAGCTTCTTGG
Source organism: Avena eriantha (assembly GCA_910589775.1). Classification (NCBI taxonomy): domain Eukaryota; kingdom Viridiplantae; phylum Streptophyta; class Magnoliopsida; order Poales; family Poaceae; genus Avena; species Avena eriantha. Next base: position 317,498,078 of record OU342743.1, on the reverse strand, counting down.
GGCACTCATTGGAGTAGTGACCCTTGACTCCACATTCAAAGCAAGTAATCTAGGACTTGTCTTTTCCTACAACTGGCATAGCCTTGCTTCCAGTCCTTGGGGCAATATTGTTGTTGTTGTTGGTGCTGTTGTTGTTGTTGGACTTGGGCGGTGCACAGTTGAAGTTATTGGAGTTGCCGGGGTTGTTGTTATGGTTTCCTCCAGACTTCAGGTTTCCTCCGCTATGATTGGGATAGTTTGGACGGGACATAGGGGGTCCATTGTTTCTTGGGGCATATCCTGCAGACGGGGTTGGGGTGATACTTCTGGTTATGGTGGGATCCAGGATGGTGCATCATGCGACGCTTACGGTTGTCATTGGCTTGGTTGATCTTCCCTTCCATCTAAATGGCAGAATCTACTAGCTCTTCTAGATCTGCAAAACGGATGTTAACTAACAGAGTCTGCATCTCATCATGTAATCCATTCAGGAACCTTTCCTTCTTCTTTTCTTCAGTGTTAATCTCATCAGGGCCATATCTAGCTAGTGACAAAAAATTGTCACGGTACTCAACTACCGTCATCCTTCCTTGCTTCAGTTCCCTGAACTCATCCCTCATCCTGGTGAGCAAACCTTGGGGCACATGGGTCCGACTGAACTTGATCTTGAATGCTTCCCAAGTCATCATCTGCCCTTCGTTCATGGTACGGGTGCTATTCCACCAGGCTCTTGCATCTCTTGCTAGATAATGGGTGGCAAACAGTATTTTTTCATTGGCTTCAACTCCTGCGACCTCCAAGTTGTTCTCCATGGTTTGCAGCCAGTCATCAGCATCTAAGGGATCCTCAGACTTACTAAAGATAGGTGGGTTGGTATTCTGAAAGTTCTTGAGCTTGGATCCATGGTGATCCTGGTTTCTGTGACCTTGATTATTGTGGGCCATCTGAGCTATCTGTTGAAGAGTGGCTAGGTTGGCTTGGCGTTCGGCTATACCAGCTTCACGGTCAGAAACTAGCATTTGCAGAATCTGCAGCTTCGAGTCCTGAGATGAACTGCTTCCCCCGGGATTTCCACGAGTCATCTGAAGATTGAGATAGATAATGAGATAAGCGGGAAATCTCTAGGGTTCATGGTTTTGTTTCAAAAGCTTTAAACTTTGAGTTTGACTCAGGTTTTTCAAACTAACAACTTCCTCTCATTCATTCATTCACTCAAAGCCCACAATACAAACACACACCACAACACAATTAGAAAACATATGGTTTTAAGAACCATTCTATGAAACTACGATACAGTAGGACCGGTACAACTCATTCCTACAGTAGTGATCAAGTGCAGCTAATTATCATCAATGAAGTCAGAATCATCATCATCAGTGTGGAACTCCATGGCATCATCCTCTAGCTATTCGTTGTCATCACTGAGGTAAGAGTAAAGATATCCTTGGATATCTTCACCTTCCTCCTCCTTCGCTTCAAGCTAGATTTCCTGTTCACGGATGGTCTTCTCAAGAGCGGCCAGCTTCTTGCAAAGATGATCGATGGTGCGATCCTTCTTGTCGTGCTGACGACAAAGTGATTGGTGCTCCTTGGTGAAAATGGCGAGGGTCTGGTCCTTCTTGACTGCAATGGCATGGTTGTGGTTGGCGTAGGCATAGGTGTTGTCCAACTCCTTCTGCCTATCATACAACGTGAAGTCAAGATTGTCCACCTAGTGCTTCAGCTCCGAGTGTCCTGGCATCTCCAAGGGCATTCACATAGAACCACGCCTTGCATGGTGAGCAAAGCGATTTCCCTGGATCTGGTTGATGTTTTGCCCACACAGATGGGCAAGAGCTTCATGCATAGCCCTGGCTAATCCATCTAGCCAGTTGTTCTCACGCAAGGTGAATTGGATCTTCTCCGAGGTGGGTGCTTCCATCTTGTCTCCGAGATCTGAAACTATAAGCCATTGTAGATCTCCTCCTACGTGATCGTTGAGTTGTGCCCCGAAGAATTCCGGGTGCGGGCGATCAAGATACTCCGACAGTGCATCTAGATCCCTCTCAAAGATCAGGTGGCCTCCGTTGCCCAGCTGGTAGAACTTGCAATACTGGACTTCCATCTATAAGAATTTAGTGTGAGTAAGTTAGTGAGGTGATCAAGTGTGTCAAATTTTATGTAGGAATGCAAGAATTTTTGAGGAAGATGACTTTTTTTTGAAAGAATCAAGGATAAGAGTGGGAATATCTTTTCATAAATATTCACTTCTTTTGTTTTTAAACTAAGTTTTTGTTCAGACGTCCATTCTAACTAGGGTCTCCTATGGTCAGGATGGCTCTGATACCAACTTTTCAACACCTGGGTTTTTAATCCCAGATGCCTGTTATGACATACATCGCAATCCTAGGATTACCATTTTTGTGAGACATAATAGAATTGGTACCATAGTACATCATCCATTACAAACCATAATAAGGTCTTACAAATAAAGGATCTCATGATCCAGTCTTAATACAAATCAAGCAGCGGAAAATAAAAGTAGTAGGGTCTTGATGAGGGTTTAACTCATCAATGCCCATTGCTATGGACTTGGGTTTTGGAGAAGGAGGGAGCGCTGGAGACATCTATCGGCTAGCAAACAAGCACACAAGGGACTCGAAGATTTACCCAGGTTCAGGCCTCACAGAGGTCCCTACTCCTGCTCGTCTTTTCATGGAATTATCACAGGAATCGAAGATTACAATGGTGCGTAGATGCAATCTAGCGGGGATTGTGGAAACTAGGGTTGTGTGTCCTCCTCGCTGCCCCATCCTAGCCTTTATATAGATAGGCTAGGTCTCGGGTAGCAGGTCGAGTCGGTTACAGGTTAGGGTTTTTCCCTTTGAACTATCTATCTTTAGCTTCTTCTTGTTCTTCAAGCAATTGAGAGTCCGTAGGCTACTCGAGTTCTCTCCCTGGGCCTTGGCGACACCGTGGGCTTCTGCCGTATCTAGGACGTATATACCAAACTCGAGTACCTGTAGGGTATACCCATGTCAGTAGCCCCCGAGTGTCCAGTGGAATCGCAGATTTGACTGGAGACCTTATGAAGCCTTTCGAGTGCATGAATGAGTATGTTTTTCGATTGCTTTGCTCGTGTCATAGGGATTATTGATATGCATGCCTGATTTAACCGATGTATCAGTATCAATTAACTACCTTAGGGTAAAACAACGCAATCTACTCGAACTCGAGTCCCCAGACTTGAATCCGGAAAAGTGCTGGTGTAATTCGACTCAAGCCGCGGGGGCCTTACAGGAGTCCAACTCCAGTATATGGGTGTGAGCACTCGACGCGTCCGTCAAGGCATATTCATCGTACCTGTAGGCACGGATATATTTCTGGTAGTACGCAGCAAACACGTTGCCAGGCCTTATTCAGGTCTTATCTTCACGCTGTAAGCGCGGCATCTGAATTTTTTGTCATCGCGGAGATGATTCGGGTGACCCAGGAGATGCAGTCTCCTTGTAGGGAAACATATGAGGCTGTGTCGCCATAAGCTTTGAGTGTGGATGTTATCAACACACAGTACATTGTACAAATAACCATAGGGTGCGCGACTAGCGCTCCCTATAGGAGTAGCCCTCGAGTGCCTGTTTGAGTCGAAGACTCAAGCAGGGACTAAAGAACTTTCGCGACTGATGTCGTCTTTTGTTGCTTGTTTCAATCGAATTTGTTTCCAGCGCTCCCTATAGGAGTAACCCATGTCCATAATCGAATTTCGGATTCGAGTGGTTGGATTTTCTTTGATTAAGCCTGTTCCTGTAAAAAAAGAAAAGAAAAATCGTAGGGTGCGCGACCAGCGCTCCCTATGGGAGTAGCCCTCGAGTGCTTGGTGGAGTCGAAGACTCGAGCAAGGACTAAAGTAGTCGAAGTCTTCTGCTGCGTAGTTTTGGATGACGTCAGTGGTGACGATATGATGACCTCAGTTGCCCGTGTGAGCAAGTTTGACGGGACGTGACGAGCGGTGGGTCCCATTTCCTAATGCTGATTTGACCGGGCATGCGTAATCTCTGTTTTAACTGTGCCTCCTCGATTTCCGTGCATAGTGGGGGACGGTTCACGCTTCAGGTCCTCCACGTGTCGAGCGCGATGAACGCCACGCGTCTGGTAGGGTTTTTCCTGGCCGTTAGATTGCATCTTCCAGGGGTTAAGTAGCGACGCGGCAATGATAATTTTCACATCTGCTTCCTTTCTTTGCCTTTGCCTCCGTCATCATTGTTGCTGCTCCTCTGCTCCTTTGTTTTCCTCTCTTTCGTGGCGCTGGACCAGCTCTGCGTATTTCCCAGTTACTTTCTCCGGTCACACCACCACCGCGGAATGGGGAAGAAGAAGGGAGGTGCCACGGCCGATTCCGCCACCGCAACGGTTGCGGCAAAGAAGAAGGGTGGCTCCGCCGCTGTGGGCACCAGCACCGCCCCCGCCGGGAAAAAGAAGGGTACGGGCATTCGCGTCACCAATGGCGCGTGGCGCGCATCCGTGATAAAGTCTTCAGAGCTTCGTCTTCTACGCTAGGACGGATTTTTGTCTTCCCAGTCGCGGACGTGCGCGTGCCTGGCAGCGAGGTAATCCCGTCTCCTCCTACCGGCTTGCGGGTGATGTTCCTAGCATTCATCATCCGCGGTCTCTCGTTACCCCTGCATCCTTTCTTCAGGGGCCTTCTCTGTTTTTACGGGCTCCAGCTCCATTAGCTGTCCCCAAACTCCATTCTCCATGTAGCTTGCTACATTACTCTTTGCGAGTGTTGGCTTGGAATAGAGCCGCACTTCGGTCTCTTCAAGCGCTCTTCAAGCTGAAGCGCCAATCGGCGTCTGGCTCCATAGTCTACGATGTAGGCGGTTGCGGTATCCACGTCGACTCCTCCGCCACATACTTTGATATCAAACTCACAGCGTCCGCCCAAGGGTGGAGGGATAAGTGGTTTTACATCCGCGACCTGAAGGCCGACGGAGACCACTTCGGACTCGCGCCCTTCGATCCCGTGACGCCGTGCAAGAGGAGGCGCTCCTAGAAGAACGTAGTGATGCCCGACGAGTCCGCGGAGACAGATGTGCTATACGAGCGCGTATGCGACCTCGAGAGTCGCATGGGCAAAGAGGAGGGAGGCTGCGCCCTCATTCGTACATGGCTGCGCCGCCGCGTCCAGCCCCTACAGGCCAGAGTCCACCCTATGTTGCAGTGGGCTGGCGCGGACGATGTCACTCGCGTATCTGCCAATGGCATTTCTGCGAGTGACGTAGATAAAGGGTTCGACTGGTCACTAAGTACACCGCCAAGGATGTGCTTCCTAATGATCCAGATGTTCCTCCGTTCGATGCTGCTAACCCTCCTCCTAAGGTACAGTTGTGCTACGTAGGAGCTTTGTTTGTCGACTGTTGTTTTGCTGTTTCTTGACTTTGTGGTAAATTGTTTTCTGTATGCAGGATTGGGCAGTATCGCCTTGTATGCCCTCTCCCTGAGGGGGTTATCCCTCGTGAAGCCTTGGAAGAGTACGAGTCGGAATCGACCGTCCCATCTGATGTGGAGGAGGAAGCCCCCGAGTCGACTGGTCCGGACACTCGCAAGCATTCGCGCAGCGAGGGTTCGGATGCATCTTCTCCTTCAACTTCGGGAGGTCCAGCTATGGGTGCTGAGTCGCCGATACCTGCCGTTCCTGTGAGTGCTGTGGCGCCATCTTCCCGCAAGAAGATGCGACTACCAAAGGAGTCGTCGTCGGAGTTGGGGATCAAACCTTCGATCTTGACAAGTTTGATTGGTAAGTATACGAATCTTCTTTTTTGGTTCTTCTTTGGATTTGCGTTCCCTTGATGTTGGTTTTGGCCCTGCAGTTAGTCAGCGACGTCGTCTTCTGGCGATGTCGAATTTTTGAAGGAATCTGGAGTCGCAACCTCCAAGGCCAAGAAAGTGGCGGAGCACACTCCTTCTCCTCTATTGGTGGCCCACTCCGGTCATAATTCATCTAGTTCTCCGCACAATGTGGAGCACCAGATGGTTATCCGGACGACTGCGCGTCAATCGACTTCGGAGTAATTGGAGGATCATGTATGTGGAGCATTTGTTTCCTTTATTTTTTGTAGTCGAATGTATCATCTGCTTATCCTTTGCTGTTTTCTCCTGTCGCAGCTTATTGTGAAGGAAGCTACTCGCTTAGCGGAGCAAGTTCCTGCGATGGGTCGCCAGCATGCAATGCTGGATAATCGCTATCATGTAGTTGAAAGTAAGTGTCTTGCTTTCTTCTTTGTCCTCCTTGTGATATATCCGGCTAATAGCCTATCTTTGTTTGTTTCATAGCTGAGCATAACGCACTCCTTCGCGATGCCGCTTCCCTTGAGAAGGCGCTTGCCGAGGCGGTAAAGAGCCACGATGAGGCAATCGCAACATGTGACGAGTCGCGGAAACGCGAAGAGGATCTGTGCGCCTCCATCGTGTCTAGAGAGAAGTTGTTCGAGGAACAACTTTTCTCGGTTGCCAAGGCTCTCTCAGGTATTCCCTTGTCTAGATTTTCATTGTTTTTCTTCTTTCGAGTTTGTCGTTTGTGTTGACTTTCGTGCCCATGCTTGGGTTTTATGTAGATGCCAGCGGTTTGAGCTTCGACCCTCAGGCAGTCCGCCATGACGATGCCTTGGCGGGTGCCATTTCGATAGTCGAGGATCGAAGCGTTGCCGTTCAGGGGACGCTCTCCAAGGCCAAGGGCGTGCTCAGTCGCCTCCGGGAAGAGCTGGCGCCCAAGGCTGCGTTGATCGAGAATATAGACGAGCTGGTAGAGTCTCTTGCCGGGGGTGTCCCTGCAAGCTTCAAGAACTCGCTCTGTGTGGTTGGCGCTTCGATGTCACTGGCAATGGTTCAAGCCCATGGAGTCGAAGTTGATCCTGCGGCGGTCTCCAAGGCGATGCCTGTCAGTGCTGATGGCCAGCAGGTGGCCTTTGCTCCCTTCGCGACTACTTGTGGCAAGTACGGCCCGCAGCTGATCAACAAAGTTGCGAAGTATTCTAAGGAGCTTCAACGAGCCAAGAAAGCGGCGAAGGCTGCGACGTCAGGGGCCGGCGGGAAGTCTGTGGCATCTGACACGGCCACAGACTCGATGAGGCCCCCAAAACCGAAGTCGAAGTCGAAAAAGCCAATCGCTCCTCAGTAGTCGCATCTTGTAATAGTTAAATAGTTTATGTCCTTTTTGTCGAGAACATGCCTGTTGGCGAGTGTATCTGCTGATACTTTTGTTAATCTTGAATGCACTCAAGTCTTTTGTCTATGCCTCACCTTAGCCTTCTTATTGTCCCTTGCTTGACTTGTGATAGGGCACATCGAGTGATCCGTTGAGGGAACCTCAGGATTCGCCACCTCTTGATGACACCTCGGCGTCGTCACGCTCAAGGGTGGATGAGATGTCTCTGCTCTCGCGACTCCGTGACCGCGTGAAGTAGTTGGAGCGTGAATTGCTCGTACTCTGCGGTAATGCGGATGTATGGAAGTCGAAGGCGGAGAAGGGCGCCGCCCGAGAACAATATCTGTTAGGGGAAGTGACGCAGCTCGGTGACCAATTCAAATGTTAGTTTTCTTCCTCCTTATGTTTTCCTTATTGTCACTCGCAGTAGTTCCTGGTCTTCATGCTTTTTCCTTTGCTTGGTACGTTGTCAGTGCGTGCCATCCGCAGGATGAGAAAGATAGGATTGCCATTCGCATGAATGATCTAACCCAGGAGCAGCTTCAGGCCAGTGGATACTTCTGGATGGATCATGATCGCGCAATCGCACTGACAACCCTGCAGGATCGTGCATCGCGGGTGCTTCACTTCCTGAAGAAGTCGCAACCGTGCCTGAAGAATATTTATCGGACGATGTTCCCGCTGGACGTCGTCCCGTCAAGCCTGCTGGGCCTTCTTTCCAAATTCTAGGACTTGAGTGCAGTCCGCGAGTGTGTACGACAACAGTTGGTGGCGGGTGCCAAGGCTGCTTTGTCGCTGGTGCGACTGCACAAGCTTGACGTGGCCGTCGCAGCAATTATGGCCGGACCCCCAGCGGGTTCGACTTGGAACATGGTTCCGCACTACCAGGCGGTGGATCGCCCAGCGGAGGAAATCGTCGACTTCTTCGAGGAGCAGACTAACATCCCTTTGCTGCAACAGTAGTTTGGTTTGTACCATGCACATAGTTGTACCAGTGTTGTAAAGTTCATATATATGTTGTGTATAATTGATTAACATTGATGTATAAAAGAGCTTGTTAGCATGTATGCTTTGTGAGTGCTTTGCACTATGCGATTCCTTTTTGTTAGCATGACTTGCGATTATCTCAGCCCCTTGCCAGCCTATCAGGTGCGTTGCAACTAGGTTGGTATTTGTCAAGGGTTTCAATTGATGCGCCAACTACTCAGGATATCGCGATGAGTTCGTAGAATAGATGTATATAGGGTGGCGCAGCTCCCGAGTGGATACTTTGCAAAAAATAAAAGAAAACACAGAGTTTCGGGGCACTTAGCTTTATTTATTCGCGGGGATAGTACGAGGTACAATGTGTGGCTAAGTAGCCTTGGCTGAGTAGCCTTATTTGCAATGTAAAAACAGAAATGACTAATGGTAGAAGCTCCGCAGCTGCACAACGTTCCAAGGGTTGGAGTATGCGACTCCTGTCTCTAAATCTTTAAGGCGATAGGCGCCACCTGGGATTACTTCTGTAATCACGTATGGTTCCTCCCAGGGGGACTCGAGCTTGAGATGCCCTTGCTGCTTCAGTCGAAGGACCAAGTCGCCTTCGACGAAGGACCTGGGGCGTAGTCTCCTGATGTGGTAGTTGCGCAGGTTCTGCTAGTAGATCGTTGATCTTTCTGCGACGATTTCCCTTGCCTCGTCAAGGAGGTCGACGAAGTCTTCGAGTGCAAGACGCTTGCTCGCTGTAAGCGACCACACGTGGTGCTTTGTATCGTACTTCGGCGGGTAGCACCGCTTCAGCCTCGTGCACCATGAAGAATGGGGTGTATCCCGTAGCACTGTTTGGAGTTGTGCGTAGGCTCCAGAGTACCGATTGCAGCTCATCTGGCCAGCAGCCTGCGGCCTGTTCGAGTGGCCTAAGGAGTTGCTTCTTGATACCGCCGCAGACGAGCCCGTTAGCTTTTCTGACCTGACCATTGGTCTGTGGATGTGCTACAGAGGCGTAGCTAACGTTGATTCCCAGATTCTCGCAGAATTCTTGGAACTCCTTACATGTGAAGTTCGTACCGTGGTCTGTGATGATGCTGTGTGGCACTCTGAAGCGGTAGACGATGGACTCGAAGAACTTGACAGCGCTGGCTCCTGTTGGTTTGTCACTGGCATGGCCTCAATCCACTTGGTGAATTTGTCGACTACGACCAAGAGGTAGACGTAGCCTCCTCTTGAGGACCTTTGGAGTTTGCCAACCATGTCGAGTCCCTATTGCGAAGGGCCAGGCCAATGGAATTGGCCAGAGCTCTGCGCCAGGTGCATGCGGCTTGTCCGCGAATCGCTGGCAAGCGTTGCATTTTTGGACGATGTCCTTGGCATTCCGCATGGCCGTAGGCCAGTAGAATCCAGCTCGTGGAGCTTTGACAACGAGGGCGTGACTGCCAGCGTGGTGCCCGCAAGTCCCCTCATGGATGTCAAGGAGAACAACTCTTCCATCGGTCGTGGAGACGCATCATTAGAGTACTGCTATGATGCTGCGCTTGTATAGTTCGCCGTTGATAACAGTGAATGTCTTGGAGCGTCGTGCGATGTGCCGGGCGTCAGTCGAATCCTCCGGTAGCTTCTTGTTGAGTAGGTACATAATGTACGGTTGGGTCCAGGATGTCTCGATCATCATGACGCTCATTGGTCCTTCGAGTCCTGTGTCCGGCTCCAGGTCGTCGAGTGCCATTGGCTCATTGGGCGGCGCAGCCCCCGAGTCTGTTGTTGCGCTTGTTTTCTTCTCTACGGCCTTTGGCTTGATGGAGCATTCACAGATGCGCTCGAGAAATACCCCAGGTGGTATGGGGGCGCAGGTAGAGCCTATGTTGGCGAGTGTGTCCGCTTCTTCATTGCTTTCACGACCTATATGCCGCAGCTCGCAACCGTCGAAGTCCCCTTCGAGTATGTCGTAGAGGTCGCGGTAGGCGATCATGTTGTCATTCAGTGCGTCGCACTCGTGCATTGTCTGGTTGACGACCATCTTGGAGTCGCTATATATTATGAGTCTCGTGGCGCCGTAGGCTTTTTCCATCCTCATCCCATGCAGTAGGGCGTCGTATTCAGCTTCATTGTTGGAGGCAGTGAACTGCATTCGCAGGATGTATTTTAGATCGTTCCCCTAGGGCGATGTCAGTATGACACCTGCGCCGGCCCCATCCTTTCGCTTTGATTCGTCGAAGTGCATTGTCCAGAGGTAGGACATATCTGGTTTTTCAGGGAGCTGGTTCTCCATCCAGTGCATGAGGAAGTCAGGGAGAACTTGAGACTTGATTGCGTCGCGCTTTTCGTATGTGATGTCTCGTGGAGACAGTTCGATTCCCCAAAGGGCGACTCACCTAGTGGCGTCGGGGTTATTTAGGATATGTCCCTGCCGGGCGTCGTTGACTACCACGATTGGGTGTTCCTGGAAGTAGTGGCGCAGTCGTCGGGCGGTCATGAAGACCCCATACGCTAGCTTATGGTAGTGTGGGTACCGCTGTTTTGTTGGCGTAAGTACCTCGCTGAGGTAGTAGACTGGGCGTTGTACTCCATGGACCTTGTTTTCCTCGGCTCGTTCTACTACAAGCATTGTGCTTACCACCTGATTGTTGGCGGAGATGTACAACAACAATGGTTCCCTTTCGCATGGGGTCACCAGTACTTGCCAGGTGGACAGTAGGCGCTTGAGGTCTTCGAATGCTTCCTGTGCCTCGTTGGTCCACTCGAACTTGTCAGCTTTGCGGAGGAGTTGGTAGAACCACAACGCCTTTTCGCCCATTCGACTTATGAAGCGACTGAGCGCCGTGATTCGCCCAGCCAACTGCTGGACACCCCTTACGTTCTTCGGCTTCTCCATGGCCAGTATGGCTTTTATTTTCTTCGGGTTCGCCTCAATCCCTCTCGCGGAGATAAGGTATCCGAGTAATTGCCCAGATGGTACGCCGAAGGTGCATTTGTCCGGATTGAGCTTGATCTGGTAGCGGTCGAGGTTGGCGAAGGTTTCGCGCAAATCGTCGATTAGTGAAGCTTCCTCTTTGGTCTTGATTACTATGTCGTCAACATAGACTTGGATGTTGCAACCAAGTTGGTTCTTGAGGCAAGCCTGCATGCACCGCTGGTAGGTGTCTCTTGTTTTCTTCAGCCCGAAGGGCATTGTGTTGTAGCAGAACACACCAAAAAGGTGTTGTAAACACTGTTGTTTCTTGATCTTCCTCCTTCATTCGAATCTGGTTGTAGCCTAATTAGGCGTTGAAGAAGCAGAGGCGCTCACATCCCGTGGTGGAGTCGATGATCTGGTCGATTCGCGGTAGCGGGAAGTGATCCTTTGGGCAGTGCTTATTCAGAGAGGTGAAGTCCACCCACATCCGTAGGATATCCGTGTCTTTCTTTGGTACTAGCACCGTGTTGGCGAGCCAAGTGCTTTCCTTGATCTCGCGTATAAATTTGGCGTCGAGGAGTCTGTTGATCTCCATTCCAACTGCCTTTGCTCTTGGTTCGGACAGTCTCCAAATTGTTTGTTTGACTGCCCTTGCGTCTGGGTTGACATTGAGTGCGTGCTCAGCGAATTACCTGGGAAATACTGGCATGTCCGCAGGACACCAGGCAAAGATTTCCTAGTGCTCACAGAGGAATTCGACAAGTGCGAGTTCCTATGCGGGACTCAAGTCGTTGCGATGAGGGCCGTCTTGGCGGGATCCGATGGGTGGACCTAAACTTTCTTTGTGTGCACCCATGAGTCGAAAGATAGGTCCGGTGAGCTTGGCCGGCTTAGGGGAGGCAGACTATTGTCTGTTGACTCCTTTAATCTCGCAAGTTCTTCCTGCATGCCGAAGGACTAGGAAATTCTGTTGAATTCCCTGTCGGAACTATCGGACCTCTCGAAGCTCCCGTTGACTGTGATGATGCCATTGGGGCCTGGCATTTTCATCTATAGATAGGTGTAGTGTGGCACTGCCATGAACCTAGCGAACCCGACACGTCCGAGGATGCAGTGGTACTGTGAGGGCCAGTCGACGACCTCGAAGTCGATGCGCTCGCGCCGAAACTTTTTCGGTGTGCTGAAGATAACATCGAGGTTGATTTTGCCAAGGGGATACACGCCCTTGCCTGGGACGATGCCGTGGAATGTTGTGTCTGAGGCCTCTAAGCAAGTTAGAGGGATCCTCATTGCTCACAAGGTACTCGCGAATATAAGGTTCATGCCGCTTCTGCCGTCCATGAAGACGTGGCTCATGTCGAAGCCTCCAATTTGTGCCTCGAGTACGAGGGGACAGTGGCCTAGACGAGGTACTTGGGGCAGATGGTCGCGCTTGTCGAAGGTGATGCAGGACTCGCTTCCACTGATGTACTCAGTGGTAGATGGTGGCGAGTTTGTTGCTAGATTGACTTGGCGAGTGATGGCCTTTTGCACCCGGTTGGAGGGGCGACTCTTTTGGATCATCATGGTGCCCATGGCCCGTGGGTACGGCTCGCCTCCGTGATGTTGGTCGGGTGCGGCCGCGCTTGGCGGTGGTCCTGGTGGTGGTGGAGGATCTCGGTGGGCCACAGCGCCTCGGGCGGCTCCGTAGCCCCTGTTGACAGCATCGCGATTCATCCAAGCCCGGCCTTCATGGAGTTTGAGGAACTCGCGGCAGTATTTGAGGAGGTGGCTTGATTTCTTTTTGCCGCCATGCTTGTCAATGTAGAAGTGCACGGTCCATGGTCTGGACAACTTGTCTTCAACGGACGTGGCGGGCGCTTCATCGCTAGTGCGGCGCTGCCATACTCGCGTGGTTTTCCCGGAGTCACGGTATCCATCGCTGCGGTAGCCGCTGTTGCGGTTGTCACCGCACCTGTCGGCATAGCCGACTACGACCATGTTGACATCGTCGCGATCATCATAGATGCGCATTCGCCGTTTGCTTCGGCGGTCGCGTCTGCGCTCGAGTTCTGCTTCCTCGTGGGAGTGAACGCGATTGTTCACCGAATCTTCTCCGTCAGGCCACCAATTCGCGATTTCCATCAGGTGGTCGATGGTCTTGGGCTTTGAGCGGCCCAACTCCTTCCTGAGCTCTATGTGGCGAACACCGCCATTGAATGCGTCGATTGCGGGGTCCTCCAAGATATTTTCTGCGGAGTTCTTGATGATGGACCACCTCTGGATGTACGAGCGTAGTGCTTCGCCCGATCATTGCTGGCAGCACCTCAGCTCTTCGATTGACCTTTTATAGGTGCCCTTGAAGTTGTGCACAAAGCTGTAAACCAGCTCTTCCCAACTGCGAATGGATCCGCGTGGGAGGTTGTTAAGCCATGCTCAAGCGGCGCCCTGCAGCTGTAGCTGCAGGCACTGCATGGCCATACTTCGACTTCCGCCGTGAAGCCTGGCGGAGGGGATGTGGTCCTCCAACCAGATTTTCGGGTCCTGCAGACCGTCGAATTTCGGGTTCTCTGATGGGAGCTTAAACCCCTCGGGCATTCTCTTTTGCCTGATGGCCCTGTTGAAGCATCTAGCGCCACATAGCTCCACATCCTCATCTTCTGAGTCAGTCGATTGGGCACGTCGCGCCCTTGACTTGTCGATCTTACGCTGCATGATATCGTCATGCGCGTCGTAGTCGTGGTCATGTCGCCATGAGCGGCGGCGTCGAGACAGATCCTGACTATCATCGCTGGATGAGGGCGAGGAGTAGCATTTTGCCAGAGCCTTTCCTTTCTTTGGCTCCGGTGTTATCTCCTTGTCAAAGGTGGCCTCGATTAACCCTAAGCCTGCGATCGTAGATCGGTGCATGGCGGCCCGAGGGTCTCTAGCTGGTGGTTGGTTATTGAGGAGGTACATGGTGGCCGCCGTTACCGCAGCTTGCGGCGTTTTTGGTAGCACGTTGCCACGCGAGTCCACCGTCATGGAGCCGAAATCGAGGACCTTTGCAGCTTCTACACGCTCCTGCTCAGTGAGGTGGGCCAGTCGAGATTGCCTCTTGTTAGTGAGGTACTCGTTGCACTTGGAGGAGGATCCCCGTGGGAGGAGAGCCCGCCTCGTCGGACGCTCGACTCGTCTGCCGCCTTTTTGCGTGCCTCGAGTTGCACGATTGTTTGCAGTTGGCGCTTGTACTCCTCTTTTAGGAGCCAATGGTAACCCATCAGTAGTTCTTGCGGGGAGCCGAAGGGTAAAGGGTTGCCCCGTAGGGCCTCACGGCAGCGAGCCCACTCGAGGTCATTGAGCCTGATCACGACGCGTTCATCGATCTGCTCGTTTATTATAGTTGGAGGTTCGACTGCCCCTCCATTGTTGATGGGGGCGCCGTTGGTAGGGCCCCCATTTGGCGGTGGTCCACCATTGGGTATGCCGCCGTTTGGCGGGTCGGCTCCATGGCCACCGTTGCCCGTGTTATCTCGATTGGCGGAGGAGTCGCCTACGTTGATGACGGCGCACATGAAGTGGTTGGGGAAGCTGCTGCTCCCACAACTTTCAGATCCGGAACCGTAGGCTCCATCTTCAGTTGCCAGATCTCCCAGATTGGATTCGCAACTGCTGTCGGTGTCCGTACTCCCAGCTGTTGCCGGGGCGTTGAGTTCACTGAGGGTGCCGATCGACGGAAGGAACCATGATGCTGGGGCAATCGATGGTATTGTCGGCTGGTCAGGCAGGCGAAGCATGCCCATCTGACCAACTTGGAAGCGAAAGCTCCCGATTGCCAAGCTAATTCCGTCGCCTACGGATTCGAAAGTCGGGCGAGTGGCTGGTGTGTGGACGGTGAAGTCGAACGCGCCAAAGAGCCGGTGAATCTCCGTTGTTGCGGAGTTGTAGATCACAGTTGATGGGGCCGAAGAAACCGCAACATCAGCACTCCCAATTCCCACATACGGCACCAATTGGCGAGGGTTTAACTCATCAATGCCCATTGTTATGGACTTGGGTTTTGGAGAAGGAGAGAGCGCTGGAGACATCTATCGACTAGCAAACAAGCACACAGGGGACTCCAAGATTTACCCAGGTTCAGGCCTCGCAGAGGTCCCTACTCCTGCTTGTTTGCTCGTGGAATTATCAAAGGAATCGAAGATTACAATGGTGCGTAGATGCAATCTGGCGGGGATTGTGGAAATTAGGGTTGCGTGTGTCCTCCTCGCCGCCCCCTCGTAGCCTTTATATAGATAGGCTAGGTCTCGGGTAGCAGGTCGAGTCGGTTACAGGTTAGGGTTTTTCCCTTTGAACTTTCTGTCTTTAGCTTCTTCTTGTTCTTCAAGCAATTGAGAGTCCGTAGGCTACTCTAGTTCTCTCCCTAGGCCTTGGCGACACCGTGGGCTTCTTCCGTATCTAGGCCGTATATACCAAACTCGAGTACATGTAGGGTAAACCCATGTCACCATTTTTGCGACACATAACAGAATTTGTACCATAGTACATCATCCATTACAAACTATAATAAGGTCTTACAAATAAAGGATCTAATGATCCAGTCTTAATACAAATCAAGCAGCAGAAAATAAAAGTAGTAGGGGCTCCATCTTCAGAGTCACAGGCAATGCTAACGATGAGAGATGATCCTAGTTGTCATAGACCTCCTGCTGTCCATCAACCTTGTAGTCCTCCTCATAGTCTAGCCATGGGAATAGCCAGGGACAATGCCATGAGTACTCATTAAGTACTCGCAAACTATCACTAACAAGTAAGGTAGTTCTAGTAGGAATCTTAAGCTCTAGGTTTATTTGCAAAATGCTAGGTTTATCTCATACTGAGTTTAGAAGTAAAGAAAACTAAGTTAATGTTCTAAATCACTAAAGTGGGAACCTAGTTTTCATATCGACAACCCTGTTGTGGTCAAGTCAAAGTCATAGTTCAATTCATAAGTCATTTTGAAAATATCTGACGACGGAACAGTATGGCCACTCTAACTTTCCATGACCGCGGACGCGGCTATTCGAATAGTTTGACACTCTACAGAGGTGGTACACTTTCACCACAAAATTCGATACATCCGTCAGGGATAACCCTGAATCATCATACTTAGTATGCTGATAATCAATCATAACCTTTCAATTACACACTCTAGTATAGGCACCTCCCCTATGAGCTTGGCCTCCCAGCCATGGCCATCTGCCATCTTGGGCACTGCATAGGTGGACATTCACACTCACGAGGTATCCTCAACTCAACCTCTTTCCGCAAGGGAACCCATACTAAGGCATATAAACTTCCAGTTAAGCCCTACCCAATTCAGGTATTGTGGTTTTACAGTAAAATTAGAATGGTATCGCATCCGAACCCAACCATCAGTTTTTATAAAGGGCTAAGGCTCATGCCTCAACATTTTCATCATCAAATCCTTTTATGTTTATAACACATGTCAAAACATTTCAATAGAATGAATCCACATTCCAAGGTTTTCATAATCATTTTCACCAAGTATTCCCATCTAAAGTGATCAACTTTTATGCTTAGCACTAGCCACTAAAGTTGAGAGTATTTCACTAATTAGGGGTGCTAATCAAGGGTAACTATCCAATTCTAATCTCATGCCTTGGGATGACATCTAAGTATAACAACTTAGGCCTAGTTTTATACTCTTTATGGTATCTATACTATGTTTCCAATACTCACAAAGCACTAACTAAAAGTAAAGAACTTTGGTAAAGTAAAAGAATAAAGCTTGCAAGTAAAACTTGGGATTGGTATAGTGAAAGTTGGATAACCAAGCATGCCTAATTCATAGGTTATCTTGCAAGGATGACTTGCATAGTGCTAGCTTGCATGGTAAGGAAACTTGCAAGTGTTAGCTTGCATAATTAACTTGTAGTGCTAGGCTTCCATAGGTATAATACTTGCAAGTGTTATCTTTCCTTGATTAGGGCAGTGGTTGAAGTTCTCTTCTTCTTCTTCTTCTTCTTCTTCTTCTTGGTAGTACTCCTCCTCCTCGTATCCCGGTTCAGTACTATCGTCTATAAATGAACACGGGGTACACAATCACCAAACAATACTTAACTATTTCTATTTAGCACACTAAGGCTCACACTTGATGATCTAGCATCATCCCATGAAATAAAGACTTAATCTTGTTTGTATTATTTTAGAAAACTAATTTCTACTCATTAAAAATACTTAAGATTTAATATTCTCCAATTAAAATATGAGATCATGTTGACACATGTCATTACCACATATTCTAATACTTGGGAATGTGATTTAAAATGTTGGTCATATTTTGTAAAGTTTAATATTACTATTTAATACAATTAAACTGACTAGAAATGCCTAAATAGCATTCTTTTAGTACTAGTCCAAGATCACTGCATGTAAACCTAAATATTTTTACATATTCACACAGATCTTGTTAAATGTGATTTTTGAGAGTTGGAATCAACTTAAAACCATTTATGGTTGATTTTTGAAAAATGTTTGAAGGTGGAAAAGTCTATGTCTTGTTATTTTTGGTATAGGTGATCTCTAATTCCAAATAGCTTGAATCCAACGGGCTTTGATAGATAATTTGAATACCTTTCTAAAAAAATTGGAATCATGCAATTTGGTTCAGTGAATCTCTTTGAATTGATTTTTGAATCTATTGACAGAAACTAGTTTCAACTAAAATGGAAAATAACTATTTGAATCACTTGACTCTGCGTAGGAAACTAACTGGGCCGGCCCAATCTGCACACCGCGGTGCAGCGGGCTGCTGATAGAACGGTCCCACTTGTCAGTGACTCTATCTAACCGAAACGGTATCTTTCAATCTAGGTTGTGCAATTAGAACCTGATCTAACGGCTGAGGTTCATCTCCTACGTCGAACAGCTCCGGCAAGGACTGAACCCTAACGCAGCGGTGGGGGTCGTGTGAGGCTCACCAGGGCTCCAACTAGGGTCGGCGATGGGGGCAAACGACGTTGTCGACGACGACGGTTCGAATGGTGGTCGCGGCGGCTCTTGGGGTGGCTCCAATCGACGGCTCCTCTTCTCCTCTTCAGCAGCGGACTCCAGCCAAATTCCGGCGGGCTGGTGCTCGCCTTGCTACGGGAAAGGGTGTGGGATGTTCTGTGAGGACTGGGGATTGGATGGTGTGGAGAAATGAGGCGGGGGTGGCCTCTATTTATACACCGGCGAGAGGGACAGACCGAGATGGACTGGCTTCTCTGGCGACAGCAGTACATCAAACTGTTGGCGAGGCTGAGGGTAGGGGGCGACGCGGTGCTTCCTGGCGGTCATCACGGGCTTAAAGGAGCGGCACGGGTCAGTCGAGAATGGTCGGGCGCGGTCGGTGCTCTGCACGGAACTGGCGGTGTTCGAGATGGCGCACGGGGGCTATGGGTCACGCGGTGGCGAACGGGGATGTCTGGGAGCTAGATGGTTTTATGGCTAGGCTGTGTATGTGCAGAGAGGGCGAGGCACGGCATGTGCGAGCTAGTCAGCTGCGGTGCTCTAGCGTGCTCTCGGCATGGCGCAGAGAAAGTGGGCGCGGCGATTTTCTAGTGGTCAATGGCTCTCTTGTGGTCAAGGGCTAGACAAGGGGTGGCGGTGGATGGTCTCCTGTCTCCTGATTGGCGTGGGAGAGGGCGGCGTGATTTGTGGTGAGTGGTCCATGGTCGGCCGGTGTGGTGAGCGTCGGGCGGCGCTGCACTGGCGCAACGACAAAGGGGAAAGTGGTCTGCTGCGCTGCTAGGTGCTGGGGGAGACCAGTGGAGTGAAGAGGCGACAAATGGTTGAATGATCACTGCTCAAAACAGTAGAGTTAGGCAGGGTTTGATCTGTGTCTGCAATGTGTTCGACCAAATGGCCGCATGAACTTAAGTTTGTGAATGAAATTTGGTGAGTGATCTAAACTTATGCTTGGTAGTCTCTGGTTGCTTGGGTTTGTCAAGGTGAATTGATTTGAGTGGTTTTTGCAAAATGGTGATCTTACCATATGAAGTTGATTCAATTTTGAACTGTCCTTTAAATAGATTTAAAAATAGTTTCTGTGAGTTTGTAAAGTGGGCTTGGGTTCACTTTTACTTGGTCTAGCAAGGGGTGAAAACAAATGGACATGTTTCTGTTAGAAATTATTTACTAGGAACTCACAAAGTGGACTAGTGGTTAAGTTTTGTCAAAATGACCATTTGATCATTTGATTCATATTTGATTTATTTTTCTTTGGATTTTGTTTTTAATTGGCCTAGATGATGTAGTATTCATCTTTAAACCATTTCTTATCATTTGTAGCAATCAAACCTGGCAATTTCACTCAATCATACACTAATGCAAAATAACACATGCATTCATATTCAATTTAGTAATAAAAGTTTTTGTTAACCCTAAACTTGGGTGATTAGAACTTGATAATCTAGATTAGTATTTTTGGGTGTTACATGTACAAAAATGAAAACAAATAGAGTTCATTCCCAGCCTCTTACCACACCTCAAGTTGTCATTAATCTTCATTATTGCCCTTCACTTGTCTGGCTTAGATAATAACATGAAACCAAACTCCACTAAGGACTGCTGAACCCTGCAACGAACTTCACAAAACCAAAGAAGAACAGAAAATATTTTTGGTGTTTTTGATTTTTAAAGGCAAGAACGAAAAGGAAGAACCAAAGCAAAGCAAAATCTTTTTGGGTTTTTCGAATAATTAAGACAAAGCTAAAAGAAAGAGGCAAACCAAGGAAAAAAGATAAAGAAGAAAACAAAGAGAAATAACAAAAATATTTTTGGTCTTTTTGTGTTTTGGAAAACAGAAATGAAGCAAGAACGAAGACTAAAAAGAAAACAAAACATGGATATACAAAGTACCTACTGAACATGATATGTAGATGAGTGTGATGTCGGTGTACCTCCCCCCAAGCTTAGGCTTTGGTCTAAGTGGGAATCAACCCCAACGCGGGTAGGAACTCCAAGCCGGCGGGTCATCATAAGAATGATTGTAATGAGTCCCTTGTGTAGAAGAAGAAGCTCCCCAATCATAGGTAGGTTGCTGGTATGAAGACTCCCCCTCATTTGAGGGCTGGACCGAATCATTTGTAACCTCCCTTCCAGTATCCTGCTCCTACTGGGAGAGCTCTCCTAGATATGTATCGAGCTCTTCCTCAGTGAGTGACCATCCTGCCCTGGCATCAAGGTTAAACAAAGCAGGTGCAGGCAAAAGAACAACACGCTCGAACTTACCCCTTCTCCATGCTACCTTGAGGAAGGTTATTTCATAGGATAAATCACTCAAATTAGCCCAAGAAGAAACGAATTTATGTTGTATCATGGAATTAAGGTTAAGCCTCTCTATGGGAAACTGTAAGTCTAAATGATGAGGCAATACACCATGCAAAGCTAGTAAGCAAGAGGCAATGAGGCCTCCACAAATTCCACCTTTCTCGCGGTTAGCAGCAAGAAAGAAAGCTATCAAGGCACCCAAATTATAAGTCCTATCTTGTTTTAAGGAAGCTGAGATGAAGGATAGATCATATGAGGATAATTTATTAGCAGTTTTCCTAGCGAGGACACACTTGGCAATAAAGTAGGCAAAGTATTGAATAGACGGGAGGTGAATATTACGAATTTTACCACTCTCCTTTGAGAAGCTGCTCCCTTGGCAAATTTCTGCATACAAGTCCATGAGTGGTGTAGGTCGCTCTCTAATCCTTCCACACGAACCCCATTGTGGTACTTTAATAGCTGCACAAAAGTCATCAAAAGGGAGATCGACAGTACATTGTAAATTTTGTAGTGGACCATGGGGTTAGGCAAGGAGCAACTAAATCGGAAATCCTACACCACAGACATAGTTAGTTTCACATATTGGGTAGGTTTGTCTCCCACAAAATGCTCCAATCCTGCATTAGTAATTAAAGTATGGAAATCTTGAGAAATCCCTGCAGCCCTCATGAATTCGGGGCATGGATAGGTAGAGGGAAAGACTTCCTCCTCATGGTGAACCTTCATAACTACAGGCACCCTTAATTCATGTTGGTTGAGTTGGTGTTCATTCATCTTCTTTTCTGAAATTTTTAGACAACCATCATACAAGTGATTGCAAAGTGAATACATAATGAAAGGAACTACTCATAGGGACTTGTAAGAGGCCTAAACATGCATCAAAACAATTTCTCTAAGCATTGAACAAGCTCAAAAGCTCACATAACCTGTCACCTACAGTAGCAAAATACTCAAGATATAATCCACTAAACACAAATCTACTTGGACAAGTGGAGGAGTCACATACCGGAGAACAAATGCTACAAATTTCAGTAGCAAAGATGGGCTGAGCAAGGAGATCAAAAAATCACGAGCAAGAACAGCAATAACGCGAGTTTGAGAAATGAACTGGTGTTTTCTCGGGAGTGAGAAAGAAATGACACGAGGGAGAGTAAGTGGAGGGCCAGGGATGGTCCACACCATGGCCAGGCGCGCCTCTGGGGTGGCTGCGCCACCAAGTGGTGTGCCTGCCTAGTGGGCCCCCTGGATCACTCCAGGTACTTCCCTGTCCCTCTTTTGACATAAAAATTTAATATGAATTTTCTGGAATTTTTTGAGACACTTCATTTTTTAGCAATTTAAAGGTATTGATGAATAATTTTCAAGCAGAAAGGTAACTTTGGAATGATGCAATAACAAAACTAAATCTTCAGAAGTTCTAAGACACTCTAATATGCAAGAAACTAGCAATAGAAAAGTAAACTAGGTGAAAGCAAAAATTAAAATGGATAAAATAAAAGTAAGCAAAGATAATCATGGTGAAAACATTGTTTTTGTTCATTAAAATCCCTTTGTTAACAAGGTTAATCAGGTCTTGTTACCAAAAAAAATTATATGAAACAAAACTTTGCATTTCACTAAATGATTATGTTTCCTCATCCTTGATAGCAATGGTCCCAATCATAATAGTTTCATATTTTCTCGTGGTATGGGACAATATATTTCTCCAACTTGGATGCCCTCAATATTTTCAATTGAATTTAAACCATAACACCTATCAATCTTCTTGGGGAAATAGTCAGTATGCTCCTTGTCATTAACATTAAAAGTTACCTTTCCTTGATTACAATTAATAACAGCTCCTGCAGTATTAAGAAAAGGTCTCCCAAGCATAATAGACATATTATCATCTTCAGGCATTTCAAGCACAACAAAGTTAGTTAATATCAAACAATTATGAGCCACTTGAACAAGGACATCCACACATATACCAACAGGAATAGTAGTAGATTTATTAGCCATTTGTAAAGATATATCAGTTTGTATTAATTTTTCCAATTGAAGTCTCCTGTAGAGAGAAAAAGGCATAACTCTAACTCCTGCTCCTAAATCACACAAAGCAGTTCTATAATTATTTTTAATAGAACATGGAATAGTTAGAATCCCTGGGTCTCCAAGCTTCTTTGAAACCTTACCATTAAAGGAATAATTAGCAAGCAAAGTAGAAATTTCCTCATTAGGGATCTTCCTTTTATTAGAGACAATATCCTTCATATACTTTGAATACGGAGGTAATTTAATAGCATCAGTCAAAGGAATTTGCAAAAATAAAGGTTTCATCCACTCACAAAACTTATTATAGTGTTCGTCTTCCTTTGACTTGTGTTTCTTATCAGGGAAAGGCATAGGTTTTTGAATCCAGGGCTCTCTCTCACTACCATGTTTATTAGCAACAAAATCTTCCTTAGTGTATGTAGTATTCTTAGTGTGTCTTTCAGGTTCTTCTTCATCTTTTTCTTTATTAGGAGCATCATTTTCGTCATTACCACTTTCATTTTCAGCATCAGAGACAGATATAATATTAGGATCTTTAGCAGGTTCAGAAGACTCTACAATAGTTTTATGTTTCTTTTTCCTTTTCTTAGGAGAAGTACTCCTATTTTTAATTTATTGAGAGTCCTGCTCAATTCTTTTAGGATGCCCCTTAGGATTTAGAGGATCCTGAGTGGCAGCACCACTTCTAGTCCTAATTTCATAAGCTTGTTTTTCCTTAGAAGCATTAACTAGCAAATCTTTTTGTACCTTAATGAGCTGATCAATTTGAGTTTTAACCATTTGGAAATGTTTAACAAGCATTTTAACATCATTGGAGGTTCTTTCTACAATATCCTTTAATTCAATAATAGCTCTAGAGTTTTCCATCAAATGATCCTGCATTCTTTTATTAAAATTATCTTGCTTAACAATAAAAATATCAAATTCTTCCAAGCATTGATCAGGAGGTTTAGAATAAGGAATATCACCTTCATCAAAATGTTGGAGAGAGTGTACCTCAATAGTGGATGAGTGAGAGATTGGCTTACATAATTCTTCCATAGGAGGTAAATTCTTCACGTCTTCAGATTTAATACCCTTCTCCTTAAGACATTTCTTAGCTTCCTTGATCACTTCATCATTTAGTTTAATCACTCCCCTCTTCTTAGGTGTTGGTGTTGGCTTGGGCACTATTAAGTCAGGTGTAGTTGACTCAGGTGGAGTTGACTCAGGTGAAGTCTAGTCATCATAATTCTTGCTTATTTTAGCCATTAATTCCTCAGCTTATTTGGGAGTTCTTTTCCTGAAAACACAATCAACACAACTATCCAGGTATGTCCTAGATTCTTTAGTTAGTCCATTATAATATATATCAAGAAGCTCATTTTTAGGTAATGGACACATAGGTTGTGCATGAATCAAAGCACAAAACCTTGTCCATGATTCAGGAAATATATCCTTTTCTCCTTGTTTAAAATCAAAAAGTTCCTGCATAATGGCATGTCTAGCACTAGGAGGGATATATTTCTAAAAGAAAGAATCAATCAAGCAATCAGGGCTACCAATAGATCTAGGAGGTAAATTATTAAACCAAGCCTTAGCTTCTCCTTTCAATGAAAAAGGGAAAATCTTAGCAACAAAGTAGGTGCGCTTCTTAATATCATCAGAAAATAGGCCACTCATGGTAGAAAGCTCATTCATATGTGCTACAACACTTTCATTCTTAGTCCCACAAAAAGGTTCTTTCTCAACAATGGTTATGTAAGATAGATCAAGAGAGAAATCATAATCTTTATATTTAATGTTTATGGGAGATGTAGCAAACTTAGCATTAGGATATAATTTAGGTCTAACAGTATGTTTCTCAAGAAGACTCATAATAACACTCCTACCATGAGTGTTTTGGCATTCTTTAATAAATTCATCAGTCATTTCTATATATTCGTCTTCAATATCATAGCTCTCTCTAGACTCAGGTGAACTGGCAGGTGTAGTAGTATCTTCATTAGGAGTTTCAGTATTTCCAGCTATAGATCTAGCAATCGTAGCATCTAGGAAAGGACCTAATGAACCAATCTTACCAAGCACAGTAGAGGCATCATAAGTATCAGAAGTTTCAGATTCAGCAGAAGTAGCAGTATGTGTAGCATGTGTATGTGGTGGTGTAAGGAGCTTACTCATCACAGATGGTGAATCAAGAGGTGTTCAGAACCGTACCTCTTCTTGTAGTGGATGGTAATATAGGAACTTTTCCATCACGAGACTTACCCATGATGAATGGATGGCAGTGAACAATAGTGATTCCAAGTGAACTTGATAAATAGAGCTATGCTCCCCGGCAATGGCGCCAGAAAATAGTCTTGATGACCCACAAGTATAGGGGGTGTATCGCAGTATTTTCGAGGGAAGTGAAACCCAATTTATTGATTCGACACAAGGGGAGCCAACGAATATTTATAAGCCTTAACAACTGAGTTGTCAATTCAGCTGCACCCTGAAACAATCTTGCTCACAACAGGTTATCAGTAGCTACAGATTTGTAGTAGCAATAACAAAGTAATAGCAGTAGTAAAAGTAAAGACAGTAGTAACAATTGCAGTAAACAGTAGGATTAAATCACGGTATGCATAGGGATGGATGGGCGGGCGTTGCATAGACAAGACAATTCATATATCAATCAAGATATATGGCAATTGCAGATAAATAAGATGAAGCATCCATGTACTAAATAATCATAGGCATGTGTTCCATATATAGTTATACGTGCTTGTAATGTGAACTTGCATACCATCTTTTGTCCTGCCAGCCTGTTTGCAACAGGGCCTCAAGGGAACTACTGGCAATTAAGGTGCTCCTTTTAATAGAGCACCAGAGCAAAGCATTAACACTCCATGAACACACGTGATCCTCACATCAAAGCCATTCCCTCCATTTATCCCGATTATTGTCACTTCGGGGCCTTTGGTTCCGGACAACAATATGTGTATACAACTTGCAGGTAAGATCACAAACAATACTATCATCATGAATCAATAACATGTTCAGATCTGAAATCATGGCACTCGGGCCCTAGTGATAGGCATTAAGCATCACAAGTTGCAACAAAGTCAAAAAGCACTAACAATAGATACTAGGCACCATGCCCTAACAATCTGATGCCATTACATGAACGATCTCATCCAATCCCTACCATCCCCATAGCCTACAGCGGGGGATTACTCACTCATGGATGGGGGAATCATGGATGGTTGATGGAGAAGTGATGGTGATGATGATGGCGATGATCTCCTCCAATTCCCCGTCCCGACAGGGTGCCAGAACAGAGTTTCTAGTTCCGATTCACGGAATCTGGTGGTGGCGGCGCAGTGGAACTCTATCTAGAAAAACATCGAACCCCCCTTGGTTTTTAGGTCAAGAGGCATCTTATAGGCAAAGAGGGAGGCCGAGGGGGTGACCGAGGCGGCCACACCACCCCCAAGCGCGGCCTGGGCTGGCCTGCGCGGACAGGTGGTGTGGGCCCCTCATGGCCCTCCTCTGTCTCGTCTTCTGGCTCCGTGAGTCTTCTGGTGAAATAGGATTTTCGGCATATTTTCCAGGATTTTTCTTGATAGTTGATTTTCTGCACAAAAACTAGACACCAAGGTAATTCTGCTGAAAACAGCGTCAGTCGGTGTTAGTTGTATTTAAATCACACAAGTTTAGAGGAGAAACAATAGCAAAAGTGTTCGGGAAAGTAGATACGTTTTGGACATATCAATCATGTGAAGACATACGCACAGCCTTCAACTTGACGACATATGCGTGGA
Organism: Avena eriantha; assembly: GCA_910589775.1. Taxonomy (NCBI): domain Eukaryota; kingdom Viridiplantae; phylum Streptophyta; class Magnoliopsida; order Poales; family Poaceae; genus Avena; species Avena eriantha. Next base: position 317,471,953 of record OU342743.1, on the reverse strand, counting down.
CTTCATTGACAAATTTGTTATTGCCCTTCGGGTCAAAATCCCAATTATCTCTAGAGGGGACACCAATGGAGAATGTAGGAAGCCGAATCAGATCTCTCTCGGTCTTGTTCTTCACGTAGAAGAAGGAGCGCTGCTACTTCCTGCATGAATCAAGACCTTGGATCTGAGGAAAGATATATTTCTTCTGGGGTGTAATAGAGGCAGCCCCGCATTGGGTCAAGAGCTTTTTCCCGAGAGGGAACACCCAGAAAAGGAACAACTTGGGACCAAAGTTGAAAATACTTCACCCAGAGGGTTATGCTGGGCCAGAGGTAAAGGTATCCGTCGCAGCAGGAAATAAAGCCAGAAAGAGAGAAAATGGCGTTCACCGGGAGATGTTGGGGTTGTAACCCGAAAGTTTCAAGGAACATCTTCGTAAAATCACCAATTTGAAGATCAAATCCCCTAGCGAAGTGGGAAACTAATACCTTCGATCCGAATTCACGGATGTAGTATAATAGCTTTTTCCCTAGAATACCTAGGTTTAATCAAACCTCGGAAAGCACAACTAAAAGGTAATAAGAAAGGACACGTCTACACGACTTTGTTTATTCGTTTTACCTTAGCTGATCGGACCAATCTAGTTTACTTTATAATGGGTTTGAATCAATGGATGGATATAGGCCAGGGTTGAAGATCAACCTGCAGCTGCACATCAAATGGGATGAAAGATAATAATAAGCACAATCATGTATAGTGTTTTTGATCTCACCTCAAGCTTTTATCAATCTATGGGATCTTGGGTACCTACAATTCCACATATCAAGGCGAGAGACGAAGAAACAAAGATACCAATCATGAATCCAAACAAAATACAATTCTCCCATGATCTAGATGTACATAATTGCTGTGATGTTTCTCTCCAACCCGCAGCCCGTGAGTACTACACACTCATAACAAATAGATCGGAGATAGAAAACATCATGCAAATACTTAGATTAAAATCAAATATTCTTACAATGGTCACCAAATTACAAGGACATCTAAAAGTACAAAGAAATGGCTATGGCTAGTGGAGGGATGGATGGTGGAAGTGATGAACAATGGATGAACTATGGATGAACAATGGCGTGGATCTCCTTTGGGGGTGTTGTGATGCAATCTCAAAATGGCGGCTCTTTGGCCAGCGGTAGGAGCCTCAAAATATATAGGCGTCTTCATGAAAGTTGTAGGGTTTGACCGCGCCTGTACTAGTGGTTGTTAAGCATGCTGACGCCCTGTTTGGCTTCTCCAATTACTTGGTCATGTGTACTTCCTCAAAACTTCATAATGACTCCTTATTTCGCCTTAAAAGCAGTGATTTCCTGCACAACATAAATCAAAGAAGGGATTTGCATATCTTTGCAATTATTAGTCATTAGTGGCAAGGTTGAGAGTTTACTTCGCAGTTGCTTGACAAAAAACAACGTTTAAACACAGTGGAAGATGGCAAAAATCGGTGCCATCAACTTCCCCAAAGCTCAAACCTTGATCATCCTTGAGCAAGAAGAACCAAAGGAACTATAAGTAATTCAGCATTTAAACTTGAAACAATGAGAATAAGAGTTCACTTACAGTAGGTAGTCATATGTGCTCAACACTTCATTATTTTGCAAAGCTTATCAAAGTTAGAGAGATGTCAAGAATACTATACAAGATTTGATAAGTCAAGATAATCAAAGTAAAGTTTAATATAAGTATAAATAACTAGAAGTGTAGCAATCAGTCCAATTCCTCTAATTAACTCTCAGCTTGCCAAGGAACATTAAGTTGTTTTAAATAGCATAATTGAGTAAGAGAGTTTCATGTCCCAAGTAGTATAACAATGAAGTGTCTTATTTACACCCACATCAATAGATCCAGTCAATCTAAAACACTTCTAATCCAATTATTGTCTTTCAAGAAAAATTTATAAAGTAGTAATGAGACCATTCCAAGGACTTGTTATGTGCATCCTCGTAGATATCTTTTTTCTTTCTTTCTTTTTCATCTCATTTTTCAATGATCATTGTTTGTTTCTTTTTGCTAGTATTTGCACAACCTTTGAGAGTACAAATACTTTTGCCCATACATTGACACGGATGCCAATCATGTCATCAACTCATAGCCAAAAATGGGGTTATACCATAGATCGTTCAAAAGCTAGCGGAGTTATTGGCATCCCAAAGGTTTGCGTCAAAGACATAGAACATAGTTGTCTCTCTTTTTTGAGCTAGAACCACGGTTTGATCTACAAGGTTAGCTTTGGTATGCGTCACAATTACCACTAGACTTTATTTCAATCAAACAATTCCTTTCATGAGTATTGTTGTGACAGTTAAAGTATCTATGGGGTTAAGTATAATCAAGGGTATACTCTCAAGACAATCATTCATCAAACAAGTCGTAAATTTCAGACTTTTTCTTGTTGTACTTGTTTAGCATTATTATTTCAAAGGCAAGACTCGGTTAACTAAAAGAACTAGAGCAAGAGCTTCAACAACTAATCATCATACTAATAAAAAGCCTTACTCTAACCATATTAAATTACTTCCCACTAGCATGCATCTTAGCAAACCAACCAACTAAGAAAAAGAATTCAAACTTCATAAGTGGGAGACATAGGACATACCTCTCATAAGTAACTTCCTGATCCTCTTCCTTATAGGGATGTGTTCCTTGAAAACTCAAACAATTACTCTCGAGATGATATTAAAGCAAAGAGGCAAATAATGAATCCACGTTTACCAAAAAAAGGATACACGGAAAAATCTTTTTGTATTTTTGAGGATAGGGATTAAAGAATAGAAAAGAACTTGCGACGATGCAAGGGCTAAAGAAAAACAAAAGAAAACAAGTAAACTAAAACGAAAGAAAATTTATAATTCAAAGGAAAAAAGAAAAGTGTTGGAACAGGCCAACACGAGTGTTTCAAAGCTCACAAGGAGCTAACTACAACCTCGTTATTACACAAATAAATTTGCTAGGGAAACACATCCCCAAGCTCGGGCTTTTGCAAGACCTTTTGTTGTTCATTATGGTGGTGGTGGATAATCTCCCACGTTCCATTGGCTGCTCCAATCATGGAACTGGGTGGCAAGGCTTGCAGAGGCATCTCGAAGGTTGATGGAGAGGTTGTTCATGGTTTGAATATTTCCTTCGATTGCATACATATTTTCATAGGTGGTGTAGTAGTTTGGTGGCTGCACATCATGTTTGGGTCCTTCTTGTTCTTGTTCTTCATCTTCTCCACCTCCCAAGGTTATTTCTTGTTGGGGTAGACTAGTTTCGACCTACGCGTCATAACACAAACGTCCATCCTCGATAGAGAATAAACCGTTAGGCAAAGGAGTAGGGATCAAGTGATCCGCTCCAGGTATATTGAAGAAATATCTACCATGATTTTTAGAAATCACACCACATGCTCTTAGAGTAGATGGACTGAGAAGATTACCTCCAGCCAACGGTTGGATGTAACCTAGGTTGATATGAAGTGCGCATGCAAGAACAATCACAACTCCTCCTCTGCATATGGGTCCTCGATATTGAAGAGCTTGATGCTTAAGATAAAACACAAGTAAAGCACCCAAATTTGGCGTCGAGTTACAATTGATAAGTGAAGCATTTGCAAGGATCAACATTTCCTCCTCATTAACTCTAGTAAACTCACCACGTGTGTGCAATGTGTTAGCAATAACATAGAATAAATATCGAATGGTAGGATGATCAATTTGGTTCCCCTTGGGTGTGTGTCCACGAATTCTCATCAAGTTAAAGTATTGTGAAGGGGGAGGATCTAAAACAAAGGTAGTTGTGCATACATCGGTGGTGTTGTTGGTAAACCCAAAGCATTGAGCCCATTGGCTGAGTGTCAAAGTATACTCACAGATCATAAGGCGGAATTTGATTTGATCAACTCTAGGCCTTTGTTCCTCGGAACAACCATAAGGATCCACCGAGTGTGTGAAGGTGCTGAAGAACTCAAGTGTCAAGCGGCGATACGTTGCAACATCCTGAAAGACAAAATTGTACAAACCAACATTTTTTGCAAAGTAAATTGAAATAAGCATGAATGCCAAGTTGGTTCAGGATATAAGAACACGCCCACTTGGTGTACTTGATCTCTCAAATCTTGAGATGATCGAAACGGGTAAGATGGAACTCCTTGGTGAACTCGATGCCAAGTGACTCGGGAGTTAACATATCAACGGGTGGCGCGGAGGACTCCGCAGAAATCTGACGCGTACGACTCCTCATGTTCATCTAAGAAAAAAAAAAGTAAATAAAATTGCTATTTTTTTGGTCAAATAGAAACATAGAACAATTGATTCTCTACACTAACTAACAAAATAAAACTCCTCTAAAAACAATGCTAAGCATACTTAGTACCAAGATTTAATCAAGAACAAGACCCATGTCTAGATTGACAATGATGAATGACTAAACCAAGCTTTTGCACAAATAAGTTGGGGATTGGAGGAGAATCATACCTTAGATCGAGTGAGTGCGAAGAATATGAGAAAGATCGAGTATATTTGAAGATCCAATGGAGGTGGTTTGAAGTTTGCAGGAAGAAAGAGAAAATAGATGAATTGGGATTTTTAGGTTACCTCCTTGGACAGATTATGGCATCCGCATACTCGGTACGAGCGGGCGGTATGACCAGGGCCCGCCCATACTAGGTGGCTTACCTTGGGGTTGACGACTGCTTCCCAGCGGTGCAGTCGGTATGGGCGCGTGGTACGGTCGCATGCACCCGTACTGCAGGTCGTTATTGTTGCGGTGATTCTTCTTGAAATCTCATGTTTTGCTCGGGGGTACGGTACAGGCGCGCAGTACGGGCGCGTCCGACTGTACCAGTGGTCATTATCGCCACTAATTCCTTCGGCAATCATAAAAATTTCTATCCCCCTTTGCCTTGAGGTGGTATGGGTGCACGCTATGGGCTACTCCGGACGTACTAGTGGTCATTATCGATGCTATGAACTACAAAAAACTCAAGAATTTGATTAGTAGCTCTGTGCGCCTTTGCTCATCTTATCAAAAGGTTAGATAGCAGCAAAAACACTGAGTAATGATCCAACAATATTTCTTAGGCCATATGTTAGTAAAATAACATATAGAGGATTACCTTATTTGTTCTCCACTTTCCATAGGTCTTCTTGAACACTCTTTATTAAAAACAAAAAACAAAACTAACATAATAATAAAAACATAGAGTCACATGGGTTTCCTCCCATGAAGCGTTTCTAGTTAAGGTTAATTAGCTTGACCTTGATGGCAATCACTTAGGTTTGGAGAGTGGAATGCCCACTCCAAAATAGTTTGCTTTTAAAGTAATCACACCATCATCATCATTAGGCTTGGCCTTCTTTTTCCTAGGGAAGTGGACTTCAAACGGATCTCTAGATCGTAGCGCTATCCTTACAGTCCCTTCATGTAAATTAATCAAAGCTTTAATAGTTCTTAGAAAGGGCCTACCTAGAATTATAGGTGCTATGGGATCTTCAGGCATGTCCACAATAACTATATCAATAAGAGCGGGACTTCCTTTAATTTCAATAACTATATTTTCTTTGATCCCAACAGCTTGTTTATAAGTCGAATCAGTTAGATGGAGTCTTAATTCAGTTGTAACAAATGGCCCCAAGTTTAATTTATCTAATAGGCTTTTGGAAATTGTTGAGACACTTGCACCAAGATCACAAAGTGCGGATATCTCATTAACTCCCAACTTAATTTTAGTAGTGGGTTCAAATATATCATCTAGATTAGCTGGAAGCTTATCAGCTAGTTTTATACTCCATCTCTAAATCACGAACCTTAGATGCTACTTGTTGTATAAATTGTTGGTACATAGCATCATTACCTTGTCCTATACCTGGATTCTTAATGGTGATCATCTTCAATAGATCTTCGACCGTATATTCCGGTGTTGGTGCATTGCTATAATCTAGCTCTTCGGGCTTTTCATCGTTTGTTACCACCCTTATCATTTTGAGGTCCTCTACCAGATTTGGCTCGGGTTTGCCGGTGAACTTTGCTAGTATGAGAGCTTGGCTCTTGGCTACTTTACCTAGCTGAGCCTCCACGGTCTTTGTTCTTTCCTATAGAGTGTGCACATCATTTCTAATTGCAACAACCTGGTTAGATAATCTTCCTAAACTACTTTCATGCTTCTCCGTAATCTTAATAAGCATATTGTTTTGTTTGGTTTGAGCTTGCATAAATGTTCTAACAGTTTGCTCAAATGGGAGATTGCCATGATTTTCTCCATTAATATTATCATAATTATTATAAGGAGCTCCTGCATGATTAGCATGATAATTTTGAACATTAGAAGCATAATTATTTTTCCATGCAGGATTAAATGGAGTGCGAGCTATAAAATTAACATCATTGACCTTGGTAGTTATAGCATTAACTTGGGTATATTCCTTACCCTTAACTAAGCTAAGCAACTCATCTACCTTAGATGTAAGCTCTTCATTGTTTACCTTGTTAATTGAACTTACTCTCTTCGGGGTTCTTTCTAGATGCCATTGGGCATGGTTATTTTGCATATCATCAAGTAACTTCTTTGCAACACTTACATGTTCTCCCATGATCATTCCTCCTGCTGCAGTATCTAGCATAGACTTAGACATTCGGTTAAGACCATTATAAAATAAATGTAATATTAGCCATTCTTCCATCCCATGATTAGGACAGTTCATTACAGCTTCTTTCATCCTTTTCCACGCAAGCGCTAGTGGCTCACGGTCTTCTTGTCTAAAGCTTGTAATTTTGGATCTTAGCTGCATAGTCTTAGCTGGGGAAAATTTAGTCATAAACAAATTAGTGCATTCCTCCCAAGATTTAATAGTCCCCTTTGGTAGAGCTAACAACCAATCCTTAGTCTTTCCTCTAAGAGAGAAAGGGAATAATCTTAATTTAACAGCATTTGGAACTACGTCTTTAATACAGATCATGCCACAAATCTCAGTAAAAGTATTTAAGTGCAATCCCGAATCCTCGGAAGATGAACCCCCAAATTGGTTTTGTTGAACCAAACTTAAAAGGTTAGGTTTTATCTCATAAGTTTCCGCATCAACTGCGGGTTTAGTGATGGGTGCACGAATAAAATCATCGGTGGGAGTAGCATACTCCCCTAATCTCTTTTGAGCCATGGCTCTTATATTTTTGGTAATTTTTAAGTATTTAAAAACAAATAACAAGTTACTATTTTTTTGGGTTTTTAAATAGATAACAAGAAAGTAAACTAATAACAAAAATTAAGCTACAACTAATAATTAAACTAAAAACAAGGTCTCTAATGACCTCACCAGGATAGCGAAATTGCTTCCCCAGCAATGGCGCTAAAAAAAGGGTTGATACCTTCGATCCGGATTCACGGATGTAGTATAATAGCTTTTTTCCCTAGAAGACCTAGGTTTAATTGAACCTCGGCAAGCGTTGCTAAAAGCTAATAAGAAAGGAAACGTCTACAAGACTTTGTTTGTTTGTTTTACCTTAGTTGATCGGACCAATCTAGTTTACTTTATAATGGATTTGAATCAATGGATGGAGATAGGCCAGGGTTGAAGATCCACCTGCAGCTGCACATCAAATGGGATGAAATATAATAATAAGCACAGTCATATATAGTGTTTGTATTGATATAATCTTTTGTGGGCAACACATCCTAATATTCTAGAGCCCGCATGATGCAGCAGGCATAGCAATAGAATTTTAATCCAACCAAGAACACACCGAAGCCATGGGTTGCAAACGATTATTAAGTGTAAACATAGATTAAAGCTTTAAGTGGTGATGTTGTTGTTGATCTTGAATGCGGCGATGAGCGAAGACTATACTTCCCTTTCTATCACTGAGTTTCCTATGAGATCGCTGCTAGCCAAGTATCTCACCTCAAGCCTTTATCAATCTATGGGATCTTGGGTACCTACAAGTCCACATATCAACGCGAGAGACGAAGAAACAAAGATACAAATCACGAATCCACACAAAATACAATTCTCCCATGATCTAGATGTACATAGTTGATGTGAGGTTTCTCTCCAACCCGTAGCCCGTGAGCACTACTCACTCATAACAAATAGATTGGATATAGAAAACATCATGCAAATACTTAGACTAAAATCAAATATTCTTACAATGGTCGCCAAATCACAAGGAGATCTAAAAGTACATAGAAATGGCTATGGCTAGTGGAGGGATGGATGGTGGAAGTGATGAACAATGGATGAACTATGGACGAACAATGGTGTGGATCTCCTTTGGTGGTGTTGTGATGTAATCTAAGAATGGCGGCTCTCTGGCTAGTGGTAGGAGCCTCAAAATATATAGGCGTCTTCACAAAAGTTGTAGGGTTTGACGAGATGAAGGCGTCACCACCTAGTATAGGCGGGCAGTACAGGCGGACCGCACCGGTACCAGTGGTCGTTAAGTGTGTTGACGCCCTGGTTGGCTTCTCCAATTACTCGTCCGTGTGTACTTCCTCAAAATCCTTCATAATGACTCCTTATTTCGCCTTAAAAGCTCTGATTTCCTGCACAACATAAATCAAAGAAGGGATTTGCATATCTTTGCAATTATTAGTCATTAGTGGAAAGGTTGAGAGTTTATTTGGCAATTGCTTGACCAAAAACAATGTTTAAACACAGTGGAAGATGGCAAACATCGGATCCATCAGCGACGGACACGACGAACTCACCGGACTGAGCCTCTGGCGCAAATTCGTTGCCGGGGATGCAACTATCAACCTCTGGCGGGATTCGCCGGGTTCGACGGAGGCAGTCGATCTCCTCCTTAGTCACATCTGACCCTTTCCAAGATCCTCGCTCTAGGGGAACCTCCTATTCTTCTTGCTCGACAGTGACGACGTCTTGGGACTCCATCTCTGGCTCGATGTCCTCCGTCACGACGCTTTTTTTGGAGGCGTTGGGAAAGGAATGGCGTGGTCCCGTGGCGGCAGCGGAGAGCGGTGCTTGAGCAGAGTAGCGATGCAAGAGGGGCATAGGGGCAGCACGGTCACGTGTTTGCTAGATGCAGTGGCGGCATCGACGCGATGAGGAAGAGGAAGCGGGAGTGGGGGAAGTGAAATAAGGGTTCCCCCGCTCCCCTATTTAGCCATTCGGCGCGTCATGGGTAGTGGGATCAGTTGTGCCCATGATGCCCACAATGTGTGCGTGTATTTCGCAAAGGTAGTTGGAGGAGAACGTGTCACATGAATGGTTACAGTGCAGAGAGGCATAACAACATCTTGGGGACGTTGTGGAAAACGAGGGGCCGAGCGGAGAAATGGTGGGTGGTTGTGATAACTGGCACATCATGAGAATGAATAGTGTGACACATCATGTCTAGGCCCAAAAAATGAGGTAGCATCATGATTTCCTGACACATAGGATAAGGTAGTACCAAATAAGGAATGTGAAGGGAGATGACCCGAATATGGATGAAGGCCTGGCCAGCGCGATATATCTTGGTTTGAGCCAAGAAAAGTTGGTTTCGACACCAAGTCTCCAATTGGAGTATCCGAGTTAAATTCAATATCGGCCGACAAATAGATATGTTAGCAATATGGAAAAATTCTGAGTAAGTTGAACATGTTGTGGCCTTTTCAGCTAATGCTGCAAACACCGCAATAGCTTCAGGGACTAATGTTGGGGGGATGAGCCCTGGTAGGATCAAGCTGAGGTATAATATAAGGTTGACCGAGATATAGGTTGCCAAATGTGGGTCAGCCGACTAAGAGCCGAGTTACCCAAGCCGTATTAATCTAGCAAGACCCGGTCAACATACTTTGTATCTTGGCATAACATATGTTGTTTCCCTTATGCAGGATCCTCCAGGCCGAGTCATATGGGTATGGGTGACTTGGAGGTTGGCGTACACCAGAAGGGTGTGAGCCAGCCTTAGGGTCTGCGCCTCTGTCTCTCCGGGATTATAGAGAGAGGGCATGTTCATTTGATATCTAGTTCTTCACATACGATATAGAGAGAGGCAAGAGCTTGACCTTCTTCCTCCTCTCGCATATAGCTCAAGGAGACATTGTAGCCAGTGTTGATCATATTATGAGAGTTAGCATGGAGGAGTAGGGGTGTTATCACAATAGGAGAGCCCCCAACCTAGTTATATTGTGTGTGATGTGTGACTCAGTGTGCTCTTCGTGTGCGGTATCCATCGCACTATCCCTCTCCGGATTCCACTAGCATCCATCCGGCCCCATATTTAGCCATCCCATGACATCTACCATGACACCACCATGACCTTTAGTTGCACACATTTACTAACTGCAGTACTATTCTGAATCAACTAAGATTTCAGAAGATCTTCGTTAGCCAAAAAATATTGTGTTTGAACAATGGGCCCCTTATATAAAAAAACAAAGTATGTATGATTAATGAGTTCATTATTTCTCCAGTTTTTGTCTATTTTAGTGTTCAACCAGCTTTATCTTAATTTGATCATTAAGTATGAATTGAAGTAGAAGAAATAAAGAAAAGATGCTCCCCGCAAAAAAATTGCTCATCTTGAAGAAACAACATGAGATGAGAAATCCAAAACAAAATTTGGCCGCTTTGATAGAAGAGACGTATCATGTCTTGCCATCCCCTTTGTTAGTTTGGCTAGGGGTGCAACTTCCAGCAAGCTTGATCGGGGAGCTAGACGAACCCACATAGAGACACAATGTTTTTTACCCAAGTTCAGATCCGCGATGTGTGGATCCCTATCTCCTGCAACTATCAACTATCTGGTGGATGATCATAGTACAATAATTCCTTCCCTGAGAAGGCTCTAGCTAGAAAATCCTCTCCTCTCGCTCAACCGACCGAGGTCTCCTTTTATAAGGACAAGGGGACACCACAAGGATCGTCACCACGTGGCGTGTGGTCCATAGTGCATACTCTCAACATGGCCACACACTCCTTCCACCATACCCAATGTCTCTTGCAACATGCATCGAGCAGACTAACATTGGCGCATGTTTATCCGTATTGATCTTGTTGGGAGTTGGCTCTCCGAGCGCGCGATCACCAGGCTCCTAATCGGGACCTCGTAGGCAATCCCGATCAGGACCCGGCGAGCCACATAGCTTGCGTGGCTGCAACATGGCGCACTAGTTTCACCAGTGGGCGCAACGTGGCCTGGTCCTGCTGTAAATACCTAGGCTGGGCCGGACGACGCATGGACAGAGGGCACCATATCCCCTAGGTCAGGCATCATGAGCCATTTGTCCTTCTTCAGGGTAGTCGGTGGCTCCCCAACCCTGGACCTGTACCTGGGGTATTCACCCGGTCTGAAGCCCCCAAGGGGATGCCTCGACCAAGTTCCTGCGAGAGTACTACAGAAGGGTCACGGCCCGCCCGTGTGCTCTGGGGTACTCTGGCCCTAAGGATGCGATATTAGACCCCGGATGTGCCCCGATCGGGAAGGGCCAGGCTGGGTTACGCCTTATCCTTGGTGGGCTTGTGACCCTTAATCACATCTTCGCTCGGTGGGGTAAGGCTTGACAACACCCGAGGCGTTGCTCAAGCCTCATGAAGTGCGCTTCCTTCTCAGTTTTTGCTATATATTGATTCTTGGTCTGTCAATTTCTGGGTGTGGCCAAGAGGAAAAACTCCACTCAACCGTCTTGCATGCTTCGTGGCTGTTGTCGCAAGGTGGCGTCCTTCATGATGCGTCGTGCGATGTCCCTGATCCCGGTAGCCAGAACGCTGCCCAATCTTCTTGAGGAAGAGTCCTCGAGGAAGAATGGGAAAGGTCGGGCTATAGGGGGAATCTAACGGAAGGTGGTGTCCCTTCCAATAGCCATCCTCTCGGAGGGTGGCCTCATTTAGATGGCTTTGATTTCTTTGTGATGCTGGTTCGTGATCCCAGGGAGTTTTGGAACTCCCTATGGTGGTCTCCGAGGCCTTCGGGGGTAGCTTCCCTCGAAGTGTGTCGATGGTGGCTGAGGGATACTACCACGAGAGGGGATCAGTGAAGATCATTCATGGCGTAGTCAGGTGGTTGTACTTCGGGCGAGGCTGGGGACGCTTTGCTTCCTCCCATTACCTTGGGCTTGGAGATCTTGTCTTCTTCTCTTTCGACAAGCACGGCAAATTTTTGGTCAGGGTCTTCGACAGCTGCCACATGCGCGTGGTGTTCTAGTTCAAGGGAGTCACTAACCCCCGAACCAGCGGCTCATGTCATGGCCTCTAGCCACGAACCTTCAACAAGCTACCCTATGCAACAAATCTTGCCTCCTCAGATGGGGGAATAGAAAAAAATTCGTTAGGATGTTCGTCTCTTCCTCCTCTCTTTATTTTCTTTCTTTTCGGCTTCTATGGGTGACCTGAGGGGTGAGAGTGGCCACCTAATGGTACTACCTAGGTAGGACCTCCCCAATAGGGGCCCGAGAAACACTGCTTATTTATGAAAAGATTTCTTGCTCAAGTAGTCAGTGTCCAGAAATCTGGCTCTGAGAGTGAATTTATATTTATGTGGCTAATGTTGAAGTTGTTATTGATCCCCCCCTTTCACCGAAGCCAGGGCTTAGGCGGGGGTACTTCCCGGTTTGCATCCAGAAAGATCTTGGTGAGCTTCGAGTCTTATTTGCACCCCATCTAGGGATGCCAAGAAAAACACGCGACCGATTCAAATGCGACTCTCAATTAATGAAACAGCCAGGATGAATGATACCCAAGATGAGTGCGTGAAAGATCAAGTCATCTGTATTCATGCACGGGTATTGCTCTAGATACATTGCTTGTGCTATGGGACCCAGCCGACGCATAAGGCTTTTCATTACGATGGGACAACCCCCAAGTAATCTGCTCATGAGGGTCTTTCGCCCATGTCATGAGTCCAACCGTGGGCAAGCCCGGATATGCTTTTGCGGGGTGACTAGAGTCCACGAAGCTAGGTGTTTCTTCAGGATAAACTTGACCTTCCGTCTTCATTCCGGTCAGAGCTGGGCCATGACACCTTTTCTGGAGTCCCAAGTTGGACATCCCCATCTTCTTATCCCGGGTGGGCTGCACCCGGTTTCTGGGGAGAGGCACATGTCTTAGGTCCAACCCCTGGCGAACCACCATATCCCCTACTCCCCTCATCATCCCATTTGGTTAAAGGGGGACAGGTGGCTGCTACTTGTTTTCCCGATGGTATTGTTAGTGCTCAACAAAAGTTGACTACTTATGGGTGAGGGCCACCCCTGGCGAGGGTGGCCCTTCGTGCTTTAGTATTCTGGTGCCCTTGTTCGTTGAGCGCGGAACCCACATTGGTTAATGTCTTGTGAGGTGAGGGGAACCTCCACCCTCCTTCCATAGGTCCCTCATCATTTGGGCTTCTTGGGGTGGATCCGGTTTGGGGTTAAGGAACCTGTTGATGGGAACTTGGTGATCTTGGGGGATGCCTGAGTTTTGTCAGGGGCGTAGCTGGTGCTATTCCGGACCTCCAATTGGGAGACCCCAGGCCAAGAACTAATGATGAGCTCTTTCTTGGGGGTACTCCACAATCTACTTCTTATGCAAGGGCTTGACGAGGCCATGTCTTTAAGCGAGCATTAGGGTTAACCATTAAAGGGCTCTCCCGTTGTCCGTAGGGGCCAAGAGGAGGCACCTTCGGGCATCTTAGCCTATTTCCCTGAATCCTAGAGTCGGAGGAAAAGTATAAGCTGGGTTTTAAACCGGGGCCATGGGCGATGACACGGTGGTCATCTCCCTCGGTAGTCCTACTAGGTGAGGCACCGCTCAGTTAAGCCTTTCTTTGTTTTTGCTCGAGTAGATATGTGACTTCCTGGGAATGCACGATGGTTCGTGTCATAACCTTTCTTCGTGGTCCATTATGGGGTAGGGAGAGGGTCTTTCAGGCATCTGGGGTGTTCTAAGGCTCCACATGGAGTGTATAGGGTATGCGCCAGCTAGGCACTAGGCTGGGGATATCAACGATCGCTAAGAGGCATCTTCTTGCTCTTCCCAACCAGTGCACTTCCCGATTGGCATTGTTGGAGATGGGGGTTGGACCAAGGGAGCAACTCGAGGTTGCCCCTAATGGTCTAGTTATTCAGGGGTGGACTTGCCAATGGTTGGCAGGGGTTGATCGCCAACCCCTGTTGGTATTGAGGTGTGCTGGCGAGGTCACGAGAAATGCGAGGAGGCATATTTGGGAATTCGATGTGGCTGCCCTAACTCTGGGTTGGGCGGGCATTCTCGTCTACAAAGGTTACCCTAGGGCCGTCGACGATGACCTAGGCCATCTCCCTCCATAGGGCTCACTTAGACGCTTGGATCTTACGCCCATTTCGGTGCTGCGGACAGGAGGAAGCAGTGTATTTTGGTCATGGGCACGAGTGCTCGTGACAGCGATAACTTCCACTAATGGTGACTTCTTTTTATCCATGGTTCCTCATCTTCGGCCCCGGAAGGGCGATGGAAATGAAATTGCGGCCGCAGGGACCGGGAGGGGGCGCTTTTGGGTATCCATGGCCGCTTACCTAGACTGAGGTTGGGGACAGCTTCCACGGTTCGGAGCGCTTTCCAGGGACCTAAGCGATGACAAGTCATCTCCCTCCATGGATCCTGCCTGGAAGGGGATGGGAAGAGGCGCTAACGAGTTTCCAGGGGCTTCCTCCTTTTCTGACGCAATTCAGAGACATTTCCTAGCTCGGCATGCTATTGAAGCTGTTGGCGATGGCCCGGAGGCAATCTCCTTCATGTTCTTCACTAGTGTTGCAGCCCTACGTGCACCACCGTCCAGGTCGAACAAGTTTGCACGGAGGCTCTTTCTGAAGGGGATTTGCTGCCCATCCTATCATGAAGGATGGGAGAGTGTCCCCCCTCTTCCGTTTTGGCGCAAGCATCCGCAATGGAGAAGAGGGCCATGATTTATTCGGACAAGTGATTGACCATACTACTTCTCATCAGGGGCCTCCATACCCCCAAAAGAAGTCTAACTCCACCCTTTCGGGGATTCCCTCAGGAGGGTGATGAGTACTCAGAAGAAATGCCTAGTGAAATCACTCAACCATTCACCCGTTCCCTTCCTGACCTAGAGGAGTTCGATGAAGTTGATCCCCCACCACCCCCTACTTTTTCCATGGCCACCGAGCAGTGCATTCCTTGAGGAGGCAGTGATATTCTTGTTAGTTGAGGCCCGCTCGATGGCTCACCGCTCTCGAGGGGAGGGCGATTGATGAGGGAAGATCTTGATGACATGCTGAAATCAACCTCTGACTCCTTGTATGTTCTGAGGAGGTGGAATGTCGCCCATGCATCAGGATGTAGAATTCCTAGCATGGGATCTGTGGTGAAGAGCTCACCTCGAATGCACCCCTACCTAGCATATCAGATGTCGTGTCTTGATTTTCTACACCGGGGATGGATAATCCCCTTTGTTAGTTCGGCCAGGGGCGCAATGTTGATGCATGTAAAATGCATGCATGAACTTTGTAGTTTGTTGATATGAATTCCCACTTATTTTCAACATATATGATGTTATATCCATGTTTTACATTGATTTTTGGAGATTTACCAATGATCCCCTTTATTTTGGTTATAACTTTGCAGGACAGGAAAATCTTGTTTTGTGTATTTTTAGCTTTCAGGGACCTAAACAAAGTCAAGTGGACCTAGGATTTCTGGAGCGTCAATATTTCATCAAGATAAGAACCTGGAGCACTTAGACCACACGAGGGGATCCCTGAGGCCCAAATGATCATAGGTGGCACTCCTAGTTGGGATGGACGTGCCACCCATTCTATTTTGCACCTCGGACGTCTGATTTTCTTGATTCTTTCGTGCACAGACTTTTTGAACTAAAAACACCTATATAATGGTCCCCCAACATGATCTCAGAACATGCGGAGGCAGATATCAAAAACAACAAAAGAGAGAGTCGGTTGTCCGCCGCTGGGGGAAGATTGGGGGGAACTTCTGCCGGAATCGCCTCCACCCACCTCTCCTTCTTCACCAATGCTTGTTGATCACTCTCAATGAGAGGGGAGTAGTCCGCTCCCTGGACTATGTGTTTGTGGTGGTAACTTGATCTAATCTCTCTATGTATGATCATTGTTGAAGTCCATATGATGTCCCTTGGATGAGTATAGATCTATCTATGTAATTCCTATGGTGGATATTGTGATATGAGATAATACTTGTTATGCATTTACCATTGTGTTGGATATTTTATGGTCTGTCATACTTTGGAAATATTGTATGATGTATTTAATGGTTTGATCTATAAAAAATACCTTTTTAATCCATGTCATGAGGTGATTGACACCACCAAGTGGAGGTAGATGAGATATATGTGGTAATGCACACAACATATGAATCATTGCACTAATGTTTGGAATGTTTTCCATGAATAAGTATGATGTATGTAGGTAATGGGTGGCCGAGTGACAGCGGCTTATATATTGAGTGACACAATGCACCCAAACTTCCTTTATCTAGGGGTAAAAAGGGGGAAGTATGATGTGTGGTGTGACAATAACCAAATGCTAGCCTTATGACAAGCGTGACCTAGCAGCAAAAAGGAGTACTTCTTTCAACTATGTGTTTTACGACATGTAGCCACTATATAGTTACCATTAAAACATGAGAATTGTGTGTCTTTTATTATCAATAAAATGATCATCACCGTAGATGGAGAGAGAGAGAGAGGATTGAGTGAACCCATGAACCCAAGTCTAGTGTTCCTATAAGAGAAAAGCTTTGTCTTGTCCTCTTGCATTGAAGAGGATTGGGACACTTTTACATTCTTTATTTGTTATATTACACTTCCAAGCCTTAAATCAACCACCTTTTTGCTTAAACTCGTTTAGTGCATAATCAACTAAAATTTGTGACACTTTATTTGTAGAGAATAGATAGCTTTTCCTTCTTGCTCCTGCAGTTTGATACCCTACTTCCACATAGAGGGGGACTATAGTGATCCCCTGCTCTTGGAGGTTTTCAAGTACTTTTCTGGCGCCGTTGCCGGGGAGTGTAGTCCTTAGGATTTATTCTTGTTTACTTTCATTTCTGCTTCTAGTTTTATTTCCAGTTTATTTTACATCTTGCAATCATCTAAGCTTGGGGAGGTTTACTTCTTTAACTTGCTTGGTTGTGAGTTTTTATTTAGTTTACTTTAAGTTTTGTACTCACTTTTCTTATATCAAAAACACATAAAAAAGTTAGTGTTACTTTCACTATGGATGAACTTTCAGATGAAGAATATAGATTATTAAAATAAGATGATTATCTCTTTTCTCAAGAAAGATCACATATGAAAGAATTTATTGACTATTAAATAAGATTTCTAAACAACTATGTGAGTTACATAATGTATCTTGGTCCAGAAAAAAATGATAAACATCTAAACTATTAGTGCAAATTTACCAATAACTTTATGATTGCCTCATATAATGAGAAGGATTATTGTGATTTTGACATGAGACTAGTTGATAAATTTATTTCCTTCAAGAGAGCTCATGAGGTTAATTTCCTTATTAATAAAAAGTATGAATCTTTTGTTGTAGCTCATGATCTTAAAGAAATAAGTTATATTCTCCTTACACATTGCAAATAAAACTTTTGTGATAATTCCTATGTCATTGACCATGTTAAAGATATTCTTATTCCCATGGAAAGAACTAATATTTTGAAGGAATAATATGACAAAAGCCTAAGCTTGGGGATGCCCATGCACCCCAAAGAAGAGGAGAAGAATGATGAAGAATATATGGACCAACCTAAGCTTGGGGATGTATGGGAACCTCTCAAATATGATAGTAACACTCAAACTCAAAACTCATTTGTCATTTATGAATACCCATGATATTATGATGAAACTAATAATGCTCCTTTGCTTGCTAGTAATTCTAATAGTAAAACTATTGATAACGAGGAGTGTTGCTTAGATATGATATATGATAATGCTTTAGATGATGGTCCTATGCCTATTGATAGCCTTCCATGTATAATACATGAAGTTATAAATGATATATTTGTTATCCATGATGATGCTCTTATTAGTAAGCATCCTACTTTATTCTTGAGTTCACCAAGTTTCACCATAGAGGAGAAAGATGAACTTGCTAGGAAATATATATGTGGTTTGAATTCACCTTTAGTTTAAAATTCTTATTGCAACCATGATCTTGAAATTGAAAATAGTACTAGAAACTATTTAGAATGAGTAAAGCATGATAATGAATGTTATGATAAAAAAGTTACATGCCTCAAATAGTTCTATTGTTGAAATTGCTTCTAGTTAGTGAAACTACTATGAAAGAGGTGGGGATAAGTGCCCTCTTTATGTCACTAATAATTATATGTTGCATTCACCTAATGATAATTTTCAATGGCATGCCTCTATTCACTATGATTTAGTCATATATAAAATGTCAATGCATAGGAAGAAAGTCAGATTTCATTGTTATTGGGTTTATACTTTGTGTTTCTCTCTACCATGTTTGAACTTGACTATTACTTTGATTGGTATGAGAACACCATGGGAACCAGGTACAATGTATGGAAAACTTTCCACGGAAGAAGTATATAGCACCAAGGTACAAGCTACCATATGATCTCTACATCACTTGAATCAAGTAAGTAAAGACAAGCTATATGGCTATAAAGAAAGAGCTTTGCAGGAGGCAACTAGTTATTTCTTTATGAATCCTTGATCCAGTTAAAATAGTCCCTTTTTAGTGTATTATCTATAGGTTAGCAATAAAGTACCATGTACAACCCATTTTGGATGGTAGAAAGTTGTTAGAACACATGGAGAAGCAAATTCTTGCACAACAATGTTTAGCAAAAAAATCTCTAATTTTTTTGTAACTCTGATTGCTCCCATATTTACACAGTACGTACAACTTTTCATCCTCTATATGAAAAAAATTTGGCCAAAATTGCTGACATGTCTAGGTGGCCAAAATAAATAAGTTTTGCTGCCGCTAAAATTTTAGACAAATTCTTCCCACTAGTGTTTGATCCATTCTTTTGAGTCTCAAAATGGTTTTCTATGAGTATTCTGATATGATAGGAATGTGCAGGACACTATATGATTTATGGTCTATTGAGGAATTTTTTGTCTATGAATTATATGGCAGCTATTATCATATCCTCATACCACTAATGTCACCCCATAGAAAAAAGAAATGGGAATTTTTTTTGTGTTGAAGTTTTTTGACAGGGAAGGGAGGAACACCATACCAAGAGATATCCAAGAATGGTGAAAACCATAAGTTTGGGGATGCCCAAGGCACCCCACTGGACCTATAAAACTCTCGGTGTGCAAACCTCTAAACTTTTTTTCGAGCAACATAGAATGATCATAGAAACTTGGAGCGTCTTTGCTTAGTGTTATATTTAGTTTTGCTTGATATGCTTGGAAATAAATAGGACCACCATGATAGATATTTTGCATGCTTAGGAAAGAGCGACTCAAACAAACAATACCATGAATGAATGCAATGTTTGATTGAATGCCTTGCTTATGCATGTTACTTCTATTTGGATTGATCATATGCTTTATAGAGTTATAACTTACAAGTGTATCATCTAGTGCTAGTTTTCATATTCAACATAAATGATACTCAATGATTATATTTTCTTCTAGAAATGATCTAGTATTATGGGTATTTTTTGCATTCTTGTAGAAGGTCAAACGGTTACTATTGCTAGCTCCACCATATTGAAACAACCTCCTTTAGCAAAACAAACTTAGCATTTAAATATGATGCACCTACCAAAATATCTCAAGAAATATCCCAAAGTATACTATCATGTGTGAGTCAAATTTATCTTCCAATCACTATTACTATGGGTATGGGTGATAGGAGAAGTTAGTTGTTGGGTGACCACGAACTCATTATACATAGAGTACCCCTTCCCAAGAAGCAATAGGAGGATGCATACACTAAAAGATGAGGGAAACCCCCCCCCCCCATAGAAGGGGTACCACCGCTAAGATGAGGGAAAAAACCATCCAAATATTTATATGATATCAAAAGGTGAGAAGAGTGAGTATGCGAAGGCTAGGCCTTCCCAAGTTTCAAAACAAGAAAAGAGTGACAAAGAAATACAAATAAACAGCAAAGAGAGGAGAGAAGCAAAAGTGCCAAATCAAGAATGCCAAAAGAATCAGGTAATGAGGGGAAATGGAACCAAACAATAATGATGTACCATGCTTCAACCATAAATTTAATGGATAGTGTTTGGAAGATAGCTTGTGTCTCACAAATGATATTCCCTACGTGCCAGCCATACACTTTTTCCATCCTCCTTTGCCAATATTCTGACCATAGGGCCGCCACTATATATATATTTATATTTTCCTCTATGAGAAGAATGCAACTATTATTTCATGGTACTATATGAATTTGTGTTAGTCAATATACACTGTGTTATCAAGTATGGTATTATAAGAGGTACCACTTTATGATATGCTTGCTTGTTGTTATTCTCTAATGAATGAACTGTCTAACTTTTTGTGGTTCTTGCTAGTGAAAAGAAGCACCAAACTCCAAAGTCCATGTTGGTTTTATCACCTTTATGCTCGAGGACGAGCATAGGGTAAGCTTGTGGATGTAGATGCATGTAAAATTCATGCATGAACTTTGTAGTTTATTGATATGAATTCCCACTTATTTGCAACATATATGATGTTATATTCATGTTTCACATTGATTTTTGAGGATTTACTAGTGATCCCCTTTATTTTGGTTATAACTCTACAGGATAGGAAATCCTTATTTTGTGTATTTTTAGCTTTCACGGACCTAAACAAAGTCAAATGGGCTTGGGATTTCTGGAGCATCAATATATCATCAAGAGAAGGACCTAGAGCACTTGGACCACATGAGGGGAGCCCTTAGGCCCAAAAGAGCCCAAGTGGCATGCCACACATGCTCTTTTGCACCTCGTCCATCCGATTCGCTTGGTTCTTTCACCCACATACTTGTTTTGACCTAAAAACATCTATATAAAGGTCCCCCGATGTGATCTCTGAACATGCAGACGCGGAGACCGAAAACACCAAAACAGGGAGTCCATTGGCCGCTGTTAGAAGAAGATTAGATGGGAAACTACTGATGGTGTCGCCTCCGGCCGCCTCTCCTCCTTCACCAACTCATCATCATCACTCTCCTTGATGAGAGGGGAGTAGTCCACCCCCCGTACTATGGGTTTGTGGTGGTAACTTGATCTGATCTCTCCATGTATGATCATTGTTGAAGTACATATGATGTGCCTTGCATGAGTATGGATCTATATATGTAATTCCTATGGTGGATATTGTGGTATGAGATAATACTTGTTATGCATTTACCATTGTGTTGGATCTTTTATGGTTCGTCATACTTTGGAAATATTCTACGATGCATGTATTGGTTTGATCTATACAAAATGTCTTATTTATCCATGTCATGAGGTAATTGACACCACCAAGTGGAGGTATATGAGAGAGATGTGGTAATGCACACAACATAGGAATCATTGCACTAGTGTTTGTAATATCGTTTTTGCTTCATTGTGCACCCGCGGAGAAAACAAATCAGGGGAACACTTGGATGGCTGGGATACACATAGAGGTTTCTTAATCGGGGGGCACAATCGTCATTCGGGAATTGTCAGAGTTGATATGAAAAAAGGAACCGTAGAAGCCCGTGTAGAAGCCTGTATGGCCCATTCTTCGGCACGTATTATACATTACAGTGACCCAGCATACCACTACATGTTGTAGTATACTATGGTCATTGACATAACACCCATGGAACACCGTTCCGCAAATATTACATCCCTCCTTGTGGTACAACAGAAACATTGCAGGTCCAAACTACAAACATACACACATTATATTATTGCAATACCAAAAGATTAGTACTTTCAAGTGGTTTGAACTTACAAACCATACACATTTTACTTAATATGTTTTCAGTGGAAGAATGAAAGATTCAAATGACATAACACAACTTGAGCTCAATAGCTTATTGTATAAAGTTCATGCTGCTTAGCTTGGCCTAAGTACTAATAACTACTGGACAACTACTCTGACTCATTGCCATTAGCTTCGTAGCGTATCTCTTAGTCCACCCCTTCAACTCCACCTGACAGGTATGGTTCCTCGTAGAAGATGTTTGCCTGACCTTCAGTCGCATACATTGGGGGTATCTTCTGGTTCCTCAGAGTCTAAGCAGGGGATCAAAGGAAAGATTGAGTAACAACATTACCCAGCAAGTTCATTATATGCAAGGTGGGAGGTTTGGTGCTCTATCAACCACCTCAGACTATAAGTCTTTGGCACTATGTAGTTTTCATAAACATTTCTTCAAAGGTTGATTTTAATATCAAAAAACTATGCCCATCATCCTTCACAGGTTGACCAGAACTTCATGGAGTTCCTTTCCCGCCGCGTTCTTAGCTCCTGCCCGGAACAGGGAGTAACATGTCACAATTCATACACACTGCAGAGGTGTGTTGCTTTACCCATAAGAGATCAAATCCTTGTTGCACTACCGGGCATAGTTCCCCGTCCACAATCCTTGATGTAGGGACTAGAAGTTGATCCAAGCCAATCACTATCCTTCCCTGCGACCCTGCATGCCCCCTTTGTGTACTCCATGCCCACATATTGAATTACGGCAATGGTTAGTACTGACCATTATAGATGCCAGAACTACCGTGGGACGTTGAGAGATCCCACCCATATTCTCCATATTCTCTATGAAATACATACTCATGCTACAAGAATAACAGCCACGGCCAGCGCATCTGGTAGCATGCAAAAGGAAGAAGGTATGGCTGACTTGTCCGTCACATTCCAGATCTCATGGTTAACGCGTATTATACGGTGCTAGAATCACTAATGTCATGGGTTATTATGTCCTATCTGTACTGCAACTGGAATCCTAGATTCCACTTCAACTCTTAATATTTACCATCACTTAGGATGATCATAGCATTTCATTTGTTTGGGAAAATACTGCTTTCTGTCTCTTTTAGAACATAGGTGATAACACACAATTTGTAAATACTTTTACAAAGCACAACAAAGGGCATGAGAAAGTGATGAACTTGCCTTGTGAATGCAAGGTAGTGAAGTCAGATGCTTGCGCTCGACTTTGAGCTCCTATTTCTACAAAACACCATTAATGCCTGCTAAGGACAATATTTAAAGAAGCAAATATGTTATGCATAGTAATGTAATCCATTAAATTATTACTTTCCTTCTTTGCGTGTTTTACGCACCTTATTAAAAATTTAAATTACTCGTTATTAATAAATGGGATTTAATAATTGAAAATTCCTAAAACGAAACAAATATTAGATTTAATATTTCTATGCTAACAAGTAATATTTTAAAATCTTAAAAGTAAATTTAATTTAATTTTAACTGTTATTAATATTTCCTTAAAATTCCATTAACGAATAAATGTTTTATTTTAAATAATTTTATTTTATTCAAACTAAAATACAAATGTAACAACCTCGGACCCTACGCTCTAAGTTCAAGCCTGGATGAAACGGAAGTGGTTAAAATAGTACAGCGGGGGCCTAGGGGACCGCCCATGTGTAGACCCGTCGGCCGTCCTAACCACTTCCAAGACATCGGGACAAGAGCGAGCGGCTTAGGCAACAGGCGAAGAGATCAAATACATACACAAGTGAGTATGTATGCAAGCTACCATACAACAGTTCTCAGAGCCATTCCATCTAAAATAAATAGAAATATTGCAACGCCATACGGCAAGATCCAAATATCCTAGATAGAGATAATAGTTTAGGATAGCTCCTCATACATCAAACATCAGAGTATCAGGAGGAAGCGGAAAACAAGATCCGAGTACGGATAAGAAGCAAATCGGCATAAGATGCCACATAAATAAACACATCCCGCCCACAGATCTCGCGGATCCCCATCCCTGGAATCTCTATACCGAGTGATTGTTGCCAACATCATCTATCTCCTCCACCCAGTATCCATCTTGCGAATACACCTGTTCATCTGAATCAAACAATTTATCGTGTGAGACCCTAGGGGTACTCAGCAAGTCTTTATGCCTCTAAAGGGGACATATACCTGGGGTGACGCAATTGCAGCAAAAGATAATAACTAACAAGTCTATAGATACTCCTAACCATCCACCTAACCAATGATAGACGGATGTCTGTTAATTAGTAACAACAGTTATAACAGTATAAAGTAACAGATCCATCCTCCTTCTCGCTTACCAACGAGAAAGCGGACGAACAACCCAGCCGTTCGCAGTTTTATTAACCATTCCATGAGTATTGCACTATTTACTAGTCAGGTATTTGGTCAAATTAAAAGCAGTACTTTAGTTATACTTGTCTATGATCGAGAAACTGTGCTCCAAGTCGTCCATAACCGCGGACACGGCTTTCAGAAAGATTTACCCTGCGGGGGTGCACAAATAGCAACACACACTCGATCAACCTCGGAAAAACTAACTCAAAACCCAACGAGGCATTCACGACAAAGCGATCATAGGATTCAGAAATATTTCAGGGGGCCACCCCACTAAGCTACCCGCAACGAAGTTGGCCGGCTTCGGAACGGACCCAGGGTTTGCGATGACGGCTGTAAACGACTAGGAACCCGAAAGTGTGACTGGGCTTGTCGATACCGCGAAAACGTGGCACGATCCAAAACAGTACAGGTGCTCCACGCACAATCTTAAATAAAATAGTAAAGCATGGCATAAGTGCAGGATAGTAATGAAACCCCAAACTAGTTTGTGGCCCCAAGAAATAGAAATGAATCAAGCTCTAGCTCAGGGGGGTCCACGGCCTCCCGGATGTGGATAGTGCGAATATTCAAGGAACAGGAATCAAGTACTCGGGGTCCTACGGGACACAAGTGAGCATGAAAAACCAAATAGCAGATATTGCTCACTGGTGCCTCTTTCATTAGTTGTCCCATTACTACTCAGTTTAAGTTGTTTAGGTACCTTGTTATCCATCAGACACTCACATACCCTACACATGCTGTTCTACGACTCGCATGGCTCAAACAACTCCTATAGTAATGGCTCGTGGGATGGAGGAACAAGCTTCGGTGGGGTTTAAAAGTAAAAGGCTATGCAGTACTTGGGATTCAATTTAATGTAATCGCGACTCAATGATGCAAGAATAAGATAGAGGCAATAGGTACTATATGTATGCAAGCATGTGGTAGTGCTTGCCTGGCAGCTCAGTTGAAGCGAGAGACGGATCTGGGTAGTACTCCTGGGATTCCTGATATTTCCCCTGCTCGGCGTCTATTCGAAGAAGAACCAAACAAACAAGGGCCAACATAAATAAAGTGCACAATCATATAATTAAAATGCGACAAGAAAACAAGTATTCCATGATGAATGATGCACAATTTATATGGCAATAAAGTAGCATGGCATGGGTGAGGTGTGGGGTACAAGAATAAAGCATTTTATTAAGTTTTAGTCATGTTTTGCTCTCAAATAAGTTGCTGTAAACTTAATATTTATATGATGCATGCTGCAGTTCAGAACATGGAATGCATAGTTAGAACGGGCTCGTCGCGCTGATCGATTTAGACATATTATTTGTCGAATTTGGATTTGTAGAATTAAAGTTATTAATTAATTAAGAAAAGGCATTTTTATTGCCATTTAATTATCTCAAAAATTTTAAATTGCTCAAAAAGTATTTTGAATGGCATATTTGAAATGCTCACATTTTTCTGATTCAAAAACATATATTATTTGTATTATTTGGAATTACAAATTTAAAGTTATTAAAAATAGAATTTAAATCACCTTTAATCATTTACTGAAATTGTTTTATTTTAAACAGAAAAACTGAAAGACTTTTTCTACCCAGCCAAACCTAGCCAGAACCACCGATAGGTGGGACCGATGCTGACTGGGCGAAACGGTGCGCAAAAACCTTCTGTACCGCGGGGGAAGCCAACCGCAGCGACTGACCGGTGGGTCCGGCGCTAAACGGAACCCACGCGACAGAGGAAGGGAGTGGGCTGGCCACGCGGCGCGGAGGGGGATTGCGGGTTTAGAAACCAAAAAGCCCAAGGGGTTATGTGGGAAAAGTGCACAGGTACTGTTTTTCTTCCTAGGCGTCTGACGGAACTGTCGCGCTGGGGAAACAGGGGCGCGGCGGGATCGAACTCGCGACCCGGCACTTGTGCAGACGGCGGGCGACCACTGTGGTGGGCTACGGCTGATGTTGGGTTGCGGCTGTGCGGCCAGAAGGTCTTTCGCGAGGCGGCGGCGTCTTCCCCGTGCGCGGCAGCGTCAGACGCGCACGGCGGTGGTGTGGACGATCGGCCCAGGAAACGAGACTTGGGCTGCAGGGTGCGGTACGGCGGCGCGGTGTCGCCAGAGCAGCCAGGCGCTCGCTGCGAGCACCAAAGCGGCGGCAGCCAGCGGATAACCCCGACGAGCAGCGGTGCACTGAGAGCGCTCGACGAAAGGCGTGGCTCAACCAGGAAGAGACAGCAAGTAAAACGTTGTCTGGGAGGTATAGCGGCTCACCAAGGGGTTGTTGGTGGTGCCGGATCGGTTCGAGGCGAAGGTGATCTGCGGCGTTGCTGGCGCACAACAGGGCTAGGGTTTCGTCGACGCGGCGGTGGTTCTGGTGGTTCTAGCCCTTCTCCTCCTCGACTCCGAGTGCAGGCAGGCTCCTGGGGATCGACTTGACCTTCCTCGACTCCAAAACACCTCACCCGCCTCCTTGATCTGGTGGGGGACGCCGATGCCGAGCTTGGATGAGCGGAGATGGAAGAGAGGGTGGCGGGGTAGATGGGAGGAAGGGGGCTGCGGCGCAGGGCAGGCCCTGGGAATCTGGGTAGCTGCGCGGTAGAGAGGAGGTAGATAAGGACAGAGGGGAGAGGGGTGCCGTGGGGCTCGGGTGGAGAAAAGGTGGAGGTGGCTCGGCCACCTTTCTTTCTCTCCTCCTCACGCACACGTGCACGGTAGGTTAGGGAGGCAGGGAGGCTGCATCTGGGGCCAGGGCAAGGACAGGGAGGTGGCCTGGCTCGGGTAGGGCCTTGTGGCAGAGAGAGAGAGGAGGGAGAGGCAGGCTCGGGTAGGGTTAGGGTTTGAGAAGGGGTAGATGGGATGGTTAGATGGCAAGGGGGTGGTGCCACAGCATGGTTAGGGTTAGGGGTGGTGAGGTGGCTCGGGTAGGTAGAGAGAGAGGGAGATGAGGTCTAGGGTTTTGAGAGAGGGATTAGAGAGAGAGGTTAAGGTGAGTGGGTTGGTTAGGGTGTTTAGGTTTTTTTGGATATGATCTAACAAGATCAAGTGCATGGTGGGGTGAGATGGAGGTGAGGGTAGGGCTTAGAAGTGCACATGGCAAGGATAGAAAGAACAAGATGGTGAGGGTTGAGAGAAAAGGGGAGCTCACACAAGAAAATATTCAATCAAAACAAACAAAACCAAAGGAGAACAAGATGGTGGTGACTTGATCATTTTGTTAAAACAATAATAAGCTCTCATGGCATTTATTCACATGCATTCCAAAATATGGAGCTAAGGCCAAGCTAAATGAATTGAAAAGGATGTTCCATGTGGAGTAGATGGAGATGGTCATATTTGAGTATAATTGGGACATGCTAGTGTGTATATTCCACTAGGTGTTTAATATCCTCAACAATATTCCAACATGAGAAACTATTCCAAAACACTCCATATGGAAGCTAGAAAAGGGGTACCACTCATAATGCATGCAAAGGTGGCTCCACATACAATAATGTGAAAACAACCTGATGCTAGTGTGAGAGCATGTGGAAATAGAAGTGGATCCATCCCAACCCACATGATCTAGATTTAAATGCCAAAGGAAAAATGTAAAAGCTCATGCATAATTAGGATGGTGGAATTATAAGGTGGTGACAAGTGAAGGTGGTGAAGTTAATAAAGATATGCCCCCAACTCAACTTGGGCATCAAGCATTTATCAAGAACCAAATACAAGATATCAAGAGACAAATATAATTAATAGTGCATATGAGATAAGAGCCAAATGAAAGGGTTTTATATGATGCTCAAATGCAAGGTGGCATGATGACATGAGCATGATATAATTATGATGCAACAATTATATGTACAAAGTAGCAATTATATTACTAGACCATGTAGCATTACATATGTTAGACAGATGGGATGCTACAACAAATTAGTATTTTTTTCCAAAATACCATATCCATGTACGATCATAATAGTGAATTTTACTTAATTTTAGGTATTTTCTTTATTTTTATAAAATTTCATATGGAATTTATACTATTTAAAGAATAAACCCAAATTTTATTACCTGAAAATACTATTAATTATTTTTATTGGGTAGTTTACATTTTTATGAATCCACAAATATATTATTTGTATTTTTGGGATTTTTATTTATGTTCTTATAATTTATTTCGAATCAGGGGTATATTTGCAATTAACTATTTTTTATCAGGGTTTTCTTTAGAACCTAGTCCTAGCCCATTGGGTAGCCCGACCCAACCTAGCGGGTCTGGGTCAAAAAACCCAGTGGTCACTGGACCGTCCTACCGGCTAGTGCTCTCTCTCTCTCTCGTTCGTCCTCACCCCCTCGCTTCTCTCTCTGGCGACCGATAATCGCCTCGCCGTCGCCCCTGATTCCGGCCAACTCCGCCCGCCCCGGTCACCGCCATGGTACAAATCGATGTTGTCAATGATCCTGCTTTGACTGGTTCAGCTCGATTTGTCGCTTGGCCCCTCCTCTGGCCACACCGCCTCCACCCTGGCGTCTAGGGTTTGAGCCCTAATGGAGATTCGGCGCGCCGACATCACCCTGGCCCTGGTGCTGTGGGGACCAGATGGTGTCGCCTCTATGCCTGGCAGCCGCCGTGACCACGGCTTGGCGTGGGTTGCAGCGCCCCCTTGAATGTTCGTTTGCGGTACCAAACTTGGTGGGTGAGCACACCGCGGTACCCGAGTTGTCATCAATCGCGCGGAGGGGCCATAGTAGAATCGCCAATTGTCCAGAAGGGCCAAATGTGGGTGAATACGAATCTAGCGGCCAAAACGGTCGTTTGAACCAAACGAAAAACAGTTGAACTCAAATACCGACGTTAGGTCAACTCTTCTTGGCCTGCCATGTCAGTATTCCCCGTTATCTTTTGCGGTCGTGGACTAGCTTACCCCTGCGTGGACCAGATCCCTCAGTGGACCAGATCTATTTCTTTGCTCTGCTCTAGTCTTCTCACCTGCTCCCCTCCCCATAACATTTGCTCAGCTCCGGCTACTTGTCTCAGATCGGAGCTCGCACTTGCTCTAATTTGCGTCCCGCCATGTCTGGTCAACCTCCCACGCCTCTAATCAAAGCTCGCAACCGTCGCCGTTGCATCGTCTACCGTATCGGAGCTTCGCGTCCCCAGACTAATATCTCACCTCTGGCTAGTCCTTCTCGCATGGCGGAGCGCATCCTGTCGGGCGATCTAGGCCGGCGACCGGCCTCGGGAAGTTGCGTGCTGCCGCGCGCCCCAGGCATGGTAGCCCTGGCACAGCAGTTCGACGACCATGCTCTCATGGCCATCGTGCTAGGCATTCGTCCTGCCGTGTCGCTGGCAGAGTGCTGTCGGCTTTCAGGTCTCATTTTGGGATCAGACGAAATGAGGTCAACATTGAGGTATGTGCACTGCCATTCGATTTTTTTGTCCGGTTCGAGCACAGCTCAGACACCGAGCGTGTTCTGCATTCTTCCCGTTCTTTCGAGTGATGCGGGGAGAAAATGAGCTTCATACGTTGGCATGCGCTTGTGGGTGGGACAATCGCTTGGGGCAGCTTCGTTTCTTCTCCAAACTCGGCTTTGACGGCCTCCTATTGGATGCTTGGGAGCCGGAGGCCCTCAAGCAGGTCGTTAGTAGCCTTGGCGGCAAGCTGGTGGAAATCGTGCCACCGAGCGACAGATGGGTCATCGAGGTAAAGGTGTGGCTGAAAGATCCTGGCGTCGTTCCTAAGATGTACGAGGTGCAGATTGCAAGCATGGCAGGGTGTAGCTTTGCTAGAAGCACCCGGTCATCATCCACCAGGAGGAGGTTCTAGAATCGGTACATGGCATTCAGGGCCCCAAAGAGGCTGCCATAAAGAGTCCTCGTCGCCTGCAGTGTTGGCCTAGAAGGATCGATGGCACAGGACCAGCACCGTTTCGCGACGGCACACACAACTTCGGTGGGGGAACCGGGCTTGGACGAGCTGGTGGTTCTAATTTCCCTCGAGTGAAGATAGAGCTCTAGTGAATTCCGTGGTATGTGTGGCTAATGAATTTGTAGTATGGAGAGCATATAAGGAAGTTAGCATCGACTAAAAATGTGTAAAAGTTTGAATCGATGTAGTACGTGTGTGTAATAGTTTGAAGTAGTATGTGTGTGTAATAGTTTGAATCGATGTAGTATGTGTGGGTAATGAATTTGATGTAGTGTGTGTGTGTAATAGTTTGAATCGATGTAGTTGAACACCGTGCTTTATAATTTCTGTGAATAACCAAGGATAACCTCATGAAAAGAGGGTGGTCTGGCAATGAGCAATGTCAATTCTGTGGATGCCAGGAAAATGTAGTCCATCTCCTCTTCAAGTACAATGTAGCTACATTTGTAACACATTGAACTGCAGGACCATTTCGCAGGCAACACAAGACAAAGGAAAAATGGTTTACAGCACAAACAGCAGACGCAAAATCTGTAGTCTGGGATAAAAAGATGTTAGTTAACTGGATTGAACCATGACTAGTAATTGAAGGAAATAGATACTTGATAGTATTTTCTTACAACAGTAGTACTTCCATACAAAAGGGTCTTATACCTGCACAAAAGTGGGCTAAACTTCCTACTAGTTTATAGAACAATTCGTCAGCATTTCGTCTACAAAAGCCATTCTTTAGTCTGAACTTAACTATTGTACACTGAAGAAACTACAGAGCTCCACCAGAAAAGTTGGCCGGCCAATTGCCTTGAGAGGACATAAGTTCTTTGATCATTTAACCCAAACTGATCTATTGCCTTCCCGCCAAACTATAAGAAATCTGCATCGTTCATGCACGAGCGATTTCCGTGTGCCAGTTCCGGTTCAGTTGGACCATCCGCGCCGCCGCAACAATTTCTTCAAAACTGAAATTCGGCATATCCTGCGTATTGTGGGTCCATGTGAACTCGAACCTGAATTCCGGGGCTGAGCTGATGCCCACCGCCGGCTCCGGCTATCGAACAATCCAGCATGCTTAGTGTAGACGCTTGGTCGCCGCCACGGTATGGCCTTCGACGGTCCATAGGATGGAGCGTCTTTGTCGCAGACGGCGTGCTCCCAGCCTCTCCCACTGAGGTAAGGTAGTCCGCGCCGAAGCGTGGACGCGAGAGTTCCTAGACCTTGGCGCTGCCCTGTTCGAGGAGTATACCCTCGGCAGCGGCATGCTCTCGTGAACGATTTGATACGTACCTTGTTCCCACTGCCTAGAGCATGCCGTAATGGCGCCGTGCGATTTCTCCACATGCAATGACACTGGTGGATTCAATGACACTAGTGGACCCATATGTGGTATGTGAAAATAACACACATGCAATGACTCTCCTTGTTGTTAGCAAAAAGAACACACATGCAACGACACTGGTGGATCCATGTGTGGTCTCTGAAGAGAACACACATTTCAATGACTCTGGTTGCTATTAGTAAAATGAACACACATGCAATAACACTGGTGGATCCATGTGTGGCCTCTGAAGAGAACACACATGCAATGACTCTGGTTGTTGTTAGTGAAAAGAGCACACATGCAATGACACTGGTGGATCTATAGGTTGATTGTGAAAAGAACACACATGCAATGACATAGGTGGATCCATATGTGGATTGTGAAAAGATAACACATTCAATGACTCTGGTTGTTGTTAGTAAAAAAGCACACATGCAATGACACTGGTGGATCCATAGGTGGATTGTGAAAAGAACACACATGCAATGACACTGGTGGATCCATATGTGGTATGTGAAAAGAACACACATGCAATGACTCTGGTTTTTCCTAGTAAAAAGAACAGACATGCAATGACACTTGTGGATCCATGTGTGGTCTCAGAGGAGAACACACATACAATGACTCTGGTTGTTGTTAGGAAAAAGAGCACACATGCAATGACACTTGTGAATCAATAGGTGGATTGTGAAAGGAACACACATGCAATGACACTGGTGGATCCATATGTGGTATGTGAAAAGAACACACATTTCAATGACTCTGGTTGTTGTTAGTAAAAACAACACACATGCAATGACACTGGTGGATCCATGTGTGGTCTCTAAAGAGAACACACATTTCAATGACATTGGTGGATCCATATGTGGTATGGGAAAAGAACACACACGAAATGACTCTAGTTGTTTTTAGTAAAAAGAACACACATGCAATGGCACTGGTGGATCCATAGGTGGATTGTGAAGAGAGCATACATGCAATGACACTGGTGGATTCAATGACACTGGTGGATCCATATGTGGTATATGAAAATAACACGCATGCAATGACTCTGGTTGTTGTTAGTAAAAAGAACACACATGCAATGCCACTTGTGGATCCATGTGTGGTCTCTGACGAGAACACACATTTCAATGAATCTGGTTGTTGTTACTAGAAAGAACACACATGCAATGAAACTGGTGGATCCATGTGTTGTCTCTGAAGAGAACACACATGCAATGTCTCTGGTTGTTGTTAGTGAAAAGAGCACACATGCAATGACACTAGTGGATCCGTAGGTAGATTGTCAAAAGAACACACATGCAATGACACTGGTGGATCCATATGTGGTATGTGAAAAGAACACAAATGCCATGACTCTTGTTGTTGTTAGTAAAAAGAACACACATGCAATGACACTAGTGGATCCATAGGTGGATTGTGAAGAGAGCACACATGCAATGACACTGGTGGATCCATGTGTGGTCTCTGAAGAGAACACACATTTCAATGACTCTGGTTTTTGTTAGTAAAAAGAACACACATGTAATGACACTGGTGGATCCATGTGTGGTCTCTGAAGAGAACACACATGCAATGACTCTGGTTGTTGTTAGTAAAAAGAGCACACATGCAATGACACTTGGATCCATAGCTAGATTGTGAAAAGAACACACATGCAATGACACTGGTGGATCCATAGGTGGATTGTGAAGAGAGCACACCTGCAATGACACTGGTGGATCCATGTGTGGTCTCTGAAGAGAACGCACATTTCAATGACTCTGGTTTTTGTTAGTAAAAAGAACACACATGCAATGACACTGGTGGATCCATGTGTGGTCTCTGAAGAGAACACACATGCAATGACTCTTCTTGTTGTTAGTAAAAAGAGCACACATGCAATGACACTGGTGGATCCATAGGT
This sequence comes from Avena eriantha, assembly GCA_910589775.1. Lineage (NCBI taxonomy): Eukaryota > Viridiplantae > Streptophyta > Magnoliopsida > Poales > Poaceae > Avena > Avena eriantha. The sequence goes on along the minus strand of OU342743.1, from coordinate 317,438,582 downwards.
GAATTGTGAAAAGAACACACATGCAATGACACTGGTGGATCCATATGTGGTATGTGAAAAAAAAACACATTTCAATGACTCTAGTTGTTGTTAGTAAAAAGAACACACATGCAATGACACTCGTGGATCCATGTGTGGTCTCTGAAGATAACACACATTTCAATGACATTGGTGCATCCATATGTGGTATGTGAAAAGAACACACTTGAAATGACTCCAGTTGTTGTTAGTAAAATGAACACAAATGCAATGACACTGGTGGATCCATCGCTGGATTGTGAAGAGAGCATACCTGAAATGACACTGGTGGATTCAATGACACTGCTGGATCCGTTTGTGGTATGTGAAAATAACAAACATGCAATGACTCTGGTAGTTGTTAGTAAAAAGAACACACATCTAATGACACTACTGGATCCATGTGTGGTCTCTGAAGAGAACACATATTTCAATGACTCTGGTTGTGGTTAGTAAACAGAACACACATGCAATGACACTGGTGGATCCATGTGTTGTCTCTGAAGAGAACACACATGCAATGACTCTAGTTGTTGTTAGTGAAAAGAGCACGCATGAAGTGACACTGGTGGATCTATAGGTGGATTATGAAAAGAACACACATGCAATGACACTGGTGGATCCATATGTGGTATGTGAAAAGAACACACATGCAATGATTCTGGTTATTGTTAGTAAAAAAGAACACACATGCAATGAAACTGGTGGATCCATGTGTGGTCTCTGAAGAGAACACACATTTCAATGACTCTGGTTTTTGTTCGTAAAAAGAACACACATGCAATGACACTGGTGGATCCATATGTGGTCTCTTAAGGGAACACACATTTCAATGACTCTGGTTGTTGTTAGTAAAAAGAACACACATGCAATGACACTGGTGGATCCATGTGTGGTCTCTAAAGAGAACACACATTTCAATGACATTGGTGGATCCATATGTGGTATGGGAAAAGAACACACACGAAATGACTCTAGTTGTTGTTAGTAAAAAGAACACACATGCAATGGCGCTGGTGGATCCATAGGTGGATTGTGAAGAGAGCATACATGCAATGACACTGGTGGTTTCAATGACACTGGTGGATCCGTATGTGGTATGTGAAAATAACACGCATGCAATGACTCTGGTTGTTGTTAGTAAAAAGAACACACATGCAATGCCACTTGTGGATCCATGTGTGGTCTCTAACGAGAACACACATTTCAATGACTCTGGTTGTTGTTACTAGAAAGAACACTCATGCAATGACACTGGTGGATCCATGTGTTGTCTCTGAAGAGAACACACATGCAATGTCTCTGGTTGTTGTTAGTGAAAAGAGCACACATGCAATGACACTAGTGGATCCGTAGGTAGATTGTCAAAAGAACACACATGCAATGACACTGGTGGATCCATATGTGGTATGTGAAAAGAACACAAATGCCATGACTCTTGTTGTTGTTAGTAAAAAGAACACACATGCAATGACACTAGTGGATCCATAGGTGGATTGTGAAGAGAGCACACATGCACTGACACTGGTGGATCCATGTGTGGTCTCTGAAGAGAACACACATTTCAATGACTCTGGTTTTTGTTAGTAAAAAGAACACACATGTAATGACACTGGTGGATCCATGTGTGGTCTCTGAAGAGAACACACATGCAATGACTCTGGTTGTTGTTAGTAAAAAGAGCACACATGCAATGACACTTGGATCCATAGCTAGATTGTGAAAAGAACACACATGCAATGACACTGGTGGATCCATAGGTGGATTGTGAAGAGAGCACACCTGCAATGACACTGGTGGATCCATGTGTGGTCTCTGAAGAGAACGCACATTTCAATGACTCTGGTTTTTGTTAGTAAAAAGAACACACATGCAATGACACTGGTGGATCCATGTGTGGTCTCTGAAGAGAACACACATGCAATGACTCTTCTTGTTGTTAGTAAAAAGAGCACACATGCAATGACACTGGTGGATCCATAGGTGAATTGTGAAAAGAACACACATGCAATGACACTGGTGGATCCAT